>OX638100.1:11405292-12629619 GCA_951804965.1 Horisme vitalbata
AGATTCTCTGTATAATTCTAAATCTTCGATAACAGATTCTGAGTTTGTAACCAGATTGTCCACATAACACCTTTCCGCTATTTTCTTCAGTAATTTCTCATTGCTCCTTGATAAATGATATCGTATAGTTGCTGTGAGAAGAAAATGGCTTGAAATTATTCCAAATTGGACTCTGCAGAACATCAGATGTATAGGTTTTTCTTCTGTGCCTTTTTAACATCACCTGCTATTCTGATCTTCTCATTCCTGATTTTGAGATCATCTTCCAGTAATGACGGTCATAACAATACAAAGGCCTCATTAAGACTTCATTTTTCTTTTATTTTAGCACATGCATCATATACGATTTTTCCTTTTTTATATTGTGAGGTAGGTAGTAGATAGGTTGTATCATCTGATGGAGTTTCTCTTTTGATAATTGCTGTGGGTCTACTTATTCAATTATGCCAGCATCTAGTTCTTCTTTGAGAATTCGTTCATAATCGTTCAGCATATCATCGTCAAGTCTACGAAGTAGGCTCTTCAGTCTGCCATAAGCAAGTCCAAAGTTTATAATTATATCTGGTGGGCTTTGTATCCACGGCCACTTCATCAAATACCTGTTGTCTCTGTATTCAAGTGTCATTGAAGTGTATCACTGCTATTTCTTGTTGAGTAGTCCTAGGAGAGTCCACAATTCATATGTTTTCAAGCTCCACAGAAACTACATGTCCAAGTTCCTCAGAAGAAGAAGAAGAAGAAGAAGAAGAAGAAGAAGAAGAAGAAGGGAAGATCTCGATCTGTAAAATAGTTACACATCCTGTATTGTGGCACTGGAAATAGGTAATTACAGATAAAACATCTTCCCTTTCTTTACATGTTGTACTTCCAGAGATAGTCCATCCGAAGTCCGTGTCTATCAGGTATAAATTACAGATTATTATATTACATTTACATTATATTATATTATTACAGACATACTTGCTCCATTTTAATGAAGGAAAAATAGCAGTCATCTCCAATGAATAAGTCAATCCTTTCACCTGCACTGGTGTTATCTGCTACTACATCAATGTTATCTGGTATGACCACATTTGGAACGGGAATTCTGTCTGTTAATTGTGTGGTACAACATTAGCTCTGATTGTAATTTTTAAGTTATGTTTAGTCAGGAATGTTACCTCTACGGAAGGGCTGTATGTTTCCTTGGGCTTATCAGATCCAAATGTGTATATCACGAGTAAGTCTTCTTTGTCGGGAACCAACTTGAGTTGTCTGACAATCTTAGAAGTGATGTAGCTCTGTTGGCTTCCACAATCTAAGATTAATCGGCAGTGTTAGTTATCCTGTAACTGTCCTGTAAGAAATCCTGTAAGAGTTATTCTGATTAAGGCAGGTTGTTTGAACATCACTGGTTTAGAAGACATTACCATTTTCTGTAAGGGTACATTTTTTAGGACACAAGGCCCTATCGTGTGTATTCTGGCAGTATACACATTTCTTCCTTAAGCGGCAGGACTTAGCGTCATATCCTTTCCGGAAATTGTGATAAACAATGTACCTTCAGTTTTGATTTATTGAACCTTATTACTATGTTATTGTTGATCTCCTTCAAAGATGTATTTTTTTTTTGTAGGTCCGGTTGGTTTCTTTAATATTTCTTTCTTATGTTTCCAATTGGGTACTAAATGTATTTTGTTCTTTTATAGTTTTATTTTGCTCCCGTTCCTCTCTATAAGTATTTAGAGGGCAACCTTGTAGTTAATATTTGTGGTGTTGATACCAGTTAATTTATCATGCGCTGGGCCTTCCAGACGTCCCATCAAGTAAGCCAGCTTATCAGCTTCATACAAATTTCAATCGTGGAAGCTAGTTTCAATCCTGTCCCAGAACTGGTACCAATTTAATATGTCTCCATTAAATGTTGGTAGTACTATTTTGACAAATTTTGTATTTATTGAGCTTGAAGTAGACAGTCCTTTCCATCTCCTTCTTGATTGTATCGCTGACAATTGTTTGAGAAAAGTTTTTCTCAATCTCAATGTAGAATTTTTATTTCTTCCCGAAACTGCTAGATGTTATTTTTCAATTTATTCTGAAGTCTGTAGATTGTTTTGTGGTCTACCTCAATGGTATTGAGCAGTTGGATAGTCCTTTTAGCTTCTGTGATGATTTCATCAAGTTTGTCTTTCCTGATGTTCAGTCTGGTCAGGAAAGCATCTTCCATTTTGAAGCTGAAACGCATAAAAAAATGTGTTTGAGTATTGTTCTAATATTGAGAACTTTCAATTTTGCAGCATTCACTCACCTGTTGTAACGAAGGTTATGTTTTAGTAACCTTTGAATCTATAAGGGTAAAGTACCCAGATATGTCCTTAATACTGAAATGTTTTGTCCGCTGTCGCCGTACTGTATCATTTGCCCAATAATGGTGTCGACTGTAACGATCAAAAGTTTGACTTACAAGGGTAAAAGCATGTTGACCGGGCCGGCCGGCTGTTTTCAATGTACATGGATATTTCACATAAAATTACTTACCAAAGTGTATTCGACAGCCTTCAGTGGGTTTCCACAGTGGAGGCCATAAGGATAAACATCCTTTTATTCTCAATAACACTGTAATTCAACTTTTTCAATACAAAATCATACTGTAAATTGGTGGCAAACAACAAAAATAAGAAGAGAATGTAAAATAATTCTTGTTGAGCGGAAGACGTTCATTCGCAGCGCGGTAAATTCAAATTTATTTCACATCAATGTCTTAAAATTATTATTATTTTAAGAGCAAATCGTATTAATATACTAAAAATATTGCAAAAAACAAACCATAACCTTTTCAAGGAATTATTTACTAGCTTAGATATCTTAAAAGTTAAATTATATACCAAAACATAAAGATCGGTAAGTTCCGAAATTTCATCTAATACTAACTATAGACAATGTACCGGAAACTGGTACCTTAAGAATAAAAAAAAATATTAAATAGTAAACGTCACAGAATTAGCTTTATTATATTGGCACCCCAATGTACTAATCAATCAATTGATTGATCGTATTTTGTTTGAACAGTTATTATTATGTACTTATTAATAATGTGAGAGTATGTAGGCGATCATTTTTCACTGATTAATTATTTACACCAAGAACACTTGAATAAATACATAATTTCGAATATTATAAATAAACGAGAGTTGAAGTTGGTAATACGCGGGAAAATTTAAAAATTTCACGTGATTTCAACAAAATTATGTTGAATTCTGCCCGATTATAATAAAGTGCTAGGGTTCACCTCACAAAATGGCGAGATGAACTTTTAAAGCTAGCTCCGCAAATAAATTAAAACTAAGTAGGTATGTTACGCTCTATCACGAAACTCGTAATATCGCGTAAGGGTTTGGGAAAGCTAGAACGAATCCAGCATAGATCCCAGCATCTCCACCAATTTCTGTCGCGACGTTAGTGATTAGTATGGGGGTAACTCAAGGCAAGTATCTTATTTGCTTATATAAGTACCTACTTATTCCTATTCGCGACAGAAGAGAATTAGTGTTATGGAATACTACGATTCCGCTGGCCAATACGTCGGCCTCGATCTCATGTAACGCAAATGGAATACTACCGATTCCGTTGGCCAGTACGTCGGCCTCGATCTCATTAACTATCTTGTGTAAGAGCCACCGCGAAGGTGGTACGAAGCATCTCATTCTAAATCGTCACCCAGTTAATTTGGGTTTAGTTCAGGGCGCCGTGGGATCACGGTACGACATGTCTTATCGTTTTTGTACTCCCAGTGAACTCAGGGTCTATACTTCGACCCGCTTCGTTTTGTTCCTCTTACGGGGCTATGCCCCTCGTAGGGCCTACCTCCTCCCCTCGCCCATTACCGAACCTTCGCCATATTATATGATAGGCTATTAACTCTTAGCCTATCCTGCGTCAGTTATTAACTCTTAACTAACATCGTCATACCATCATTAGCCATTAACCTCTTAGCTAATTTCATTAGTATTATCAGGTTCCGCTATTAACCTCTTAGCCGAACCTGCCTGTCTTTGCCTCATATCTTAACGCACAAGTACTTAATGATAGTGGACTTACCGACAATACGTCGTCGATGCACTCACTTTTTACTGCGGCGCGGTCGGCCATTTAATTTGCCCGCACCGTCCGCTTCTTTTTACTGCACACCTTTTTTCTCCACCCGCACTCATCTTTTTTACCCGCCGACCTATCTACCCTCCTACTTTGGACATTCTCATTTTTATTGTATCTACGGTAAAGTAATCGCGAGACATCGCGACAAGCGTAATTACTTCATCGTAGGTGAGGTCCGTGGGCTTCTTTGGATTCGCCAGATTTACAATCAATTCATACACCTCCTCACCCACCAACGAAATCAAGGTAGGTAGCTTGAGATCCTCCTTGATACTGTTCGCACGGAAATACATGTCGACACGTTCACAGTACAAAGTCCAGTTCCCCGTATTTGCGTCAAATTCTTTTATTTTCCCGACACTCATTATTGCCAGTCACTTTAACGTTCTTGTAATGCACTCGCACGCTATTCTACTTTATTTACCGACGTCGCCAATGGTTTATACGGGACTTACGGGAGCTCAGTAAAACACTCAGTTCGTGATACAGGATAGACTATTTTATGCTTTTCGTCGGTACTTCCATATTCGGTTATATCTAAGTACCCACATTAGCTAAGAGGGGCAATACAGGGCATACACTACAGGTGGTATGTATGTGGATAGCGGAAACCTCTTAAATGGTAAGTTGTAATGTAAAGTTTGAGTATATTTAGTACAGGTATTATTATTTTGTAGCGAAAAGTGATACAACTTTATCGACAACAACGCCAACCTAATCAGTCCACTGCTCGACATAGGCCTCCCCTAATATGAAGGAGGATATGCCCATGATCCCCACGCTGGGAATGCGGGTTGGAGATCACAGAACACAGCTTCTCGCACCGCTGATGCGGCTACCCGTCGGTGGTAAGGGAATTTAGCTATGCCAGTGTGAGGCTGCGCTATGTTGTAATCAGCCGGTCGCTAGAACCCCGTTTGCTTGTTATGGTGGACCATGAGCAGGTGAAGCTTTAGTTCCGAAAGTGGCGGTTGGAACTCCTCACACCCCTTATCTTTATCAGTTATTATCACTATCATCAATATCTACCGCCCTTTCTCATGTTATAAAATGAGAGGCATCCTGTTTTTGTGTAGCTTCGGACAACTCTAAAAATTACGCGGTGAATCTTTTATCACCCTAAAACCTATTTTAGGAGTCAATGTACCCCATGTCTCACCAAAGTGAGAACGAAACAAAAAGCAGAAAATAAAGTAAGTGAATTATATCAACTTTGGCCCAGATAAAGAATTCAATGTCCGATTTTGAATACAAAATGAGTTGAGGTTTTCTTTCGGGAGCTGTGAGACGTTATTTAAGGAGCGTGCCGTTATAAATATTTCATGGCGTGCTGCACAGATAAATTGTCACAAAATTGCTGGGAATCGCGAATAAGTAAGTATATTTCATCCAGTGTTTGCTTATCCAGTGTTTTAATCCAGTCTCATTGTGCACCAATATCGTTTGTACCATTTTTTATCATCTTTTTTATTGCTTTACAATATTTTTATAGTAATCGAGTCCTTGAGTGGAGACCGTGTCTCGGCAAACGTAATGTAGGACGCCCTTCAGCTAGATGCAGCAACGATCTGCAAAAGGCTGCTGTTAGAAGCTGGATACATCGAGCGAGGACATGCCGCAATGGCGGTCATTGGGGGAAGCCTATATCTAGCTGACTGATGATGATTTCTACAGTTTCATTAGAGTTTTATGCTGATAGTAAGATTCTTAGATAGTTTGTGCTTATATACTTACCAAATACACCTTCTAACTATGCCTTCTACTTTTGTTTGCAAAGCTACCTAGCAAATGAGACTAAAGTTATGGAACTTACCAAGATAGATATTCACTCCAGCTAATTGAGGTGACATACAGAAATACTGCTGATAGATACTTATTTATGAAAGCGGCAGCAAGTGATAAAACGTCATTTCACCGGCTTGTTTGTTGTTCTGCGAATTACTACAATTAATAATGAGATGTCGAGTGACACAGAATAAGTGGTAGAGGGTGTCTCCTTTGTTTTTGCGCACCATTGGCAGAACAATGCAGCACGAATGACTTTTATCTCAACTCGTGACAGATATAAACGAACATTTCATTTAGCTTTTTGCGATTCGATTTGTATAATTGAAAATTGGACTAACTTACCTAAGTGAAGTCCAATTGTAATTTTATGAATGTTGATCTGAAATATAAATTGATTTACAGTGTAGTATTCCTATCGCTACTCAATGGCATCGCGGTTTTATTCAGAGTATCTTTAAAACAAAAAAGATTACTCGGATAATATTGTGTTACGCATATGGCAACACCCTAAATGTCACTGATTTAGAGCTGAACCCGGATGGTCTACCTGCTCACAAGCACTAACCCATTATGCTTGGGATCGGCTTACAGCTGATACTGGGTTGGGAGGGTGTTTATATTTCAGATCAACATTCATAAAATTACAATTGGACTTCACTTAGGTAAGTTAGTCCAATTTTCAATTTTATTTCATGTTGATCTGAAATATAAATTGATTTACAGTGTAGTTGTTCAGAGTCAAGACTGCATAATGGGTTTTTCCATCAGAGTTGGGTACTAACAAGTAATTATATTTATTAATAACAAGGCGAAACATTCGTATATTAATAAGTAATAAGGTTTTGAGCGATTTTAGCTAATTTCATCTTAATAAGGTAACCCAAACATAATACCTACAATGGTTGTGACAAACTATGTTCAAGTTTAGAAAGTAAGTTATATTTGCATAAATATTAAATCCACCAAACTATTCAATTATTGAATAGTAACTATAATTTAATTAGTATTTATTATTATACCGGTGAGATCTACCTATTCATAAAATATCTAAGTAGTTAGGTACTTATTCATTTTATAAGTATGTAATAATATACAATGTCTTAGATAAAGTAGGAATGTATCCTAATCACAGTTTGACCATAGTGAAGGTAGTTAATGTATACTTATTTATTACTAATTAATTGATCTTATAGTTATTCACCCAAATTAAAAATAACAAAGCTGAACAAAGTAATGTACAATGATTGTTGACCTGGTTAGGTAAGTTATAAAACTTTGCCAAGGTCAAAGAACTCTCAGACCAGCCAGCTGTTTTCCATACATAGACACTCTGTTTTAATATTAACTGGTGAGGTGATGAGGTAATTCATAATAATTCATAATTCATTTATATTATAGGTAGCTGAGTGTCAAGTATTATGTTCTGTAAACTTGTATAATATAAATTCAACTCTTAATAAGTGTGTTTTTTTTTAACCACCTCTATGATTAATGATTCCACATCTCTTATCTGAGATGTGTTATGGATTTAGTCTTTAAGTATGCTGGCTGAGTATTTTAAGAATCTTAAAGAATTGGATACTGTTATCTTATCAAGCTTAATAAAGGTAAGGGTTTGTACCCGCTGGGCAGTCGCCAAGGCTAGTCAGGTTGGTAAATTTGGCTAGATAATTCAATACAAGACATGGGTTCCTATCCTAAGCTCAGTGTTATAGGGCTTAACAGGTTTAAGTCTAAACACTCCTCTTATGAATTATTTAATTCTGTTGTGTCTTCTTTCTCATCTATGAGAAGGCAGGGTATGATAATACCTTCTCCGCTGTGAGAAATTGAATGATGTATGTATTCAGTGAACTTTCTAGCAAACCTCAGCATCTGAATGCTTGCCGCAGGAGATGCTCTCAGGATAAGGTGACTGAACAGAGGGTAAGATGTTTTTAGCTTTGTTGGTTTTTATTTTCATAATACATTCTGAAATAAGAGAACATGGTGAAAAGGCATACCAAATGAGCTTTTTGATTACTCCAGTTGAGTGTCAGAACATTCTATGTAATATACATTAGTTATACTCTTTTCCATGAGACATAGTTGTCACTCTTGATGATTCTAGATGCAAATAGATTAATACTTGGAGGTCTAAGTCAATCCTGAACTAAAAGGTAAACCTCATTGTTAGTTCCCACTGTGTCAATAATTGTATTGCAAGATTCCAAATCTGCGTACAAATTATCTTTTAATTTTATGGGTATATAAAACATCTTTCAGTTTTCACACCAAGAATGGCTATTATTATTTAAGTCTGGAAATTGAATCCTTTAATATTACATGCAATGACAGTAGTTTTGTCAGTTCTAAGTAAAATGTTGCAGTGACTATGGATTTTGTAATGTATTTTAATCCGAATAGAGCAGCTAAATTATTATTTATTATGCAGTTCTTATTTCGAATGTGACCATAGGCCACCAACACTCTGACCATTGCAGTGTACCCCCAGCCAACCAATATCACATCTGAAAATATTTGTAGGTTTAATTATCTACCTATGATATTTATATGTCATCAATTATATGAGACCACCATATAAAATAAAATAAAAAAGATCCCGCAATTCCATTGTGGCTCCATAGTTTTATTGGTGATGTAATAAAGTCAAATATTTTTTACTTTCCATTTATTAGTGTGTATCATAGAATAAGGTACAGCTGTATTCCAAGGAACTTCCAATGAGTACTTTGTATTTAAATACTTTTTTCATAATTTACAATCAAGCCCAGGCATTGAAATATATGGAGAGTTGCATCCCAGTTGGCTATGCATAATCATAATATATGAGGTCTATGCCTACATAAGTAATCAATAATTACTTATCAATCAATATAGATTGTTGATAGAAAATCTTGTTTCCGGAGTATGCTGACCACAGGTTTTAGTAACTTGAAACTTGTGAAAGCACTCTAGGTGCCATAAATGCCAAGTGCCATAGCTCATGGACCAGGTCGGTGAACTGATACAGATTATCAAAATCAAAGCTTATGTTTTTGGGCAATGGAAACTAAACAATAAAATCCTTTGAGAAGAATGGAGCAAATAAAATCTTATTATAAAATTTTACAGCTGTTCTAATATCTTTCATCTAAAAATGCCACAAATTTATGGAGTTTAAGATTAAGTATAAATCTAACCTTCCCATTAGGCTTTGATCTAAGAAATATCTTGAAGAAATCTAATGATCAATACAATGACTGCACAAACAGTGCAGCGCTAAGTTCTAATAAGTTAGATATAGCCTGACACATATTACCAAGCTCTATGTCAGGTATGTGGCTAAACTTTTTGGGCAGGTACTTTAAGGTATCGGATATGATTACCCAGTTTTGTGGCACAGGGTCAACAGGCCTAGAGCAATATTGACTGTTTGTACCTGGCTATTCATGCTGTGATCCACATTGTGCAACTCTCTCGGAGCGCTTGTGGCTGTAGCGTGCGTCGCTGGTGCGGCGGCGGCTGTGTGATACAAGTTCTGAATCCACCTCGTGATTCCACCTCGCTGGTGTACTGCTTGGTTTGTGTTTGAGGTAAACCGTATTGGTCTTCTATTGCTTTATTTCTGTGCTTAAGTCAATGCCATAAAGATGTTTATTTAGTTTGGCTTTTCCAATTGAGGAGATGAAGTTTTAGTCTAAAGTGGGGGTCAGAAGCCTTTCGGAAGCTCATGTCATTCAGAAAACATCTGTTAGTTTTGTTACGAGTTGCACTTTGTCAACATCATTGCACTTAATTTAAGTAGGTCATTATTTGCCTTCAGCCATCCCTAGCTAGAGTTGTACTGCTTCAAGAGATTTTTCTTATGTATCAATAAATATATTTTGATATCCCCATAATACAATATCTGTCTTCTACTTATTCCATACATTTAGATTTATGGTTGCAAAACTTTGTTATTTGCTTAATGTGGTTTACATATTCCACCTAAAGCATTTTGGAAGGCAGCCACTATGTCTTGATTGTCTGCCTGAGATATGTTTTCTCCCCTGTTTAGAGCCTTGTATTTCAGGTTGATACCATTACCACGGCGTCCAGCTAAGTTACTTCTTCCTCACCCACATCTGAAAGTATCAACCGCGTTCTAAGACGGGTTGAAATTTAGTTTATTTTATACATCACATCGGTTAGAACAGGTTCGGATCGGTTAGAACATCTCGTATTCTATTTTGTAGGTTTATAATGAGTACCGTATCTTGTATGCGTATTGTTGGATATTTCATACTAAATCAAAGCTGTGGTATCTCGTACCATGTCTGATTTTCATGCAAAAAGGTGTTTGTATTTTTGGGTATCTCGTTCCGAAACAGAGCTCGTACCTAGTCTGATCTTCGTGCTAAAAAGGTATCTCGTACCGGCACAGGCAGAGGATTTATTTGTGGAAGTGTTTCTGGGTATCTCGTACCGAATTGGAGCTGTGGTATCTCGTACCAGGTCTAATCTTCATGCCAAAATGTATCTCGTTCCAAATCAGAGCTGTGGTATCTCGTACCAAGTCTGATCTTCGTGCTAAAAGGTATCTCGTACCGGCACGGGCAGTGGATTTATTTGTAGAAGTATTTCTGGGTATCTTGTACCGAATTGGAGCTGTGGTATCTCGTACCAGGTCTAATCTTCATGCCAAAATGTATCTCGTTCCGAATCAGAGCTGTGGTATCTCGTACCAAGTCTGATCTTCGTGCTAAAAGGTATCTCGTACCGGCACGGGCAGTGGATTTATTTGTAGAACTATTTCTGGGTATCTCGTACCGAATTGGAGCTGTGGTATCTCGTACCAGGTCTAATCTTCATGCCAAAATGTATCTCGTTCCAAATCAGAGCTGTGGTGATATCTCATACCAAGTCTGATCTTCATGCTAAAAGGTATCTCGTACCGGCACGGGCAGTGGATTTATTTATGGAAGTATTTCTGGGTATCTCTTGCCTAATCCGAGCTGTGGTATCTCGTATCAAGTCTGATTTTCATGCTAAAAGGTGTGTGTATTTTTGGGTATCTAGTTCCGAATCAGAGCTATGGTATCTCTTTACCAAGTCTGATCTTCGTGCTAAAAGGTCTCGTACCGGCACGGGTAAGTGAATTTGATGGGTACTGTTTCTAATATGCCAGGAAGTTCGGAAAAACAAACGTGATAAGTACCTGATGTTATAATTGGAAATTTACCTGGAGCATCCGAAGGTGGGTCCGAAAAGGGGGAAGCATCGAGCCGTAGACGTGATCTAAAGCGGCTTATGCTTCAGCTTCGACTACGAGGGTTCCTTTGAGCCGGTAAAGACCAGCTCCAACTCCAACGAAAACAATGTCATGAATTTCATATTTCCCATCACTTTTACACAATTTTAATCACTGGGCATTTCTTCCGACAACCTATTATCACTTTTAATGTATAATATTAACGGTTTTTAGAGTATTGCAACAATTTTGCAAAAATTCACACGATGCCGTACAGAGCGCGAAAGAAAAGTGACATTTAGGGTGTTGCCATATGCGTAACACAATATTATCCGAGTAATCTTTTTTGTTTTAAAGATATTCTGAATAAAACCGCGATGCCATTGAGTAGCGATAGGAATACTACACTGTAAATCAATTTATATTTCAGATCAACATGAAATAAAATTCTAGATTTTGAGGGTTGATACAATAATGAAATGCATTTTAAGATTTCAGTGCACTTTTTATGAGGTATAAAGTAATGCTATCGATATTTTCAGCGTACAAACGAGTAACTGGCATATTGAAATAATTTAATGATTGCCGAATTACCTACCACTTCTGATTAAAACCAGCAAATAAAATTACCTTTAGCTTCAGCCATCATTTTATAAGAATGATGACAGTGTTCTCACTTTATGAGACTCGCCTGAAATTGCAGGGCCATTCAGAATTTCAACATTGTAAAGGTTCTGTTCCTGAAAACCGGCTTCCGTCATATGATGGTCATTGGGGTTATTCCAAAGTGTCACTGCCGTCAATATCCCCACTGATGAGTGCTGAAATTTTTCGTTTAATTTCATCCCATTCGACACCAGTGACGTGGTGACACTGCCCGCGGCTCAGGTGTTGCCGGAATAAAAAGTAGTCATCAGGAGACAAGTTTTATCTAAATCCGTTCAGCCGTTATGGAGTTGACTGAGAACAAACATACTTAAACTCATAATAACTTTCGCATTATTATTATTAATATTAGTATGACTTCTATCCCCGTTGTGTCCAATGGCATGGATTGTTTCTTTGTAAGTAGGTTTACAAAGATGATAAAATAACTGGTTTTTTACTATCGCTTTATATGTCGCAATACTGTCACTAAAGTATTCATATTCATCTCCAGCTTTCATTACACAGACGTTACATTGTTTCAAATTCAACTTTTAAAGCCAGATTGACTTATTACTTTGTCTAGAATTTTATTTATAGTGCTGTTCTAATGGAAAGATCAAACGCTCTCGGCAGTTAATTTTAATGTCTCGATGTAAGCACCGAGACCGTTAGATATAATTAGAGGTGAACTGTCGTTTATACTGCATCGGTAAAGCCCGGGTATTGCGGCCGGTGACCGGCGGTATTTTGATCCCACTGACATTTATTATGTCACCAGCTACTATCCTTTGTGGCTGTCGTGGTTTGAGTCTGTTAACAGCTGCAATTTCACTAAAATTTTAACCTTTAGATCATCTAGGAACAGATAGTCTAAATAACATGTACTCGTATACAGGCATCAAATGGTACATTTAGTTACAAAGGACGCTATTGTGCCTGGAATATGCTTAAAGATTGATTTCTCTTACCCATCACTCATACCATACTATCAGCCGTATAGTCGTTCTTAACTTCTTATACACCAAAAACATTAGTTAAAAACTCTTCTACATACTAAAAGATTAGTCATCAACGTTATACTTATAAAAACAAAGGAATAAAATAGCAGTATCAGAGAGGCTTTCAAAATAAATGTCTTCTGTAACTATAGAGATATAAATTATTTCGAATTAAAACTAGCATGTTTGGTATGAGCCTGATCCAATATTCCAGATTTATGGCCTACGCATTTTTCGATCAGAATGTTTCCTGCTGGGTATAAAATTCCTATTTTGTAAATCTTCTAATAAAAAACATTTATTTCAGATTACGAAATAGGCGCAGGTGAGTATCTGTTCGAATCGTAAACCTGAATAGCAAAAGTTTAGTATTTTTTTGTCTCAATAAATCTAATAAAAATACCGTCGTATATCGTAAAGGTAATAAAGCACTTAAAATGTTGAAGGATTTTTTATCTTGTTAATAAAGTGGTTTAATCAGAAATGTCTTTAGTATGATGGAATTCTATTCGATTGTGATAAAAACTACAAAACTATCCACATATATCTTACCACTCAACTGTTCGTGATTTATTCAGCATATTCTATCTGGATGTAAGAAAATCCCTTTGAAGTTTCTGGCTCTACGAGTAAATTCGCAAAATGAGACAGAAGCTGTCAAAATCATCGCGGAAGGAAGGCGAAGTACCGGCGCGAGGCAAAGGGCGCGAGCTCTCATCAACTTTAACGAGCCATTACTTGTGGCACAGTATAACCAGCGGTTTCTCAACTTCAAGCAACGGGTTAATCGGGTTGATTTGTTTATAGGGTTTGAAAGAAAGAAAGACAGAAATAATGTATTTATTTGACACACAAAACGGAAGGTTCACAAACAAAAGGATGGTAGTGTAAGCTAACAAAACAGTAGTAAATACACCATAAAAATACTCATAACTACAATCATTTTAGCCCCTCCCTGTACGGCCAAACAGGCTTAGTCTCAGCGATATGCTGCTACCAAACATGGGATGTAAGGTGGCAGCGCTTGGTTTTCAGACTTCACTTGACTTGGTGACGCCATAAGACGAGAACCGTTCACTACGAATAAATACACTATTTTTAAACATAATACAAGCATATAATACATTAAACACAAAGACATAGGTATGTTGATAAAAATATAAATAATAGCGCTAAAATAAATAATCGAAAAAACTATTAGAATACACAGATTTTATACAATGCAATGTACTTTAACAAGCAAGGTAGTAGTTTAATAAATTGATTTAAGCAAATATTAAATAAAAATATATACTTGAATATACTGGCAGCACTGATTATATTCTCTTGTTTTGATTTTTTGGTCTGCAATCCGATCCTACTAAAGGTAAAAGTTAGCAATCGATGAGATTGGAAAAAGATGTTGAATGTGAAATGTTCTTCACGGCAAAACCAAAGAAAGGATTGAACTGAAATTATAAATATGTAGTTTGTAGACTAAAAGTAGTCTAGGGTATATATAGTTCTGGGGGTGCCCTGGGAAAGTTTGCAAAACAGCAAGTGGAAACTACTAAAGTGAATTTGTTATTCAAAGTTTGGCTGTAAAATGCTTGATAGAGTAAACTGGATGACATTATTACAAAGCGCTATTTGATAACTACTTAGGAGAGTAATTCTTCCGTGTGACCATCGGATAATAGTATCAAGTTTGGCTGAGCTAACAGTATTTAGTGCTATATGACGCATTGGATTATTCTGTTATTTTATTATACGTAATAATCGAATTTAATTTGATTTGAATTGAGCTAGTAGAAAAAAATTGACGCTGAATGAGCCTACTTCATATAATGTATGTCCTATGCCGTTTAGAGAAAATTGCCATTACCTAGAGATATATAACTTAATCAATGCTTACTTCATTTTAAATAATCTTTCCTTCGAGGTCTCACATCATCACAGACTCTCAGCCAGCTATCACTTCCACTGCCACTGTCAATTGATGAAAATATATGTATCTTTGCAACTGAACCTACGATACTGAATCTCTATTAACTGTGCCACCATAGCTCGCTTTAGGGATTCGTGCGATATTCAGAACTCGTAACGTATAATTATTTCGGTGGGGGCGTCGATAACGTAACCGCTCCACATTTATATGCGTCGAGCTTAAAATTCGGGAAAGCGGAACGGTATTGTTATGAATAAGCAAAATTAATAAAATTGCTGATAAATATGAATATTGGCTTAATTGAAATATTATAGCACTGTAGTAATAATTTAATCAGATATGTAATAGGTATTAATTGTAACGCCGATAAAAAATAAAACACGTTGTTAGGCTATTGAATCTACGCACTTGTTATAATAAAATTGAATATTAAATGAACATACATACCTTGTATGTGATATTCTATCATTATTGTACAGTCAGCATCAAAAGTAGATGATGAGTTTCAGAATTTCAATACAGCTGATAGGAATTTGCGTCAGAATTAGATAGCACTAAAGTGTTCCATAAATAGGTGATTGAAAAATATGTCAACAATAAGCTGATGACACTAACCACCACATGTACCTGATGACTTTAAGGTTCAAATGTATCTGATGTAAAATAGTTCTATAAATATACTAGCTGCACCCCGCGGCTTCGCCCGCGAGGAAATGTATCTGTCAAAATGTGTTTCATAATTTACATAAAGGTTTATTTTTACCATGTTTTGCGCGAAATAAAAAGTACTAACATATTAATAATGCATTACCTAGCATACCCGTACACGTTCCGTTCTCGTTCCCACTCTTACTCCCTTTTTCGTTCCCGTTCCTACTCCAGTTCACGTCGATCACCAATTCAACTGCCGGTTAAGTATGATAAATTTTAATAAACTTACCTAACTTGAGAAATGATTGGTTCCCCATACTAACTTTCATCCCCAATCATACCCTGTTCGAGTTTTATTTTCTTAATGTACTTTTTAGGAATCAATTTTAATCAAAGTTCATTAATAAAAATTGATTACCCTTAACCGCCTTAGGGGTTAAAGTGCGGAAAATCCTGAAACAGGTCATTTATTTCTAGAGGAGAGATTCTGTGCAATATTTCAAGTTTCAAAAAAATTTTTTTGTTCCCCATACAAACTTTGCCAAACCGTTTACAACTTAAAAGAAAAAAAAACAAATTTAGATAAGCCTTTGTATTATTTATTTACTAAGCTAAACTAACAAACATTCACACAAACTTTTGTTCCCCGTACAAACTTTGCCACTCCCGTTAAAAGTCTTAGGGGTTGAATTGCGAAAAATCCTGAAACACGTATTCATTCATTTTCAATAGAAAGTCTCTGCGCAAAATTTCAAGTAGATTGGTAAAGATTTTTTTGTTCCCGATACAAACTTTGCCATCCCCGTTTACCACTTTTAAGGCTGTTTTTTCAAAATTTGATTATCCTATGTGTTATTCGGGCACCGAAACTATCTACGTACTAAATTTCATCTAAAACTATTTAGTGTAAACGGAGATACGTGGTAACAAACATTCACACAGACTTTCGCATTAATAATATTAAATAAAAAAAATAAAAATAAAAATAAAAATAAAAATAAAAATAAAAATAAAAATAAAAATAAAAATAAAAATAAAAATAAAAATAAAAATAAAAATAAAAATAAAAATAAAAATAAAAATAAAAATAAAAATAAAAATAAAAATAAAAATAAAAATAAAAATAAAAATAAAAATAAAAATAAAAATAAAAATAAAAATAAAAATAAAAATAAAAATAAAAATCAGAATCAAAATCAAAATCAAAATCAAAATCAAAATCAAAATCAAAATCAAAATCAAAATCAATATAAAAATAAAAATAAAAATAAAAATAAAAATAAAAATAAAAATAAAAATAAAAATAAAAATAAAAATAAAAATGAAAATTAAGAAGAATTCATTAAGAATTACTATCAACTGAACTAAAAGGCCAGTTAAAATAGATAATCAGTTGAACTTATATCTTTATTGCCGAAATATTGCAAAGTAACATAATTCATATATTTATAAAACTATTGTATCATCAGATACTTTTGAACCTTAAAGTCATCAGGTACATGTGGTGGTTAGTGTCATCAGCTTATTGTTGACATATTTTTCAATCACCTATTTATGGAACGCTTTAGTGCTATCTAATTCTGACGCAAATTCCTATCAGCTGTATTGGAATTCTGAAACTCATCATCTACTTTTGATGCTGACTGTACGAGCACCTAGTCCGAAGAGATTAGTTACTAATTTTAGTTGTTATACACATTTAGTATCGCATAGGTACTACCACTCTGCACTTAGTTGAGTTATAGCCTCTTTTTAATTTGTTTTTTAATTCACCTGGTCCTCCTCGCTGGAACCACGGCCCTGTCAATAGCGTAGCGTTTAATTTCTCTATGCTGTCAATCATTACCGCTTACGCTTACCATCAGGCGAAATGTAGTCAAAGTAAGCCTATTTATTATAAAAAAACGATAACTTTGAGAACCTATAATCCATAATTTAAATCCTGTCCTTTTCACACAGTTGCCTTCCGTTTGGCCTGTTTTTATTTAGTGCAAGTGGGATGCACCATTCAGTTATGGACGTGTGATATATGACAGTACGGTGTTAATGGACCTAAAGTAAACAGTGATAATAAATCGCATTATTCCAATCATTATTATTGAAGCTAACAATTCAATTTCCTCAATACTATTTCAAACAAGATAAAAAGCAAAAAAAAAAACAAACCGTAAATATAATTATGTTTCTCCGTAAAAATACACAAAAATAAACCAAAAGACTGTAGCAAAATAAAAAAAAACATCAAACAATACAATTAGTTAAACCGACCTAGTTGAAACGCTGCAGTTCTGCGGTCAACGAGCTTTACCTTCCAGCCATTACCTTATATCCATACATTTTCGTAGTTCATGCACGTTTCCCTAGAGGCGCTGTACGAAAATGTATGGAAAGATACCAAAACCTAAAAAGTTTTCGAAAACTATCAAAACCCGTGGTAAGCCCTCTGTTCTGTTAGCTTGAACTTGGCTTGGACACGCTTACGCGAGTCTCATTTTGTTTAAGATGTTAATGTTAAATAAAATGAATAAAATAAACTTCCTTTCGTCTTCTGGTCGCATATGCTTATTTGAATATTTTGTGCTTATTTGAATTTAAATGATTACACTCTATAGAAAATCAGGCCTAAATAGACTAAGTGGTCTGACATTATTCAAAGCTTAATTATAAAGTGAGGTTATTAATCGATGTTCTCAGTGAAAATTCCCCAGTGATAGCATTAAATTCATTTGGTGAATTCCAGTAGTGTAAAATAGAGGCTTGTTCTTATCATTTTAATACTGTTACTACATATAATTAATATTAGTGCTTATTAAAGAGATAATGCTAATACTAAGTGTAATTTGTACACACATAAATAAAATAACGCCTATTCTTCAGAAGCATAAGCATATACCACGGATCTCCAAGAGCTACGATCCTGGCATACCTAGTTTGCTTCTTTTACTCTCATTGTTCGTACATGCTCGTCCGTCTCTTGACCTGGCCTTTTTGCAGCATGTTTCAGATTTGAGACATATTGATATAACTGATTTTAAATCAACTCTACTTTCTTCCTACTATACTACTAATCCTACTAATGTTATATATGTGAAAGTTTGTGAGGATGGATGTTTCTTACTCAATAACGACAGAACCGCTGAACAGATTTGGATGAAACTTGGAATATACATTGATTGTAACCTGGATTACTTAGGCCATACTTTTTATAGGGGTACCCAGCAAAGCCGCGTTCAGAAGCTAGAGTACTATATAGAAATGTGATAAGTGTACATACATCAATAGATATGGATGGTATAGGTACTGGACAAGCCCACACTATCTATGTTCCGGCATACCGTTCAGGGAGTAAAAGTATAGATATAATAAATCTAAATATAGATTAGATGTAAAAGGTCCAAGTTTTGTTACACTATATTCTATAACTATCACTTATATCCTAAGCCGGCACTGTCTTCAGCGTTATTTCCAACGCGAATCACGTCGCACCCGTCTCGTGCGGATCGCCCTCGCTTTGATGTCACATTCTCTTTTTGCAAACTGCATTTCAGTTGCACACCAAATGTTTTCGGGAAAGAGGTCGACCGTAGATTTTTTAGAGAGAGACTATTGAATTTTGAGCCAGATAATATGAGCCTTTTTTTTCAATATCAAGCAATAGCAGGCTACTGCTGGACATAAGCCTTTGCGCTCTTTAGCTTGACATTCTAAGTTAAAAGAAAAAACAGGCCATGTGCGAGTTGGAATCGCGTACCCAAAGTTTGCAGATCTATATATTTAATATTAATTTTGGACTTGATACCTACTCGTTCCTGGGAATAGGGACATACAGACAGACAGATAGACAAACAACCAAGTGATCCTTCATCAAGTGATCCTTTTTTCTTATAAAGTACAGAACTATTAAAATAGTCATTCAAAAATATTTCAAATGCTATAAAGACTGGTACAATCGCAATTCATGCAGCTATGGTTGCTGCTATGGCTGATGGTTTGGTTGTTCTTGTGGTCATGAAAAACACTAGTTATTAATTTAGAAATGTTCAGAAACAAAATGTTTGAGTGTTGTTCAGAGAAATCGAGGCCTATAATACTGCTGAGATTTTACGATGTAAAATGGCGATACCTAACGGTATTGCAAAATGATAATTCTATTACAAATGTTGATTTTATATGTATTAATTTTATTCATTATTGGGTGCGTCTCTAGCAAAGGTAAGTTTTACTGCTCTTCACTATTCATTTGTGATGACAGAGCTCTTGTCTTTAAATTAAGTGCATAGATTTTGCGGCGATAAAATTTATGTCGTTTTATTTCAGTGCCAATGCTTTGGATAATGGAGTGTCGTAAAGAGCGAAGTACTGTTCTTTATTCTGCAGTAAACGAGAGGTGGGCGAGTATCACTTATATTATACCTTCGAAGATTCAGTGATTCGTTAGTACCTAGGTATTTCTATTTTCCTATTATAGAAGCGATTTGAAATGTTTATTATTTTTAATAGCATATTAGAGTCAGCAGTCACTAATTATTTAGCTCGTTCTCCGAGATATATCAAATCTATACATATATTTCCTACCACTTGTTTGTATATGCTTATTATGATTATTATTTTTTTAACTTTGAATATTAAACATTACCTTCATAAAATAGGAAAACAAGACGTTGATCTTTCATCACAAAAGCTCGTCCAGGAATAACCAACGTCATTTAATTTACACTTTTTAAGTCCCTGGCATGCTATTGTCTTGATTGGATGCAAAAATTCTCCAAAAAGAGGGCTTTAATGATTTAGTTTGAAATATGTCAGCAACATACACGGCGCAGTGGTATTTTTCTTGTTATTGAAATGGCTGTCGAATTCCAAACTTACTTGACTACATTGAACGGTTTTAAGGTTCTTGTAACGTAAGCTAATTATGTTATTTTTCAGTCTGTGGAATTCCACTGCACTCTATATAGAATACTCTTTATATGGAAGCATCTTTCATAATTAGATAAAAAGTGTGTACCTATCCAAGTAAAAGTTGTTATCTACCATAACATAGGCCTATGCATTATAATCTACATGATTTATAGGTCAAGTGGTAGCTTTTACTCACTGGACTAGGACGCTGTTAGTTCCTGGGACATGGTTAGTTAGATGGAGTAGGCTAGCCCAGTACCTATCTATACCATACTTTCAGCCTAGTCGGCCTTACCCAGAGTAAAGATGGTCAATACTTCTGGAGCTGACTAAGCCGCGGGTTCCCTTACAATGTTTTCGTTCACTATTTTAATAATAATTAAATATCCATTTTTATCCAAGAGACTTGACTCATGACCTCTGGATTTGGAAGTCAGAGTACATCTAATTAGGCCAGTGCGGCTTTTACCTACCTAATTTGTATTGACAAAAAAGATATATACGTGTAGTATATCAATCATGTGGTTCCCAAAATACAATCTCTGCTTAGTTTGGGGCTACATGAAGCTGTGTGATTACGTCTTGCATTATTTATTCATTTATTTAATAAATTGCTTAAAACTTTTAATAAAGCGTGAACCTGATACCGACGTAAATGTCATCAGCCAACATAAAGGACTATTAAAGGGGTAAAAGATCTGATTTATGGCCTACTGAAATCGCTTTTGATGTAGATTTAGCTTTTACGTCATACTCTGGGTATGAGATCAGGAAATTCAGGGCAATAAAAATAATATTACGGTTCCGCGGCTACGTTTAAGCTGAACATTACCAAGACTGAACAAAGTAAATCACAATATACATAGATACTTATAGTCTTAATAAAAAGGGACTTCTATAAAACTATAAAAAGTAAATCACAAAATAATGTGACGAATTTACTTTCAATATGGAGTTCCAAAAATGTGACGAACTAACTTTGTGCAAATCCACAAAATACATAGATAAATTATACACTAACTAAAGAATGGATTTATCTTAGACTGAATAAAGTGCATAAAAAAATATAGTAGAGTATATAGTCTATAGTCTCCTACTCCTACTACCTAAAGAAGAAACTTCTCTAACACATGTTAATGTTAAAAGAGTAAATCAAAATTCATTTAGTCTAGATAGACTGATACAGATGTACGAGAATAAAGCATTTTTAAACGACTTCAAAATGGAGGAGGTTCTCAATTCGTCGGTACCTTTTTTTATGTATGTTCACCGATATCTCCTTAAATTGTAAACCGATTTACAAAATCTTTTTCAAAAAGAGTATACTTCATAGGTGGTCCCATATAAATTTTATTCCTGAGGGATTGGTACTTTTCCCGGAAAACACAAAAAACCTCATCCTCACTTGTAATTTTATATGCCCTATGATCACCAATATCTACGTCAATTGTAAACCGATTTTCAAAATGCTGTAGGCCAAGAAGTAAAATGATTTATTTGAAGTCGGTTTTTTTTAATACTATTTTAACACATTACAAAGATTCAATTATTCTTCGTCTCGGTCGTAATACTCTTGACAGGTCGTGGTCGTCATGTCGGGACTGGCCAGCATCATAATCCCCCATGCCATACTCCATTCCTCTCGCACCGTTGCTTTTTTTATTTTCCGCCAAACAAAAAAAGCAACGGTGTGCTTTTTTATTTTCCGCAATTACTCCTTCGTGAATTCAAAATTAATTTATTTATATATGTACTGCTATAGGCTGACGATGATGATGATGATGATGATAATAATATTTAGGTACCGACGTATAATGCGAAGGTACATAGTTTTATTTTCTGTTTAATCCTATTTAGCCTCCCCATCCAAACTATAAATAAGTATACCCTATTAACTATAGTTCATTTTGGCTGGGTACGCTCTACGCAGTTTTGAAAGTTTTCGTTAGCTCATTTATTAATGGGGAAATATCGATTTATACGAAACACTTAAAAATACTATCAACCTTGTCTACTAAAAGGTAATTTGTATCGCTTATAATAACGGGTTAAGGTAATTTACATGATAATGGTAAAAGAATAAAAAACTTAGAATGCTATTAAAATGCAATTATGCGTGATCGGCGATTAAATTATTAATATTACAGGCTTCTTAGTATGCAATTTGAGAGTGATCGCTTCATCAAGAGAATTCAAAGGAAAATGATTAATTCATGTTAAGAATAGTTTTTTGATGAGTGTTCATTTCTATGTAATGAACTTGAGACACTACACTTTCACCGGTACAATGTTCTTTAGTATTATTTATAATCGAGCTAATCCAACTAGCGTAGCGACGACAGCGGGAGAAGTTGGTTGTTGTGGGACACGTAGAGGGAAAAAGATCACGCGGTAGATCCCCAATGAAATGGACTGATCAGTTAAAAGAGACTCCTGCAGGGTTGCAAGTGTAGGTGCAGGGGTGTAGAGGGGTTCCAACCCAAGCCAACATCACCTGCACGTGGTGCACCCTGCTGATTAACAAACGGGGTTCTGGCGGCCAGCTGATTGCGGTATAGCACAGCCTAAAATCGGCTCAGCTCAAATACCCTGGCCGCCAACGGGCAGCAGCGTCGGCGGTGTGAGAAGTTGTGCTCTGTGATTCCCAAAGAATATGGACATATCCCTCTGTATTAGGGGAGGCCTATGTCCAGCAGTAGACTGATAAAGGCTGCTGTGGTGTGGTGTGGAAGTGGTAAAGATGGCTGCTAACAGATGCCGCTGGAGACAACAGTCCAGTCTATCACGACGACAACGCAGAGTGATCACGATCATCAGTAATGAAGGTACCGACCGCAGAAAGAGAATCCAACCCAGCAGGTAAATCACTTCACTTCACTTCTTTATTAAATGGCTTCTGGGATCCACAATTTCGCCAGTATCAAAAAACGATCGGCGCACAATTTTCTTCATCAGAGAATTCCCGTTCAATCTTCTTTTATTCCATTTCACTAATACTTGTGACTTATAACTAACATTTATCGGTTATAATACCATGAATATTAAACGACATACATTAGAAAAACACTAGAAAATAAAATTTAATAAAATTTACAACCGTCATTCAAGATGAAAAAAATGGTGTCCCAGCAGGTAAATCTATTTACTTTATTTGTATCTAATCAAACCGCGCGTCAAACCCTTTGTAAGATTCTTTCCTGGCCGTCAAAGTCCACATAGATGCGCTCGTGACGTATTGCTTACTTTGGCATTCTTAGCAGATCATCTTGGTTAAGCAACACTAACTCCGTTCACTACTTGGATAGGTGACCGTTTAGTGGCATTTAGATCTGAGCACTTCCGTGCTTCGGAAGGCCCGTTGAGATGTTAGCTTTTTCAGTCGCCATGTTGCAGGCCTTCGGGCGGCCTAAAAACTCTGACGCCAGAGTTGGCCACTAGCTCATACGAAAAAGGAAGGAACCTCCGATAAGTATGGTTGCGAGCATCTAGACGTGAAACTGTATCTTCGGTTCTACTTGTCTGATTAGGATAAAATATAGCTTAGGTTTTATAATTAGAAAATACGTTATCAAACTATAAGTCTCATCAAAATTGATTGTGTAGTTTTTGTGAGATCCTCCAACAAACATTTGACATTTATAATTCAACATGATTTTCCTGAAATGAAAACCTATGCTAATATACATATCCTTATAGTCAGAAAATTAAACTGATACTGAAACTTTCAATAATTCCGATTAAGTGTAGGTAGGTATTTATATAATCCCTGAATATTCTATTACAGAGGGCTGAACCGAGGAGTCGAAGGCCACAATTAGACGAGGCGTTTAATTACAAAATTCACGTAACTACCGGGCTTCAGCTCCCCTTAACACCCCTACAATTTCAGAGGATTCCTTTGAGTAAGGGGAAGCACACATTTTAACATTTTCAACATTGGTATTTTTGTGTTAAAAAAAAATTAATTCAAAACTGAGTGAAATCTGTAAAAAAAACGGAAGGTTTCTATTATGGTTTTCTAATTGTAGTACTTTTCTGTTTATACTTTTATCTAGAGGACATTACAGAAATCGCTAAAATAAAGTAAATTATTTAAATTGCCTACAAATAAGGCATGCCTGGGCTAATTTTTAACCGTCAGCTTATCCTTGAAAAATGTAAGTAATAACGGGTTCTACTTTTAAATTTGTCTTACAGATTGTGTTATCTTTCAATTGAAATACTTAATCTACATAGTAACTCCGCCTAATCCAGAGTAGGGTTGCCATGCCAGTAACTCGATATACTTGCCTTTATCTAAATTGGTACGTAAGGTGTCACCACCGTTGACTACAAAGGTTAACTACGGCTATTTCCCTTAGATTTGGTCAGCCCTTTTATTACGAGCTTCAGTCCAAAACCGCAGGTAAAAGTGGTAATAGGGTTGTCTATTATTGTAAGCTGCTTTAAATAGGTATAGGTAAGTATACCGCATATGCTAAATAGTTATTTCACGCAGTAAAATTTGGAGCAGTATAGTTTTATGAAAGTATTTTGGAACATGTTTAAGGAAGCTCCCAGTATATGCATTTGCTAGGCATAAGCCACTTCCATAAAAGATAAGTTTGGTATCTTAAAATGAAACTGGTAAATTAGAATTAAGTAGATAATCATGAAAATGGAAGATGTCATGTTTCATTTTCATTATTGGAGTGAATCCAATATAGTTAGAATCGTCGATTAAAGTTTGAATAATGAGTTGGCAAAGATCATGTACCATAGCGAGCTGGCCTGATAAAATTCCTCAGGAGATACCCAATCTGCTTCGTTTTTCTTTATTTTGATAAGTTTTAAACTAACATTATAAATAGGCGACGCCAAGGAAGGCATAAAGGCTGAAAGTACAGCGTTTATGTAAATTGCTTCCGCTAGGATCTCACCGAGATTTATGTCTTCAGCCGAGAACAATTAAATTTAGACTGCGATTTCTGTTCTTGAATAAATTACCTCGGTAAGCCGGAGACAGATGTCCTACATTCCGATTCAAATTCGGTTCCTATTAGCATTTTGGATTATTCCATTCCATTAAGCTTGTGAACATCTTAATGAGGTATTTTACGTAGTTTGACCGAGCTGGAATTTTGATACTTACCTGACGTATCTTAAGTGTAACGAAAAATGTTGACCAATGACAAAACGTTATTATTAATAGACGCTTTCTCATTGGCTTAAAATTGTGCAGTAACGATACGAATAAATTTAGCTAGTCTTCGTGATCGTGCCTCAGTTCGTTTGCCTTTTAGCTTAGTAAACACCACGAATACACATAATTATTTAACTGACCTTCTAAAAGAACTTTAGCGTCTTTCATTATTATTTATTAAACATTCTAATAATAATGAGAGATCGGATTGCACCCTCGGGCAAAGGAAAGCTTTACCTGTCTAAGTATTTTATTGGCGTTCGTATTAAGTTTTCATGTATGGCTAATGGATTGGTTGAGTCTAGAGGGGAATATGTAGAGTTCACTATAGTAGTTGTAGCTGTGGGGGTGGATATTGCAATAAACTTCTTTCTATATAGCTAAGCTAGACAATTTAGAAATAGCTCCAAGCAACAAATAGCTAAGATATTGTATGTACTAATGTCATAAAATGCAATGCTGAATTATTTGGGAATTTTCCAATACTTAATGGATATCTAGAGTTGTATTTGTCAAATTAATCTGTTTTTATATTGTCTGCTTTTATGCCATGCACTTTTTTATCTACTCTGTATTAAGTCATATATTTCACCAATTTTTGCATCAACGTCTCGACTGCACAGATCGATATTTGCAGTGGGAATTTATGTATAGTTTATGGTTTTTACGCAAACCATTTTTATATTACTTTATTGCATTGTAAGAAAACAACGATAACATTGTCTGGTAACGACCGACCACCCAAGATGATATCATTCAGTTGACCAATTGCACTGATTTAGCAAGAACAGACTCGATGAACTTTTTATATACAGTTTTTATATTGACTTTATTGTATGTACAGACAGTACAGTGAGCGAAAGTAAAGTGAGCTGGTCATATTGATAGGAGTCGAAGGACGAAAAGAGTCCTTGAATGGAAGCCGTGGATAAACTTATGACCAAGGGGTCGTCTACCGAAACGATGGTTGATATAAAAAGATACGCGAGCTACTACGGCATGACAAAAGCGACTACTTCTTCTTCTGAGCTAGTGGCCAACTCTGGTGTCGTCGTTTTTCGGCCGCCCGAAGGACTCCGACATGGCTTAACGACTGTAAAAGCCGAGACCAACATCTTAACGTGCCTTCCTAAGCACGGAAGCGCTCAGATCTAAATGCCACTAAACGGTCACCCATCCAAGTAGTGACTAGGCGGATCGTTGCTTAACCAACGTGATCTGCTAAGAACATCAAAGGAGCGCTTCCAAACTAAGCCGACTGATCATCGTGCAAGGAAAGAAATGGGAGAGGCCTACAATGGATATCCAACGGCAGGGAATGATGATGATGTTGAGGTACAGTACAGTGGTCTCGTATGCTAAATAATAAAATATGTTTAAAAGGACGTTATAACTTTAGCCTTAATAATAAAGCTGCATTCAAGTCCAATCAGACATCAAGACTCATAAAATGCGAATGAGCACAATTCAGGACAAATATTATAACAGAAACTTGAAAGGTATAAAATTAAAGTAAGTACTGTATTTTTTTTTAAATAATGCCTCGCTATATCAAAACTCGAGTAAGTTTGTACAGTCAAGTACAGTTTTATGTAGGTAGCTGATTCGGCGTTCAACTCGGCCTCGACGTTCTTCTATAATGCAAACTTAACTAGCTTAAGAGACGGGTTGAAATGGCCAATCTTATCTCTTAATCACGTGAATTTTATTGTATTTTTTTAACTTTTTGTGACTACCTTGAGTGTAGAAAACACACTTGCTCTACGGCACATGGATGGCGCGTAGCGTCATGTGCGAAGCACACAGTCAACGTGCTAGTGTGACTACTTTGAGTGTAGTAAACACACTTGTTCAACAGCACATGGATGGCGCGTAGCGTCATGTGCGAAGCCCACAGTCAACGTGCTAGTGTGACTTTTTTGAGTGTAGAAAGCACACTTGCTCTACGGCACATGGATGGCGCGTAGCGTCATATGCGAAGCCCACAGTCAACGTGCTAGTGTGACTATTTTGAGTGTAGAAAACACACTTTCTCTACGGCACATGGATGGCGCGTAGCGTCATATGCGAAGCCCACAGTCAACGTGCTAGTGTGACTATTTTGAGTGTAGAAAACACACTTGCTCTAGAACACGTGCTGAACGACTGTTCAAAGTTCGTAAAAAACTGATTTTCAATTTGCATAACCTCTAAGTTGATATCTCAAAACGTACAATCTTACAAAGCAATAAACTGTTTAAGATTTAATTTTACTCGTACATTGTAAACAAATGCTAATAAATGCTGAATAATTTCCTCCGGGCCGCTTTTATCATCTGATCCCGATAGGAAGTAAGCCGAGCTTGCGAATTGCAATCTGCGATCCTTTTCTATTTACCTACACCTCATTTGAATATTTGGGAAGTCGTAAATTATGTATGGAGAATAGAAGTAGGGTGTTTGCATAATTTTCTCAAATATGTGAGCACTTGGTGAAATAATGTGATCCAGTTTTATTATGAAAATATGAAAAAGGCAAATATTGTGTTAATTCAATTTTTGTATTTATATATATATCTATAAGTTGTAGATTCATCGGTTGTGAGTAGGTACCTACGTATAACATAAATAGACATTTCAATCAATATGAGACTTGTCCGAGGGAGCCGTCAACAAGTTATCCTTTGCGGGTATTACAAGTTGGTCTACGATTGGAACTAGAATCAAACAGAAAATGCTTATATTATATTACTTTTATAACTAAAGAGGGTATCGAAATTAAAGAAACATTCAAAAATGATATCAAAATGGAAAAAGCAATTAGAGAGGATATTAGTTAAGAGGAAGATTAAAAGCAATTAAAGAGGAAGTCGATGTGGGAGAAGGGAATAATGAAGTAGAAGAAGCAATAAAAGAGTATATCGAACTGGAAAATGCAAATCAATTAGGATAACAACAACAATAACAACAACGACTACCCTATCCTACCCTACCCTACACTACTCCTACCCTACTCCTACCCTACCCATACCCCTTCCTTACCCTACGCCTTCCTTACCCTACCCCTGCCATGCCCCTACCCCTACCCCAACTTTTAATATTAATGGGATAAAAATTATCCTTTGTTCGTCTCCTAGTTCTAAGCTACCTCCCCACCAAGCTTCAGCCAAATCGGTTCAGCCGTTCTTGAGTTATAAATAGTGTAATTAACATGACTTTCTTCATATATAATTATATATATATATATAGAATATGCTTAATGTAGGTATATTTTACGTAGATACAGAAGTACAGTATTCACTATTAATCAACTTACTTTCTTCAAATATATTTTTACATCGCTGTTAGTTTATTGACCTCGTTGACTTATACTCAGGGTAATGTTTTTATGAGCATCTAACTTGGCCGCCCTTATAGTGCCATGATATCGGTGTTGGTTTATGATCCACACTATGTCGTTGTCCGACTCAACATAATAAAACAGTCGTAAATATTAAAGTTCCATTCAAATTACTGGAACTGTATGGGTGAGTAAGAATCTGTATATTTTTAGGGATATTTTATGTTTGGTGTCTGCGATACGGATTATAAATTTGAGTGTTTGTGTGTTTTATGAATAGGTATGTAAGTAATCAGGACAGGCCGCAATAGCGCTCATTAGGGGAGACCTATGTCCAGCAGTTGAATTCTATTGGCTGATGATGATGATATTTCATCAAGTAATTCGTCTAAAAGACCAAATATATCAGCAACAAAATATATGATTCTTCGATCAAACGATATTTTATTTTCTAAATAAATTCTTAAATGTTACGAATTAGGTAACAATCATAAAAATACAACTGAATTGAGAACCTCTTTGTGTTGAAGTCATTGAAAAAGTCGATTTTCAAACTGTATTAAATCAGAAACCCTGAAATTTCAGAAGATTGTTTTGTGCTTTGGGTTACGATTATACTCAATCTGTTGCTTTCCAATTTCTAATAATTTCTAGTTATCTTTGTTTGAAAAATACATTTTGTTAATCAACTTCTGTTGCTGTACCTATCCAGCCTAAGGCTAGCTACATCATTTGACAGGCAGCTAGAAAAGGCCTAGACTCTAAGGTAATGTAACTGTTTAGGACCATTGTAAACTCATTATGGTGAAATTACAACGTTACGCAACCCTTGACCAACTGTGATACCGTTTACATTAATTAGGCCCGTTAGAAATTTACATTCAGCTTACCTTTGTGAAGCCTTCCATGAATGGCACATTGTAATTTGAATCCAATAGTCCTTTGTTCCGTATAAAACTCTCTGATAAAGGAAAATCCATTCCGAAAAGGTAGTTCTAGCTATAAACGTGGCGATACGAAAGACAGAAATAAATTGGGCTCAACGATTTATAGCCAAATGCTCTTAACCCAACCGTGCCGAACGATATCTGTGGTTTAAAAATTTGATATAACTAGGTATATAACTTCTAGGTTCTGTTAGTTTAGCATGATCTATAAACTTTTTTTTGCTTTCACGCGCTCGCAGGGTACCCGGCCAAAAGTAGCATAAATGTTGACCAAGATTTTGAGATACTTACCTACGTACAAAATTCCAGCGCAATCCGTTCAGAAGTTTTTGCGTGAGAGAAAGACAAACATTTCACAAACTTTTCCCTCTAAAATAACTGCAGGAAGAAGAATTGGTTCATAAAATGTTGTTAATGAAGCTTTTGTTGCCTAACTGCAAACTTTGAGCGACAAACATTTATCACACATAGTGTTTGTCACGTTTGCATTTTTTTTATGGTGTAGTTACCATAAATAGCACGATGAGCCCAGAATTTAAAAGAAGACATTTTATTACTCGATTCCTAGTAGGGTCAAACACTATAAAATAATTCGTACCTACTCATCTGTGTGTAGCAGAGATATTTGGATTGTGTATAGAAATAAAAGAAATATTAATATGAGAAAGTTTCTAACTCCAGATTTAATATCATCAAATGGTACAAACACAACGGACTCTGAAAATACAATTACAGTGGAATCTAAAAGTTTCTTGAAAAGGTGTTAAAAAGTAGCGGTCATTTGCGAAGTGTGGAAAAGGTTTTAAATGCTAACGGTTACATTTATTACTACTAAATACACAAAAATTTAATCATAAATATCACAGTCAAAGATTACACTAACGCTCTAGCTAAAGTAGGTATTATGGAAATAGCTGAAACATAACCCAAAAATGTTATTGTAAGTTATTTTCTCTGGGATCGTGAGAAGTATTTTGAATCAACCTAAACTCCATTTTTGGGTTAAGTTTGTAGGCTAATCCAAAGTAATGGCAATAAAATGCGGGGCTTTATACCTAAGATTTCCAGTCGAATTTCAACAACCTTGAGTTTTTTATGTAACATACGAAATCGTATCTCTATTAAATAATGGGAATTATGGGATAAATTCAAGTATTTTATCGATTGTTAAAACTAGTCCTACAAACTGTGACTAGATCATAGATTAGGAATAAATTACAATTATAAAATTTCAGTATCTACATCATTACAAGCACAACTACAACGGTTACCACATTTCTAACGATATCTAAGTTATTTAAACTATTCTCGTTGATGATAACGGCACTAATTTCGTAAAATGTTGAAATGCGATTGTTGCTTTTTATTTAATTCTATTCTTACATTCTACTGGTGTTCTGAGCCTGTGCACACGTTCTTGCTTTCCGGGCTCTGAAAATATAAAACAAAATTATGTCATCCGAACAGCAAAACTCATCCATAACATTGACAAACACTGATTGTATAGGAAAAAAGTGCAAACAACTTCAATTTACCTCATAGGGCGGTGGTGGCAGTATATCACACAGATTTATTTGACAGCCCTGCTCCGACCTCGCTACATTCGAATGTCTGCTCATCTGAATCGGAATTTTGAAACTGTTCTCCCTTCCAAGCCAATGCCATTGCGGGTAATCGTACTCTAAATCACTGGCTGGACACACTTTACTTTTGTCCTGTCTACTGCGCGAGCCAGATCTATTGGTGTGGCAGGAAGCGCAGTCGTCCTCAGCAACATTAATCTCATTATGCACGTTCTCATGTCTCGGTTCTCTGTAGTCTTTAGTAGACCTACTGGACGTGCTATGGCAACACGTGGAACACTCCCCATTAGAGTACTGCAGGCTTCCATTACACGAACGAACAATGCTGTTGTTATGAGATCGCCTTTCTGAACAATTTCTCAGGTCTCCAATATCGTTATTGTCCTGCGAGGAAATTGATATATTGTTAAAACTAACTGGAATCCCAAACGGTGTTGAGCTATGCAAATTCTAGTAATCTAATCTTGAGTCAACAATGGGTTCACATGAAGCTTATCGCGGCGTACCTTGAAATTGAGCTCGGTGTAAATAGCGTTAGACGCGTAAGGCTCGGGTGGTCCTCTTCGCATCCTATCAACGCTTGATGCATCTAAGCAGGGGATGGAGTTTTGCGGTAGACTGTATTCTGGTTCTACGCTGAGAATGCTGGTTGACTGTCCACCTAATAACAAAATTGATAAAGGTTATCTACGCAATTCTTATCAACAAGTATCGTGAGAAATATTTTATCAAAGCAGATTGATAAAGTTATTGCTATTGATAACGTTCGAATTCCATGATAACTCACCATGTAAGAGGCTCTGATGACAACTGCTTACATCTAAGCTGGGATCGGTTGGAGGCGCGAACACGGGCCGTTCTCGTAGCCAGATCGTGTCTTTATTCAATAGACATTGCTGAGCAGTTACAATTGACTGACCTACAATAAAGAGTTCAACGTTTCAATTACCCAGTTAAGTTGTGAGCGTAAATACTTTGAAACAGGGTGTTTACGGATCCTAGCCTATACAAACAAACGAAAATATGTTTTTTTTTAAGTCGTTCGTCATGTTTATCGATAAACAAGACGAAGTCAATGAATGTGGAAAAGTTCTACTTATGCTGAATAAAACTGCTGATTTATCTGACTTGCGTAAGGATTGGACTCAACTAAAGACGTTGCCAACTTTTAAAAACTTATTTAAAACTAGATAAAGAACTTTAAAAAGTTATTACGAATGGAATGATAAATCTTAAGGTAACACGTCTAGTTGTAAAGTAATCATTTCATTTATTCTATAGTAGATAGTTACAGAATTATCTATTATAGAATAAAATATGAAATGATTACTTTACAAGTAGACGGTACATTTCGTCTACCTACTATAGAGTAGGTAGATGAAATCACGATTATCTTACCTGTGTTCTTCTTCCTTTGAATATTATTCCGTCTCCTGATGTAGAATATACTAAACAAGCCAATCACGATGATTGACAATAGGGTCAGACATAGGGCAAGTAGCCACGTCTCATTGAATATGTGAGGGATGTTTGTATCCTTCGGTGGCTCTGTCCTGAAACAACAGGTCAAATCAATCTTCTAGTAGAGTTATATCCTCCATCGATTTCCATCTTAGAATTGTATTATAACTTGAGAAGCTATTTATATGGCGCTTATTTGGGAAGGTATATGTCCAGTAGTGGACTGATATAGGCTGAATATGGTGATAAGATACGATATCTGTCAGATACCTAAGTAATTTGAAAATAGAACGCGTAATCTTACATGAATGAAACTGGTAGGTGCCTGCCTATTTTTTATTAAAATATACTTATTTAGAGTTCCACGTAAAATAACCTTAGTCAAGTAAGCAAGTAACGCAAACGTATTTGGTCGGCTCGTAATTATATAAACTAAAACTAAAACAATGACACATTCTTGCTCCGCTTAAATGTTGATAAGCCATACGACACATCTGTCTTCAACTTATTTTCGTACCCGGCGACATTTGAGTCATCGACCGTAAACAGCTTTCGTACATACAAGTAAGTAAGGACGTACACAAGATAAGACTGAACAACTGTGTCATTTAATAATTCAATGTGTGGAACTTTTAAAGATGTATTTGTCCTATTTGACGACCTCTGTGGCGCTGAGGGCGAAGGTTCCTGCAGTGGGACAAATGTTTATTAATCTGCAGATCTCAAGTCTGGGTTTTTTCGTATAATATTAGGAATATACAAAAATATGAGTGTTCATGTCTGTCAATTGGTTCCCATAATTAGCTCTGCTTAGTTTGGGGCTACATGCATGATGCTGTATGATATTATCCAGCATTATCATTTATCAACTACCATTATTTATTTAGTATTTACTAAAAAGGATTTCTTTTTTTATTGCAATAATTTTTCGACCGTCCAAAATAAATATAAAAAAATATCTCTTTGCTGGCACAAGGCCTACGTAGGCCGTCAATTCAATACGAAAGTTTGTTTATCGTGGTACGTCGGATTAAAGAACGCGCGATTTATTAGCTGACAATCAAAAGCAAGACCTTTTTTGCTAATAAATTAAATATTTACCCCCTTACTTATAAACGCTACTTAAATTTATCCATTGCTTAATGTTATACTTGTCACTTTTTGTCAATATCCAACGGTAAGAGATGGCAAAGTTGAAGCATCGTTTATCTTTTGCCAGATTTTTATAAGTAAGGCCCATAAAATTTTATTAGATCTACTTACTGCACATAGTGTCTTTGCGAGTGAGTAGGCAGCATGTGTATGAGGGCAGGGGCAGAGAATGGCCCGTGGCCGCGCCGCGTGACGGCGGCTGCGCGTGCGCTGTAGCGGCCGCCAGCGCGTAGCGAACTGGCCGCAGCAGCGCGCGTGCGCGGGCCCAAAGACATCTGACCCACCACGCGACCACCACTGCTGCCAGTGACACGGATTTCAATCTGTTGACAATTTTTTGAGTTTTTCCTGAATCCATCAAAATTCGAGATACTATTCATAACAGAGTCACAAACATAAAAAAAAACATCCGCACCAAAACGGCGCACGCTGACTAATTGCGCACATTGAACACTATTCAAGTGATAAAACGTCTAAATTTGTGCAAATGTGGTATTGCAAGCTATATTTTGATGCCTGAATCCATGATATGATAACTGACGAATAAATCAACGAATTTGTGGCATCAAAATTCTCGAGTAAGATTTTTAATCCCAGTCTCCACCCTTTATTAGGAAGACCTGAAAACTACGACAACTCTAATACCTAAGTAGTTACCATGAATATTTATATTAACTTGGATGCATGCCGGTAAGAGCTGCTGTATGGTAATTACCAACATAAAACATTTCCTGACCTCACAAACGAGCAAAACTATACCAAAAACAATAAGCAATTGCTGTCTAATTACTCTCCACGAAACATTAACGACCGGTTACGTTAGTTTACGAACAACAAACAATTAACTAGTCTGAAATGGAAGCGAAACTTACCAAATAACCTGTAAGTTGGCCGTTCCACGTGCTTACAGGTGGCGGCTCCCACCGTATCCACGCAGACGTTGCGTTTATTACACCTGCCGTCACGCTTTGGGGAGGCGCAGATGGCACTAAAACAAACACTAAACATAAATACAACACACCAGAACTCCATTTCACAACTCAAACGGCAATAACTTACCCTCCTCGTCGGTATAACCCGTCATCATATTCGAGGGCTTTCCCAAAAGCATCTTGTAGAATGGCATCAAAAATATGTCGTATTGTGTATACGCCAACAACCCTGTGAGGATGTAGCTCGATGATCCGCTATTGTCAACATTCGTCAATGACCCATTTGAACATGCAGCATCTGAAGCGGTGTTCAAGATTACCTCTTCATCGGTCACATTGCGCCAATTCAACGTCGTTCCATTGTACCAAATTTTAACACCCTCCAAATATTCATTGTAGTCTGTCAGCACCTAAAATATGCAACACACGACGTGAATGCCATGTTACGTTTGCACAAATATGAAACAAAGGTAGACAGGATACTCACGTCCCAAACAACTTTCAGGGAAGTTGACGACAAAGCTTCCACCCTCCTCAGAACTAATACATTCTGTTGCAAATATTTCCTCGCTTGAACAAGTTCGTACTCCGTCATGTGAGTGTCTCGTTCGTAATCAATATTGAATTCGTGACTAGAAGTGCGCTCATTTAATTCATTGTTCCCTTTCTTTAGAACTTTGAGGTAAGCCTCTTTCATGATGCTTCCAGCTGCGTTGACAGCTGTACAAATTACCCTACCGCTGTGCTCCGCCCGCGCGTTGTCCAAATATAATAAGCTCGTGTTGCTTTTTGTACATTCTGGGAAAAGCAAAGAGTCTTGGTTCCCTTCGAGAATCCAGAAAGTGGTAGGCATCGGTAATCCTTTGGCTTCGCACGGAATGGACACCACATCGCCCTCCCATGCGGTGAGGTTGGATGGTATTTGTGTGAAGTGTGGTAACGCTGCAACAGATGTCCGGATTAAAATAGCACTGAGTTATGGGTGCAATAAAATTGATAGGAATAAAGACATACAGTAGACGGTGAGAGTAGCGCTTGTAAGGCTGGAACCCGCGTGGCTTTCGGCTCGGCAGGAATAGATCCCCGCGTCGGTTGCGGACACGTGCTCCAATTTTAATAGCCCACGTACTACTGTGGCATGCGAAGGTAGAGTACCATCATCTTTGACCCAAGTTATTTTCACAGTTGAATCGTAACTCTACAATAAAACATGGTTTATAAGCATACAGTGATAATAAAATCTGGTTAAAATTCATAAAAACTAGAGCTTTACCTGACAATTTAATTCCACGTTCTGCCCTACTAAAGCTGTAACATTACTAGGTTTGACTACAAAGTGCGGTCGCCTTAGGATAATCAATGCTGCAGCCCTGGACTGCCTCTCTCCGGCAATATTTGACGCCACACATCTAAACAGACCGCTGTCTGTTGGTAAAGTTTCTAAAATTTTCAAATTTCCAGATTCAGTTATTGTTACCCTGGAAATACAAAATACATTATGGAACTGCACATAATTTTATTTATTTTATTAACTATGTATTTTTTGATAATTTTAGGGATGTAACTCTCACACTAATATTGTAAATGCGAATCCAGAAAGTGTATTTATATCAATAAGTTAGGTAATCTAATAAATAACTACTAAAGACTTGTAATTTACCTCCCGTTAACTTCCACGTCGAATAACTGTCCGTCCTTGAGCCAATGGACAGAAGGATCTGGAACACCTCTTGGAGGCGAACATTCTAGTTGAGCAGGTTCACCTGCTGCTACCTGAACATCACGTGGCTCAGCCCTGAACTCATCGCGTAGAACTATAAACAAAATGCACCAGATCTAGACCAAGCGTGACTAACTTCCATTGATTCTCAGAAATTAATCTCATAGTTCACAATATAAAGATTTAAAAAATATTGTTTTAATGTACCTACTCAGGATATTTTTCATTGATCCAATTTAATCTTGATTATATTTACAGGAAAGTAGTAGAAAATCTCTCAAACTATAATATACAAATTGTGCCATGCAAATTGGATCGAACCTAGTCTGGATCAATGAAATTGGAAGCTTTGTGTAAAGTTGTTTATGTTAAGTTTTAACATCAAACCCCAAGCCAACTTAATCGGCTCATCGTCCTCAATGGAGGGTTCCTAATGGAGTTAAATAATGAAAACTTCATGATTTTGGCCGCTGTAAAGATATAGAATAAATAGAGCAAATAAAGAACATAAAACTATTACCTGCCACATTGAGAGACGCGTTGTGACTAACGGCCTCGCCAGCGAGGTTTCGTGCCACACACCAGTAAACACCTTCATCACTCTCTTTTTTACCACGATTTACCCTGCGAAAATAGATCAAGGTGTTAGACCTACTACTAGGGACAGGGATATACAAACAAAACATTTTTTTTATACTACTTGAAGATGGAACAAGCACAAGCCCACAAGTGGTAACCGTTACCTACAACAAAGCATTGCATCGTACATCACGTTTTTCCGGAACGTGCTCTACGATGCAACGCCCTACGTTCATCAACTTGAGGCATAAAGATGATAAGCCCCTTGTGCCTGTTATTTCACCGGCACCCATACCCTTCAAACCGAAACACAGCTCAGCTGCTGCACAGCAGAAATAGACATGATGGCAGTACCTCCCCGGACGAGCCCTCCACAAAGAACTCTACTACCTTCTAAAATATATGTTTACAGAGATATAGGTATAGAGAGGAATCTGGATAGGATTTGCCCGCGCGTCTCCTTGAGGGTGGTACAGGGTTGGACAAATTGAGTTCATGTCTAGAACACATTATTTCAAAGAACATCAATGTATTAACCATGGGATTTTTTTATTTCTCTTTTTCTAGCAATGTGCTTTTCTGTGCATTGAGCTAGAGTTTTGATATTTGCTTTGTCATTGACAGACATAGAATATGCCCATGGCATAGCTATATTCTCAGTGTTATCCACTTTAGTCATTGGTTATATGAGGTCTAATACATGGGATTTAATACAATTACATTAAAATCCTACTTCTCTTAGTTGTACAAATAAGGCTCGTTTGTCAAAATACGATCTCCATATCTAAGATTGTAAACATAAGTCACATTCATTCATGATTTAAGAAATATAAGAGCCATGCAGAGTTTCTTTTCAATTCTTCTAAAAAATGTATAATTCTTTTTATTTTATAAATCAATAACAGCAATTTATCTTTCAAAAGAACTCTCTACCTCAGGTAGAAGCAACCCGCTCTTATAAGGCACATACAGCTTGGGCCGTCTTCTGACCTTACACAGAAATGTCTTAAACGGTCACAGACATGGTTTTAGACGGTTCTCATTTTTTTCAGTAATTATTATTTTTATATCTTAAATAACTTGGCTCACCTGTGGCTGACCAATCCACCGGACTAATTGAACTTATCTTATCAGCAACTTACACCTTGAAAATAGCAATGGATCTTCCAAAAGGTCCGTCCTCTGCCTCGGGTAGAAGTGAACTGTCTTGATACCAATTTCGTACCTATCTATGCCCTAGCCTCTAAAGCCTATGTCGTACGGCTTTTTTTTCGACGCATCGCCAGAGTCCTTAGCTCAGACGCTGACAGCTAGCTTATGTTTCGTTATTTCTTAACTTACCTCAAAAAGAGTAGTCCATCTTCCAAAAGAACTCTATGCCCGTCCTCTGCCGGGGGTAGAAGTGACCCGTCCTTATACCAATGTACGTAAGGTTTGGGCCGACCTTCGACCACACACCGGAGCGTTGCGGGTTCGCTACGTCCTGATACGGTATTAGACGGATGCTCTTTGATGCGAGGAGCTCGGTTTTGTGCTGCGACAAAATAACAAGTTTAATAAATAAGCTTGTAAAAAGCAAATAGACGATGAAATAGGACCGGAGAAAAAAAGGCTCTATCTGAGTGTTCCGTAAGATACATAACGAATTAAGGGACAAGTAGCTTTTCCTAGTAATTAGAATTAATAGAGGCACTTTACATTATACGTTATTTGTAATTAATTCTTGTCATTAACCTATTTTCATCGATAGTGGCGGAATGAAGATCACTGTAATCAGTCAACTATTTTAAATTTTCCAAGTCAAATATGACTTGGAAAATTGGAAAGTAGTTTACTTAGAAAACTGGAAAATAGTCCATTTCTAAATATTCCTTACCTACGTATCAAAATCAATCATACATTGTAAAAATGTCACACAACTGTCTATTCACAAAAAAAATCTAGTAGATTTGTAAAATATGCTCAGTTTGGGGCAACATGATGTGTGTGATAGTGTCTTGCATTGTTTATTTATTTTCATAATTTTTACTTTCCTACAGCATTCATAAATAAGAAGAAAAAAGCAATGGCATGTCACCTTCCGCGAAGTTTTTCTTAGAATAAATAACATTATTTTACACTCTGATAGCGGTGTGCCTTTAAATTCACAATTATTTTGTCAAAAACCATAACTCATTCAGGGCATTTATCACTTAAAAGGCTTAGGATACTTCGCGAAATTAACCTTAAAATTAACATAAAACTTAATAGCCGGTCAGTAAAATTTTAGTACTTTGGTATAAGTGAAATAATTCAAAAATGAACGCGTGATATCATAAATTCTTTAGAAAAAAATTTTTTACCGAGCTATCTACGTGCTTAAAGAAAAATTAAAGAAAACCTAAAATATGTGTTTCTGACCTAATTGGTAGATATATTAATACCAAACTGTAATTAAATTAACATCAGAAAAAAATATTTTTATACCACAAGAATATTCAACAAATGAATAAACATGCCTACCTAGATAGTGGAACGTATGTGATTAATGAATTTAATTTATACTTACTGCACCCACAGCCGGCAATAAAAAGACAAACATGTCAAGATAATATTATTATGACATTATCAGTGACAGTGACAAGTTTAATAAAGAAACCACCGCTTGACCGCGGGCCCACTAAAAATAAATCAAAATTATAACAATACCCATTGCGCTCGCTTATCTCTCTCAATCTAAATGCAACGAATAAAATGTAAGGGTTTTATTGATCTCTACAAATGGTATTTTAATATGAATATCATCTCGGAAATTCTGTAAACCAGCAAATGGTAACTCTTTGGTAAAAATATTTAGTAGGTAAAAGAAAAGAGCTTTGAACCGTGGCGACTGGCACATATAAAGGGAAGCCTATAACCGATGATGATGATGAAAAGAAAAAAACACATAAAAAGTGTGTGAAAAGTAACTCAAAGCCAAAACGTGGATACTCACAGTACGGCTAATCCACCAGTTTAAAGTTATGGAACGAGACGAAAGAGAACGAATTCAGAACGAGACTATCCGACAAAGCTCAGAATTAGCAAGCGGAAGTGGTTTTGGGCTGACGTTTTTTCAAGGTTATGGAACGAGCTACGCTCGGAGATGGATGGATAGAATCTACAACGAGACTATCCGACAAAGCTCAGAATTAGCAAGCTGAAGTTTCTTTCGGCTGGCGATGTTTACCGAAGAACCGACAACCGTTAGGTATACGAGTAATTCAGTGGAGACCGCGGTTTGTCAATCGTAGAGTACACCCTCTCGCCCGGTGGAATCTACGAAATTCTGCTGGTAAAAGCTGGTAAATGCGTCAAGCTGAAGATGGGGCTCAATGGCGTTCATTAAAGAGTCCTATGTCCTGCAGTGGACTGCTGTAGGCACAGATGATGATGATGATGATGTTGGTGAATTTTTTATTACCAAAATCCAAAAGTCCATGGTATGGTAATGACCAAATTTTCCGAACCAATCCAGACAGGATATTTCATAAGTTAATATAAGCTAAGTTGATATTTTTTATTGTACATATACTTAACTTTATTCCACGCAAAATTACTCCTTCTTGAGTAACATAAGGGAAATTACGTCTGTGGGTGGGTCATCTAGTTTAATATATACCTCAGCCAAACCATGATTATGATTACACAGAAATATTCACTAGTCATTGAATTGTCACTTTAATTCTTTACGCAACTCTTCGAGACTACGCTTCGAACTATTTCAAAACCTGTTTTTAAACAGGTTAAGATTAAATCTTAGTATTAACTTAATAAACAAGCGAATTCTGTCAAGCAATTATTATAAACAGCTTGTTTACTAATAAAGGCTTGTATTTATATAGAGCAGTAAGTTTAAAATTGTCAAGGCTTATCTAAAAGTATCATACGTAGTTAAAACTACGCTATTTACCAAGCAGTCTTTGATTTTAAAATCAAGTCTAAGATCTCTTGACTCTTCATGAATTTATTGCTCTAGCAAAAAAAACTTAGTTTTAGAATTGGAATAAACCAAGAGATGGAGTAATCGGAATCGAATGGTTTACTACGACTTTTTTAGATTAAGAAACTAAAAATATCTTAGTTAAAATCGACATCTGTTACCAGGTTTTAGTTCTGCGATTCTAAATAAATTCTACGAGTATTAAGCCTTTGGATACAATGGATACAACAAACAAAATGTCAATTTGTTATAAGTCAAAAAGTCCATTAAAAGATCGAATTCCGTATTCCAATCGACTGGCAACTAGCTTTTGTAATTTTACGCTACTGTTAACGTTAATTAAGCTTCGTTTAAAAAGGCTTCCATTGTTCAAGAGAGTACCTACCTTATAGTACAGTATAACTCATTTAACTAACTTAGATAGTTCACTTTTTAAAAAATTGTTTTTAAATTACATTTAAAATTAAAATAAATGTCAGTATTTGTGTTTGGAAAAACTGCCAATTGAATCAATTTCTATAAAATTTGGCACATGGCTAAGTACCTATATTAGCGGACAATAGGAACCATATAATATTTATCTAGACATTACTCACTCTAGCTTCCTAGCTAGAGTGAGTAATGCCTCGCGGAAGCTTGCATACAAGAATCTTCTAGATATTTAAAAGATAAAATATTTATTTAGTAAAAATTCTGATTCACAAATACAAATACAAATTTTACAAATTTACATCCGTACCAACTGTGTTTTTGTGTTTGTACAAATGTAAAATTCTGTTGAGTTTTTTATGAAACTAGAGAGAGTTGGCGGAATTTGTACTAAATATTTTATCTTTTAAATATATTGTAATGGATTTCCGCAAAGTCACGCCTGATTCAATTCATTATCAGATTCTACTAATTATAGAGTAACTTTGTGATGAACAAAATGTGTAGTGTTGAAGAGAAATATAAAGATTATGTTTGGGTTTTCCTTCTCGTGAAATGGATTGAGTCTAAATATTGCACATAGATATGTAATACAGTTTGTAGAACTAGTAAATATATTCAATAGACTCTTTTTTATCCGAGTACCACGGGCGCAAGCTAGTCAAAGAATACGCGATTGCTACTGAAGGAGGAATGAAGAGAACAGAGAACTACATATCTGAGCTTTAAAATTGTTAATCAACACAACATTGTTGTTTAACTCTTATTTTTATGTTCCGCCCGCGGCTTCGCTCGCGTGGTACATAGATAAAAAGTAGTTTATGTGTTAATCCAGGTCACAAACTATGTATATTTCAAGTTTCATCGAAATCCGTTCAGTAGTTTCTGCGTGAAAGAGTAACAAATATTCATTCATTCATCCATGTATCCATACATACAAACTTTCGCATTTATAATATTAAGTAGGAAGTAGGTTTGGAAGGATAGTAGGATTTGTAAACTAAGTTCTTTACTAGAAGACCCGTTACAAAGATCAAAGGTAATATGCATAAATATGGTAGAGTCAGCATCTTGATTTTGGATCACTTAGGAATAGCATATTGCAAAGAGATTAAGAAATTCTTAACTTTTTTACTTAGATACTATTTTTTTTATAAAGAGTTCCATATGTAAATAAAGGAACACCAGAACTTTTTAGAACTTAAAAAGTTATTACACCCAAAAGTTCAACAGTCATATTATGTACGGACCTGCCTTCTTAACACTCACACTAGAATTATCTAGGTTATTCTCTGCTAGGTATATCCTGATATAGAGCTATGCCTAGCTCCTGAGCTATAGGTACCAGCTGAGCTGATACCAACAGCCGTTTGTCATAACAATACCCTTACCCAGAACAACTGCAGATCTTGTAATTGCAATCAAACATTTGTCCCGCATCGGGAATCGAACCTCCTGGCTTTTCGCTAACGAGATCATCCAAGTTATGTTAGTTATTATATTCTGACGCTGACTGTACAACTACATTTGTTAATTGGCCCCGTGCTACTTTAATTACTTGATAGAGTATCAGATAAAGTGTGTGATAAGTAAAATGTAATGGAAGACTTTTAATGAATTTGAATTGTTTATCTGCCTCTCACGTAACGGTCTCTTAAACATATTGGGAAACCTAAGCTTAGCGATCATGGCGTAGCTTAATGCAGTGTTATTCATAGACCATCTTGATTAAGCAATACTCCGCCCGGTCACTACTTGGATTTGTTACGATTAGACAAGCAGCGGGGGACAATTTTTATAATTTTTGTTCAAAGCTCCGCACACACGGTGACAATCGCGAAAGCAAGATATGACAGACGCTCGCGACTAAGCGCGACGATAAAGCGTCGTGTTTGCGAGGTCTGGTATCTGAGCTCATCTGTGCCTCAAAAGGCACGATAAGATGTTGGTCCTAGACTCCCAGCTTTTTCAGTCGGCCATGTTGGAGGCCTTTGGACAACCCAAGGGGTGTACGGGGTTCCAACCTCCATCTTTGGAACCCAAGCCAACCTCACCTGCTCGTGGTGCACCCTGCTAAACAACGAACGAGGCTTTGGCGGCCGGCTGATTGCGGCATAGCACAGCCTTAATCGGTACAGGTAAATCCCCTGGCCACCGACGGGCAGCAGCGTCGGTGGTGCGAGAAGCTGTGCCTTGCGATCCCCAACCCGCATGCCCAGCGTGGGGATTATTGGCATATCCGCCTTAATTAGGGGAGGCCTATGTCCAGCAGTGGACTGATATAGGCTGGTTTGGTGGTGGTGGACAACCTTAAATCTCCGGCATCAGAGTTGGCCACTAACTCATACAAGGAAGAACTAAACTTTGCGGGCGCTCCACAACTTCTTCCGCGTAGAGGTTTCCCCGAGGTAAGCTCCCTTTCAGCAGCTGATTTTTTTATGTCGGCGGAACACATTGCGAGGCGTGATGATGACACGTGAAGCTGGACTTTAAATGAATAGTAGCAGTAGGTAGAAGAAGCGTCGTAAGACCAGTAGCGAGGGGTCCAAGCTAAGTAAAGCCGGACGTTCGTAGATGGTACTAGCACAAAACCATGATGGATGGCGCAAATGGGAGGCCTATATCCAGCAGTGGATATTAAAGTCGGGATGTGGATGATGATGATGAACTACACTACACTACGCAAGGAACATACCTTCCGAATTCCAAAGCTTTAGGTCTTACGGCTTAAGATGTAGCTGATTTTTCGTCAATTTCTCTTTAGTATTTTTTATAATTTTAGATTAAAGTTCCTATAAGTTTATCTACCTAATACTTTATTGCACATAAACAAATAATTGTAAACGAGGAGGAATTAATTTTTATATTTCATATTTATTTATTGCTCCAGAAAAATACAGTCGTACAATATAACTATTAAATAACAGAATAATGCAAAAGCATTTTCCGAGAAAGTTTAAAAACTACACAAACGTAGAGGAGCTTTAATCTTGAGATTACCGGAGTAGCTTGATATTCATTATGAAACTTATTTACTTATGTGGATAAATTATTTAATCATGAATGAGTTGTGATTTTAATATTTCAAATAAAATATTAGGAATTCCTTGTCTAGGTTAAGCTTAAACTAAACTGTACTGTACATATGGCCCTGAAAGCTTGGTGTCACTATATTACTGAAAATTAAAAACAATTCCGACAATACATTTTTACGTTTAAGCGACACCACTAAAAAACACTCATTCATAAAATAAAAACAGATTAAAAGCTATTTATTTACCATTGGTCCCATTCAGTCCAATAAGAAGTAAATGCACAAACACGAGAAACACGAATTGGTTCCTTCCATTTATGGTGTTATCGCACTCATTAGCACCAGCATCCACCATACTGCCACAAAATTATGCCCAATTCACACTATTTACATGTTTCCGATCTCACAAAAAAACAACCACATTTTTGTATTGAAATCCACTACAACCCGACCATAGAGGACGTTACGTTCACCGAATTTCGAATTTTAAAAGTTGGAAATTCGACATCGCGTTGTACAATTTGACACGTCCACGGCACGACCGAACGGGCACGGGTCTTGCTATACACTATCGCGTCGCGTTCGCTCCTCCCTTCCTCATCTTTGTTTACAGTGTCCCGAATGGGGGGTACTGCGAGGCGCCTGGTTCATGTACCTATTTGAACATAAACCCATTAAGGCCTATTTAGAATATTATGCCAAGTAAGCGTTGTATTTTATAGACAACAATTTGCGAAAGCGTCACTTTAAGTGCACATTTGTGTAATCGTGGCCTGTTATGTTTACTTTATAAGCTTATCGTTTGTTTAATTTATGATCCATATAAGTTTATACATGTTTAATAGTTTACTTCATTATAAATACTTAGAAAAGAATAAATCTCTTTGTCTTGTAAAATATTTTTTTTGTATGGATGTTTGAAAAGTTCGGTTCCCTTTAAGGTACTGGAAATTATAGCTATCTGGTAAATATTATTAAAAGCCCAAGCCTAGAACTTTATATTCGGTATGAAAACATGAGATTTTAATATTCATTCATAGACCTCTACGCAGCAAACAAACTTCGGGTACCCCAAATTCCTTGATAATCTTTTGTCCAAACATCCCTTCAAAATTAAAAGCCCGAAGGCCATTCAGAAATTGAAATAAAATACGGCTTATTTCATTTGACGCATTTGTCGAGTTAGCGCAAGCGCACCGGGCGGGCGCCGACAAAGGTTCCAAGTTTGAATAAAAAACGTTCTAATTTCAAACCGGTCTCCCCCTCGCACGCGCTCCTGCGCATCCCTCCAACCATTATTATGCTGAAGAGGTCATTCACAGTTCGCACAATACATCCCATACAAACCCATACCATAGGCGAGCCGCTAATAGGTGAGGCTGGGCCTTGATTCTTTTTAATTTTTTTAAACGTAAATTATAGCTCTGGGCGCTGTATAAAATGACGAGTAATGATGCTGTTGTGGGAGAAAATATTACATGTTATTATGGTTTAATAACTCATTACAACCGTAATCAAAATATTTTATTGATTCTCAAAATAAGTAAATTGCGTTTTTATATCACAGTTGTGAATTTAAGGATAGGCTAACTTTAGATTATGCTTCATTCTCCAAACTCTATTCTATTCTTAAACCAATCCCAATTCCAACTCTACTAAATTCCTTTTGATTTTGTATCTATTAACTCAAATCCCAGAGCGGCCCTTTTATAAATTAGTAGCGGGCGCTCCAACCTAATGAAAATCTCCAACATCTTGCAAAATGCTTTTGCAAAAAACTCACGAACTTACAATGTGAGAACAGTCGCCCGATTTGCATTTCAAATTTTTGTTAAATTGATATGAAAATGTATTATGTTAATAATTGGATGTTGCTACAAGAACCATTAACTTATTTTCGTTTCGGGGTCTCAAACATAAACAAAACATCATCATCATCAAATAAGACATATTCATTGATATTTTATTTTATATTTTTATATTCACATTTGATATTTTCCATACAGATAGTGAAAAATACTACTACGTACTAGCTTTTTGGGCAAAAGCTAGCTTTTTCGCTGGTGATAAAAGCAATCTTCTATCCCTCGAGAACAGTAAATTTTTTGCTGGATGAAGGTAACCTTATGGCCCTTTTCTGTACCTTGACGTGTATGTGGAATTTCATGATGATCGATTGATAAGTTAAAGCGTGAAAGTGTACCAAACAAACAAACAAACTCACTTTCGCATATAATATACTAGCTTCCACCCGCGGCTTCGTTCGCGTGGTACCGAGATAAAAGTAGTTTAATCCAGGTCACAAACTGTGTATATTTCATGTTTCATCCCAATCCGTTAAGTAGTCTTTGCGTGAAAGGGTAGAAACATTCATCCATAGATCCATACATTCACACTCACAAACTTTCGCATTTGTAATATTATTAGTAGGAAGTCCAGCAGCCATATCTTCATTAGTTCTAGTAATAATGGGAGCAATAATATTTGCATTGCCCAAAATTAATTAGATTTTCATCTGTTTCTGAGTTGACAAGCAATATTACCGTCAAAATATCTATAAAACAGCATCTACAAAATCGCAAAACAGTTAAGCAATCTTCGCTTAAGAGGCTGCTTAAATGAACGTCCCTCTTAATTAAAGGTATCAGTTAATTGGACCGGTACAAATTTACATAATTATACTGCATTATAACGTGGAAGAATTTTTATGTCATGTTGTTATGCAAATACAAAGAAATCGGAGAAATTTTGCTTTTTACTTACTTTTTAGTTATATGGCTATAAATTTCTTATCGATGGCGTCGTATGTGTGCAAACTCAATCAAGTCACGATTCAAAAAGAAAGGAGTTATTTATATTTATTTGTATTCAAAAAAACAGTAGCGTTTCGAGTAACGCCTACTATTGGACGTGACAAGCTCATAACAACTGACGTGTCCAAAATCAGAATACAAATGGTTTACCAGAATTAGATACTGCTTATTAGAATCTATTAGGTATTGAAATTATTCATAAACCAGGCTAGGATGAGTGATGCAGTACCGTTACAGATCAGATATTTACACACCGGGGTATAAGGGAAAGGGTAGAACTAATATTGGCTTAACCCCTGCCTACACTTGCGTCCTTCGATGATTCGCGCTGTGTGAAAATGATGAACCATTGAATTTTCACATGGCAGAGAGTAGCAAAACGCAAATCTTCGCCGAAGCGCGCGGGTGTAGACGGAGCGTATGTGATGCTTTACTTATTTGGTGGTATCAAATCTTTATTTTGTTAATCAAAAACGCAGAACTTCAAATGTGTTTTGTTCTGAGTGGGATGATCCGCAACCGAACGCAATCGCGGTCTTACCGTTTGACACGAAGTTGCTGGAAACCAAACCTATTACACATGGAAATTAAATTATTCTTTGGAATTTGTACAATCGTGTGAGTTCATTGTGAACAAAAGACATAATAAAAATTCAGATCATGCCAGAATTATAACAATGTCATCCCACACCATGAGAGCGAGTTGAAAATAAATAACAGAACATTTATTATTCGGGTACGCTGTTGTAGTCAACTAACTACCTATTTGATATGAATAAATGAATAGAAAAGCTACTTTTCCAAAAATATTTAATTGAGTAAGAACTTGTTTTGAATACTATTTCTGGCTCTGGGAGTGACTTTTTTATAACCCAACTGGGGAGGGTAATTTTTTGGGAGTACGTTTGTATGTATGTGAGACCATAAGACTGTCGCTTAGCCCAAACGATAATATACAAACGGAGCTCTGGTGGCCGGCTGATTGCGGCATATCGTAGCCTAACACTGGCACAGATAAATTCCTTGGCTGCCGAACGGCAGCAGCGTCGGCGCTGCGACAAACTATGCCCTGCGATCCCTTACTCGCATGACCTGTGTGGGGATTACGGGCATATCCACATTCATATTAAGGGAGACCTATATCCAGCAGTGGACTGATATAGGCTGGTGGCATAAAAGTTGGAGCCATGGTGGCCTAGTGGGATGTACCCTGACTTAAGATCTGGAGGTCGTGGGTTCGAATCCTAACCAATGGATTTTTCGTTTCGAAAAATTTTTGTGCGCATTACAACGAGCTCGAAACGGTGAAGGAAAACATCGTGAGGAAACCGGCATGCCCTCGAACTAAAAAGTTCGAAAGGTATGTGCTAGGTTAGTGTTCCAATAAAAAGCGGCGATGGGCTTGCAACCTGTCACGTGGAATGCTAGCTGCTTGCAAAAAGTGGGCATGTATCGCACGAAAGGTTGGACTTGCCTCTGACTATCCTCAATAGATTTGAGTACTGAGCAATATCTCAAGATATCCATGATGGGGAAAAAGTCGTGAAGATGTTTTGCATGAAAGTTCCTTTGTTTTAACGAGAAAAGTCACGCCAAGATCACTTCAGTTTAAATGCATGGTAAAAGCACAATCGTAAACTATCTTGTTTTAATTCTAGCATGTCTGAAAACAGAAACGATACTGTACTGACACAAACATTATAGATCCTTACACTGATACCGAGAAAGAGAAATGGAGTGTTCGAGGAATCATGTCTTGACGGTTTATTATTATTATAGCTATGAAAACGTATGAAAGTATTGAGTACTATTTTTTTGTTATTCTACTTGAAGGCGGAACAAGCACTTTGAACATGGCCCACCTGATGTTAAGTGGTAACCATTACCTATCACAAAGCATTGCATCGTAGATCACGTTATTCCGGAACGTGCTCTACGATGCAACCCCCTACGTCCATCAACTTGTGGCATGAAGATGATATATATGTCACCGGAGGATAACAAAAACCGCAAATTTATAAATTTCCTAGGAAATTTATAAACCTTCGTAGGATTCTAAACGAGAGATAAATTGTATTATTTTACGTCCACGTTTTCGCAAATTTATTAATTTGCGACATCTCGTGGTAAATTTATAAACTAACGGATATCCATTCGTAAGATTCTCAACGGTTCGACCAATCACAGAAGAGCTTTTAATTTTACGCTTCTTTATAATACGGCAAATAACACACTGCTCTCTGATTGGTCGATGTTGACAATGGCAATGCTTGTGTCCATAGACCTATGTACAATCAGACTTGCCAAACTATAAACTATAAATTTATCAGTTTCGATTACCTACCTAACAGTATTTTACCTACTTTAAAACTAGGTTGGTATAATACAAGGTTATTTTTGTGAATAATAATTATGCTAATGACCCCTTCTTAACTCTACCAAAATAAAACAACAGAAATCGTGTTCTATTATCTATTTATTGCAACATGTCAAAGATTTATGGCACCTTGAATTACACAAAATATTAGCTTTTTTACAATTGCACTTATTAGATAAACATTGTCCCTTAGAATATTTTTTGCAGTTGCATTGCTTCATTCCTTGCCCACCAAATTCAGAAGACATCGCAGATATTTTTCTTAATGGTAATTTGGCCTGTAAATATAAAAATATAGCATATAAAAAAATAGAATTCATGTTTATAGGCATAATAGTAAAAATTTTAAAAATAGTAATCGAACCTCTGGAAGGTCATCAGTCAAAATTTCTCCAGGGGTTGGAAGAACAGCGTTTCGAGGCAACCAGTCATTAATGACTCCAAAAGAAGTGCCAACTTTGTAGATTATAACAAAATTATTGTACTACTAACTCCATCTACTGTGTGATAGTGAACATACTAGTAAGGTTGAATGTGTCAATAAAGTAGTCTTGTGTGAACCATTACGGCGTTTAATTATAGGTTATGTGCTCATCACGAAATTAACAAAGTTTACGAGTAAAAGTAGTGATAGTTAGTCTGAAATATGTCTATGAACATTATATCAAATGTGCCGAAGTTAAAAGGTAGAGAAAATTATGAAGATTGGGCGTTTGCAGTTGAAAATTTCCTTGTTCTCGAGGGCATGCTAGATTGCATCAAAAAGGAAGGCGATGCAAGCGATGCCAAGGCGAAAGCAAAAATTGTCCTAACAATCGATCCAGTGCTTTATGTTCATATTAAAATGGAAACCAGTGCAAAAGGATTATGGACAAAATTAAAACGAATGTTCGATGACACCGGCTTTTCAAGAAAGATTGGACTTCTTCGATCCCTTATTTCAATTCGCCGAGATAATTGTGAATCGATGTCTCAGTATGTGACTCTTATTGTAGAAACAAGTCAGAGGCTGAATAATACAGGATTCAAGATCGACGACGAGTGGGTCGGATCGTTGTTATTAGCAGGATTACCAGAAAAATTTTCGCCCATGATAATGGCGATTGAGCATTCAGGTATTGACATAACGGCGGACTCCATTAAATCAAAACTCATTGACATGGAGGAAGGAAGTGACGTCTCTAATGTGGAAAGTGCGTTTGTATCAAAGAACTGGCAACATTTCAAAAATAAATCTACCACTCAGCAACATCAAAATACTGAAATGTCAAAGTCAAAGACAAATGTCAAGTGTCACAAATGTAAAGAGTACGGTCATTACAAAAATCAATGTGAAAAGTCAGAAAAATATAAGAAAAAAGTGTCGAATGCTTTCAGCGCGGTATTTCTCAGCACAAAATTCAACAATACAGATTGGTACATTGACTCAGGAGCCAGTATGCATATGACATCTAACAAACATTGGTTAAATAATGTGTCGAAACAAAATGAAGTTGACGAGATTGTTATTGCTGATATGAGAAAAATTCCCGTGGAATGTTGTGGTGACATCAAAATTACAACAGTGGTGAACAGTACTGAGTACGAGATACCAGTTACGGGAGTTTTGCACGTGCCGAGTCTAGCTACAAACTTGTTGTCAGTTAGTGAATTGATAAAAAAAGGCAACAATGTGAACTTTGATAACAATATCTGTATTATTCGTAACAAACAGAATGAAATCGTGGCAACTGCAGACTCTGTGGAAGGAGTATACAAACTGAATACCAAAGAAGTTGGTTGTTTGTTGACATCAGGAAATGTGTGGCATAGGAGATTTGCTCACATTAACTGCAGTGACCTTGAAAAAATGAGGAATGGTGCGGTTCTTGGACTATCATACACAGACAAACCCCTGGCCAGTAAAACAGATTGCATAGTATGTTGTGAAGGGAAGCAAGAGCGGTTACCTTTTCCCAATAACAGTAACAGAAGCCAGAATTTGCTCGAAACAATACATGCAGATATCTGTGGGCCTATGGAAACAAAGTCCATCGGAGGATCCAGGTATTTTCTATTATTTGTAGATGACTACAGTAGAATGGCTCATGTTTTCTTTTTAAAAACAAAAGATGAAGTTTTTTCACATTTTAAAAATTATAAGTCATTAGTAGAGAATCAAACAGGAAAGAATATGAAGGTCCTCAGGACAGACAATGGGTTGGAGTTCTGCAATAAGGAGTTTGATAAATACTTACAGTGTGCGGGTATCGTACATCAAAAAACAAATCCTTACACACCCGAGCAAAATGGGTTATGCGAACGACTTAACAGAACAGTTGTCGAAAAAGCAAAATGCTTGTTGTTTGATGCAGATCTATCCAAGAAGTTTTGGGCAGAGGCGGTGAACACTGCAGTCTATCTAAGGAATCGATCAATAGCATCAGGATTAAACAACAGAACACCTTATGAGGTATGGACTGAAAGAAAACCAGATGTCAGTAATATCCGAATTTTCGGAAGCAAGGTTATGGTTCACGTACCGAAACAGAAAAGGTTGAAATGGGACAAGAAAGCTGTCCAATGTATCCTAGTTGGCTATCCAGAGGATATAAAAGGCTATAGAGTATACAATCCCACCAGTAATGTGATATCCACGAGCAGGGACATTATTGTGATCCAGGAGGGAGTCAAGAAAGATGTCTTGCCGATCAGCATAAGTGAAAACAGGATTGATTTTACAAACAAGGAAGAGGCCAAACTGGAAGTAAAGTCAGAAACAGTGGAGGATACATCAGATGAGGAAATGAATGATAATAAGAAAAACAGAGAAGAAGAATTTGTTGATGCATCAAATGAAATGCTAAAAAATAATATTTCACTGGAGGTGGAATCTGTGCCCAAGTCACTGAAACCTGAGGTACAGAAACGTATCAGAAGGAAACCAGATTTCTACGGTTTTAGTGGTGTGTGTGTTTCAGGTGAACCAGACAATGACTGTGGTGAAATATCTATGCATGATGTGTTAAGTGGACCTGAGAGTTTGCAGTGGAAGCAAGCTATGGACGATGAACTTCAATCGTTCAATGACAATAGTGCTTGGGAAATCGTGGACATACCAGACAATGGAACTGTAGTCCAATGTAAGTGGGTTTTTAAAAAAGAAGCTTGACAGTGATAAAAATATTCATTTCAGAGCTAGGCTAGTAGCTAAAGGTTTTTCCCAAAGACCAGGTATCGATTTTGATGAAACTTTCTCTCCGGTTTTGAGACATTCAACTCTGAGATTATTGTTTGCTTTAGCAGTTCAACTAAATCTAGATGTAAGTCATCTCGATGTGAAAACAGCATTTTTAAATAGTTTTCTGGATGAAACGGTGTATATGAAAATTCCAGTTGGTTTAAAATGTAATAATGTAAATAATAAAGTTCTTAAGTTGAAAAGAGCGATTTATGGCCTTAAGCAATCATCTAGGGCTTGGTACAAAAGGGTTGATGATTATTTGAAGTCATTAGGTTTCAAAAAGTCCCAATTGGAACCATGTTTATTTACCAAAATTAGAGGTAGTATGAAAACCATTATTGCACTGTATGTCGATGATTTTTTTGTTTTTTCAAATTGTCAAATGGAAACTGATAAATTAAAAAGGGATTTGTCATTAACATTTAAGATTAAAGATCTTGGTTATGTAAAACAATGTTTGGGCATGAGGGTCAACATAGATAAAAACAATGGTGTAATCACTTTGGATCAGGAAAATTACATTGATGAATTGTTAGCAAAATTTAATCTTGTTGATAGTAAATCAGTAGATACACCTATTGAACCAAAATTAAATGTAACTAAAAGTGAGGTATGTGATAAAACTCTACCATACCAAGAACTGATTGGTAGCATTATGTATCTAGCAGTCTTAACTAGGCCAGATATTGTATTTTCTGTAAATTATTTGAGTCAGTTTAATAACTGCTATAATGAAGAGCATTGGGCTTATGCTAAGAGAATTTTAAAATATTTAAAGAAAACTATAAGTTTTTGTTTAAGATTTACAGCTAAGGGTAATTCAGAATTGATGGCATATGTAGATGCAGACTGGGCCAGTAATCCAATAGATAGGAGGTCATACACTGGTTATTTCTTTAAGTTATCTGATGGGGCAGTTTCTTGGGAAACTAAAAAGCAATGTACTGTGGCTTTATCGAGCACTGAAGCTGAGTATATGAGTATTTCTGATTGTTGTAAAGAAGCTGTATATTTAAGACATTTACAAAAAGAAATAACAAATGAATTGTATTCTATAACTGTGTTTAATGATAATCAGTCTGCTTTAAAATTGTCAGCCAATCCTGTGTTTCACAAAAGGTCAAAGCACATTGACGTGCGCTATCATTTTTGTCGTGAGAAAATAGCAGACAAAATTGTAAAAATTCAATACATGCCCTCAACTGAAATGCCAGCTGATTTACTCACAAAAGGTTTAACATCAGCGAAGCATTATAAATTGATTAAATTGTTCGGTCTCTGTTAGATTAATGAAAATTGTGAGTTATTTTGTTAAGTGGAGGTGTAGATTATAACAAAATTATTGTACTACTAACTCCATCTACTGTGTGATAGTGAACATACTAGTAAGGTTGAATGTGTCAATAAAGTAGTCTTGTGTGAACCATTACGGCGTTTCATTATAAACTTTGTATAGTTCATTCTTTTTCTCTATGACTTTGCCGACCACATTCTTGCTATCTAAAGGCCCTCTATCTACTTTTGGAACTTCAACTAACACAGTAGCACCAACATCAATATTTTTGAATTTCTTAGATGAATGAGCTGTCATTTTTTCTGCTGCTCTTTTTAAATTCAAGTGCGAGTCCTTCCTTTCTCTCAAGATGTTTATTTCGTTTGCGCACAAATTACATATCAACTGCGAACCATATCCTTCGTCATTGTTTTCTGTTGACTCTCCGCAGATTACGTGTGTGATACGTTTACATTTAATACATGTATGGGCCCCAGATGATTCCTTGTTACATATGTGACAAAACAATGTATTTGATTCGATTTCGTGTGCAACCATGTCAAAGTAATGCAAAATATGGTTTGTATTTGCGACCATTCTTTCACTGCCAACTACGAGTACTTTGACTAGCTCAGTCTCAGTCTTGCTTTCTGTCATAATAATTGACTCTGTGGCAGTATCAAGAGTTTTACAAAGATTTTGATCGGAAGTTATATATTTTCATCGTCATTTACGGTTTTACGTTCATTGTCATTTGTAGTTTCTAAGAACGTCTCCAAATCCTCTTCCATTTCAAACTGAGAAATTATATTCTTAGACAAATGCGTAGAAGTTAGACCGCATCTTGGATCATCTCCAAACAGGGCTTTAAACGGTGTCCTTGCAATCGTAGAATGGTATGATGAATTTTTCTGGAATTGAGCGAAGTAACAGCCTATTGACCAATTAGTGGAATTATTATCCACCATCCAAGCCCGAATCATATTCTTCACGTCTTGGTTTGAGCGTTCTACACTTCCCTGGCTTTGGGGATATCTGGGTCGTCCATTCACAATTTTGCAAGCTGGCCATAAGCTTACAATTTCTTTCAATACTGATGCCGTGAACTCCCGTCCATTGTCGCTTTGGAGGATATTGGGACAACCAACTTCTAAAAATATCTTCAAAATCTCTATTGCAACTCTTTTGATTCTTTACTCTTTAGTGGTCGTAAAAAACAAAATTTGGTCAAATGATCTTGGTACTGAAGCATCCATTTGTACTCCCCATCTGGAGATGATTGAATATCCACAAGATCTACCTGTCCTCTTCTATTAAAGTCATCTGAAATGAGTGGTTTTACGACTATCCCAGTTTTAGGGAAACTTTTTTTGGAAAGACAAGTTTTGCACAATTGGAGAAAAATATTTATGGCAAATACTGGAACCATGTACTTGTCTTTCAAGGCGTAAATCATTTTGTCACGCCGTCCGTGACCTGTAGCTACATGTGTATCGAGAATTCGTTGATAATACTGACTGCTTGGAAGTATTTGTACCAATGGATCTTTCTGAGACTTCCTTTTAACTATCAAGACTTTTTCGTCACTAAAATTCATAATGTCATACTTTTTGGCGTGGGCCGACGTCTCAAAACTTTAGCTTTATTATAATTTTCTATCATTTTAATGACATTTTCAATTTTTTCCTCTGTCCATGCCAACTTCTTACTATTTTGATCATGGCCACTATAAAACTTTCGTAGCTCTGTGGTAAATTTCACTTCGTCAACAAATTGTCTAGAGTTTACCGCACTATCTTCACCATTTTGGCTGTCTGCAGCTTCTAGGTCACTCATTATGGGTCTAGTTTAGTAACCTTAGCAAAATAAAACTATTTTCACAGTTCCAACACAGCTATAACATTAAAAACTTTAAAAAAACACACGAGCAACCGGTTTGTTTATTTACATTCCGTGGCGAACAATGGCGGTGGAGAGGAAGGAGAAGGAACACGTGACTTATTCAACCAATCAGAGCGCACATGGCGTTTGGTTATTGCTTGCTTATTATTTTACGAGTGCGTTCAGTTAGTTTATCAATTTCCGAAAATGTGGACGTAAAATAATGCAATTTATCTCTCGTTTAGAATCCTACGAAGGTTTCTAAATTTCCTAGGAAATTTATAAATTTGCGGTTTTTGTTATCCTCCGGTGACAACTATATTATAGATTTGTAGTTAATATTGGTTCAAAATACCAAAATTCAAGGTCAAATTTTCTGGCATCGGTCTCTTCCCTAATATTATATATGCGCATGTTTTTGAGTATGGATGTTTGGATAGAGGTATGTTTGTTGCTCTTTCACGCAAAAACTACAAAACGAATTTGGATGAAATCCTACTAATATTATAAATGCGAAGGTTTGTGAGTATGGATGTATGGATAGATATATGTTTTTAAGCAAAAACTACTGAACGGATTTGGATGAAACTTGGAATATAAATAGTTTGTGACTTGGATTAACACATAGGCTACTTTTATCCGGGTACCACGCGAGCGAAGCCGCGAGCGAAAGCTAGTAATGAATATTTTATAAATTACTACCTTCCACCTGCGGCTTCACTAGCGTTGTACCTAGATAAAAAGTAGCCTATGTGTTAATCCAGGTCACAAACTATGCATATTCCAAGTAGCATAAAAATCCGTTCAGCCGTTACGGAGTTGAGTTGGAACAAACATACTCACACAAACTTTCGCATAAATAACATAAGTATGAGTTTATAGGAAAAATAGTATGGTAGGTAAATTCAGAAATGTCACATTAATAGGGAATCCTTCAGGGAACATAATTATTTTTACGATCTCAAAAAACGAAAGTTCGAAAGCGACTTGTGCAATATGCATGCTGGTTGCAATTCTTCCAAAAACTGTGTGTACTTAGTTATGGACATTTTTATTACTTTGTACTAAACTAGCGGCCCGTCCCAGCTTCGCACGGGTTAGGGCACTTTTTTTTAACCTAGGGTTACGTTACATAAGTTTTAGTAAGGATCCCTAATCTTTTCTAGCAATAAATAATATTTAAGCTAGAAAACCTAAATGCATAGGCTATATTATAGCTTATGCACCTATGTTACTCAAGGTGAATGTAGCTTATCAATGGTGAAAGAATTTTTGAAATCGGCACAGTAGTTTTTGAGTTTATTCATTACAAACACACACACACACAAAAATACAATTTTTTCCTCTTTATAATATTAGTGTAGAAATGTTAAGAACAGTATAGCTACTTCTACTCAGTACATCTCTTCTAAACTTATACTGTTTTCAGTATTATCCATAAAATGATGATATAGATATTGATTGATCCATTTTTATGGTTGGAACATCGAAAAGTAGGGTCCAATTACTTAATCGATCAAAGACCTAGCCATCTTTACTAGGCCAAAATTGAATCATTACATTTTTTTTAAAGTATTCTATCTCTCAAAATTAAAAAAAAATTACGTACGTATATATATGTGCGTGTACGTACGTGCCAAAGATCTCAATCAGCCCAAAATTGCGAGCCATTACATTTTTTCTTTATAGTATTCACAATTTATTTTCAGTAAGTTTATTTTCTTAGCTCATTTAGCTAAAGCCGCAACGTTTCGCCCGCCATCGATGAAACTGATTGATGAGAAGACAACAGCCGTATTTGCATCCAGCTTTAGCTATTTACGGGCATTTCCTCTCAACCCGTCTGCAGTGATAAATGCTCCCGTCTCCGAGTCTTGGGATGTACGCGTCAGTTCGCTTCACCTCACTTCTTAGGAAAAACTTACTTAGGAGTCGAGTTAGGATTTCCTTGTTGGGCGATGATTGATGAGCTTATTAGGTTATATCATTGGCTTTTGTGTTTTTATTTTGATTGTGCGTTTGATGGCAGGTTTAACTTAATTTGTATTTTTCAATTTCTCATTCAGATTGATTTGACTTGATGTGTTGGACTCACAGCTTAGTTGGTAGCTGTGCGCCTCTCTCTCTCTTGCGCTGTAGGTCGTGGGTTCAATTCCCACACAGAACAAACATTTGTGTGGCGAACATAGATGCTTGTTCAGTGTTTCAAAAGTGCACACAAGTCTTATTTTTCAGCATTTATTTCTACTATCATTTTTGTGTTCTAATCATTTAGTTAAGGAGCGTAATATTTAATGTTTTTAGCAATTAATTTGCAAAGTTTACATATACCATAAAAATATTTAATACCGTTTTATTAATTTTTTGTTCATAATTTGTTTTTTTTTTCTAAACTATATTTACTGGATATGATTGCATTATTTGGTGCGAAAAACAATTAAATAACGCGAATTATTTTATAATGGATATTTTTAGGAGAATTCCTTGTAGTAAACCTGAAAAATCTTAACGCGGAAGGTTGAGATTTTTTCAGCTTCCAACCCCTTAGAGGTTAAATTTCGAGAAATCCTTTTCTATGCACCCTTACCAAACCTTGCAAGAAAATATCCTCCAATTTCTACCGCTAGTCTGTGCGTTGATTTTCAGTCGTACAGATTTACGTACCTATTTCTCTAAACGTAAATCACATTATTGTAGGTAGTAGATACGTGTTGTAAGTAGATATAACTTGCTTCATAAATCACAATTAATCATTACTTTGCGCGTAGACTATCCCACGATATTACGATGAATTTATGCAATGATTTACATCGAACACCGGCCCAGCAATGTATCTTAGAACTAAATAATTTACCTACCTACCAGCTATTATTATCTAATAAATGTTTATAGTCTTAGTTCACCTTAAATCAATAGCGCTACGTTATTTATTACCAGCGTTTGTCTGTGGCTTCACTTGCGTCGTACCCCGATAAAAAAATACCTTTATATTATTCGTGGTCTAGGACTAAATATCCGAAAAAAATCAGTTTCGTAGTTTTGACGTGAAGAAGGAATAATTTCACATGTACACATTTTACAAGGGCCTCACTGCTTCAGCACGGAAGCCCTAGCAGGTGCACTAACCTTGGCCTTTGGCAATCCACACACAATCCAACTTAGGAACATGCTTTAAAATGTTAAATATTTTACTATATTTGTTTATTTATTTATTGTTAGAAACACCAATGACAATTCACATTACAAAACAGTAAAATCTATAAAAAAAATGTTGGACAAGTATTATTAACCTATTGGTTCAATTATATTAAATTACATTATGGTAAATAATTTTTAAATAATCATTAAATACTAAGAAGGTAACTTAAAAAATAACATACCTTGTATAACATTACTTCTTTTAACCACTGATAGCAACTAAGTATCTTATCAATACATCATCATCATCATCATCAGCCTATATCAGTTCACTGCTGGACATAGGCCTCCTGTAAAGAGCATCATTGCGCCCTGTCCTGAGCTCGATATCGACCTCTTATCAATAGATTGCAACACAAATGTCGAAAAATATGCACAATAATTATTCGTGAAAAAGATGACACAGAGCCGGCTCGTTGTTTTTTTTATGAAAATGATACAAAGAATATTGATGCTTTATCCCGATCATCATAATGTTGCAAACTAGTTATGAAAGATGTGGGCAACAGCGTTATCTTGGCGCCTGCGCCTACGCATGTTTCTAAGCTAGACTAAGCATAATCACAACCTGCTAATAGAAACTGCTGTCTAGTCTAGGTTATAGAAGAAACGAAATGTTTTCACAATCGCTCGTTTGCAAAACAAAGCTCAAGTGGTACGGTATGCATTCGTGGCAGTGGTTGATTGTAAACTTTAGCAAAGTTAAAATCTTTAAGATTAATATTTAGATTCACGGTTTGATGATTTATTTGGGAATGGATAGATAGAAAACTCTTTGATGTAATCATCATCATCATTATTATCATCAGTCTTTAGCAGACTGCAGGACACAGGCCTCTCCCAATGAGTGCCATTTCATTTCATTTATTTTAACTTTACGAACTTAGAGAATACTTAGTTGCATCAAAAACTACATAACAACTTCAGATTAGAAAAACAGATCAATAAACTTGGCACATAAATACAAAGAAGTTGTAGGTACTACAGATTGCACCCTATCCTCAGCTCGACACGTCCAACTTCTGCCAGCAGCCTTTTGGAGATTGCCACTAACTATACTTATCCGTATGGTTTATATGTATACGTTAAATATATACTTAGTACTTTATAGTAAGTTAAATACTTTAATAAATTGGCTATAAACTTGGACCAAACACCACCCGTGCGTGGGTTTATTAAAAGCCAAAGCCGCCTTTTGCAGAGTAACTTTAAAATAATGAACTTAAATTGTCGCTTTTAGCGCAAAATATTTAAATTGTAATGCAATTTCTATATTAAAATATTCTTGTAACTTAAACAAGAACTATTTATATTATGTACAAACATTTCGATAAGAAATAACATGTATTTTATTACACATAGGCGTGTACAAAGTATAAAATTAAACAGGTATACTATACTACCAACCCAAAGGTGTATTTAAATATATCTTGCCTTTTATTTGTTCAATGGCGTCTGGGATGGCACTTCCACAGTTTTAATCCATAGTGTGCGTGTGACGTGTGAAATGTCAAAATTGGCAAATGTGTGGTCATATCATTTGACGGGTTTTTTCCCTACTACACAGTTATACAGTTTCACCATACTAGCCTATACCAATCCACTGCTGGACATACGCCTCCCCTAATAAAAGGGGTTATGCCCATAATCCCCACGCTGGGCATGTGGGTTGGGGATCGCAGGGCATAGTTTATCGCACCGTCGACGCTACTGCCCATCTGCAGTCAGGTAGTTTATCTGTGCCAGTGTTAGGTTGTGCTATGCTGCAATCAGCCAGCCGCCAGAGCCCCGTTTGCTATTCAGGCACGACGAGCAGGTGAACTTGGCTTACACAGTATTAGACACTCCAGAATCATAGAATAAACATTGTTTATTATTATTTTTTATTTTTTATTATTTATTTATTTAACGTTTAACGCTGTCACTGTGTGTCCAGCGGTAAGGGACAGCAATAGATGTACAGTTTATCTTTTGACAGATTTTTATAAGTAAGGCCAAATAAGTTTAGCGTCAGCTGTGTCTCTCTACTTTTTGTATAAAGAGATACTTACGTCTTGTTCCAGAAATTACATAAACAAACTAACAAACTTGCTCCTTCCGAGACTGATACAAGCTAGACAGCCAACATTTTCAACTGCCAACTTTTTACCGGTCTAATGAAAAGAAAACAAAGACCCTCATCGCCTCTCTCCTATTTCCTGCATACATATAGAAAGCAGGTAACCGGCGTTACTTATGAATAACATTGTATTTGTAACAAGCGCCGGTTACCTGATTTGGAGTTTACAAATAGAGATACCTAGAAGTAGAATTGTTAATAAATTAATAATCTCAAAGCTATTGCAAATAGTTCACTTATAGTGTGTGTAGTAGTAGTGTTTATGTGTTTTTATATTTATGGGACAATGCAATCTGATATTTTATTGAATGAGCCTTTTTGGAATTGAAACCGTTGCACAATTATACCAATACTAGCAACGGCTTCGCCCGCGTGGAAATTTATGTGTCAAAAAGTTTCATTATTTACATAAAGGTTTATTTTTCTCTCCCTTTTTCGTTCCCGTTCCCGCTCCTATTTGCGTTGGTCACCAATTTAACAGCCGACCAAGTATGATGAATTTTATTAAACCTACCTAACTTGAAAAATTATTGGTTCCCCATACAAACTTTCATCCCCTATAATACCTTGTTCAAGTTTTATTTTCACAACAAAAAGTAGCAAATGTACTTTTAAGGGTCCCGTCTGCAAAGTTCATTAAAATTGATAACCTTTAACCGCCTTTGGGGTTGTATTGCGAAAAATCCTGAAACACGTATTCATTTGTTTTCAGTAGAGAGTCTCTGTGCAAAATTGCAAGTCGATTGGTAAAGATTTTTTTTGTTCCCCATACAAACTTTGCCACCCCAGTTTACCACGTTAAAGGTTAATTTTTAAAAATTTGATTAGTCTATGTGTTATTCTGGTACTTAAAACTATCTACATACTAAATTTCATCTAAAAATGTTCAGTGGTTACGGAAATACGTGTAACAAACATTCACACAGACTTTCACTTTTATAATATTATTAGGATTACCAGAGTTGGCCACTATGAAATAAGAAGGAAGGAAACAAATGTTTACCTATTAAGCCAGGAAACAGGCGCCGATAACCAACTTCTTACGCAAAATCAGCCTTTTTCGCACGAATAAAACCGTCTGGAAATACGTCGACTTGTCTGAAGCACTTTTTATGAGGCACAAGCGCTAGCAGACGTACTAAAACTTGTTCGCAACTTTAAAGCTTTATTTTAATTTTCCTTCGCACGCCGAGTTTCCTCGAGAAAAATGAAGCACTTCGCACGTGCACGGAATAAAGTGTGATGCTTTACGAGCCTTCACTAAATGGGGCTTAGATTGTTATCGTAATTGTTCAACAAGCCGGAGGTTATGTACGAAGAATATTTTTCCTCTAATACTTTAGAACACTGAAACATCCTCCGAATCTAACTTTCCTTGCTATCGCACTGAAGCGCTCGTCAGCTTACCTCCAGAAGCAAGACTCCGCCCGATCACTACTTGGATGGGTGACCATTTAGCGACATTTCGATCTGAGTGCTGTTGGTCCCCGTTTTTGTCGGAGGCCTTCGGGCGGCCTAAAAACTCCGACGCCAGAGTCCTAACCTAACCTGCCTCTAGCTCATACGTAAAAGGAAGGAAGCCGTCCTTTCTTCTTAGTTTGAGCTCATACTGAGTCTCAATCTATCGCATAAAAGTTAGGATAAGTAGAACTTTGAAGTTAGCAAAGCTTAAATTATGTGCCGACATTTGTTATAGCTATACGTACTTGTACGAAACCTAATGAAACTTTCTAATATCCCTTTTAAACGTTCAGGAACAAGAGGCAAGGAGCGACAAATCCATAATTAAGTATCCGGTACCGTAGGCGTATGAATGTCTTAATATGGATATTATCCATTGTGTTCCTTAGTTAGAAAACAATGGGCGTTTCTCGCAAGACACATACGAGTGAAGCTATTTATTGGCTCCAGATATGGACTTTTGTGGCCACGGATCTGGACTATTTATCTACTGGACCACTGATGGATATTAATCGTATCGCAAACATACTGAGTTTTTCAATGGGTCTTGTTTTTTTTGTGAAAGTTCGTGTACCCCGTTTTTGTAAGGGGTACCCCCATTTTCGAGTGCTCATTCACCATACTCTGGCGGCCGGCTGATTGAGGCATAGCGCAGCCTAACTCCGGTACTGCAAAATCCGCTGACAGGCAGCAGCGTCGGTGGTGCAAAGAGCTGTGCCCTGCGATCCCCAACCTGCATGGTCGGCGTGGGTGTATGGGCATATTCTCCCTCTTATTGGGGAGGCCTATGTCTAGTAGTGGACTGCTATAGACTGATAATAATGATTATGATATCTGAGTTCTTCTATGCCTGATTCTAAACAAAGTTTTTTTAGTAAACTCGTCTAACACTCAGCAAGCAAACAAATTATTTACACTGACAAAAAATTTATTTTCTTCTTCATCGGCAATTTAGAAGGATCAACAGAATTAAGATGTTAGAAAAAGTAAAGATGAAAAGTGATGAAGAAGTGTTAAGAAGTATAAAAAGTGAAGATAACAATCAAGAAAGAACGACTTCTTCTTGCTAAGTAATATAAATTAGAGTCAATTTCTTGTCCATATTTTAGAGCATCCTAGGTAATTCCTCGTACTTTCTGGGGCAGGCAATAAATTAGGACTAAAGTGGCTAGAAGAATTTGGCTACCTAACATTGAATTCCTTAGAAAATAGTAAAAACAGAATGTGGTGATAATGGAAGCCTCCTTTTATAATTTAGATACATCGAGGTAGTACTCTATAGAGTCAAAGTATTCAAGTGAAAACTGTCCAAAATCATCCGAGCGTCGATGACATAAACTTGGCATGCAAATGCCACATTTCCATTAATTTAGACCTTAAGTCGTAGCTTTAATAGGTTTCTATGACGGTGCAGTAAAAGCGTGTTTGCAATTAGTTCTTGCATAATCATTTCATTTATAGCTAGATGGCAAAATAACTCATCATGTTGTCAAAATCAATCAGGAGTTGAGTCCAGAACGAATGTTATTTGACTGGAAATAAAATTCAAAAACACGTAGCAACTTTGTATTTCTGAATCGTGTTGATTCCGCTGGTAAGTCAACATGAAAAACAGCTCTGAAGGGAAAGTTCCCGCTGCAATATCCAAGACTAAGCCGGCTTTGCAACCCACTCCTCGACTTCTTATTGCTACACTTTTTAATTAAAACGCTTTATGATTTGAGCTTTAAAGTTGCGCAAAAAATTAATTGATAATCTTTATTTTCACTTATCTGTTCGTTTTATACAAACATCACTAATCCTTTTCGAAAATAACTACGTTATTTTCTATTCTGTCATAGAGAGTTTTGTTTTCTTTGCTTTATTATTTACTTATATTTATAATTATTTACTTTACAAATACTTTTGTCTTATTAGAAGTTTAAGTATTATAATAAACCAGCAAAAATTTAAGAAACTATATTTTTTTACAAAGAAAGTCTTCGAAACTTTCTTTTATGTATATAAGAACGGTACACGTTTTTCCTCCATCACTCAACGTCTCTTCAATTTTATCTTGCAATGTTGGGCAATTCAAATAAAATTCTACAAGTGAGGAGGGATCGCTGAGGATTTGTAGAAAAAGTTTGGTTACATCAATTAATCACGGGGCATTAGCCCCCTGTCCTGAAATTCGCAAAGAAAATTCGGAACTTTCGTTGTTATACGTATGTTACTGCAAAACTCAGAGGTCTGTTCAATAAGAACTCTACGATCGTTAATACTGATTCTTTAAAAAATAACGGTACATAAAAAGTTACTTTTAGAAAGATTCTCAAGTGAATGGAATAGAATATAATAGAAATACTTTATTCAAGTGAAGTTTCAAGTGGCGACGGTTTAGAAGTCGAAGTGTATGGGAAATCCTCCCTCCCCACCAGATAGACCGTTGACAACGTCAAAATCTGTACGTATAAAGATAATCTGATCCGTTGATAGAAATGGGCTCAAGACCGTTCTTCGTGGAAATCCTTGGGGAGACCTGGGGAGCAAAAAAAAATACCTACTTGAAGAGTTAACTTGTGCGTTTAAAGGAAAATAGTCTATCCAAATGTCAGATGAAAAAAAAAACACACGAGTTTATATTTACGTTCTCTTTAAAGAAAGATGTGAGAAAGGGACTATCAATTGTGTGTTACATTTCCCAAATACAACATAACATATATAAATAATACATTTTATTAGTAGTATGCAAAGTTCTTTCGATAGGTCACTGAAAACAGAATGTTCGTTATCATTTAAGATACGAAGAACGAGGTAGAGACAGAAATAACAACTTCTATAAAGCTATCTACAAACTTGCTTTACTACACCTACCTACATATTTACGTCTGGTTATAAAACCGTAGAAGATCAAATAACTCGGTGATGGCCGCTGCACAATGAGAGTCCGAACATTTGAAACGTAACGGTAACGAGAATGGCTGAGCTGGGAAATGTAGTCGGAATCCACATTAATGTTTACTTTGTTGTGCTGAAAATGTGCCCTTTGATATACCTTTTTACAGAAAATGAATTCCGCAATGTATGCTATTCATAACAGGTGAGAAATAATAAAGCAATAATTGTGCATACAACCTCAGCAAAAAAGGACCTAAGTATAAAATTTTACCTGTTATATATATGTTTGAGTTGTATTTTATTAAAATTATTTAATATTTACAGGTCAGTGCTCTTCAAAACAACTTGATCTCCCCAAAACATTTACTACGCCCAAAGACCAAGATAAAAATAAAATTTAAAAAGTTGAACTGAGCAAACTCCGTAAAGAGCAAAAATGGATCGAAACGACTCCACTGACTTAAACAGACCCGATATCTACGCTTCAAATCTGGCTTCCTCCAACTTTATTAAGTAGGAAAATAAGAATTTCTCGCACGTACCGCAAAAGTTAGGACAAGTAACAAATGAGACGTGGAAAAATCGACGGAATATGTGAGCTGAGTTGATTTTTCCCCGGAGGTTTCGTTGCTTTCAGGACGGCTAACATGTGTATGGATTAATGGTCCTTTATAAATTCTCAGTTAAAAATCACGTGAAGTTTTACGACTCTTTTCAAGTCAAGCTAATCGAAATTTGGTATCGGGTGATAAATCAATAAGATACTGTTTTGGCGTGCTATTACCAACTAAACCAGCCCACTGCTTGACATAGGTCTCCTGTTATAAGAAGGGGGATATGCCCATAATCCACGCCTGGCATTACCTAAACATTGCGAAAATATCAACTTTGTAGTCTTTATTTATTTTATTTTTCACAACTTTTTAACAAGTCATAAGAAATTAATATGAAAGTGTGATGTACAGAAATTAAATAGATAATAGTGTCGATTCTGTTGTTCACTTTTCTAAATTTGACAGCTTTAAAGTTATAGTTATCCTTGTCATTTACACCTAAAAGAAAGGGATAGTATCACTTTTAGGAATGTCAAATTAAGCTTAGTTTAGGAAAATGCACAATAGAATCGAAATCAATAAACGTTTCCATTAATGAGATCTATAAGATCTATAGCAATCATTTAACACATATCTCACTTGAGTTATACGATATCTGTAGCTATCCTACTGGATCAGGAACATAGTAGGTTATTACATTAAAATTACTCTCGATGCTGTGAAAACAGCGAGGACACGGTTGTACAATACATCAACTAGATAAATCTAATTAATAGCTCTCTAATACTACCGGAGGCTATATCAATTTACTGGTAGCTACAGAAGCGAGAGCCCACAATCATCCCTCAGGGTCCGTACAGTTCACTGCATAGGTGCTTACCATAATAATAACCTACAGTAATAAAAACAACACCATATAATGATTGAATTGAATACGCTAAGCTTAAATTTAATGTAAATCATTATTAGGTATTTTATTTTTATTTTTATGAAAAAAAGACTATATATGGTTTACTTAATTTATTTAATTAATTAAATTACACCTAGGAAGCTTAAGACTTCAGTATAGATGTTTTATTTGTGTATAGTCTAGCTAGACTATATTTATTTAGATTAATTTAGAATACCGTAAACTTACATTTATTGTAATTCATTTTAGAATTTTAACCTAGTTACATATTAAAGACGGCAATGACATCAAAATTAACTCCGTTGCTCGTTTATGACATACAATTTCTATGGTTATAAATGACGAGACAGGAAACTTTTTAATATATTTTTATGAAAGGCGTTTTGGCGCGAACGTGAATGATTAATGGCGGCCCTTCCGAGATCCGCTCGAGCTTCCGGAAGTTTCTCGGAAAATATACTTTTTTTTTATTAATTAAGCCGTCTACGTTACACGAAACCCGGTAATTCTGGACTGTATTGTGAAATTGTTTAATTAACTCTACAAATTTGTTCGGGCAAAGTTTTATTCTTAACCCCCAGACAGAAAGAGAGTAAAAAAGGTAATTTTGTAATGATTTACTCGAAACGCTTAGGTTTTTCCCCGCGAAATTTAAAATGTTGTAGTAAGCTCGAATACACATATCGTAGAATCATGAAAGTGAATTTTTCAGGTGATGACTGATGGGTCCTTTTAGTCATAAAAATGTATGTTAGAGAGGTAAAATGTATGAGAAGGACAGAAGTGTAGAGTAGAGACAGAAGAAAGAAGTTAATCAGCTGAACTAAGGCCGAATCTCAAGTATACGCAAGTTCAAAAAGAAAATCGTACCAGGGCGCTCGAATAAAATATAAGAAAGTAGAGATCAGCGGTATGAGTTCATGTTCAGAGCATAGTGAATTTTAAAACTTCATCTTTTTCTCTTCAATAATCTAAGAGCCATACATTAGTAGCTCTAGCATAGAACTATAGATAAGTAAATGGCACCTACCACCAGCCTGTGTTTATCCGGAGTCGTAATTCAAAATCCAATTTGTGTTAGATTGTATTTCAGTGGGAAATAAATCGGATATGCCATTTGTTATAGTTCTCGAAGGTTATCTTGGCACACCACCCTCAAAAAATCAGACTAAGATTTTCAGAAAAACTTATTGGACATTTTTCGTCTATGAGTCATTAGTCCAGTTTGTAATTATGATAACCAACTGTTCAAAACAAATAAAATAAAACTATATTAATTTGCTTATAACTATGGTAGATTTAACAATGTGGATCTAAAAGCTTAATTAGCTTGGTCTTCAAGGTTCTTGGTTCTTCACGCCAATCAAATTTTTAAGTCAAACGTAAAACGTTGTTATTTTTCCTGAGTTTTATTTGGTGTTTATCAGTGCCACAACAAAAGTTGACAACTATACCATTTGTTATAACTCGTAAGCGATGCGTTTTCACAATTTATGATTCGATTGGTTCGTATTGAATTTTGGTTTGTACATATACGGATGTATGGAAGAGCTTTTGTTAGATTATTGCGCTGTAAATCAATATAATAGCTATTGATGTCAAATTCTAAAATAGCATGTTCAACAAATGTCACTTTTAGTCGAAAGTGATTATTGAGTCTCCGATGAAAATCCACTAAAACTACACACCTCTTATAAATTTTTAATTAAAATTTAAAATAAAGTAACATTGCTGTCGGCTGCTTATAATCGTAGAGATCCCACTTGTTAGGTAAGTGTGCGGTTCAACACCTAATGTGTGAAGACTATTATGATTACAACCCGGGATAATAATAACATGAATCTAATTTATTACAAACCTGATAGTAAACGTATCGTCATCATCACATAAAGGTCTCCCCTAATGAGCGTCAATGCGCCCTGTACTTAGCACGACGCATCTAGCTTTAGTAAATGGGTACCTAAATGAAAACAATATTCAAAGATCTGTTTTGATATTACTTTATGCATAATGAATCATTTAATATGCTGTTTATCAAGAATCTCATTTCGCATAATCGATTTGCATATCTAAAACTAAACTACAGTCCAGCTGCCGTTTTACGGCGAAATATTATAAATTATAGCCTTGGGCAAAACATCATCTCGTGTTACGTATCTTTCGAAAATGAACAAGTTAATGGGTTTACTGAATAGTTGATATGCCTTCTCGATAAAAATATTAACTTGGAACAAGGTGACTGACAAAATCGCATTAAAAACAAGTATTTGATGTAAGCTAGCTCAAACCGTTATAATTAACGTAATGATTAGAATAATTAAGAAGTTGGAACCCAAACAACAATTTCACCTGCCCGTGATGCACCATGATATCATAGTGCAGATTAACACCAGTACAGCTCCCACCCCCTAGCCGGCGACTGGCTTAAGCGTTGGGCGATGCGAAAAGCTGTGCAATGCGATCCCCAACCCGCATGTCCTCCCTGGGGTATTGTAGGCATATAACCCTGATTAGACCTATGCCCAGTAGTGGACTGATATGGGCTGGTGTTGTTGTTGTTGTTGTCGTTGTTATAGAAATTTACAAAATAACATACTCCTAACTAAGCACAAGCAAAAGCACGTTCTTAAACTGAGTGTATCAAGTTCAAATATCTTACATCTACTACTTTTATCACAAAAAATTTTCTTACACTCCTTTTTAGAAATTTTCGCTAACAACAATAGATTTATTATGGAAATTGGGTTGGAAATAGCTAGTTATAATAGCGTGTGGAAGCGTCGGGTCGAGAGGAAATGGACGTTCATACTCCTACGTCCGCGAAACTGCTATTGACGTTCCGAATTTCCAACAATTTGTTTATGTTATACCGAAATTGAGCAATACGGTTATAGAAGGGTGTTTGGGGTAAAACTCATTTGTTTTCCAATTTATTTGCAGCATAAATTTGTGTAAGATTATTTTATACTCCTCCGTGTGATAAAATATTATGTCCACAGAATGTGATTGTCACAGAGTTCCTATTGATTTAACGTATCGTGTGGTATCGTATACATTTTCGAAGAAATCTACTTAATAATGATGGATCGTATACATTTCCGACAATATTACCTACACTTAAGTATGATATTTACTAGAATAATCTAGTCAACAAATTTAGGCAATCGTATTTATAATTCTTGCACTATAAGCGTTAAAAGTTTGCAGCCCTAAGAAACTAACCAATACCATCCTATATTTTTTTTACAGTTTACTAAAATATTTGGTCATAAAACCTTCTATCGGCCAGATGTCCCTCAAAAATCCCCTTTCCGCAGACATTTTTAAAATACTCTTCCATAAAAAGTCTAGACAGTAAAAAACTTGCAATCGACTTCGCAACTGTCTCCGGTCGATAGGGCCTTGTAATAGTCGATTTGCTTGGAAAAAAAGGCACTAGAGAGTATAAAAAGTAAGGGAAGTCGATAAGACCACTGTGAGCCCTCGTTATCTGGGGTCATAAATTACCCCAACACCCTCCGGGGAGCAGGTAGGAGCCTCCCGACCCGCGTCGTGGTACCGGGAAATGAAGTGACTACGTGATCCAATCGCGATTTTAGGTGCATTCGATTTGTAAGTTCGGAAGTCACGCAACATTCATCCTCGGGCAGTACCTATAATGCACATCTGTTTGTCCGATGATAGCTAATTTTCCTTCTCTCACGATCTAATCATGAATTTGCTGAAGGCATAATCATGGGCTCACGCCACTGCCTTTAATGCAAGCAATAATCCTGTCAATACCTACTATTTCATTTTTATTGAACCATTCACATAGTTCATGTTACAGTTTTATGTTGAATTTTGAAAGCCGACTTTGGTATAGTTCCAAAACAATGCGGAAATGGGTTTACGATTAAAGTTAGGCCATAAATCTTCACAGTTCCGACACGTCCCGACGTTCATGCGCGACCACATTTTGACAGCCTAATACGTATTGATACAATATAGGCTTCTCTATATTTGAACATTTTACTGAGGGACTTATTTTTATAGTGATACAGCATAAATTTGAATAACAATAAGCTATGATAAAAGCAAAGCATAAAGTGGTTTTACACGAGTTTTGACAAATATCTGCAGGTGACGGGTCCGCGGTTTCCCCAACGGATGCGTTTGGCATATTGCTTTGATAGCGGTTTGGGGTATCGTGTGCAGTATGCGGGTATCATAAATTTCATGTAATAATATTGAAGAACTCTTGGATCAGTCGTAAAAACCCTACTACCCATTTAACAATTGAAATTCAACTTTAATACCCTTTATATATGGATCACTAATCATGGAACTGAGGATCAAGTCGTTCTATTTTGGATCCCCGAAAAATATTCATTGCAACTGGACAAAAACTCGAGACCATTGATATTAAAAAACCTTTTTACAATTTCTGCAACACTAAAATTTTACATTTCAGCAAGGAAAGGATGAGCATTACCAAGCCAATTACGAAAGCGAGGGAAATGGATTTTCCCTTCTCCTTTTCCCCTGTCCGTCCCACTCCGAGATATCATTTATTTTTATACGTGTAATGAGCTATGACAATCGTCTGGTATCGACCCTGCTAAGATTTCACACTAATTAGGTTTCTGAGCAATGCTTTCACAAAATTAATCTGAGAAGAGCAGACTCTCCGTACAAAAAAGTTGGTCATAATATCTGTGCAAACTAGAAATGAATTTATGAGTTAATTCACTCATCTAAAAGGTAGATTTCAAAATAGTTTTTTAGTAGTAATTTTATATGTTCAATTGAGTAAAATGCAATGTAAGAATAAGCTGTTGAATTCTCGATATACCTCGTTTAATGATGGTACAAAGGATCACGTAACAGCCGAAAGCATCTTTCCGTAATTCAAGTGGAAGAAATGTTTACTCAGCATATTTCCTTATTTCTCTTCGACCCCAGTTTTATGGGCCGTGCTTGTTGGCAAAAATTTACTTCGATTGATCTATGGTATTTTTGAATACTTAAAAAACCCTTTGTGTTGTCGTAGAAAAACCTACCAGTTGGTATAGTGGCTTTTTTTTCTTAAATGATACTACATGTTATATAAATCCTACTAACATTATAAATGCGAAAGTTTGTGAGTATGGATGGATGGATGAATGAATTAATGGATGAATGTTTGTTACTCTTTTTACTCGATTTGGATGAAACTTGGAATAAACATAGTTTGTGACCTGGATTAACACATAACCACGAAACCACGGGTGGAAGCTAGTATTATAAATGCAAAAGCAACTGAATGGATTTGAATGAAACTTCGAATATACATAGTTTATGACCTGGATTAACACATAGGCTACTTTTTATCCGGGTACCACGCGAGCGAAGCCGCGGGCGGAAGCTAGTATTATATACTAGTAACAACGAGTAACAAACATTCATCCATACATCCATACATACTCACAAACTTTCGCATTTATAATATTAGTGTGATTAAGGCATGTGCTTTCCTCAATCTGAACCTATCAAATGTAACTCATAATCCGTATCTCAAGATAGAATATTAACTAAACACTTTAGTGTCAGCAAGGATAATGAATTCAAGGTAGTCAGGTAGACCCAAGTTTATAGACGGCCCACTTACTTAGACGCGGTCCCTCCAATTACGTGCCCTTTAATATATGGCCCGTAAACCATACTTATCACAACGTACACAAGCGAAACTAGCTTCATAAAATCTATATCACTATTATAAAACAGCTTGCTCTGTCCGGTTGTTTGTCATCTTTTGTAGAGGTTAAAAGTTAGGACAGCTTTCCCGATGTGCGATCGTCAGAGCGAGGAAATGTTATTTAAACTTTTCTCATTGTTCGACTGAAGATTTGAAAATGCCTGAACAAACCCAGATGCTTTCTATTAGTTAGGTAGTAAAGTTCCATTATAAAGACCTATCTACCTCTTATTTATGGCAGGCTGAGTCCACATCGCCCGACCCTCCACTAATCCATACTTATTAAGGATAATGGAGAACCGATGAACAACTTTTCGTCATTATCTAAGGCAGTAAAATAGCATGGTTACTCGTATCTTTGGTTGCTGGTAGCCTAAGGTGTCGAAAGTACCATTTAATAGGGGTTTTATTACGCAGTCATAATTTTAATGAGCTAAGTAAAGAGATTGTTGTAAAATGACAAAATGAATTGCTTGTAGAATTTATCATTTAGCCGTAGATTGTGATAATTCATAAATTCACTCGGCAAATTTTTGTCAGTCCCTATTGAATAAGTTAAAAATGAAATGACGTGTTCCACTTTCAAACAATTTCACAGACAATGGTTAACTGGCGATTCAAAACTTGGAGGTTTTTATGGTTTCATAGGTAATGAAATCAAATGTAGAACTATTGTTTGATAAATTGATCTCCTCTTTTTTTGCAGCAGTCCTTTCTATCCTACTAATATGCGAAAGTTATTATATTTGTTTGTTCGTAACCGATCATCGTGAAATTTTGCACACTCGTTGTCAGTACAGAAAAAGGCATAGGGTACCTTTCATCCAGAAAGGTCTCGTGGGGTAGGAAAGTAACACATAAGCAAAGCTGCGGGCAAAAGCTATAAAATCCTTAATCTATATTTCTCAAGGATTTTTACGTCTCTGCTCTTATTTATCTAGAAGCCAAGCTTTCATATTTTAGGAAAGTTTGATATTTACCCAAATATTTAGTCTGGTTATTTAACATACGTTACTCCAGCATGTAGTGTAGTGAAATTATACACATTACCATGTATAGTCACTATAAATATTCTATTAGGAGTGTAATGATAAGTGACAAGCACTCAGACTACACTGCTTTGCTATTATGAACACTAGTCTCTAGGGCGAGGGCGTCTGATGCACCTATCCAGGGGTATATTTTAATTTGGTCCCTAAAATTATAAAATAATGCTCAAAGAAAATATTTAATTTATGTTTTTTTATACATCAACATTTTTTATACAAAAAGCGCTATTGACGCAATTTGTGAATGAGCCTCTGATGTTATTCATTGTTACTAGTATACAAAAGTAAATACAAACAAGAGTTGTTTTAATTATTAATAAAGTCATTTTTTTCCATGTATCTCAAGAATCCAGTCAATAGTTTATCAATTGAATAAAAAGACGTGTGGCACTCGGGGACTGCCGTGGTAAAGCTATTGCATAGCATTTTGTATCAACTTATGCAATTATAATTATTTATTTATTTTATTTATGCAGTATTTCTTTTTCTTTGATATTAATTCAAGTTACACTTTTTGAGCGTGGTGATCGTCTCGATTCGTGCGAGCTTCGTAGAGTCGTACAATACGTCTAGTTGCACGCACACAAACACTGTGTCGAAGACTGCCGAAAAGAAACGACGTTAGACAATGCACGGCCTTCAAGCCACACCTCCGTGCCCGTCGGAGTGGGGAGCGTGAGGTTTTTTCGATACGGAATTTCTGGATTCGGTCCCCGCGCTCAAGGCCCTCGATAGAAGCTATGCAATAGCTTAATAAAAAAAAAATCTATATAGGCATTAGTATTATGTTATCTGTGATATAGGTAAAATTACGCTAAGAAATAAATGAAGAAAAAAGTTACGAAATTGACTAAAAGTTTAATTAATTTTCAAATATTATTTACTTTTAACAAAAACACATCAGATGCTCCATTCACGAAGACTAGGAAAAAATACTCGTATAGTAGACGTACCAGGCCAATGAGAAAGCGTAGGTTCAATATTACGCTTTGTCATTGGCCAAAATGTTTCGTTTCGCTTACGATACGTCAGTTTGAAATATTAATTTGTAATTGCCCTACTTCTTCTTCTTTTTCGTATGAGCTAGCGACCAACTCTGATGTCGGAGTTTTTAGGCCGCCCGAAGGCCTCCGACATGGCTTTACGACTGAAAAGCCGGGACCAACCACTTCGGAAGCCTATCGTGCCTTCCGAAGCACGGAAGCGCTCAAATCTAAATGTCACAAAACGGTCACCCATCCAAGTAATGACTGGGCGGAGTGTTGCTTAACCAAGGTGATCTGCTAAGGACACCGAAGTTAACCACGCCACGAGCGCTTCCGATTGCGTTACTGATACTAATTGATGAAAGGTTTGAAAATTTAGTATGTGGTAAAACGCGCCGGTATCCATTTGAAAAAATCCAGTTAATTTCTTTTAAACAGATAATTTTCATATTTTTCCGACAAAACTTACTTTTCAGTTAGTGGTTAAGCACAACGTTTATGAGACCAAGGGTTGGTATTTATTATTGTTTACGCTATGTCAAAGCCCGAGGGCACAATTTCGTTGAGTTATAGCTGGTCACCCCTGGCCGGCGGGAGCAGGTGGAGCTGCGGAAGGTCTCAATTTATCGCTAATTTTATTTGTTTTGCTGTTGTAAATTTTATTGTTTTTATGGCAATTTATTTGTGGCCTATGAATCAAGAGAAATTGATGTGTCCAACCCATATTTCATGGTATGCTCCAGTTTACGAGGGTATAAAGTTTGAGGTCATGGGCCGGCAGCGCATCAGTTTCGCCTCTGGTGAAGCAGGTCATTGCTATTGCAGGTCATTGTCAGGGTGTCCATGGGTGGCGGTGTCTACTTTCCATCAGGTTAGTAGGGGTCGCAATACCGGACCTCTTTTCAAAAATCGGTGTTTTCGGTATTACTTTGAAATGAATACCGATATTAATAGTTTCGGTATCTTCAATATAGTGAAAAAAATATTTGAAATATGTAATGGAATCGTAATTTTCGTAAAGGAATAGTCACCAGCCAAACAATAAAAGTGCGTTGTGATAAGAAAATCACATTTATATAAAAAAAAACAATCATCTATTACGAAAGTATTATAAATAACTGGCTGCTGCTGAGTTATTTTAATTGTTTATTGACATAATATTATTTAATATAGATTTTTAGTGAAATACCGAAAATAACGTAAATCCCAATTTCCGTTGTCTCAATGCCGGTATTTGAAAGCGTTCTTTTCGGTTCGGTTTTCCGGTATTTTCGGGATTCGGGATCCCGGTTTGCGACCCCTAGTGTCTAGCCTGTATGTTTGACAGACTTAGTATTAATACGTTCGTACTTCCTACATAGAACCACCCTGATCATTTTTGTAGACCTTGGAAGTATATTGATGATTGTTGAAGTTGACGACCTCTGTGGCGGAGTGGGCGAAGGTCCGCCTGTGACGCAAAAGGTTGCGGGTTCGATTCCCGCTGCGGGACAAATGTTTGCATGTTCTGCAGATATTTGTCTGGGGGTCTGGGTGTTTTATATGTATGATATGTATTTATTTACAAAAAAAAATGTATCTATGTAATATATCAATCATTTGGTTCCCATAATACAAGCTCTGCTTAGTTTGGGGCTACATGATGCTGTGTGATAACGTCCAGGATTATTTATTTATATCATTTTTGTTGACATGTCATTGATTGAGACACCAAAAGTGCGGGTTTGCGGTTTGCAGGAATTTGCGGTATTTTTTTCTGGGACTGGAAAAATTACCATCATGATCATCATCGGGGTCACGACTGTGCATATAATTGCTGGTGTTATGTGAGCACTGTCATTCAATTTGACGCTTGTGGCCTCAAAGGGTAGTGGATGAAAATCAGTGTTTGCTCCTTGAGCAATATTATGCGCTGAACTATGGCCTTTTTTGTCATACTGCAACACACACATACACTGAGATGGAACACTTTCTCACAATGTTTTGCTGTACATATTGTCTCTCCAATTTAATTCTCATATTTTATTCAACGTCTTATATTTTCTTCTCTCTCGTTCTCATATTTTCTTCATATTCTTAATGTCAAACTACCTACTTGTTAAATCATAATTTTATCTATATCTATCTATCTATCAATTTATTTCCATAAACCGGTATGAATAACCTCAGCTTTCTCCAATTCATTCAGCAATTCATCAATAGTTGTACCGACAAGGAAAGGTATTTCCCTGGCTAATGCAAAGTTTCTGCTGACGAAGGAAAATGGGATCCTTTACGATCGTAGGGATTTGGGTCAATCAATTCGTTTTTATTTGTACGAAAATAGACCGCGGCATGTTGGTTGGGAGTAGCTAATAGTAAGGATTACCGGAATAACTTGGATGAGTACAAACATCTAGAGAATTTCAGAGAATGCTTTTAACGTTCATTGCTAATTTAGAGCTTAGCTCTGTGAATACACCAAAAGTAAGTTCGTTTTGTTTTAATAATACTTTCTAATATAAAAACACCGATCATTTTTACGAGATCATTTTTTGTAGGTAGGCTATCAACTTCCGAATTTTGCGCTATATATATATATATATATACTATAGCCATTTTACATAGCGTGTTTATTATGAGTGCTAAGATATAAAACAGTGCCCAAAACCGCTTACAATCAGGAGGACCATATGCCTGTTTGCGAACTTTTGTGATAAAAAAACCATTTTGTGTGTTATTGTGTAAGGACATGGACTTCTTCATTTGGACAAGTAAAGGGTAATTTACGTCACTGTTCAATAATAATAAAGGCAGTCTCATGCATCTCTAGCATGGTGCATCAGTGGCCGGGTTGCACCCTGCTAGCTCACAAATGGGGCTCTGGCAGCTGGTTGATTGCGGCATAGCGAAGCCTAACACCGGCATAGATAGATCCCATAGCCGCCGACGGGCAGCAGCGACGGCGTAACGAGAAGCTGTGCCTAACGCGGCGTGGGTACCTATTCTGGGCATATTCCCGTTCTTATGGCCTTTGTTCAATAGTGGAATAGGGATGATGACTGGGTAAATAAATAATAAAACTAATTAGCCTGTCAGTTATATTAACAAAAAATATTGGACATGTATTTTTTTATTTATTTAATCAATAGAAATTAACAAAGTTATAGAGCGTTTAAGTTCGGGAGTGGGGGCTCGTGACGTCACTTGTATGTAAAAAGTGTACTTACTCGTGACGTCACGCTGAACTTCAACACGCTATATCTTTGTCATTTTTAGTTTAATTGACAAAATAAAAAATATGTGTCCAATATTTTTTGATAATTTAAATGACGGACTAATTATAATTTTTTAGGCATCTAGCCTATTATAAAGATTTGTGTTGTGAATTTTATAATTATAATAATTAAAGCACATGAACTAAATAGGTATACAATAAAGTAAATTACGAACTTAATTACAACTTAGTTATGAGCTTCTTTCCTCCTCAACATCTTCAACAAAACATCTACATATTTTTAATACAACGTCTTAAGCACTTCCTAAAGCATGTCATATAAACAAAAGGCGATGTTTATAGAGGGTGTTATTACCCCCGACGTTTGCGAGGATTATTACAAGTCTAGCAATAAAAGGGGGGACTTAACGACACCTGCTAAATATTAAAGGGGAGAGTGCACGGAAAAGAATAAACTTGACTGTTATGTTTTACACTGAACGTGACCGGAGCATTATGAATTTCTCAAGCCTTGCTTTCTTTGAAAAGGCGACGGAGAAATAGCGGCAAACTCAGACACGTCTAAATTAATTGACATTTGGATTTTCTGAGATCGCTTTTCTTATGAAAATATGAGCTTACTATTATTATGACCCCGCTATACAGGCTGATTTAGACCTAGTGCGGGGAACAGAGCCTTTGGTACGATTTTTGCATGGGTTTATTGTTAGTAGTACTACTGTGAAGCTAGCTGTAAGTACCAAATGTACCACTTAGAGGCAATAAATAAATCATAAATTAAAAAGACAGTATTTTCATTGAACATTCATATAAAAAAACGGGAATTTTCGAGTAGGTACTGCTACATCTGTGAAGGTACCGACGCCGTTTCGACTCTGTTAGAGAGTTTACGTTATTGTATATGAATAAGTTTAATCACGTTATTTTCTAAAAATTTTAATGCATATTCAAAATGAAGAATATAAATAAGTAAATTAGTCAGTGTTAACCGACACTATGTTTTATATTTGTTATAAATGACACCTATTTGTAACAAAAAAAAATCTGCAGTTCGCCAGTCCTAAATCTTTTTATATTTTGCGTTGCAAATCTCTAAGCTACTATCGTCGGGTTTTACTTTCTGCAGCGGTGTATTTTTATAATGATGAAATAAGACACACCTGCTTTACTCCATATTAAAATTTAATCTTCAAAGATACTCTACCTCATAACACCAGACGAATAAAGAAGAATTTAATCTGTTGACTTTTGGTGACCATGCATTCTGGAACATGTATTTCTTTTTCTAAGGTAGGTATTTTTTATTTTATTTTTATTATACTTGTATGAGATAGGTTCATTTTTCACATCACTTCTTCTTCATATTACTTTTGTTAAAATAAACATAAGAAAAATTTGCATGAATTTATTTGTTATTCAATTAAATCAAATCGTTTTTTTTATTGCTCCTAAGGTACATTATATTTTGAAATTTGATTAATTATCAATGATATTATCGAACCTCATCAATAAATTACATATTATCAGATTAGTGGGTGATCTGTAGGGTGACATACAGTAACTTGACACCACTTTCGCATATTGTTATTAATTTAGTTTAAGTTTTCATTTATTGAATTGAATCAATGATACCTCAAGTAATTTACCTCAAGTACTCAAGTATTTGCAGAAATTTTAATTTTACCATAATTTCAGCAATTTTATTTTTTACTACCTATCTTACCAAGTAGCTTCCTTTTTACAGTTTTCTGAATAAGCAGGTTCGTAAAAAGTGGAGTCACTCCCCGACTTCCTAAACCCCAAACTCATGGACATTCTATTCCTTATACGCTCGCTTTCCATACCGCTATAAAGTGGAAATTGCCTTCCTAGTTGAATTCATCGCCAGCGACTGGAGCGCCATCTATAGCTAAAGGGGATATTCCTGAAATTAAACATGAGATAAGTTTTTTGATGCATAACTAGACCCTACATTATCATTGGTGCGCAGGAACTAAAAACTATCATTTATACCTAGTGAATGAAGATCACCAAAACGGGTGCGCTATGTGGAAGTACTTTGGTGCGCTACGAGGAAGTCCTCATATTTTCAACCTGAAGAGTCTGGCTTGCGATATGTCATGTGGAATGTGACGTGCATCCATATGATTGTCTACGTCGGAACAAGCTCTATTTTTAGGTTTTTTTGGGTGTAAGGGTCCAAACTCCATCAAACTGAATCCAAGCCAACCGCACCCGCCAGTGGTGCGCCCTGTCGATCAACGGACGAAGCTCAAGGCCTTTGTTCGTGGAATTCCTTGGGGGAGACCTATGTTCAGCAGTGGACTTTTATGGGTTGTTTATAAAGATGATGATTGCAGGACGGGAAAATTACGTCGCCTAAGACTACTAACAGCATTAAAACAGTACAAATGTATTTATTCAATTCATAGAAGATGAATGATAATTCTTGGTTATCGTACTTAATTTCAGTTAATAAACTGTAGGTACTGCTTTATAGAAATATACACCAGTACATTTCTTTATTTTCAGTACAAGGTAAGACTCCTTCATCTTATCCTAGCTACGACCTTGCTACGCTAAAGCCATGCTACTTACTTACATTGAAAATTTCAGCGTCCCGTGAATCGTAGAGTAACGACTATGCCAAAGCTCCGTAGATGAGAAAGGAAATGAGGGTAAATCGTACAGTTAAGCACTTACCGTTACGGCCGTAATAAAACTATAAGCTCTATTTTGATAGATAATGTACTAATTTCTTATTTCCTGTTTCAAAATTTCAAACTCAGTTATATTTTAATACTAATTGCTAGTATGATTCTTGAATTATTCCGGAAATCCCCACCAAGCCGCCCCACTCACACAAAAAAAATCTTTTCAAATAAGGTTCATATCTAAATATTATTGTTTATTTATTTTTTTATTTTATTTATTTATTTTAGGAACAACAAACAGTAACACTTAAATAGTACTATAAATAATATTATATAAACAAAAAGTCCCTCAAGTGATACCAGCCCCGTTGTCCACGAATTTACTGTGTGAGGGCGGTGCTGGGTATTGCTTCTTTCTAAATATTAAATGTAGTTTAAACATAAGTATAGGTTCCTTCGTTATCCGAAAATAATTGATCAAATCTGTTTGTTTCTGTTTGCCAAAACACGAAACCCAAAACAATACTCCCACTTCACCAGTTTCAGGAGTCTCACTAAGTTTGCAATTTCGTATCAGACTACCTAAACATGCTAAGTACATAGTTAGTGTTCTGCATACCTGAACAACTTACTGCATATGAGAATACCTAACTACACTGCTCTACAACACACTGAGAATCCACCTTGCAGTTATCCTGGAATTTGCAGATCCCCAGACAAAATGTTAGTTAAAACACGGTAAGTTCTCTAAAACTAGAGTTTGCTAAATACTCATCACCGTATGTATAATAGCTGCCCATTTTCAGGATACAACGAGAAGCAGTTCAGGATAAAACTATAGTAACGAGATATTTGCTTCTACTTTTAAGTTTAGTTTTTTGTTTTTGTTGAGATTTTAAATAGATAGATAAACTCTCTCTCTTTCTCTTCATTGGACACAACACCAAAACAAAAAACAAATACAAGAACAGTTTAGTTTCAGTTTTGAATGGAAATTTCGTCCTTAAAATGAGGACGACCTGAAAATCATTACTATCTTAGAAGTTTTAATGATCTTCATCATCAGCCTACAGGTTTGCGACGACCCAATTAGTCCCATTTAAATTTAAAGAAAAATGCTACCTACCCCTTTGTGAATCAATTCCCAGAGTCAGTTTATCATGTTAGACAATTATCATAGTTTTAATCGATAGTTGGATTGATTTATAACTCTGGTGATTGTAGCATAGAGCCAAGAGGGCAACACCATAAGCAATGGCGTCAGGCTCACGAGTGCAAGCAACCAAAATTGTTACTAATTTATTATAGAATAAAAGTTTGTGTTTCCCCATGAAATTTGTAATTATTTCAACAACAATACTGTGATAAAAGTGTAGGGGTTTGCAACCTCGGTCTTTGGAATCAAAGCCGACCTGCCTGTGGTGCACCCTGCTAACTAAAAAACGGAGCTGTAGCGGTCGGCTTATTACGACATAGCACAGCATAACGCCGGCCTAACAGCAGCCAATACCTCTGGCCGCCGACGCACGGGCAGCAGCGTCAGCAATGGGAGAAGCTGTGGGTAATATGGGCATATTCCTTTTTTATTGGGGGAGGCCTTTGTCCGATGCAGGTGTTGTTGTTGTTGATGAAAAACAAAACATACAATCATGTTTTTATTATAATTTAACATCAGCTTCATTTCCTTCAGAATATTAAAATTATGTTAATAAGTAATATAAGCGCAGAAGGTAATAAGCACTGATAAATTAACTAATACATAAGTCAAAAGAAAATTGTTGGTTTTGATAAAATTATTTTGGTACGCCGTAGGGTGCCATACGCTAAACGAGCTTAATGTCATAGTGCATAGGTTATAAAATTTATATCTTAATTAACTAACGAATGAATTACAATGAAAAATTGTGTTTGTATAGAAATTTCCATTAAAGCGCTATTACAACAAAAATATAAATAATATGGTAATTTTTCTTTGTGTAGATGATTTATAATGGAACGCTGTGACATGTGTAGATATAGGCTTGCCGACATCCATACCATCCTTCCAGCCTAGTTAGTCGTACTCACAGGAAAGACTCCTGGAAATCGTGGTTGTTGATGATGATGTTGATTGATTCTCTCGAGTTAGTGGAGCTGAGTAGCCCGCGGGTTTCCTCACGATATTTTCCAACACCGTTTTGAGCTCAATTTTTATTACAATATATAAATTTTACTGATAAAAGTCTATGTTGAAAACTATTTTTATACTTGTATCTATTCCATTTCTTCCATACAAAGTATTGCTGCGTAGATGAGTGTTTGGAACGTGTCTTATGATGCAATGCCGTCAAGTTGATCTTAATCAACTTGAGGTATGAAGGTGTTAAAACTCTTGTGCCTGTAATTTCACCGGCACCCACACCCTTCAAACTGAAACACAGCAATGCTGCCTTACAGAAATAGGCATGGTGTTAGTACTTCTCCGGATAAGCCCTTCCCAAAGAACTTACTTCTAAACTACTCTAGATTTTAAAAGAACAAGAATGTTGTTTGCAGATTAAAAAGTAAAGTAAAATGCAAGTAATCTAGTCCAACGACTAGTCATGATCATAGAGATTTTAGTATTTCTTTCTATCATAACAATAACTTTTAATAAAACAGCACGACTTCCCATAAATACCACATTTTTAATATCGAAAACGTATAAAAGTAAAAAATGTAGCCATAGAAACATTTCAGTGTAGATTGGTTAATTGGAGCAAGCAACTTTTAGATGACCACTGTGGCGTAGTAGGCGAAGGCCCACCTGAGACGTAGGAGGTTGCGGGTTCGATTCGCGCCGCGAAACAAATGTTTGTATGAACTACAATAATTGGTCTTAGGTCCAATTTTTTGTACTACTAAGTTAACAAACAGGTTTACGGTCGGTCGGGTATGTAAGTCTCTTTTTCATTTAAAAAGTGAATGTATTTTAAAATATATATAATTTAGTAGTATTATAGTATATATATGATGATGATGATGATGAGTAGTATTATGTTAGGATCCTATTTACCATTATATTTTACAATAAAAAAACGAATTTCTTCTTTTTAGCTCCTTCTTCGTTGTAACTATTGACCAACTCTCTCTCTATATCTCTCTCTCTCTCTCTCAACCAAAATCTTAACGTGTCTTTCGAAGCTCGAAACCTCTGCTATAATTGAAGTAGTGATCGGACCGAGTGTTCTGCTAAGCTTACCAAAGAAAGCAACGCCACGAGCGCTTCTATAAAACCAATAAAATAGGACATCCATTTCTCTACTTCTCGTATGTGTAGGACGGTTGCTTCCGTCCAATTCACAGTAACACATATAATTCAGTTATCCATGCACCATGCGGCGCGGTCCAGATTGAACTACGTAGATCACGTATTAGTCTCTACTGGCCGTTATGCCTAGAAAATGTATGACAGTAACCCCCGCAGTGCCACAAAAAAACAATCTATATGATATTGCTGGCATCTGTATAATTTGATTCAATTCAGAGTTTATGGATGGCTAGAATTGAATCTGAATCATTTTCATAGCTTGAGTGTATGTAGGTGGTGCTCTGGTTTCATCATGCCCACCTATGCCCACAGCAAAGATTTTAAAAATCTAGTTATTAATACCTATATAAATGAATAATGACTAGGTATCCTTTTGGCCGTAATTTGACTTGAGCCAGGCTAATTGTACCACTTAGGATACACCGACTCAACAGTAGTTCTAATTTGAATTTAATATCCAAATCGTAAAAGTGTCATTTGTTAAATGTAATTTTGCGTTGAGTCCAAATCACTCGCTTAGGTATTGCAAAACAAACAACTTTACGTGATAAAATCTCCCATACCGTCGGTACACAGGAAAGCGCTGACCATTTACATGCACAGCTTCAATGAGCATGTCGAATTAAAATTCAAATTGGAAACAGAAACGATAAAACTCGGACATTAAAATAGTACGGCCCGGTCGAACATGTCAGCGACGCGAACAGCGTACATAAAGTCATTTTGTTGTACATTTTACGACAGTAAAGCCTCGTCATGTCTACTTCGAGCTGACATTAGTGTCGGCACAGCGCAGCTTGTTGCAGCCTGCAATACTCTGTAAATTGCTTGACGTTTTCACCGTCTGAAAGCCTCCAATGGACTCTGCAAATTTCCCCTGAGTGTTGTAAAAAGTCGGACGACGCTCCAATCCTTTCCGGATCTCCGTCAAACATTCACAAATCCGACTCAAATAACATCCATTGTTTAGGGTAGACTTTCACGCGCGTTGAGTGTACGAATTGTTCGTTTTACCAATATCAGGATGATTCGTTCCGTTTCCCGCGTCAAGGGATCGCAAACGGTCTCGTTCCGAAATATTCTCATTACTTGGGCGGAATCTTTTTACTTTACGGCATACCGCTCCCTTTTTCTTGCTCAGTCAAGTACGAAGTTTTCTCTCCCCAAAGTGAATGACTAATAAGAAAAGCAAATGATAGCAATCAGCTCGCACCCGTCCCGAGTTTCTCCTATTTAATTAAAATGAAAAAGCAAGACTTCCTTGTAGTATTGAGAAGAGTGGTCTATTTTTACGACATCTGTTAAAAAATGTAGGTACCCGATTCGTTGACAGGCTTACAAGCTTGTCTGTTAGCAAGGACATGAAGAATAAGCCGGAGCAAAGTACAATCCTAAATCGACTTTTAAAAATGTTAAAACTAGTCATTGCTTTTGTTTGTCTTTTTAAGGTAATAAATATGTCGGCTTCACAATCCTCTAGACACTCCACCATTGGTTAATAAATTCATAAGATTGATGATGGATACGAAATTTATTTTCTTAAGTACATTTGCCATGAAATATAATCTGTCTTAATACCTATTAATCTTGTAAGCACATTAAACTTTTATCTAGAGATGTTAATGGTTCATTTGTGTTAACATTAAAGATTGAACCAAACTTGTTGTGTTACAACTTTCTCAACTTATTTTAACAGCCTTATGACTTAAATCTGTCAAATTCTAAAAATTTAGTTCAATAAAGTCAAATTATCGAATCAACACTTGAACATCATTGTTCATACAAAGTTTTAGAATAGACTAGCGGCCCGTCCCGACTTCACACGGGTTAGTGCACTTTTTTACACCTTGGGTTACGTTACTTAAGTTTTAGTAAGGATCCCTAATCTTTTCAAGCAATAAATATAGCCTATGTTACTCAGGGTGAATGTAACTTTCCAATGGTTAAAAAATATTTTTGAAATCGGCTCAGTAGTTTTTGAGTTTATACATTACAAATATACATCCACACAAAAATAAATAAAAATCCTTTTTATAATATTATAATAAATTAAAGTGTAGATAGTGTAGACTTGAGAGGAAACCTAGCTAATAAAGTTTTGATAAGTGTAGATGTGTCTAAAAGCTTTCTTTGTGGCGACCATTTGCACTGTCCTTATTGATTTAACAAGAAGACCATATGACGGTGAAACAAACCACCCCCTGTGCAAAGAAACACCATTATAGACCACGTGGGACTCCACAATCATAAATATAAGAGAATACATTTGGCTACAGAATCGCAATTGCTTTGATAAAAATGAGTTGTTCTAAATTAAATCTGTAATAACGTGTCGCTGTTAAAAAGGTTACGCATAAGTATAAACAACACACATAGAAGTATAAAATTACGTAAACAGATTTTGAGGATGCTTTCGGTTGACAAGTCAGCAAGGGCCGGCAATGTACTGTTTGCGCGAGCTTTTTGTTGTCCGGTTCCGTAACTTGAGATGACGTGTTGGTGGCGCCTAATGATACCTACTTTGAATATTTATCGATGGTAAAAAGTATTTTTTTGTTCACCAACAACACAACTGCATAACATAAAGTTAAATGTAGAATGAACACAAAGTAGGTACCAGTTCAACTGTTTATTTATAGTCCAGGAGTTTCACTTCTGTTATATGTATTTCATAGTCTCCTGAGGCAACCCCCTGGGACCACGTAATGCGTGGTTCCGCCACTGCACATTTTTACTTTTACCACTAATTGGTGCATTTCGGGGGTAAAGCGAAACCCCAGTGTCCCTAGAGAGCGTCAACACGACTTTTCAATGTCAATTTATTTGTATGAAATGAATACGTAATGTTATCCGGATTTATTGATGTACGTTTTGATGCACAGCTTTACCATGAAATTAATAACTTATACCGAAGGTAGATAGAACCTTTGGTAGAGCTATTGAATTTATTTATTGTTAGGGTGAATAATTATTCAAACTGATGTATAAATACTGTAGAAAAGAGCCTGGGAAACGTTGAATACCGGGAAACCTAAGAATCATATAAATAACTTTCGACATATAGTTGATCAACTCCAAGATTTTCTCCTTGATCACTGGAATTGGAAACTACGTCTTTAATAGAACTTAGATAGAATAATCTTAATAGATCTTAGAATTATTATCATCCTACTCAATAATTGTCCCACGGGGTGGGAACCCAACCCGTTATGAAGCACACTGCTCTGATAATGCGCCACCAAGGAGCAAGGTGAATATACAGTATAGAGTAATTATGAAACTAAAAATTTCTCTCAAATTATTAAAATCTGTATTAGTATGGTAGATAACTTGACGTTTTTGGTTTGACTTTGCCACATTCAAGTTTTATTTTTATTACACATCAATTTTTTTTTGTTCCCATTTGAGCACCAGTTAAATTAACTGGTGCTCAATGCATAGATGCCCAAAAAATAGGTGCTCAAACGGGAATATTTCATACCTAGCGGGTTCAGTGCTAGTTAACAGGACAGCACTTAACGCGCTGAGTAGACAGATATGTTATTCAGCGTTCAAACGTTACAGAAATGTTGATTTGCGAATTCCCATGATTCCCATATGAGATTAACATGCAAGACAGTCCCTAAATCCCATTCCTACCTTCAACATCTTCGTGTATCGGGTTGTGTATTGTCATATTTTTGCTTTATCCTTTACTCTAATATCCATAGTCATCACTCAGGACTGTCCGACCGCACCCCGTGACCTCACCATGAATTAGCAACTCACTGTTTTTATACTTATTGCTATTTATTCTGCGCCTTTGTTTACATTTACACGTCAGCGTTATAAGGAGGCTTACACGGATTTATAATGAGCTGGCTATAAAAAATGGGTTTTGCTAGGATTACGTAGGGTTTTTGTTTTTAATTGGAGCTTTAGGTTACTTTTTGAGTGAAAGCCTTTGTTTTTTCTTAATGCCACTGGTTATTTTTTTAGTATTTTTAAGTACCTATTCTGAACCTCTCTTCTTCAAAATATGACTTGGATATTAAATTCAAAACAGAATAGAGTGGAATACTGGAATAGTTTAACTGACATGACAGTCCAAATTCGGCATAAAGAACAGTCTCGATAAAAATAGTCATTTAACAAGAAATCAGTAAAAGACATTAAAATTCTCAATCCAAAAGCCGCGAGCAGAAGGTACAAAATTAAAATATTCTCTACTGGAAGAGAATAGCTTAATGCAAAATCTACGAATAATTGTAAGTTAAACGTACGATTACTCACTAGTAGGTAAGGAACTTTGGTCCACCTAACTCCGAAATAAAAGAGTATGATTTGATATTAAACTAGTTCATAGTTTAGTAGGTACTACTTTTTGTCTTCATAGCCGGATTTTACGAATGATTTTTCCAAGATCACACTATTGAAAAAGCTCGAAATACCCAAGATCTCCCAAGTGCCAATATGATAAACTAGGGTGTTTTTATCGCCTAGCTGGTGATGCTAGAGGGTAGATAAGAGCCTTCTATATTATTGCAAGGGTGCGTGAAATTTTGCAGATAACTCCCAAAAACGAACAGGATCAGGGGATAATAGGGTTCTACAATGATCTCGTCCGATTTTAATCCCTTTTACTAGTAGTATATTTTATAAGGAAAGTTAAGATGTTAGACCAGGCTATTTCAGTCGAAGGTACTAAGACAATATAACAAAGAGATATAGAAAAGGGAGATATCGTCCGGATAAAACAATAGTAATCGCAAATTAAGCAACAATCTATTGCCGTGCGTGTGTCACACAAAAGTTAAAAAACGGCTAGACTGATTTCAATATTTTATATTGTTTTTTTCACCTTGATTCGGGGGTGGTTTCAAAAAACTAAAAGGAAAATTGAAACACAGGAAAAACTGAAAATGCTTTTTTCTATGGGATATTTGTATGAACTCTAGAATTTTTCTGTCGAGTCAGCTAGTATACAAAAAACTAGTAATATAATACGACGTCAAATAGAGCAGTTGAAGACATCTCTAGCTAGTTTCTATGACAAAGTCATGTAACTCTTAAAAAAATCATAGAAAATCTAAAGCTCCATGTACAATGATAAGGTTATTATTATTTAACTGCCTGTGGCTATTATTTCAGCACGGGTAACTAAAATTATAATTTTCTGGATCGCATGTCGCGACGACTGGCGGACACGCAAAGTTTTATGTCGTGTTTGAGGCATTATACCGATACTTTGCGTGTCATTCTATTGTAATACGATTTTAACAAAGCCGTCGGTAATGCTCGCACAATAGACGGTTTTGGCTGAAATGTGAACTGGAACGAATAGGATTAGAGGTTTATGTTGGTGCCGTTTTGGATAAACGTCTTACATAAGTTGGCGTGAAGTTTACCGTGTTCGGACGTAATCAATCTGTTGATATCATCGACCGGCATAAGGCCAATGTTGGTAGTCAGATTCATCATAAAATTTAACTACATACTGATTGATTTCCTTATAACGATTATTGAATCTCTTGGATCGTCTACAAATATAAAAACAAGTAGTTTTGTCATTTTTTAGGAATGATAATATTATCTTCCTATCCACGTAATAGGTACTATAGCTAAACGTGAAAGTTTATGAGGATTTATCGATGCTTGCATCAAAAATGACTGAACGGATTTTGATGAAACTTGAACTGTGACCTGGATTGACACATAGGCTACTTTTTACCGGGTACCACACGAGCAAAACCGCGGGCCGTAGCTAGTCGCCCGTAAAGTAAGATCGGCTAAGTTGATCGCCAATGCTTATTTTATACCATATGTTTGCAGAGCTTTTAGCATCTGCTTACAAGCGACATTTGAATACATCAAACTTTTGACATTTACAGCGACTGACACCATTCCGCTGATTAATGCCTCTGGTATTTTGTTTGTGACTGTACGGGTTATTGATTCGGTCGCCGACAGTATTTATTGTACTCGTTAAAGTGAAACAGTGGCCCGGTCATATAATTATGTTATAATTTACAACAGCTCACAGCTTGTCGCAAATAAGTTGCTTGACGAAAATAAAATTGTATTTTTCACGTGAATGTACCACGCGATGTAGTAAATACACCCGGTTATTGGTGCTACACGTTGTTAAAAATATAAGTGTTATAAAATATATTTAATTATCGTGTTTCAATGGTTGCAATTAAAGGAGTATTTAATACCTAGTATTTCTATTTTATTTAAGCAATGTAAGTTTATTTCTTAATTCCATGTCATTTGGAATAAGTATTTTTTTTTATTTTAATCCACTCACCACACACAACAGTGCACGTATTTACAATAAAAAACAGTATTCAGACATATTACGGTCGTCTTAAGCAAGTTGTATTTCTACAGTAAGTTCCATGATGATAAGTACAATCGACATAACTGGTTTACCACTCAATCATAATGCCATCCACAACATAATGACAAAACTGATGTGTTATGTTATTTTCACCAACTATTTAACTTTTCATCTTTGTCGCATTAGGTACATTCACGGTACCGTTCAGTGGTGAACTTGGTCCTTACTGGGTTACTTACTCATAAAGAACAGGGGCCTCATTCTGACGATTCGATATATTTGATTCTATTAGATATATATCGCGAGAACTGTCAAATTTCATACAGTTTTGACAGTTTCCGCGATATATATCTAATAGAATCCAATTTATCGAATCGTCAGAATCAGAGGGCTTACCACAGGTTTTTATAGTTTACGAAAACTTTATAAGTTTCGGTATCTTTCCATACATTTTCAGTACAGCGCCTCTAGGGAAACGTGCATGAACTACGAAAATGTATGGAAAGATACCGAAACTTATAAAGTTTTCGAAAACTATCAAAACCTGTGGTAAGCCCTCTGGCCCCTGGTATCTGACCATATTTATCGAACTACACTAGTAAAATTTTGTAGACAGTTTACCCCTTACTAACTTATTCAGTGACGCTAGCCCGTTCAAGTATTAACACCTCGTCTAATAGTAATGGGTTACGGAAATAGCTTTGTTAATGTCATATTGACATGGTAACAGATAGGAGTGATCATGCATTACTATTCCCCGATTGGCCCAAACAATGAGTGACGTCCGGAAGCGCAATTAACTATGTATACGTCGGGAAGAGGAAATATCAATTCGCTTGACAGGGGGATTGTACAGACAGTCGAGTCAATTATGCCCATTTTATATGAGCACTGATACTTTTGGCCCCACCCAGGTCAGATTTTTATACAGCCATCTGCGGCCAAGTGGAGTGACGATCTGCAAAAAGCTGCTGGAAGAAGCTGGATGCGTCGAGCTCAGGACAGGGCGCGACGGGGATCATTAGGGAGTCCTATGTCCAGCAGTGGACTGCTATAGGCTGATTATGGTGATGATGATGATCATTATGTGTACATGATTCTATTGTTTGAGTCAGTAATATCTTATAACCTAGGTCATTTCATTGATAATCATTGATTGTCAAATCGCAAGAACTAAAAAAAAATGAATTTTAAATAAAACAATAAGAGCACTGCGAAGTATATCAGTAAAGTTGTAAAATGTTAGTTACGTACTTTTTATTATAAAAAACATCACTATACAAAAATTCAATTTGTTATTTTACAAATGTTTTGCATCAAAATCGTAGGAAGGATCTTTTAGATTTGATTTTAAGATTATACTTTTCTTTCATTGTTAGACGAGCTTGCCGAGTTAGCTGAAAATGTATAAAATTGTATACGAAACTTTAATGAAGCTCGTCTATTCTCGAGTCCCGGTTATATCCGCCATTTTATCCGGACTAGGGCTGCCAAAAATCACAGGGTCGAGGTGACTCGTCCACCGCGGGTGACGTCAATGGCGTAAGATACTAATGATTAAGTTTTCCTCGTAATTAAAAGACGAAGGAGGTTAGGAGGGTAATGGTCATTTTTGGACAATTTGGATCATAAATCAAAAACTGTGCACCATAAAAAAACTATTTTAAACTGGGCTAATTGACCCCTTTCATATGATATGCCTCGAACCGAGCAGTGAGAGCTGCCGCACGCGGTGCTAGAGAGCGTCGCGTTCACTCACCCATATGAAGACTCTCTTGACGAGTAGAAACGCCGTCGGTGCCTTCACCGATGTAACGGTACGTGAAAAAATCCCATTTTTCAATATGAACGATAAAAATTTGTATATCGTACTGACGATAAAGTGAACGGAGCGCAGCGCACTGACCTGGCACGTAAGGGACCCGCTATCGCCTACCGTTTTTTTCCGCCCGCCTCCTAAGATAGCTCAATCTGTAGCTTAACTTCCGAGGTATCATTTTTTGCGTTTCTTGAATAGTGAGCTAAAAAAAATGTATTGTGAAATTATCAATTCAAGGCAGCAAAAAATTATGGCATATTTTGAAAAATATCGAAAAATTAAAGACTGATTTTAGGAATGCAAATTGCACTTTGAAGCCCTCCAGCAGACGCACATTTTTGACTTATGACCCATCCGCGTACCTCTCATATCTGTGAAACTACAGGGAAATGTTATAATTTCCTAAATGGGGGTATTCAAATCGATCAGGGAAACATAAACATGTTCAATGATAAAATAAATGTTTTCTCGATACAGTTTAAATTTTTCAGATTAATGTTTTTGGTCGTGACTGCCTAGGTTTCCCTAACTTTTTCAGGAGACAGCCCTAGAGGAGAGCGTCCGGACGGACGGTCGCTCCATTATGCCCGCGGCTCAATCACGCCAAATGGAAGTCGACGCGACGTACATTTCACTCCATTTTAAATTCCAATTTCGACGTGATTGAGATATAAGTATCGGATGGTGGAGCCAATGCTGGCATTGAATTGCGTATTCCTCGATGTATCGACTGATTTGATTCCTGTAGAATCCTATCCATTGATAAACAATAGTAAAATTCAAATAATAAATATTTTGTGATACTTTTTAGGGTTCCGTACCCAAAGGGTAAAAATGGGACCTTGTTACTAAGACTCCACTGTCCGTCAATATTCTGTCTGTCTGTCACCAGTCTGTATCTCATGAGTCATGAACCGTGATAGCTACTAGACAGTTGAAATTTTCACAGATGATGTATTTCTGTTGCCGCTATGGCAAAAAGTACTAAAAACTGAATAAAATACATATTTAAGTGGGGCTCCAGTGGAGTACAACAGTACGGAACCCATTGTGCGCGAGTCTGACTCACACTTGGCCGGTTTTTAATGGCAACAACACAAAAAGTTCATAGAATTATATATTTTGCGTAACGCAGCTTTTTATTCTTAGAATTTAGCCTAATTTTGATTTTCAGTCACTTATCTTTAATGAAATAAAAATAATTTCCTCAACGCAAAGTAAACAGATCAAAATGCAAATCTCTTTCACAAACAAACCGAGAAGCCGACAACTGATCTCACTAATGAAGAGTCCACATTTAAAACAAGAGAACAACGTGCGTTTTCGATAAAATCAAAAAAGAGTCCCGCGTTCCTGTTTGAGTTATTTGTCGTCACATTAAACAAGTGCTCGGCAAAAAGGCGAGGGAAGATCAAAGCGGTGACGTGGCGGCTTCGGTTTGAAATAACATCCTACCGCAGAAACATCAGATCTATGTAGGTACCTAAGAACGCCTGCATCGCATCCCTCGCGGTACTTTGTAATGAACAATTCATTTCGCATCCTTGTTTTCTCTTTAAATAGGTACGAGTCATCCACATTATCATCAGCTTATAAGCTTAGATGACGAACTTAATTTTTTTGGAGTGATTGAGTGATCATAAGACATACACTGTGATAGAACACCTTCTCACAATTATTTGTTGTATCGTATATGCTATTCCATTATGTATCTTTTCTTCTAATTTCAATGTCTTCATAACATTATGAATGTGTACCTACCAAATACCAAATTACTTGTCATAGTAGACTACCTCTGTGGCGCAGTGGCCTCTGTGGCGCCTCAGACGCAGAAGGTTGCGGGTTCGATTCCGGCTGCGGGACAAATGTTTGCATGTTCTGCAGATATTCGTCTCGGGTCTGGGTGTTTTCTATGTATGATAAGTATGTGTTTACAAAAAAAACGTATTTTATATTGTAGTATCAATTATGTGGTTCCCCTAACACAAACTCCGCTTAGTTTGGGGCTACATGATACTGTGTGGTAACGTTCAGCATTATAATATCTTGAAAATTGTACTGTATGTGTGTGATTATAGTTGCAAATGAAACTTCTATCTCTGTATCTATCGAAAACTAACACTTAAATTCTACATAATAAGTACTACCACTTAAACTACACCATAAGCAATTGACTTGGGTCGCCATTGTAGTGGTTAATAGGTACCTAGTTCTTGAAATTAATATAACCAGTCGAGGTCATCGTTTGAACCTTCACCAGCCCTCTTACTCCAGTTTTCAAGCCAGCAGGAATTCCAACAAAACATTTCATTTTTCTTGGGGACAAAGACATATCATTAAAGTGTGGGTTGGTACTTCGCCTCGGCGTGAATAAATGGATACCATAGAGTTAGCATAAATAAGGAGACAATGAAATACATAGGTTATAAATAACCGTCGCTTAAAATGTTCCAGGTCATTTTGCATTCGTAACTTCTTTTGTGTACAGAAAGTACGAATAATTTCGATGAGAATTAATTCATTATTTATTATTTTATTTTATCTTTGATTACACATTCAGAGGTAAAAATGATGATTAGTTTCAAGATATTTAAAATATAAAATGTTTAGTACAAATTCCGCCAACTCTTTCTGACGAGTTTCATAAAAACTCAACAGAAATTCTACAATGTTTCGCCTTCCCCATAAGGCATCATCAGGAAACGATAGACTTTCTGCTTGGCGCTCGGCGAAGCAACACGTCTGCGATTTTTTGCGGAGTGCCGAAGGCGGACAGCGAGTCTATCATTTCCTGATGATGCCTTATGGGGAGGCGAAACATTGTCAAATTTCTGTTTAGTTTTTTTGAAACTGATCAGAAAGAGTTGGCGGAATTTGTACTAAATATTTTATCTTTTAAATATCTTGTAATGGATTTCCCCAAGTCACGCCTGATTCAATTCATTGTGATGATTCGTTTTCCAAAAATAATTTTTTGATAACGAAAACCCAGTATTTATATGTGCTTTATTCATTTTCAAACGAGTTAGCAGACAAATCACATAAATGTGCATGATGTGGTCACCCATAATTAAGGGAGCACTAGCCTTTAAGTACTATTATTTGTTTAAGTATATGTGTATCTCTTTTCGGCGACCCAATAAATAATAAATAAAATAATTTAAATACATCGTTTTAAAGTTATTATAAAATGATATCTCGAAACCTTTGATTCAAAAGGTGCGTCCATTTTGAAATCAACGCTATTGAACCCGGAGTTAATTGCACCGATACGAATGCAGTACATTGTGAATTACAATGCAACCTACCAATAGTTCTAGCTGTTTTGCAGGACACGTAGAGTACAAAAAAAAATTAATTCAACCCTCTTTTTAGCGGACGTAATATTTAAATCTATTTTGTAATAGTTTGAGAATTAAACTCAATTACGTAGCTTTTAAAATGTATGTTTATTTGCTTTGCAATTAATAAAGAATGTGAAATGCATAATATTTGGAGTCAGTACAAACTAAAGGTCAAAGGTGTTCAAAGGAGCATCATAACAAAAATAAAGTTCACGAGCAAAGACTTTTCAAGTATGAATCTAGATTAACAAAAAATGGTTGCTTTTAGTTCTGCACACTGCGACTTTATATTCATACGTTATCCCGAATGGGGTATATCTTGAAGGGGGCACATCTACTTTTCGAATTTGTAGTTTTTCATTGAAGAAATGACTTTTGAAGTTACACCATAATTATACTCAAAAGTTTGCGAGGCAGCCTTATATCATACATGTAAAACTTTGTTCTTGAGAAATTATTAAGATAATTATGTAAAGGTAAAGGTGGTAAATTATGTAGAGAATAATTTTGAATCACGTATTTTGAACTGAGATTCTTAGAACTTGTGGAACATTGTGCACAACGATTGTTCAAGTCACCCCGATTCAGGACATACAAATTCAAAATCACCCTTGTATACTACAAAGTACAATTAATTTTATTTATTTTGTGTTGGCCTACTTACGTTGAGGCGTTTTAACAAACCACTTATTTCCCTCTCCTGTAGTACTATTTCGTCCGCTCGACGTGCGAACCAGAGATCCCTATAGGTATGCACCGCCTAGTAATTATTCTGAATGCACCGCGTGGAAATCAGCATGCTCGCAGTAAATCTTCCTGTCTCTACACTTGTATTTATTCTGTATCCTGTGCCAAGGTAATTTATATTAACCTCACCATGCGTTGTTGTAGCCTACAAAGCAAATGTTGGCTTTGTAGATTCATGCTGTGGAAAGTGTTTAGTTGTTACTGTTTATTAAGTATTAAATTTGGAAATGACCTGTAGATTTAGTGCTAGTAGTTTTTAGTGAAGTTAGTCATCTCATATAATAGTCCACAGCTGGTCAAAGGCCTCTCCCAGTACGCGCCCCTGAGCCTAATTTCATCATTCCACCTGGCCTGGGGCGCCCTACACTACATTTACCAAGACGCTCTCTCCACTCTAAAACTCATCCACCCCAACGGTTGTCGGATTTTTGGCATGTGACCAGCCCACTGGTACTTGAGATCATTATTGCTTATATTTCGACGACCTCTGTGGCACAATGAGCTAGGGCCTGCCTAAGACACGACACAGAGGTTGCGGTTTCGATTCCCGATGTGGAACAATTTTTTGCATGTTCTGATATTTGTCTCGGTTCTGCTTGTTTTTGTTGCATAACATGATAAAAAAATTATATAAGTAGTTTATCACTTATCAATCAAATATTCTTAGTTTGGGGCTAGATGATGTTGTGTGATTATGACCAGGATTATTTATTTATTATTCAATGGAAACAACTGGAACTGCAAGGGAAAAAACTGAATGGTTTCTAATGGTACCTATTGATACCAATAACAGGCAGTCCTGTTGTCATTTTTGGCGTAAATAATCATAACCTACAAACTTTGAAGCTTTTAGTAGGTTGATGAACATAAACACGTAGGTAGATATTTGTTTAAACAATTTAAAAAAAAGAGGTTATGAAACAAATATTATGTGACGTCGTTGACCCCAATTAGTATTCTAGACAAGCATACTTTTGAACCATAGTGTAAATGAGTCACTACAAAATAAGTCTGATGCAAGGTCACATTAGCACAAATAACTTATTTTCCTTATAAACAACTCAGTCAATCTCAGAATATCAAACCAAACACACATTAGCCTCAAAATATGTTGTAAAAATGAAGTGTACATTATTTTTAGTTTGTTTATTACTGACATGTTTACATTTACAAGCCAAAGACTTGGTAGTCGGTTCGAGAGTGAACAACTTGTTAGTTTCGACGGAAAAAGTTGTGTACAAAGGAATTCCTTTAATTCGCAGAGATAAGGATTATGTTTATGTGGATCCTAAGCAAAGGATTATCAAGGTAAGCAAGATTTTTAAAACTAATCTAAATGAATGTGTCACAGACATGTCAACTATTACATACTTAACTTCATACTTAGAAATGATAGTCAAAGATAATCATTGCATAAAGTTAACGCTGTCACGTTTGTTAATATCTAATAGAAAGGGATTGCAATAGTCAAAACATCGTTTATTTTTTAGCAGATTTATTCATATAAGGCCATTATCATCGTCTGCCTATCGCAGTCCACAGCTGGACATAGGCCTCCCTAAATGATCGCCATTGTGCCCTGTCCTCAGCTCTAATAATGTAAGGCTTATTGGTCCAGGAAGGGCAGTGTTAAATTACTTATTCGATTCAATTTTCATCTAGGTTAACATTTCTACAATTTCACCAATATCACGTTAATAATAATGAGGCATTGTTATACGTTGTATAAGTTTAGTGAATAGCGCCCTGCACACGTAAAAATCGGATTGCGTTCCAAACCGCAGTCCAATCTGTACGGTTTGGACTGCGGCTGCGGATTAAAGTGTTGTGTCCGAACTTTACATGTGCAGGGCGCTAATGAATTTTTGAAACTCCGTAAGTGACATTTGACATTTGGCTCCTTTCGGCACAGTTGGGTGCAATGGTCATGATCATGAGTGTTTGGAAATGTATTCTGTAGGTTTGAAGATTATGTCCTATCAGTTAATAAGTTATCGAGGTCAATTAAATATACTATCTAAATAGGTAGGTATATTTATATAAATCTATATAAATGCACCTATTTAGATGTAGGTAGAGGTACGTAGGTAACTTGAGTTAACTTAACTAAAAATTTAATGATCGGCGAGATTATGGCAACCACTCAGTCAAGGTGCCTAGCTTAGGTTCAAAATATGTACCGACTTCTTATCAGTTTATATAAACCATTTGCCTGAATCCTACTAATACTATAAAAGCTAAAATTTGTGTAATGTGATCATATGAAATGTGAAATGCTTGTCCTTCCTTCACGCCAAAATTACTAAACTGATTGAGCTAAAATTTTGCACATAATGTAATTCTAGACCTATAATAACATATACGCTACTTTTGATCCGGTTACTGCTGCACTTCAACGTAATTTCGAAAAGTGGTTAGCCATATAAACGTCGCTTTGAGCTATTAAAGCCATCAAAACGTCGAGGTGCTGTCTCCAGGTACTTTATCCAAAATGGCGTGATTAAAAGCCGTAAACAGATATCGAAATCACATCAAACGCACGAACCCGTCTCACTTTTTACTACCCAAGAGTGCTTATACGAAAATCGACTCGCACCAAAGTCAAGTAATGTATAAGGTTCTCGTGCCGTAGACCGCTATCGGCATAACATCGCGTGAGGGAGGGTTAGATATTTAGACTGAGTTATCTATAGGGTTAAAAGTGAATTTTTAAAACAGTTGGTAACCAATAAATTATAAATGTAATTTTCCTATATAAAATCATTAATTATAACGCTTTAAAACCTGTCTTTGTTTTAATAGTTTTTTACTTTATAGACAAACTAAGCGATAAAAAAAACCGACAAGCCGAGCTGTTTATAGCACTTTTTAAGAATATTAGAATAAAAACAGGCATGTATAAGTTCCTTGTAGTGACCAAATACTTTGACAAACTGTTAAAATATGGTACATAAAAGCTTTCCGATATGTAGCTATATATATATAATTAAGTCAATAGCTGCGAGCTAGTATGTACCTAAGAAATATATTTTAAATTTTAGAAGGGTTTTTTTGATTCACCACAATTCATATTTTACAGCAACTTACCTGTCGTAGATGAAAAAAAGAAGCAAACAAGCAATACCTTGTTTATTGTTTAACCTTGTAAGACCGACAAAAGTGGCAACCTGTTAGCAGAGTTATTTGCTCAGGCAACCAGGTTTTCAAAGCAAAATCTTATATTTACTTACAATCTTGTTAAAGTTAAAGGATGTCGGTGTTTCCATGAATAATACTAATAAATAAATTGAAAATACAATGTTTAAGTAGTACATAATATAATTTTTATTCTTATTTTTGTTGTAAGTAGAAGGAGATAGGTCATTTAACTTATCTCAAACTCTACCTGATGAATTCGATGTATACTTATTACAGTCATTAATTAAAGCAGATTTAATAAATACATTCTTCTTCTACGTATGAGTTAGTGGCCAGCTCTGGTGTTGGAGTTTTTAGGCCGCCCGAAGACCTCCGACATGGCTTAACGACTGTAAAAGCCGGGACCAACATCTTAACGTACCTTCCGAAGCACGGAAGCGCTCAGATCTAATTTCCATTAAACATTGGTCACCCATCCAAGTAGTGACTAGGCGGATCGTTGCTTAACCAAGGTGATTTGCTAAGAACACCGAAGTAAGTCACGCCACGAGAGCTTACAATACATGACTAACTATGGCACGAGTTGATAAACTAGCTCATAAGTATTTTTATTTTCAGGGAATCATCGCGCGGGATCTATCACGGACGAAAGCCGAGGTGACCGTGATTGGAGGAGGCGTAGGCGCAACGAATCTCACGCTGCATCTCCAGAGCGAGAGAGGCGAAGGACTCAATTATCTTATTCTTATATTTAGCTTGAATACATGAGTCTTGAACTTCTTAAAAAACGACATCTGCCAGGCTAAAACGCGAACGTCACTTCGCATTTCGATAGGTGTAACTTAAGTCTGGCTAATGAAAGAAGACTGAAAAAGCGCGGCTAAATTAATATTTATTAGCATGGCAACCCCAAATCATTGACAACCTTCTTGCTACTTGTTTAAGCAAATTATTGGCTGTATTACCTGATATTGATGTTACAAATAATTACTTTCATTAGCTAGACTCTAGTAGTACGTTTACATCATGCATTGACAAGTATAGTTTAGGAATGACTCTATTCGACTCTATCGACTCTATTCATGTATCTACATAGATAAAACCTACTAGGTAACGTTTTTCTTACTTCTATGTTAGCTATTAGCAGTGCTTCACGGTAAAGTTGTAGATATTACTTCGGTGACCTTCGGCTACCTGTAATGAATAAAATACCAATTTGCAACTGACTTGAGAGGTTTAATACAACAGTGTGAATTTTTTATTGATATACAATAGAATGACTGAAATTGAAAGTAATTTTTCAAACTACCAGGGGCCTATTGCTCGGAAACTTTCAATAAAATCATGACGTTATGTCTCGTTCAATAATTCTTGAAACTATTATGCTTCTGTTAAAACGTTAAAACTAAGTGGTTATCAAGCCTTAATGAAGTAATATCATGATATTATTTTGAAACTGAGATCTTCTTTATGAACCTAGAACAGTGTAGTTATGCCAAGTTAAAAACGCAACATGTTTTTCAGTTATTCAAAAACGTCGAACCAGATAAAAATAAAAATGAACAGTACTCCTTAATTGAGTGCTTACTAAAATTGCCAGTCTGCGGTTTTACCAATTCCAATTCATTATGCATTCCATCCACAATTGCAGCTTTAATCAATTCGCGGCTGCATTTTCATATCGCTTCATATAAATTAACTGAATTAAGTACTTTTGTGATAATAACTGGACCTCGTTTTTCCAGTCGTAAAGTAGGACAGGTAATGAGCTTAATACTATTTTGACGCTAATGGAAACTTTATTCTGAATGCAATTGGTTTAACAATTTGTGTATAATCAAGATTTGCGTATTAATTAGTTTCGTATTGACAGGTAATTAATAGGATTCAGAGCACTTATAAAATTTGTCCACATTTTATTTACTATTCAAGTCATTTTATTTAGTAGAGCTTAAAATATATGTCCAAAAACTGCGGGACCATTGAGCGTTTAGGGTCACATTTAAAAGCCAGCGGGAAAGAGTGTCAATATTTTTGAAAAGCTCTCATCGCTTTTTTATCCATGATAATTGATTAAAATCAACTAAACTTCATGCTCCTTGAACGTCACTATTGAAAAAAAAAATTCTTGGACATAGAGAATAAAGAGGAAACTGTTGTTTTTGATAGTTTTTTGAGCGTTTTAGGGTTAGAAGTATCGAAATGTGGCCCGACTCGCCGGAGTGATATTCTTGACCTAATTTATAACAGTTAAATAAGATATAAAAAGTTTAGTGATATAGATCTGAATAGTAAAAAAACCTTTCACTATTCACCTTTATTAATTTTTTTAAGTATAGAAAAACTGCATTGAACGATTATTATTAATTCACTTGCCTGATTAATATTATAAACACTGTTTTTATTTATTTCATTATTACCTATTTCTAGAATACTTTTTGATTATACAGGATGGTTAAATCCAATGGAACCATGAATCCAATGGAGGGAAAGAACCAAATATATTGAAGATAGAGAAGATCACTATCACTCACTCTTATTTGATTTTTTAAGTAATGAAAAATTGCATTGAGCTATTATTTTCAATTCACTAGCCTGATTAATATGTTAAAGAGTGTTTTTGAGTTTCGCCGGTGTAATTAATCAGAATAATCAGTCAAAAAGTCCAGGCCGGCCTTAGGCGAGTCGAGTTATCCACCTGCTAAAGATTTTTTTATACAACATTACTAAAACTAAAGCTCATTATCTATCAAACAAAAACCTAACAAGATCTGGATCCCCTACATCAAAAGAACAAAAATCAATTTTAGCGAATTGTAAGAGTATACAGAGTGTTTAAACTGAGGGTGCGTAATGGAGACATACGCATTAAACCGGGCCACGTGCTGTGACAACATTGACATACACCAGGGGGACTAGGGGCTAATTAGTTTATGCCTGTGGCTGGGGGCGCTTCGGGTCACCCTGTATGGACAGTCCTGATGCAATTTGCACGAGTTGGTTTTGTTAGTTCCAGTGTCTTGTTCCCCTGTAGAATGATTGAAGACTTGAAATTACGTTTTAGTTACTTAGGTACTTATACAATTCAGACATTGCTTGATAATAACTTGTTTTTGCTTAGATAGAGATGATCTATTTCAGAGTCACTTTACAAAAATAAAAGTTTTAATAACAGTTAATATTTTTTTTGAACTAAACTACCTTACTTCCTATGCTAATAAAAAAAATGCCAAAGTTTGTGAGTATGGATGTATGAATGAATGTTTGTTATCCTCGCAAATACTACGGATTTTGATGAAACTTGGAATACTTATAAAAAGTTTGTGACCTGGATAATAGGCTACTTTTTATCACGGTACCACGCGAGCAAAGCCGCGGGCGGAAACTAGTATGGAATAAATGTTGGACTTAAATGTTTATCATCTCCGTTTTTTTTTATCTTCCCGTTCAGTCTCATTGTCATCAGATCAGGATTTGGTGGTGGAATCCTGGAAGAATCGTTGGAACTCTTCAAATATTATTGACTTACTATACGTACCTATAGCTTGGGTATTTTTATCGTAACTCATGCTATCGAAAAGCACCATTTGGTGAAGTCGAACTGATGATGAAGACCAACTCAATAAAAAGTATTTCACGATTTGTAATTCGATTACTATGGCCAGCGGCCTTATTCAATTAAGTATTTCACGGATTACGATTAATTTAATAGTGTCAGTTTTTTTAAATATATATTCTTAAAATATGTATAAAAGTCACTTCACTTCTTTATTAAATGGCTTCTGGGATAGTTTCCACAATTTCGCCAGTATCAAGTATAATTTGTTATTAATTGTTCATAATAATATGAGGCAACGTAGTACGGTTTATAAGTTCAGTCGTCCAGTCTTCAGTCAGGTCTTGTTTTCTGCTATAGCCATAGCGACTATAACAAAAAACGATCGGCGCACAATTTTCTTCATCAGAGACTTTCCGTCCAAATCGTCTTTATTCCATTTCACTAATACTCGTGTCTTATTACTAACGTATAACGGTTTAAATACCATTAATAAAAATCGATATACATTAGAAAAACACTAGAAAATACAATTAAATAAAAATGACACAGCCGTCGTTTAAAATTTAAAAAATGGTGTCTCGTATAAAAAGTCAATGAACACTTTTTCACAGCTGATGACAATGACAGGGTTTGATTTTAAAGCATCATTTTGGCTCGAATAAGCTTCCATTTCAAGAATAATATTCCAAAATGATATACAAGTGCTCAAATACCTCCCGTGGTACCTACTACCAAGTACTTATAACATTTCCCCATCAGAACCAAATTAAAGTACACCGTTCCTTTTCATGGCTTCCACGGAAAACCCGAATACTGAAATTCGGCCGTAGATAATGTAACCACTTTCCCGCTGTATGTACTAAACTAAAACACCTTAATACAGCCTATTTACGTGAACCTAATATCGTCTTTATTTCAGGAGTATAAAGACTCAGAATTCTATGTAGAGTTCTGTGTGTTTGTCGGTGCCAGACGAATAAATAAAACATGGTCGGTCTACGGTAATGCACTCGCTCGGAGCTTACTGTCTGACTCGAATATTACGAGGAACTCTCGAAATATAAAATGTTATTTTATCATACTGACTCCAGCCAACAAATATGAGAACCTCATATCGCTTTGAAGATTGGGAGAGATTGAAAATGGTAGATTGCTCATCACATCATAGTCAAGTCGGTAACGAATACCTATCTAAAAAGAGTATTGTATACTTGTTTTGATTATAAAGTGGAGCGCCCGACAAAGGCATGGATTAAATTTAGTAAATGACAACAGGTTTCTTTAATAAGATTATGCACCATTGAATCTTTTGCATTGCTATTGATTCCGTTTATTAGATTATGCACCAATTGTAAATTTTAAGCAAAACCTGTACCAGTGTTACGAGTACGTAATTGTAACCCATTTTTTCAAAATAATGCTGGACATTATTATACAGTGTTATGTAGGCCCAAACTAAGCAGAGATTGTATTATCCACATGATTGATATATTACTTATTATTTTTGTAAGTTCTTTCATAGTATAAATATAAATTATAACCAGAATCATAATGTTTTCTTTATCCCTGGTTAAAGGATTCAACAATAACAAAATACGAGGTTGATTTAAAGAGAATACTCGTAAAAGGATATGTAATGCCGTTTTGAGCACCAATTTAAATTTCCCGAACACTTAAAATACCTGCGATTTCCGCAATAAACTTCCCGCAGTCTTATTACAGTAATATACCACCCCATAAATTAAACATAATTCGTTTAAATATAATTTAAATAAGTAATTGCCGCCATTAACCTTAAAAAGCTTAAACGTATAACCCTTTTTATGTTCTTTGCCCTGCCAGTTGTTTTGTCACCATTTCTAGGTTTATTGAACACGAAAACATGGGTTCAATCTATAAAATGCTTGAACCCAAGTAACCCAACCAAACCCTCTACTTATGAAAAAACTGTTTGTTTTGTAAACAATCACAATTTCAAGCAACTTTACCCCGTATCAAAACACCCAAATTCGATTTTGATAAGTCCCATCAAAAAGTAATTTTCCGGGAAAACAAAAGCCACCAAGAAAGTTTCTAATTCGATCCAATCCAAATCCAATTACCTACTTGCACTGAAGGTAGCCGAGGTAAAAATACTTGGATAACTTTGCAGAATCTAGTTTGTCTACGGAATGAAAGAGTAATAAACAATTAGCTGAGCTCGTAAATTGTCTGGGTTATACTTAGGGTTGTCACGCAACTACTCCGACATGTCAAAGTTATTATGAACTATCTTACTTGAAGATAACCCTGAGTTTGTTGATATACGAGCAAAGTCTAGGTAAGGTACCATTTATTATCACAACGTGCTTGAATAAAACCACGTACTTTTTAAACTATCATTGAGAGTTGAAATTATACTTACTAATTATACATCCAGTGGTGAACTGCTATAGGCTAATGATGATGATGATGAACATCCTGACGCAACGACCCCGAATCGGGTCTTGGCCTCCGATACTATAGAACGCCACGGGCCTCTGTCTTGTGCTGCCTCTCCAGTCCAGCCAGTTGAAGAAAGCCGAGGTCCTTTTCAACTTGGTCCCTTCACCGGTATCTGGGCCGCTCCACTGGTCGTCGGCAAACTGGCACCCCCAGAAAAGCACGTTTTACTGCCCGATCCTCCTCCATTCCTGGCACGTGGCCGAGCCAGCGCACTCTATGTGCCAATGTACTTTTACTTCGCCAAAGATGTTTGGCTCCGCCACCAGTTTCGCAACCTCCCAATTCTTCCTCACCCTCCAGGATCCATCTTCTCGTTGTACTGGGAACAAGATTTTTCGCAGTACCTTCCTTTCCGTCACCAGAAGCTTATGTTCTTCTTTCTGAGTTAGTGTCCAAGCTTCACATCCATACATCAAGATCGGGCGAATTATCGTCTTGTATATACGAATCTTGATTACCTTACTATCGGAAGTTTCTGCTGCGTTGCATGTTTAAATACTCGGTCTTGTCTATATTGATACTAAGGCCTATAGTTGCAGCCTCCTTAATATGAATGGTGCTCAAAACCTCGCTCTGCAAAAGCCTTGAGTGTGAAAACAGAGCGCTAGTTTACACCGTGCGAGAGTTGAGTGAGCGATTTTGATTGGAGCTATACAAAACCGCGTGCTCACCGAAGTGCTGATGGGAACGGAGCGCTATTTTAAGTCGACTCTGTTACCGTCGACTCTGTTACCGTCGGCTCAGTCTAAAGCGTCTGCAGTTGCTGCGACACTGAGCGAGATTTTTTATTTAAATAGCAAATTAGTATAGCTCAAATCAAAATCGCTCACTCAACTCTCGCGCGCGGTGTAAACTAGCTCCCTGTTTTCACACTCGAGGCTTTTGCAGAGCAAGTTTTTGAGCACCATTCCTTAATATTCATATGTATTACGCAATACATTATCAAAGGAACGTTAGCTACACTTGCCTTCACTGTGGATTAATTATAATCTAATATTAGGGCTATCACGTATTCCTTTTTATAAAAATTTCGTTCTAATGTAAATTATTATTTTTAGATAAACTGTCACAAATTCATTATCCACTATCGTACTATTAATGGATTCTTAAAAAATAGTTGCTTGTGATTTATTGCATCGTAGAGAGCGATAGCCTGTTTTTTAACCTCGATAAGGAAAGTAATTGAGGAAGCACAGTGATTTATTGTTTTAAGCGGAGATTATAGTGCATTCAGGTCGGACGTTTGGGTCAGTTCCTTTCTTCAATAAACCCTTGTTTTTAATGTACCGTGCTCTTGTAATTATGATATTATACCATAGCTAATGCGTTTAAGGACCAATTAATGTTTATGTAAAGTTCTACAACGACAAATGTTTATACAACTCTATTTTTTGATTGAATACAAATACCTCGCAATAATGTTCCAATATGTATATTATCCAGTCGTATCGAAACCTAATTATTATTATGTTTAGACTACATTATTTCACTAGAAGACAAAAGCTTCCCTATCCCCCTTTTTTCACGATTCAGGACAGTGGTGGTCCAATCTCAATTAAAATAGTGCAGGTCGTCACGCCATCTCTGTCTGGGTTTGCCACGATGCCGTCTTCCACCGTTGACCTTCAACTCCACATAGTTTTTTTTTTCTGTTGTTTCTCCTCTATTAGAGGTTAGCTTTACGTATTTCTCTCCATCACCCAAGCCAAGCGAAAGAGATGTAAGACGCTGGCAATTTTTGTCAACTCCCGGATGTACGCAACCACGACTTTTCGAATTTCCTTCTTCCATCGTGTCGTACCCCTTACTTGCCCTTCATAATGAGTTGGAGAAGTTGGTATCTTTCGTTTCCTAATCAAGACCAAGATAAGCTACTTTTCTGCGCTTCATGATCTGTAACAATTCACGAGCTTCTCTAACAGCAGAAACCTTAAAGTATTTTAATTTTGTAATAACATTCAATGTTCAAATTTCAATAAACGTTATCATTGGCAATTATTAAGATGATTTATTCCCGTTTTGTATTGATTTCATAACTAAATAATTACTTATCATTTGGTTATTAAACAGCGGGTGTGGTCGTTTAGATATCAACATGCTTCAATGCTCGCAACTCCAAAGCTAAATTAGCATTGGTTAATTAATTTTAAATGACGTTGAATCAATTAAAATTATGAGAACTGTTTGTGGTAACATTTAAATGACAAAAATTAAATTTTACTAATTAATAAGTAGTAATTACGTATATTCAAAGTTTGTTTAACGAATATATTTATTCTAATGTAAGGCTCCCAATCATCATCATCATCATGTAGCCTATAGCAGTCCAATGCTAAAGATAGGTCTCCCCAATGAACGCCATAGCGCCTTGTTTTATTATTTTATTTTATTTTATTTATTTGGCACACAAAACGGAACACAATCAAATTAAAACATATAAAAATATCACAATAATAAGTTCTAAATTGTATCCCAAAGCATGTGTACACAGCATGATAAAGTAGAATATTATATAAAACAGTTCTGTGTAGGCAAGCCAAGGAAAAGTAAATGAGCAAAAAAATAAAATTAAAAAGAGAATTTAAAATTTAACACCTAATTTACAAGTATTTATTTAATAACTTGCACTCTCTCTGTTAAGAGTGGCAATAATGTCTTTTTCACTTCTCTTGCTCAAAAAGTTTATCATAATAGTGTAGCTTAGCGGGCCTAAAACTCGAGTTTAATACCTCGGGCTAAAAAGAATTTTTTCTTTTTAATTTTTGTCTAAAATCATCAGCCCGTACAAAGCATTCGTTCTCTTACATAAAAACTCGACTGCTTGGTGCTCCGTCAATTTTTTTTTTTTAAATAGAACCGTCTTGGTGATGTTTTATGAAGGTTGATTAATTTTTAATAAAATTTCTGAAAATCGCCCTCGCTACGCTCGGGAGTATAACAACCGCGTATATAATGGGATGGTTTAGTCCCTTGTAAAACAATCTACTATTTTAAATTTATATAATTTATCATTAAAAATGACAATATTTTCACTATTACTAATAAACAAATCATTATAAAGACGACACATTCGAACCATTGGATTATAATATGAAGTGTTATTATCCTTGTCGCAGATCAGCAGCAGCCTTTCGCAGATCGTCACTCCAACTGACCAGAAAGCGTCATATACTACTCCTGCCTGTTTGCTGAGCCGCGCTCTCTACTCAAGAACTCGTTTACCTCAACAGTTATGGGTAGATATGGCCAAATCACTGCCACTTTAGCTTGCTAATTCTCGGAGCTATGTCAACAACTTGACTTATAAATAGGTATATTATCTCTCATCTCGATCAACTTTGTTGTTGTTTTAAAATTTTTAATTGTAGTTAATTATTATTTATGAAATAAGTAATTGGACACCCAAATCTCGTAAGATTTGGGAGGCCAATATAACTATCTTGCGTGTTACTAACGGAGAGTGTTCACGACCTAAATACCTATATCCTCTAAATGAAGCAAAGATAACAATCCTACAAAATATGGAGTTGCTAAATGAGCGAGATAAAAATAACTAAGGTGTGGCTTGAAACGTCTCGCGAATCATGAATCACCTTCACACCCTCACACTTCCGTCCTGCAATGCCTAATTAAAAAGAAACATTGAGATGTTGCTCACTGACGCCATAACTTGCTAACCCGCCCTCGATGACGCACGGGAAGATTTATGGAGACTAGTGTACTTGAGGGGTTATTCTTAAAAGAATTATCATTATTTTCCAAAAGTCTACGGTTGTTGTAATTTCTGATAAAGATTTTAACCTGAGAGAGACTAAATCCAGATTTCCTACGATTGACGATGTCGTTAGTTTATCAGCTGCCTACGAGGTTATTTTCTCGTGTTCTGGTTCGTGGTCATTCTTTGTTTTCTTTTTGAAGATTTGAGTTCTTCAACGATAAATATTGTTAGTTGGACGAGCCCTTTATTTGCAAATTCTAAGTAAGAACTAACTCGGAGTGTATTTAGCCGGAATAACCTCTATGAGTCCATTTATAATGCATTGAGATAAATGACGTAACAGTAATCAATGACTGAATAGGTGTAAGAACAAACAGACATCGATATAATAGGTACTGAAATAATAATTTTAGAAAACAAATAAGAATATCAACCAATCAATATTCCCAAACGGAGGATAATTTATTGATCAATCCACAATGTGCATTGTGCATCCAATTCATTAAGCACTAACAAAATTACGCTGCCGCAGCCAATTTACGAACGATTCCCTCGCGCAATGCAAATATCGAGCGGTTTTGGAAATAGCTCAATCGACATGCACTGTTTGACTTGCGGTAAAACTAAACTATTTACGACTTGCCAGCTCATTAACAACAACGTTTGCGTGACCATTAATTTTCTTTCCAGTGTCAATTCAGCATGTTAAAAACTAGCCATATAGCAATAACGTTTAAAATCTGATCAGTAGGTACTGTAGTTTCAGAAAGAGTGTATCTAGATGCAAAACGAGATAAGTACCTAGTACATATGGAAAATAAGTCTACAATATCATGCGGTTTGATAATAGGACTCTTTGACATACCTACCATTTCGTTCGTACGGATATTGGCCATTATTTTCAAATAAAAGCTATACGAAATCAAACGTTACATTGATATCGAAATCCTGCTAAGTGCAGCTTTTCTTTCTTATCCACATTTGAAAGTGTTCCTATCCAAAAATATAATCACCATCAAAAAGTAATCATTAAATTCTAAGTAGGTACATACCACACAAAACGTTTTGTTTCCATAGCTCCGCTCCGTGCTATCTATTTGTAACTACTATTTAATTAATTTCAGAATTGTCAAATATAAAAAGGGAGGAATTTTATCGTAGGTAGGTATTTCAAAAGAGTATATATATCTCTGTATTCGAGCAAAAGCTATGAAAGTAACACATGGCTTCATTACGCTCCATATCTATGGTAATGGAACACTCAACACATTTTCGTTTTTCCTACACAATATACGTTCTCTATTTTTTCGAGCAACTACGTTTACCTTTCTGTCAATGTAAGAACCCAAGTCAGCCATATGACCACAGAATGTTATATGACCATAACAAGATACATCCATCCACGATTTGCGAAAGGCTGCTGATAGAAGCTGGATGCGCCAAGCTAAGAACAGGGCGCAGTGGCGCTCATTAAGGGAGACTTATGTACCGCAGTGAACTAAGTACTATATAGGCGGATGAAGATGATGATGATGATGATCCACCAAAAGCCATCAACCTTTTTACCAACTACTTCTCTCTCCTAATACAAAATGCACACGTTTGCGTAAGTTGTGTGAAAGTTGGGACGTAATCAGTGTGCTTAGTGATAACGATAACCTGCACTTAAAAGGTGGTGATATATCTTGGACCATTTGGGTCAAGCTGTCGTTAGAAAAGACAAACATTTACTAGGAACGACGCTATTTATATGTGAAACTGATTACGGATGCTTCACAGTTTGAACTAAACTAGCATCTTTTTCTACTACATTGTAATGATCACAGTCCACAATACCTCTGGTATGCTGTCTTAAAAGCTCCACGGCAGAATTGAGAACAGACAAAAAGAAGCAAGCAAAATATACATAAACATTACCAACCTGCATAGCAACTAAACAAATATACTAAAACAATTATGTATTTCTTGTTGTCTCAGAGAAGATTCCAAAATGGTGTAAGTCCCAAACCGATGCAACTATAACTCGCTATGCTCAATTGCTCAATAATTTCAACAGTACCATTACAATGCAGATAAGTGTAATCACCATAGCAGACACCCTCCTTATCGTGGGAAAACATAGGCGTTTGTCACGGCCGGCACACTATACGTTACAGCTTTTAATTTTGGTCCTCGGCACTGCATGCTGCTTTTACAGTTAGTCAACTCCGTTGCCTTTGGCAGAACTTGCTTTATAATAATAGAAATAGCAGAAAAGTTATACAAACCACATTAGTATAAAAAAAGATTTGTTATTATGGTAAGACTTCTTAAAAGGTCGGTTCCAGGAGATAAAATGGCATTGGGCCCTCAACAACTCGTAATACACAAGGCATAGACTCCAATTCATAATAAATATTGGAATCTGCTGATCTTCAGTCTATATACGCTAAAGACGAAAGGAACTAAAGAATTAGAAGAGTTAGAACACTGCATGTAACTCTTTATTGTGGTTCCGGCACAGACAGACAAAACCCATTAGGTTTGTGATAATGCAAGTTCACCGCTCAGGTATTGTTTAGTATAGCAAGCAACGAACAAAGCGAGGGGTTGCGTTTCATCTACGGACCTATTAAGATCCATTGTGTACGAAATTAAAATGCAGCATTGTCTGCCACACGATTATTGGACTTTTGTTTTAGAGATATGCGCTAGAAGGCTTGTGAGAGCATTGTTGTGGTAGAAACCACGTTTTATTTAGCAAATGTATCGTGAAAGAAATGGATAAGAAACCATTATATTTATTATCAACCTATATGCAGAATCTGAGGCACCAGATTAAACAAAAATTATTGGTCCCAAAATGTTGTACTGATATCTTTAGCAAGAGTCATCCATTGACGTCAGTGCACTTGAAGCTCTGACTGCTTCAAGTACCATTATGGGTACTTATTGTACATCATTAACTGTTGTTTACATTAAATTTTCAGCGCTAGTCAGATGGAAGTTTATATCAGTGTGGAAAACCTCCCTCTTGATAAACTCAAAAGTTAATAATAACTTGCGTAACAACGGAAAGAGCCGAAATCTAAAAGTTACAACATCATGCAATCTACCGTAGACCAAACTTATAAAACTGTACCCTCCTATACCGCGGAAAAGTTTAAATTGCCCTTTTTTCACTATCTATGCCCGGCTCGGTGGTTCACTTTTTCCCATTTAAAAGTTTTCCGTTTTGTTTTAAAACGGTGGTCGCGACTCGGAGGAACCGTAGTTACTTGAACACTGATAAAAACAATGTAACTGCGTTATTTTATTGCTACTGAGTAAAAGTCTCGAGTTCATTTTTATTAACATGCAAATCTACCGTAGACCAGTAAAGTTATTCAGTAAATTTGCTATGATGTAATTCTTATGCTACGAGAACTTCACAGAGAAAGCAATCAGAAGAAAAATCTATGAATCAATATACTTATCCTACTATCTACCTACATTATAATTAAGGATATTTTATTTTAAATATTATGTGAAATGTGAAGATAATGTTTGTTTCTCCTTTACGCGGAAAGTACTGAACGGATTGAAATTTATAACTATACGTAGATATGGAATAACATACATCATCATCAGACATCTTTGATGACACTTTTTATGCGAGTACCATGTGAGCCAAGCCGCGGGCGTACGTTAGTATTCTATAAAGGGAACAATAACTTTACTGCCACCATAATCATAACATCATTTTAGCGATATTCCTTAGCCTCTTCAACTGCTAGTCTAGGTAGAAGATGCAAATTGCAAAATGTCATCATCTATCTAGACTTGCTGACCAACAAAAACGTGCACAACAAACTAGACTCTAGGATTGTTCAAATAACACCTGACTAAATAAACATCTTCAATCCTCTGCGAATAATTTACTGACCAATTCAAATTCAATCGCGCATGTCTCGCCTAGTTTAGAGTACAAAAACGAAGCAGCTCTGCGAAACCAGCTAGGTTAGTTTCTTCACCTTATACGATACCATGAGATACGGTCTGGCCACCCAGCCTTTCCCAAAAGATCGTTTCTCTAGAGATCATTAAGCATTTTAATAGTGCCCATATTGGTACTTACTTGGCATCATTATATATCATTATATTTATTGGCTACATCTTGCTTGCTGCAAAATAACAATGGCGACAAAATATTATTGAACAGAGTATACAGACTCCTCTATGATCTGTTGCATTACTGTCAAATACACAATATTTTGGAAGTTATTGAGGTTTTGGTTACGATCCTGCTTTCTTTGCAGTCCAGTGTAGTCATGATTTCTAGGAAGTCACAGCTGTTGATAAAGTAAGCTGTGTTTTATCCAGCGTTTCCAAATCATTTAAAAATATTTTTAAATAACAAGAAATTGCAAGCAATTTTAATGCAACAATTATAATGCAAGCGAGAAAACCAGCTAGAGAAACTATATTTTATTTATATGCATTTATTTGCTTACATGTACAAAATAACAAAGCTTAAATAGTAGGTAGCTTAATAGTTTAAACATGCACCCTGTTAGGGTATTGCAATTTTGTCTGTGCATATTTTTACATAAAATCATACTAATAACAATTTATATTTATCATTGGTCAACAACATAATAATTGATGCTAAAAATGATGTAATTACATAATAATATAAAATAAAAGAAGTAGACAAGTCAATAAAGGTTATGTATAAACTATAATATGAACTTAATGATTATGGCAAAGCAAAAGTCCAAAAAACTTTATTATGGTGGTATGGTATGGTATTATGACGTATGGTGACTAAAAAAAGACACAACAGGTTGAGAACCAGTTTTCTAGGCTATGTAAATAAATTGCTAGCCGTTCAATAGTCCTTCAATGGATTGCTCTCGAATTACCCGAGCCAGAATCAAGCCGCTGAGTTAGGTGCATTGTCGAGAGCTCTTGCGAATCTCCCGTTAGTCTCTTTTGAATTCTTGGAAACATGGTTTCAAGTGTTTTGACATCAAAGCCCGTTGTTAGACAGATTCTATAAGGAATGAGAATATTTTACATCTTGTTCACTGTAAGATTCACACCTACCGGCGCGCGTCGGAAAGCATCGAAGCGCATTTTAATACATGCTAGAGGAAATTGATACATCCACAAAGCAGTTAAGTTCCTTATTTGCATGGAATATCTACTCACGGATCTATTTATATCAGTGTTTGATAAAGCTCAAAACTGCGTAAATTGCATCCAAATAAGGAACTTAACTGCTTTGTGGATGTTTCAATTTCCTTTAGCATGTTATAAATGCTCTCCGATGCTCTCCAACGCGCGCCGGTATGTGAATCAAAGTTCTTGAGAAGCCTGGCCTAGACACTTAAACATAGACCAAGTTGCACTCTCCCTCTTAGCATCAAAAAAGCATCCTCCAAACTTGCCTTGTGCATAATTTCTATTTCAGTTCCAATTACAAGCATTGTTCTACCTAATTAGCTACTTAATATTATCTCCTACTTCGTTTTGTTTTATTAATCTGTTATTTGGTAGTAAGTATTATTATTGTTTTTTTATATCTTTAATGTTGTTAATGTGTTTTATATTACAGTCTCATTCTATTAACTATATATACATATTCTATTTTTTTTTTCTTTTAAAGGAGATTTGTTTAGTATGTTAGTTGTTGTTTGTGTTTTTATGTATCATTTTATCTTTTATTGTTCTTTTTGATAAGTTCATGCACGCCAACCGCATTTTTTTATCCATTCTGGTTGACTGGCAGAAAATTGTTCCTAGCATTAAGTCCACCAATTGTACTATTATCTTTGCAAAAGTGCAATAAAAAATTAAATAAATAAATAATGATAATAAAGCTGGTCAAGCTCATACCCCTACTTTAGGTTGTAACCCCCCCCCCCCCCCCCCCTATAAAAATATAATTCCCATAAAAACTTTCTTTTTATATTTTCATTTGGCCTTATGATGTCTAGTTTGGTTAGAACCCTACGCATATACCGTACATAACCCGCGATTCTTTTGAGGTATTTTAAAACGATTTCTCTAGCCTACCCTAAGATTATCTACCTATTCTAACACAAATTTTGATCGAAAACTCTTCCTGAACTTATTTTCTATTATTCCTATACTTATCTAACGAATTAACGGCCTAAGATTGGCGTTTTATTCTCTACTCTTGAATCTAGTGGTTAAGCAGCTTATAGTTATTAAATAGTATATTAGATATGCTATCAATTAAACGTAATACATTATATTGATATGAATCTTTCGTTCTGACTCTCTGAAATCAGTAAAGGATTAATAGATTTAATTCTCTTTCATATTGGCTTTAGTGATCGACGTAAAACTTGTGAATTTAATTATCTTTCATACTGGCTCTGTTGATCGGCATGTGATCATGAATAGTTTTGTCTCTCACATTCTGACTCTAAATTGGCATAGGGACGCGCTCCGCCCCGCGCGTCCTGTGGGTTTCGTCTCCTTACTTGGGTACCCCCCACCAAGATTTCATTTTGGGGGTTGAGAACATGCCTTATTACTGTCTGTAATTGTATGGTCAGTCTTTTGACAAGCAAAGGAGTAAGAGGGAGTGATTTTTCAGCTAAGGTGCATCAAATCACTGATATTGATAATACCTATAACTTAGGTAAAATGAAGCAGTTATTTGTCTGCTAATACAATACGAAATGTCCAAGGAATTAGATTCCTAAAATGTTAGCTTAGCTATACACTTGAATATGAAATCAATGATATATTTCACCATGATTACTGATAGTATCAAAGACTTACATTTGCCTGTCTTTGTAGCGTGAACCTTATTGGTTGTACCTCATCTATTGCGAGGATTTATTGTGTAGATAAGAACTGCATCTGCTTGTCTTAGTAGCTTCAATAGCTTGATAAAATATATCAATACCTTTATTAGGCAATCACCTCATCTTGTGCGAGGATTTTAATATGAAAACAAAGGATTCCATTCCTGGACAATTTTATATTGTATCATAGAACTTAACTGCTCATTCTCTCCAGTTAATAGGTAGATAGATAATTATATATAATATACCTTTACAGGCTAGATAGATTTTAAAACAATATATTATTGAATCTAAAAATAGAACGGCTTGGCCTGCTGGACTTAGCTAGGACGCTGCCACCATAATAATCTAGATTTTACCAATAGGCTAAATAAATTCCTGCCTGCCTACTTTGCTAGGCTTATTCAGGCAGGTTTGACTTTATAACGTAATATATATTATAGAATCTACAAAAAGGACGGCTTGGCCCGCCGGATTTAACGTGAAGAAAATACAGGACCTAGATTTAACAAATATACTAAATAAATTCCTGCCTACCTACTTTTCCTAGCCTACCATTGAACCTGAACCTACGTAGGCCCTAAAATAGCTAAGTGTGTGATTCTTTCAAAACTAGAAGTACGACCTTCTCATTTACATGTAAACGTGAGTGTCTCTCATCGGGGTGTAATGATGAGATACCTGGCTAACTGCTAGACCTAACGTCCCTACAAATATGTACGTGTACCTACCACCCTAGCCCTAAACATATAAGTGTGATAGATAAATATATAGATAAGTACGGGAAGTCTGTTACCAAGCGACCTAAGGCAACAGATGGAAAGTGGGTAGGAAGTAAGGATGAGGGAAAGATTTTCTCACTGCCGGTCAAGCAGGCTCACAAGACCGATCAGGGTGCTGACGGCTAAAGGTGTCTTGGCCGCAGTGAGAGGATGATGGAACCCCACAAAACTAAGGGCAAGGAACGTAGCCCTTGGGTATAACACCGCAAGGTTTCCGGACTACGTTTGAAGTGATCATTCAAACAAGCCTTCTACCCTTCTCATTTACTTGCTCAATACGCATGGTCAGCAGGCTCACCAACCAATTGAAGGACGTGAAGGAGTCTTAGCCACGTATTGAGAAGCAAAGAAAGAGCAGATCATCTCTGAACTCGCTATACTCTCGTCTATTATCTGTCTTGAATTACGCATGGTCAGCAGGCTCACTAGACCAATTTAAGGGCGTGAAGGTGTCTTAGCCACGTAATAGATAATAGTCGAAAGTTCACTTTAAATTACGCTTGGTCAGCAGGCTCACTAGACCAATTTAAGGGCATGAAGGTGTCTTAGCCACGTAATATCACTTGATAATTTACACTGAATTTACTTTACGAATTATAATCGTATAAAAATGGCGATAAGGCTTGGATGAACGATAACTTCTTGGGAACCGTGGACCGTCCGTCCGTAATTTCGCCTCGACTTATTCTTGTTCCTCCCCGTACCGATAATTGTGGAATGATCTCGCCGTACCGATAATTGTGGAATGATCCCGAATGTACCTAAATTCCCCTTTTTAAAACCTTTTTCGTTCCGCCTCATCGCATTCGAAACGCAATAACAAGTTCCGGAAGTTACCCTCAATCTAAATCTACCTCAGTCAATATTTTGATAGAAAAGTGATACATTATATAAAGTATTTCTATCAAAAGTTTATCCTTTTAATCAGTTATGAATAGTAATAATTATCTTACAGGATTTCCATTAACTTAGCGATAATAAATACCTTTCGTATTACGTTGCTTGAACTGATGGATTATTCTAAAACAGGCCATTCTGAACATTATATCTATTGCGTTAAGAGTTCATTTCATTATCTAAATTTGAGTGAACCTCCATATAGTCCCGCTTGGCAGCTCTGCTAACTCAATGATCAGACCCATCCAGTCCAATATGGTCTTTATGTTTATAAAGTTAAGGTTTAAATTATGCTTTAAAGTGTGTTTTCAACCTAAAACTTTCCACTCATTATTGTTTACGCTGCATTTTTCACAAAATGCAATAACAAAATCCGGATGTTAGCTCATTTATAATCTACCCTCATTTATATTAAATGTAGCATTTCTGCAGTTAAATTATTACAATAAAATAGTTATTGTTATGCTAACTTTATGATTATATTCATTCGTGAAATTCAAGATGTTTTTTAAAGCTTTATGAATTCAATTAATCTAGCAATAATTAAATAACTTTTCTTCAGTTTGTTGATTGACCTACCCAACTATTTAGAACTAGTAATTATGGTTCTTATACTTGATATGTTAAAGTTCATATTATATTTTCAATAAATGGTTGAATCTCCTATAATTCGTTGTTTGACGTCGCTAGTGTTTTTAAATAAAGCAAGCGGTGATGCCATCTTTTTTATTTATTATGCAATATTATGTCTAAGCTTCTATAATGCATTGATTGATGTCGCTAGTGTTTTCACTCGCGTATTTTCAAATAACGCAAGCAGTGATGCCATCTATTTAATTTATTAAGCAATATTATGTCTAACCTTCTTTAATGCATTAGTTCTTGTCGCTAGTGTTTTTGCCCGCGTATTTTCAAATAAAACAAGAGGTTTATTTATTTACCATCGAGTTAAGAGTTAATTTTACGTTCAAAGAGACTGGTCTACCAAAAGGTTTATTTAGATACTATATTTTCCTATATTTGTGAGTGACGGAACACACCATATGGTTCTGTTCCGTTACAAGGTGCTGTAGTATTTGCACAACAATGACTCTAAAATAATGTTGTCTACTATTTTTAAGCCACTTGCTTAACCTTTGATTAATAGTTTTAACATTCAACTCAGTCCCTCCTCGTTGAGGTAACGAGTTGGGACAAAGCAAGGATGTCCGCAATTTGTTCAATGTCCAAATGGACTTGCCCGGAGCGAGTCAAAACTAAGGGAGAAAACAAAATTCAAACAAAGGCTCATAACTTTAACCCTTCTGACCCCACGCGAGCTGCATACACATTCAACGAAAGAGCACGTAATGCGTTCCTACCTATAGACAGGTTTACTTATAGAGTCGGTTTTAGTAGTAATTTACGTATTGCTTCATAATATAAAATTAGAGTTGTCCCGTCACAAATACTATACTATATATAATATACTTACTGATTAAAAACTTTCATTTGCGTCCTAGCCGTCAGGAACATACGGAGCCGAAACGGACATTCACAGTGCGGATAGTCCAGTTTAAAGTCGCACAGTGAGCTATGTGGAAAGAGCTATGCTTGGAGTTTCTCTGAAGGATAGAACCCGCAACGAGACTATCCGAAATAGAACTAAAGTTGACGACATAGCTCAGAGATTCAGCTGAAGTGGCATAGGCTGGCCATATCTGCCGAAGAACCGATAACCGTTGGAGTAAACCAGTTCTTGAGTGGAGTCCGAGGCTCGGCAACTTAGTGTAGGATGCTCTCTGGGCACGAGACGAACTGCGAAAAGCTGCTGGTAGAAGCTGGATGACTTGGGGATGACAGGGTGCAATAGCGCTCATTAGGGGAGGCAGTCCAACAGTGGACTGCGGTAGGCTGATAATGATGATCTTCTTTTTCTTCGTATGAGTTAGTGGCCAACTCCGATGGTGATGGTGATGACAAAATTAGTTAAGAACATAGAATGTACAAAGTATTTTTTTGATTCATAAAATAAATAAATAAATAAAATAAATAGTGCGGGATACAGATCAATAAAATTGGATATGTCCAAAATTTTAAAACGATAAGTTATTTCATTTTTTTTTAAGATAACTTATCCCAGGTGTGGATCGGAAATCCACGATTAGAGTAGTATCACCAAGAGAACCCGTTTCACCTCCAAGTGCCTACGTTTTGCTCAATTTGTTCGCGTCTAGCTTCCCTAAAATATTATATTCTATTAAATACTATAATACTTATTCTATATTTGCGTTCATAGCTCATTTTGCTATTTGCTAAAATGAATACAAATCAATCAGGTGACTGGTTTAAGTCACATTTTTGAAGCGGGTTAATATTGTTCACTGTGTTTGTAGTAGGTATGTATGTACACTACACAGCCGGCCCTGAGGTAAAGTAGCAAATAAAATTATCCTTTTTGGTACCACCGGTGGCGTCAAAAATCACTCGTTGCCATAGCAACCCCCCTGCGGTCCGCTGTACCCGGACTTTTGAAAATTTTCCGGAAAGCCTGCTTGTTTGTTTAGTCAGAAGTTTATAAACCTGATAATATATTTCACACCTTAGTATCCTAAAATTTACGAAGCTTCGTGGAGTGCTGAAAGCAGTTAAAATATTACTAGTAGACATTCGATATCTATTAATGTTCATCAGTGTAATCCAGCTCTATCTTTTGTGTGTTGACCAAGGAGTTTTTACTAGGGTGTGCGCGCTTTGAACAAAATCTGTGCCTGATTTAACTTTAACTTTAACTAAATAAAAATGCCCAAAGAGGGTTGTGTCTCATTTCCTCTGATGTATGACTTTAAAGAGGAAACGAGAAAGAACCCGCTTTGGGAAAATACATTAGACACAGATTTTTATAAAAAGCGCGCACTTCTTTATTAAAAGCTCCGTGGTGTTGACCGTGTGTGAGACGTCCTGTACTTTAAGTATCTATATTTATTATTATGTACTACGCGGCTGACTACAGGAGTCATAATTCTGTCACAGCACTATCTCGTACTGAGAAGAGATACGCTGGCGTTGAAACTAAATGCGACCACGAAATGGTGTCGCGGTGTACCTGTCTAGGCTTACATACAGTATTACAAGAATGAAAAGCAAGATCTTTAGAAAACATTTATTTAGAAAGTATTTTTCTGTAATACAATAACAGGTGCTAAGTGTCGAAACATACTTTGCTGAAAGTTCGGCATGATTACGCCTGCAATGCTATTTGAATTACTTATGCTGAAATTACGTTGCGGCGTACAGCCGAACTTATGTTCAGCGGCAATTCGGCGGTAGAGCACACATTATACGCGACCGAAGATCGGTTCTACTGCCGAAAATGATACGGGGCGGGGAAAACCAGAAGTTACGCAACTGAATTTCCGCCGCGTAAGTTCGGCGATTATGGTGTGCCATATCAGCTGAATACGTCGGAACGTAAAATCAGCTGCGGAACTTCCGTCGCGTAATTTCGGTATAGTGTGTTTAAACACTTAAAGTTAAAAATAAACCATAGTTAATTGACTCCGGCGTGACTTTGCAGAATCCATTACAAAATATTTAGTACCTACAACAAACCGAACAGAAATTCGACAATGTTTCGCCTTCCCCATAAGGCAATCGACTCGCTATCCGCTTTTGGCCCTCCACACGTGTTGCTTCCACGAGCGCCAAACAAGAAAAAAAAACATTTTTGATGAATTTTCCGTTTGAGGTACAGAATCCCAAAAATAACTTACCTATCATATCATAGTTGCTGCGCTGATTTGGACTTTTCAAAAGCACCAGCTTGATATTGCATAATCACGACTCTATTTACTCTACATTTGGAAAGGAAATTGAAAACGCAATGGATCACTCGGGAATAACGACTGCTTATCTATCGAACGCCTATCTATATGCAAACGTGGCCTATTTGTCAATCTGAATAGGCACTTGAACCTCTGCAAATGAAATTGGGGACATTTGATTTATGGATGGTGAAAATATAAAAACCAACTTTCTTCAAGGAAGAATACTGTTAATTTTCTTTCAGATCCATGGAAATCTTTCCATCGCTGTTTTGTGGTTAAAGATAGTTTATTTTCACAAAGAAGAAATATACATTTCACTTAATATGAGAAACTAATTTAAAGTTACATCTAGTGCTTCGAACAATATGTCGACAACTGTAGTTCTATGTCGGATAAACTCGTTACGGATTTTATCCTTCAGAGAAACCCCGAGCATAGCTCGTTCCATAGCTCGCTGATCGACTTTAAACTGGTGAACTAGCCGTACTGTGAGTGTCCACGTTTCGGCTCCGTATGTCATGACGGGTAGGACGCACTGATTGAAAACTTTTGTTTTCAAACATTGCTGTATGGGTGACGAGAAAACTCGACGTATTTTGTTTCTTTTTATGTTTGCATGTTCTGTAGATATTTGTCTCGGGTCTGGGTGTTTTCTATGTATGATATGTAAGTATTTACAAAAAAAATAGATGTGTAATATATCAATGTGGTTCCCATATAAAAGCTCTGCTTAGTTTGGGGCTACTGTGTGATTACGTCCCGCATTATTCATTTATTTATTTAATATGTGTTACGAGGTTCGTCTCCTTACCTTCTAGCCGAACAATATTTATCAAGTAAGTTTTAAGAAGAAACGTGATTCATAGGGACATAGGTACCTAATAAAAACCTATGACCTACCCAATTTTGTTTAATAATAAAAATAATGCTGGACATTAACACACTGCATCATCTAGCCGCAAACTAAAGAGAGCTTGTATTATAGGAACTATGACTGTATACTACTTATACAATTTATTTTGTGAATAAAAAAAAAGTATAAATAGAAAATACCCAGACAAGAGACAAATATTTGTAGATCATAGAAATATTTGTTTCACGGCCGGAATCGAACCCGCCACGTTCTGCGTCTGATGCTTGCCTTCGCCTACTGCGCCCCAGAGTTCATCCACCTGAAACAATTACTGCAGAATCATGATTATGAAGATGAATTTAGGCTAAGGGATACTTTGCAGAGTCAGACTTAGGGTATCTAATAAAGTGATGATCGGTGACTGTGTATGGGAACAGGCATTTTAAAAGGTACTAACAGGAACAACAATAGAATTAAATAAAGTTTGCATCAATGTTTTAAGAGGTATTCAGGGCGTTCAACCCTGAAACGATGTCACAGCTGTCTGCCTGCTAGACTGCCAAGCTAACGTCACAGATTAGCCGGTAATTACTGCCTCGTAAAATTTCATGAGCCATGTCTACCTAGAGGGTGATTCAGTGCGAATGTGCTTTGGATTTGAAGTTCAAATGGCAACCCTCTTCTTTAATACTATTGGGTTATGGGAATAATAAAATACTTATTGATTTTAATATTTGAATATTCAATTATATTCTTAAGAAAGGTGTGTGCTCTAGAAAGCTTTGGGGGCCACTTCAATTAAACAAAAAAGCTCATAAAAGTGCTCTGAAAGTAACCATTAGTTGTAAGGTTCATTTCAGTATTTATGTCATAAAAGAGCAACCGTACAATAAAATCATTTAATAACCATAAATAATTCAGCTATTGATATCTTCCATGATTCCCTAATTAAAATTAGCTATGAGCTAGTCTCAGATGAATAGTATTAAGTTGCCTTGATCTCGTAAATTTTTTGCTATGTCCGCAATGATAGTTAGTACCTACCTAAAGACTTAATTATTTTTACATCTCTCATGTTCGGTAAGTAGGTTCTTATTACCTCTAAAAGGGGCTAGTAGGTGACTAATTAGCGCTCTAGGGTAATAATTTAGCTAGAAAAGCCCTAGGGCGGTAAGTAATTTAAAAAAAAACACTTCTTTCTTTCAAGAACTTCGCATACATCTAACCATCATACTGGCAATAGACATCATGCATGACCCAATGACCAAAGAGGTCGTTTTGCTATTCAGCCTTGTCTTCGTGTGAGTGTCATCAATTGTAAATATCGAACGGCGAAGCTCAATTTCGTTCTTGAAAAAAAAAAAAGTTCTATTTTTGTAATGCCGGTTTTTTTCTACTTACCTCACAATCGAGATGTAAAGCAGAATAGTTAGTTCGGGTGTAAGCACCAATTGCACCCTCAAACTTAATATCTCGGGCTGCAATTGATGCCTTACAGCCCTTGGCTACTAATCTACTATTAATATAACTAATATAAATATTAGTACAAATATTTTGTAATCGCCCTAATGGAAATGTTACACTGTCCAATAATATTTGTTACAGAATTTTCTGTTCTGTAATGCGAATTGTCGTTGGTGTTTCTCACAATAAATAAATATGTAATAAATAAGAGTAAGAAATATGTATTGAAATATATTTTTTTTGTTTTAATCCAACAAATAGACTTTAAACTTAACAACTTATAGATTCAAATTATATTTGGCTGTCATAATTAACCCACAGAGTCGCGGTGTCTTCTACGACAAATTCTCACACTTTATTTGCGAAAGTTTGTGCGTTTGTGTGTATGTTAGTCCCCGCCTCACTCAACCCTCTAATGGCTGGTATTTGGATGAAATTTGGAATATAATAGTTTGTAACGCCAGCAGAAGCTAATTGATAAATGATATCCTAATTTGATTTGACAACGACAAACAGCCTTGTACTCTAAAATCGACATAATCCAATTATATTTAATTGTACATAGAGAATTTTTTATCATAACATTAAAAAACCTATTTAAAATAAAAGAAACAGCGAAATACAATTCGCAAAACATCAAGCAATTAAACTGGAACCGAGATTTGAACTTTCAACAGATCAGATAAACGGAACGTTTTTAATTAAATCCAATACCTTGAAATCGGTTCAGTTCACGAGGCGCTTGACTTGAAGGAGTCTCAAGTGGCTCTCACATCTGCCGATGCCAGCTGGGCCCTGTCAAACAAGAACAAAACACGCTCGTTGTGCAAACAAATGCACTAACCAAATAAATCGAACTCGAAAGTAGCTGGGAATATTGTTTGGGTTGTGGTATTTGGTTTACTAATAAAATAAATATGTGATATATTTTTATTTATTTATGGTTCTACTAAATTGCCACATTTGCCACCCATGATGTTAAAAACTTTCAGTTAACTTTGAGACCGTAGATACAATAAAACAAAGAATTTAAAAAACATGGTAGGTACTTCTTAATTACCTCTTTACTTAGCATTTTTTTACGTTCGTATTTCTATATCAAATACAAAGTAACCTTACCTAATTTATGCGATTTAATTATAGAAAAGTCATGATCAATATATAGATAGATCATTCTCTATTGCACATGTGAACTCAATGCTAAGTAGCATTTTTTCCAAATAACCTTTGTGTAGGGTGGAGTAGAGGTAGAGAGTTAGATTGTAGTGCTATAAATTTGCTAAATGAAATAGTAGAAAATAATAAGCTAACTCTAAAAATAAATTTATGCGATAATATGCAAATGCTATATATGTGGTTTTTTTACGGAAACAACATTACAGTACCTAGCACATAATATCTTTGACACAAAACACGAAGTGCTATAAAATTTCACTGTAATGACGAATAATTTCATTTAAAAGGTCAAAATCAAGAAATAACAAGCCCTTTAAAGATTATGTCAGCACAAACAGATAAAACAAACTGCAAACATTGAACAATTACGACACTCACGGGAAGCAAATGTCGCTGGCTCGACCGACTACACCACGAATAATGTCAACGAACACAAGCACTTTAGTTCTCCACCATTACAATGTACTGACAGCTTTGAATTCTTCTTACACCATCCAAATAGACCGACTGGATGAACGCCGTTGTTATATTCACATAATAAGTATCAAGATTTCCTACATAAAGGTAGGTTTTAAAGGTTCCTAAATACTTTATTTAATTTAATGATTAATAACAAAGGCGTTCATCTACTCGGTCTATTTGGATGGTGTAAGAAAAATTCAAAGCTGTCAGTACATTGTAATGGTGGAGAACTAAAGTGCTTGTGTTCGTTTTCTTCGGAAAACAAATAGTACCTTATAATAAAGTACGTATTTCTGATAATTACTGAGGACCATTTATATGTTTTCGCATAAATTACCTATATTAAAACAATAGCAGAAATTAAAAAATCGTTTAATGGAAGAAATAAGAACAGAAAAATTTGCTAAATACGGTGTCATACTCCACGGGAAACTGACATTACTAATGTTTGGTTCAGACCAAACACGACTCAATCTTCTTGTTTGTACGATTGGTGTCGGAGTTTTTAGGCCGCCCGAAGGCCAATAACCGGTTACCCATCCAATTATAAATAAATAAATAATGCGGGACTTAATCACACAACATCATGTAGCCCCAAACTAAGCAGAGCTTGTATTATGGGAACCACATGATTGATATACTACAGTTTTTTTTTTGTAAATATATACATATCATACATAGAAACACCCAGACCTGAGACAAATATCCACAGAACATGCAAACATTTGTCCCGCAGCGGGAATCGAACCCGCAACCCACTGCGTCTCAGGCGGACCTTCGCCCACTGCGCCACAGAGGCCGTCAAAATATATCCTGTTTTATGCGCTGTGTACATATGGATCAAATAAATAGATTATCTTTCTTCTTTCAAATACTTGAATGCTCCTGCTCTCTTCTACGGCTCACCTAAAATTCAGGTCGCGCTAAGACCCAGACCCTTTTGATTTTAAAGATTACATATAAATAGTAGATTTGTCGAACAAAGTCAATTTTAGAATTTTTATACATAACTAGGTTCAGCTGTTTAAGCTCTGCATCGCATATCAGTCAGTACGTCATTTACTATTTTATAATTTATTATGATAAAACTGATTTCATGTAAGTCACAAACTTTCGCTACGTCAGAGCTTATCTACTTTACAGCGGCAATAATTTATACCAGAATCGAGAGGTGTCAACAATTTTCAGTTGATTGTACCTTCGTACCTCCACCATTACAATGTTCATTGCATGTTTGTTGAAATTGCTTGTTAGAATTTCTGGAGACACTGTTTACAATGCCAACAGGTGACAGCTAACAATGGAACGTAAAAGTTAGTCAGCTTATGCATGCTTGCAATGGAACGTTAAATTTATAACGCCACTTTCAAATTCTAAATATTAATATTTACATTCAAATTGGTAGTTATGAATAGCATACTCAATGTGTGTAAGCAGAAGCAATAAGTGAAGCAGAACTTTGTGAATTCAAAAAACTCATTCCGGAGCTCGACCACAAAAGAAACCTACCTACATGATACATAAGAGAGGGAAACTACATGTGTAGGATATTCTATTCATTATTACCATATAAGTAAGGTAATACTCGTTATAGTTCAGAACACAATCCAAAAATAATAGAGTGCTACAGTGCACATAAAAGTCAAGCACAACGATAACATTCAAGCACGGATAAGAATATTTTTAAAACCTAAACCCTGTTTATGGATCATGTGAATCTCATAAAAACTTTCATGAATTACATGGGATTAACCGAAAGTTATTTCTGCGGTAGGTCGTACAAACGTCATCACAGTTTCTATTGTCCGTGAAAGCGAGAGCAATGTCCCAAAGTATCCTCTATATTTTGAATAGTATGGCTCAAAATTGAATACAAGCTCTTTCTATCGTGCAACAAATCGAAACAACGTTCTCTGAAGTGCTAATCCGAAACATGTGTGACAAAAAAATGACCGAAGATAAGGGTCAATTTCAAGAACACGCCTTGCAGCACATTCATCGAGCTATAAAAAGAGCATCAAATTGACAATGACAAGCGTTTAAGGGCGGCGTATATTTATTCAAACAAGTATTCCCTTTTAACGTCGAGGTAGAGACTAAACAAGAGACTTTTAGATAAGTATTGTACAAGACGAGCCGTACTATATTAAGGTAATAACTTTGACTCGGAACGGAAAGTCAGGACAGTTACTTACGATGACACCGGATATATTAAATTAGAAAAGATATACCGTTTAATGCGAGTATATATTAAACTCGTATAAATATACACTACCTAAAGGATTGTAGACATAAATCCTCGTCGTATAAAGTTGCTACATTGTTGTTAAAACAAAGGTTTTAGTACCTACGTTACAATTGCAGTAGACTTGTAATGAGCTTTTCAAATATAGTGAACGTGCTTTATTCTCATGTTATTCCAATAATAACTGGTTGAAATTATTTATTTTTTCTCATCATTACATAAGTACCTTTTTGAATGACCTTGCAATAATGATGAATATTGAAGTGAGATTTTAAGACTTGTGTAACTTTGTAAAAATATATCTAAAGTAAACTTGCTAAGGTTTCAAATTCATATATACAAGATTTTCTTTTCGATTACCTACCTATTAGAGAACTTTCTGAAAGTTCAGATCACTTAACTATTCAATTATTTTTGATAGCTTCAGCATGAGGCCCGTATTTATAACCGATCTAAACTAAAAGTGCAACTCGAGTGTTATCAAAATCGATTTCATTCGAAAAGTCCCATTTTGACAACACTTGAGATAGTAATTAAGAGATTCCAACTAATATCATAAATGCGAAAGTGAATATTATTTTATCTGTTTGTTTGTTACCAGTTATGTTATCTGTCATCACGCCTTAACTACATAACCGATCATCATGAAATTTCGCATAGACGTTATCAGGGTACAAAAAAGTACATAGGGTTGCCTTTCATCCAGAAAAAAGTCCCGAGGTATAGAAAAATAACTTTAACGCAAACGAAGCCGCGGGTTGTTCAGGACCTTTGCATAGTTAGCTTAGCTTGCAGCTAGCCTAGACTGTAGACTGTCACTTTTCGCAGTATAGATCGAGCACTTACTATCGCACTCTTTAGCATGCGTATCTTTTGCACTTACAATTTTTTTTCAGTTGCAGCTGTGTTAGCACCCAGTAACAAGCAACCCTTTGTCCCAAGTTCAATGTCCTCGTAAAACTGAATAGTTCGGTATCGACACGCCACGACACGGAGCGCCACAAAAACTATCGAATGTGTAATTGAGTCGTCGTGAGTCAGAGCCACATCTGCCACGTTAGAAAGCCGTGAGGTATGTAGCTAGGCGTCAGCTTTTAAATTATTATTTCTAGCAAAAACACTTTTATAACAGTAAAAATAGCTTAGCTTGCTCTACTTTCATGTTTAGGTCTTACTTTTATAATTAAGTAAACTTGATTCGTATGTGTTAACGGGTTAGATACCCTTTAGTTGATTGATATTCTTCTCCAAAATCAGATTGCACCACAAGCAGTTACAAGTTTTGCAGCAATAATCATTGTTAATTTACTTCTACTTTTTAACAGGATTGCTTGCTTGCTTGATTAGCTTGCTTGCTTAGCTTGCTCTAGGTTCATGTTTATTACTTTTATAATTAAGTAAACTTGATTTGTAATTCTTAACATAGTATGGGTTAGAGACCCTTTAGCTAACTGATATTCTTCTCCAAAATCAGATTGCACCACAAGCAGTAATAAGGTTTGCAGCAATTGTTAATTTACTTCAACTTTGTAACAGACTTGCTTGCTTATTTTGCTCTACCTTCATGTTTATTACTTTTTAATCAATTAAACTTGATTTCTAATTGTTAATATAGTACGCAGCAGTAAAAGTGTAAAACTTCAACTTTGTAACAGACTTGCTCAGAGTGCCCACAGACCTAAATGACAAATGCATCACGTCTGTGTTTAGAAAGGGCCCAAAACTTTGGAAGTAGTCAATGTTCAGTCTATAGCTTATAACACGTTAACTGTCCACGCCTAAAGTGGGCTAGGCCACCGTTGCATCTTTATAATATTTGCCTTTTTTATTTTCTTATTTTATGAAGATTTTGAAATTATGTAGCAACAAAATGTAAAAAAAAATCGATGGTTTCGGGTTACTTTAGTTAGTTCCTATTCGTAGGTTGCGAACGTCAAAAGGTTCCTTACTTGTACCACCACCACACCAGCCTATATCAGTACACTGCTGAACATAGGCCTCTCTTTCCTTACTTGTTCGTCCCTCAACAAAATACCATGAAATTTGTATAAGACGCATAGATCCAAAAGAATATAATGAATTTACGGTTTAATTAAGTTTTTAACTCCAATTGAAGTCATGGACCAAGAGCGTGAAACACTTTGAGTGCTGAAAAGACACGGGCTGCTCCTCTGTCATGCAGTCAACGTGTTAATAGGCCTATATTCAGCAGTGTACATTGGCTGAAAGTCATGCAACTACATACCCCACCCCGCCGACCCATTCCCCAAGGTATACTACTGCGGTTTAGTTCCGGTACTTGGTAGTAGCTCTTTTGTTTTCCCCCCACTAATAGTGAGTGTATTATTTAGCTAAAACCGAGGGATTTTTAATGGACTCCTATTAGAAAACGAGGGGTTCGAAAAGATTAGATTTCTTATCAAGGAAAAAATCTTATTTCAATTCAATTTGTAGTGAGTTTTGTACATTGAATTTGTATTAGGGCTCATTTGTTAGAGGGTATTTCGCTTTGTTAATTTATTTTTAGTATTTAAATTGTTTAATTTTATGCTACTCATAAGACTTCGGTAATTTCAGTGTACGTATTCTAAAGTTCACAGCTTTTAAAATAACTTTGACAAAGGGTCTGAAGTACCTATAAGCGCACTGCTAAAATATGGAATCAGCTGCCAGCGTCTGTGTTTCGATTTATGTATGAAATTATGATCCTAACTGCTGACATCTTCTGGGAAAGCTCGCCCCATCGTCGATTTCATACGTGCCCATGCAAGCCTCGAGGTCAAGAGCTGTGCCATAATAAATAATAGCTAGGTTAAATTAGCAAATAAGTTAGCAAATCTTCAGGAGACTTCAGTAAATTAAGTTTATTTAAGAGTTCACAGGTTTTGAAAATATTATATACAAACGACATTTCAGATCCTTTGTTAAAAGTTCGACATTTTTATTAGCTTCAATTGAATTAATACCATAGAAATAAGCAAAACCGCTTCGTTAAAATTACCAAGCCCTCATCATTATGATGCATTGCCACTTTACCCAGACAAATAAAAATTAACACAGAATTTGTGACCAAAATGTCATTCCGTGTTTACTGCGTGGTTTGCGTTACCACATGCGGGCTAGCTAATTATAATTGAACTAACATCATTATACATAGTTATTGCAATGATCCATTTATTCGTTAATCACAACCTGACCCAAATAAGCTAAATTTGAGATTGTATGATGAACACAGAAGCCCTCGTGGTGTAGTAGCTTGCGAAGCGGGTCCTAAAGTCGTAACCAAGTAGTTTGTGAGTGAATCTATTTTATGAATTTCTAAAAATGTCCTAAAAAACTCGTTTCATCTATAGTGTTACACAAAAGAGGAACTGAAACACAAAACCTTTAGGGAGAATACAATAGGCATAGATTTTTGGCCAAAGTGCGCATTCCCTGTAATGTGGAGTTCAAACCTCCATCTACTGCTTTACCAGAGGCTGTTTGATGCGGAATAGCGCAGCCTAACCACAGCTTTCCCCAGGCCGCCGAAAAGCAGCAGCCTCCGCCGCCGGCGGCGCAAAAAACTGCGTCCTGCGATCCCTACTAGAAGAGGCCTATGTCCAGCAATGGATAGATATAGGCTGGTCTCGTTGTGGTTACATTATTTTGTTCCTCATTTTTCATAACAATTCCATGTGCAAGATCCACACTAATTATTCGTCGTGACAGTTATTATTATGTTTTATGAATGTTTACGCTCATTCAAGAAGCAAGCAAGTGAATAATGATAGGTTATTTGTGAAAAGAGAGTTGAGAGTTTGATTTCCACTATAATAATAAATAAATGTTTGTACCATATATGGAAAACTACGTAAGTATGTATGTATCTAGGTACTGAGAGAGTTGGCAAAGTTCTTGAAGACATCCCTGTATTTAGCAAAATACGGTAAAACAATTAAATATTATATATTAACAAGACCGGTAAAGTGCGAGTTATCCCGCCCACCGTGGGTGACGTCAATTTAGTCTAATTTATACAATCAGTATTTTATTCTCGTGTATATCATACGTAAGAAGAGATGGAACTAAGACTTGTCCCCCAAAAAACACTGTTTATACAAATACACGAGGTAAGTAAACAAACTACAAAGGTTCATATGACATAACAGGTTTTTAAAGAACGAGATAGATTGAGAAAAAAATCCGCTTGGTTCAAAAAGTTTTGGAAAAGGTGTCAAAAGGCGTCACATTCAGTGTCCAGGTGCAAATTAGAGTAAAAAAATGCTACCTGGTTTTTTACAGAGCAAAAAATTTACCGAAATTCGAATGCAATTCAGACAAAACACTGCCAGCCTCCGCAAAAAAAGTGATAAAGATTGTGTAGTTTTTCGGTACCAGCAGTTTGTTCCTTCGCACCTTGATCGAAGCTTCGCACAAATTACTTTTATGTTAAAAGTGCCTAATTTGTAGGTAGAGTAGTGGTTGACCATAAATCTAGGGCATTTTGTCAAGTAAGTACCTACATAGATACATACATACATAAATATATATATATATATGTAATATACATCTTTACTTCCCAACCCAATCACTTATTCTGTACAAGATATTTAAAAAAATGCTACGTAGACAAAAAAGATGTGGTGCGTAGGTATCATCTTGCTAAGATTGTAACCACCACACCACTACCACACCAGCCTATATCAGTCCACTGCTGGACATAAGCCTCCCCTAATGAAGAGGGATATGCCCATAATCCCCACGCTGGCATGCGGGTTGGGGATCGCAGGGCACAGCTTCTCGCACCACCGACGCTGCTGTCCGTCAGTGTTGTATGGGAGCCCCACTTATATATTTATTTTATTCTGTTTGTAGTATTTATTTTTATAGCGGCAACCAAAATACATCATCTGTGAAAATATTAACTGTTGTCTGTCTACCTATCACGGTTCATGAGATACAGCCTGGTAGACAGACAGACAGACGAACAGTGGAGTCTTAGTAATAGGGTCCCGTTTTTACCCTTTGAGTACGGAACCCTAAGTACCTACTTATTTACATTCGACCACAATATCCACAGCCACTTTTGGAGTACCTCGGTACATCAGACTAGTACCAAAATAAATTAAGTTTGATATTTTCACTTCTACAATCAAAGTCACGTAGAAAAAGGGCCGGCACAAAAAATATAGGTAACAACTCAGAAATTCCGATTCACTCCTCGACAGTAACAGACACTTTATAAAAGTTAAGTGTTAAACCGTCTTATTGATAAAAGTGGCTATCTAGCAAGATGAATTATTATTTTGTTTTTTACAGCGCCATTTACATGGAGAGAGTGTCTTGCCTCGAAGATACTATTATCTACAGAAAGAAAAAAAATATGATCATTAATAGTATAGTCATTTAAATACTGAACGTCTCTATGTAAACATAAAACAGAAACACGAGGAATTATCAAATGCCAGTTTCAGGACCCTATGAAATCTTTTCTTATTCCTTTTGTACGCATTCCGTAAAAATTTGAATAACCGGTTAATGTAAGTATTGACTCAGGTCCGACTTTGCGGAAATCCATTAATAAGATACCTAATCATAATTATGAGAAACAATATTTAGAAGTTATGATATATTAATAAATTAATAGGTATGCACTAAATGAGGAGCATCAAAAATTACATTTAATATTCCTTAAGATTAGCAGAACCGTAGCAGCAACCACAATCTTAGTTTATTAACAAGAGGGGGAAATTTATTCGTAGAGTCTATAAAGAAAGAAGGACGAAGAACGCAACAATGACTCGAAGACCCGGCCCAGGACATTCGAACCAAGTTTATTTTACTGTTTCCACTTAAACTCGCAGTAAAAATCCTCCCACTCGATGTACCCCGTGATAATCCTGACCTCTGCCCTACCTACTGTTACTTTCATCTGTGGATTCTATAAAGAATTCTCGTTTATAGAACGCAAGCTCATATCCTAGGGATTTTATGGTTACGCTTTCTCGATAACTTAGAAGGGAGGGGTTCGTCGCGAAATATCGGAAACAATCCTGTTTTCTTTCAAAAAGTCTTAGCAAAATTAACTAACTTCAAAATCCAGCTATCGAGAAGTTTTTTTTCCTTTATCATCTATCTCTTTATTATCATTTCAGCACTACGAGTAGGTAGTTTTAGGTACCTAATTTGTGGTTATTTGCGATTGGTACTTAGATCGGCCAGGTGGGGTGACGATCTGCGAAAAGCTGCTGGTAGAAACTGAATGCGTCGAGCTCAGGACAGGGCGCAATGGCGCTCATTAGGGCAGGCCTATCTCCAGCAGTGGACTGCTATAGGCTGGTGATGATGATGATAGCTTAGATCGGTAGAGTACCTAATTCTTTTTCACTTTCGTATGAGCCAACTCTGGTATCGGATTTTTTACAGTGCTTGGAGACGATCAAAATGTATAAATACCCAAGTACCAAAATTACCCGGTACCTTTGTATTTTTCCCTCTCGTGTAGCAGAAGCAGTTTAACACGTTGATTGCGAGTCTCGGACATAATGCTCCGTGCATATCTTCCTGCAGAGGCACAGTTTTGTTTTCAGCACTCTAAGCGTTATCCTAACATGTTGACTCGCTGGGATCACTCAAAAAGTCATCAACATCTGTCCCTTGATTGAATGAGTTTTGAACCATCCTCTATTATTTTTCTATCAGTTAACTTTTGCAGTTTTTAAATGGATCAACTGACTTTTTATTCAGACTGCAATGCAGCTGCTGGCCCTTCTCCAGTTCGCAGATTGTGTTGAAAATTGTACTGTCTGGCATCTCATGAATGGTTAGCTTCATTTGATAGTGGTTGTTATGGCAAGGCATCCCTAACCTATTCATGCTCAAGTTGCAATGCGCTGCTTGAAACAGGTTTTGCAGCAAACCCGTATCTTAATAAAAATGGGGCAATTGCCCCATGGTGGGCGCCAGTTTTCAACACGGTATTTTAAAGCTAATTTATACCTATCGATCAGACGTTTGTTAAAATACATTGTGCGTACTATATATTTTTAATTTCATGATTGACTTACTTCTTTGATAGTGGTTGATAGATCAATATCCCAAACAAATAGAGCAATATCTAAAACAAATTAATCAAGGATATAATGCTGTAATAAGCTTACAACTGGTATAGTTTTACTTTTTTTCTAGTATTTTTGAATCGATAGGATAATTATTTTTGGTTGGATGATTGTATTAAGGATACAATTTTGCCCCATAGTGGGCGCCAGTTTTTAACACCAGTATTTAAAACTACCCTGCTAATGATTATTATACGTTATCGAAAAAGGAGAAAGTTTTTTGAAGTTAAATGTTCTACCGATTCTCTTGCCTTGGCGATTCATAAAACGTCAAGATTGACGATAAACAAATTGTTACTTCGCAATGCTTAGTTCAAATTTATGGTAAACCATTTATTGCTCAGTTATCTGCATTATGTTCAATACCATCCTAAGAGGTACTTACTTGATATGTTGCATTACAAAAGATGTACGACTAGGATTGATCAACAGACACTCAATCACGAAGACTAGCGAAAAATATTCGTATCGTAATTTTAACCAATGAGAAAGTTCAAAATAACGATTAGGTCAATGGTCGATTAAAAACAGTTTTTACGGCAACCAAAACTTAAATTTTCCACACAAACTTATATTTTCCACTCAACCGTAATGCAAAAGATGAAGTAGTTTTTATATATATCTTAAACTAAAAACCTTTCATTGACCACCTCTGTGGTGCAGTAGTAGGTTGCGGGTTCGATTTCCGCCGCGAAACAGATGTTTGTTTGTTTTGCAAATACTTGTCTCGGGTCTGGGTGATTTCTATTTATAATATGTAAGTTTTTACAAAAAAGTATAAAATACAAACAAAAATACAAATATATTTATTTACCAAAAAACAGATTACAAAATATAATAATTTCTAGTGGTTCCCGCACGAGGCTGAGCCTGTATCGCGGGAGCCGGTTTACAATAAACTTATTACTTATTAACACTGAGTAGTAGCACAGAGATAAAAATTATACTAGGAAACGAAACTAATTCGAATAAACAAAAGGCAAAATTGGTCAAACCAAACAAACTCGTGGAGTTTACCAGGATTAGTAGGGGGGGGGGGGGGGGGGGGGGGGGTAAAAGTCATGTGCTTCCCTTATTACAAGCTATGCTTAAAGCTTGGGGGCTAGATGACGCTAAATATTTTTGTTATTATTTGTTAGAATCTAAAAAAAACATTTGTTGCTAGCAACATAGTTTACCTACCTTCTTTCTAGGTACTATCATGGAATAAATAATTATTCCATGGTACCTACATCAAGCGTCGGAACATTACTCATCGTTGATATCGCGATAGTGTCTATTGCGGCAAATAAGAAGGAAAGCCGATCCAACTATCTTAGGGCGTTGGTTTATTGGTCTCGGGTCGTTTAACTTGTTTAGTTTTATTGGGCTTAAGCAGTTTATCGTATTAAGACAGGCCAGTTGTGCATTATCTTATTCGGAGGGCGTTTTGAAACATTCAATTCAGATGATAATGTACATAATTATTTCCTCTCTGAAATGAAAGTGGGCTTATCCTGTTCAATTTTAAAATTTAGGTTTGTACTTACCTACGTAACTAACTTCGTTGCATACATAATAGCCGTGGTAATTGTAAGATAGCAGGTACATAACCTTATCCATGTTTCACAGGTATACGTTAAGGAAAAATGCATGTCACCGAAAGAAAATGTTGCGTTGGTCTGGAGGTGTTACTCGGATAGACAAAATTCGGAATGAGTATATCCGAGGTACTTTCAAAGTCGCAAATATACATCATAAGATGCAGGAATGCCGATTGCACTGGTATGGCCATGTAATGCGCAGGGATGAACACCACATGACGAAACGAGTCATGGATATAAACGAGGGCAAGAGAGGTAGAGGTCGCCCGCCAACTACCTGGACCAGAACCATCTCCAAGGATATGACGATGCTCGGCCTAACGCCAGCAATGACTCAAGACCGAAACAAGTGGCGGTCAAGTATCAGGAGGGCCGACCCCAGATAGGGAATGTGCCAGGAGAATGATGACGTTAAAGAAGGCAAATAATTATGAAAAAGTTGACTTTTGACTTTGATTAATCAGATCATTTACTACCTACCTACGTTCTTGAACGGAGTTGACGCGCCGACTGACTGACTGATGCATTGCAGAGAGTTTAAATTTGGTGGGTATAAGTTTTCCTTGTTCAATATGCGCAGCGGAAAAAGAAGCGGAACGAAGTAGTTTGACGCCCACTACAAGCTCCTGGGTATATTTAGTTAATCATAGTCAGCCACTAGCAGTCCACTGCTAGACGTAGGCCCCAAATGAGCACCATTGCGTGCGGTCTTTAGCTCGACGCATCCAGCTTTCTACTAGCAGCCGCTCGCAGATCGTCACTCCACCTAGCCGAATGGCGTCCAACACTACGTTTGCCGGGGCCTCCATTAAGAACATGTTTACCCCGAGACGGTTGTCGGTTCGCCAGACATGGCCAGCCGACGACTGAAACTTCAACATCCTAATTCTCTGAGCTTTATTGACAAATAGTTGATATTTAGTTACCAATGATTAATTAGACGGTACCTAGCAACATTAGGTCTACAACCTGGTCTAAATACATACATTATGTACTTGTAACGTTCAAAATTAGGTAAATAGCAATAAAAATAAATATTTATTCAAAAAACTTAACATGGTACCTACATAAAATAAACAGTAAGATCACGTGTACTCTTTAGAGTAACACATGAGCCTGAACTAGGTAATAGCAAGGTTTATTTATTTATTTATTATATCTTTATTGCACTATACAAAGATAAATGTACAATTGGTGGACTTAATGCTAGGAAGTATTTTCTACCAGTCAACCATGACAGGTAAAAAAAAAGATATAAATATAAAGATTCTTCTATGAATACAGTGTGAAGTGGACCAGTTGTTCTCTATGTCCCTGGATCCAAGCCATTATAAGCTCATTTTGTCAGCTAACAGGTTGATTCGAGTTTAATTAAAATTCATCGCCATCCATCATCGTATTGATTTTGTGTCCCGGCCATTCGGTCGTGCGTTATCAATTAGCTGCGGTATAACTTGCAGCCTGACAACTTGGTGCTGACAACGTGAATATTCGTGATCAATCATCATCACAGTCTCAGACAGATTAACCGAAAAGGGTTTGTTCTGATCATCCTTCACCACCTTCGAGTAAAATGTTGATCAGTTACTTCCTAAGTAGAGTTCATATGTTAATTTCATCACAACAATCAAAGCTCTGTGTAACTTACTCGCAGGTTAAGCAAACGAATTAGCAGATCGTTCACTCTATGCATCGAGATAATGTCATAGTTTCGACGTGAAAAACTGTCAAAAATCGTCCGAGCGTCTTCGTCATACATGAAAATGCCACATTTGCACGAATTTAGACGTTACGTCGCTTTAATAGTGTTCAAATTCTATAAACTATCTCGAAGCACAAGGCTGACAAATTGGTGTTGACAACGTGGAATATTCGTGATCATCATCATCATCGTCATGTCCTGAGACAGATCAGCGGATAAGGTTTTTAAGCTATTGCATAGCTTCTATCGAGGGCCTTGAGCGCGGGGACGGAATCCAGAAATTCCGTAACGAAAAAAACCTCACGCTCCCCACTCCGATTTACTTAATTTTATAATCTGTTGCATGGAAATAGAGTTATATTCAAACTTTTGTATTCTATTAGTTCTTCGTCACAACGTCGCAGCGCTAGTGTTCAACACAGTAAACACGTCCATGATTGGCCTCTGACACGAACTGACGTCTGACGTTTTTCACCTGAATCTAATTTCAGTTTTGTTTTGAAATTTGTTTTCTTATCGGTCACCACGCTCAAAATGTGTAACTTGAATTAATATCAAAGAAAAAGAAATACTGCATAAATAAAATAAATAAATAATTATACTTGCATAAGTTGATACAAAATGCCATGCAATAGCTTTACCACGGCAGTCCCCGAGTGCCACACGTCTTTTTTCTGGTATTTTTCTCCATTCAAAACGTGTCCGGAAATATTGTCACCTTAAACTTATAGTTTGCCATTTTTACATGACACCATTGACACCTGAAAATAAGAATACTAATAAATGGTTAAGTAACGTTGCGCTCGTGGCGTAGCTTACTTCCGGTTCTGTGTTGGTACTTAACCGATCATCTGAGTTATGTAACACTCCACCCGGTCAATACTGACCGTTGGATGAGTGACCGTTTAGTGGCATTTAATTATATCTGTTTGTTTGTTTAAAAAACTTTATTGCACATACTTAAAATATGTTACAAGGGGTGGGCTTAATGCCATAAGCATTATCTACCTGCCAACCAGTAACAGGTTCAGATAAGAGGTTGGCGTGCTAACCTTAAACTACTAAAAAGATCAATGATGCGAATAATATAGGTACTAATAATATACATATTAACACTAAACCAAAACTATTTAAATATATAAATCACATCACATCACATCACATCACATCACACTATCATCACACTAATATTATAAATGCGAAAGTTTGTGAGTATGTAAGGATGTATGAATGTTTGTTTCACGTACACGTTGTTGTTTTAGTAGTAGTAGAGTTCTTTGTGGAGGGCTCGTCCGGGGAAGTACTGCCACCATGCCTATTTCTGCCGTAAAGCAGCTGTGCTGTGATTCGGTTTGAAGGGTGTGGGTGCCGGTGAAATTACAGGCACAAGAGGCTTATCATCATCATGCCTCAAGTTGATGGACGCAGGGCGTTGCATCGTAGAGCACGTTCCAAAAAACGTGATCTATGTTGCAATGCTTTTTGATGGGTAATGGTTACCACTCAACATCAGGGTGGGCCATGTGCTTGTTCCATCTTCAAATATCATTAAAAAAAAAAAGTGTAAACTACTTAATGGATTTGGATGAAACTTGAAATATACATAGTTTATGACCTGGATTAACACATTTTTATCCAGGTACCATGCGAGCGAAGCCTTGGGTGGAAGCTAGTATGATATAAACCAATGAACTTAACAAAAACTATTTATTAATTAAAGATTACAGACATACCTGTCGATACAATATTCCGATATACCGAAAGCAGTGAACAACTTTGCGTGGAAAAGATCTATGAGTATAACCTCTTCAAATAGTGCCCCCGCAATAGTCGTTTAAATGACTCAACCCCTCTGATATCAGGAGGCAGGTCATTCTACAGTCGAACTGCTTCAACGGAAAGATCTGCGTGCTTTCGTACTTCGGAAGGCTCTCGGCTGTTTCAGACGTTAAGCCATGATGATGAAGGCCTTCGAGCGGGCTAAAAACTCCGACAGAGTTGGCCACTAACTCATACGAAGATGAAGACTAAGTAATTAGGTACGAAACTTTGGTAAGTATAAGGTGGTACTAGGTAACAACATGTAGGTAGCCGGTAGAAGCTGGATGCGTCAAGCTTAGGACCTGGCGCAATGGCGCTCATTTGGAGAGGCCTTTTCCCAGCAGTGGACTGCTATAGGCCGATGATGATGATGACAATGAACAACATCATGGATATTAAAAATTAACACTTAGGTAACATCCACGAACGGTAGTATATGGTTTAAAAAGGAGTCTACAAAATTCCACACAAACTATTTTGAAAACTCGAACCAACCCGCTCGGCCCCCTACTGCGGCCGAATGAGTAACCGTGAAATTACTCGTAAAACTTACATTAGCCAGGCCGTTAATAAAAGCCTGGCCCATGTGGTCCACTCATAAACCCACTCACGAAATAAAGACACCCATCTTCGTCAGTTATAAACAAAACACTAAATTGGGATTATTAATACGAATGTTTGTTTTAATAATGTCATTAATTTTTATAGGGGGCTCTGTAAGACCGTTTCTTAGGTTATAATGATCGATTTAAAAATACTTAGTTTTAATAAAGTTTAAAAAGCTTATTAATTAGTAATAACTTAGGCAGCTAAGTTTTTAATAGGTAAATGGTGCTTAGTTATGTTTGAAAAGATGCCGCCGCGCCGCGCCACGCAGCAGTTAATATATGTACCTAACCTACCTAGTATAGCTACCAGGGCACAAGCTGATATTGTACCAAATTATTACCTACTCATGTACTATCAGCGACTAGTTTTTTAGCTAGCTGACCTTAGTTTAGCTAGCTGACCTTGCCTTTTTCTTTGTCCACTTATTATGACCAATCGGAGATACATCTGTTTCTTTTTGAGAAAGCCCTTTGTTTTTATGACTTTTTGAATTTAGTTTACGCCTAGTTAGCCTCTAGTTTACGTTTACAAGTGTTTAAAATTTGACAAGGCCAGTCGCTGCACAGAAAATGCTCCCTTAGGATGGTAAAGTAGACTTGTAGTTGATAGTACCTACCAACTTTAGAGTAATCTTTGTAAACCTAGTACCTAATACCTAGCACGTTGACTGCGGGACTCGGACATGACGCTGCTCGATGTCGACTGCCGTGTGAAGAAGAAGAAGACAGTTGTGTTATTCAGCACTCAGAGTTAAAATACACTAACACATTGACTGCGGGCCTCGGACATGACGCTCCGCGCCAGGCCCTGATATCAACAAATGTGTTAAACTCTCGCACCGTCTACGAAAGGTGACGAAAGACAGGAGGGCATGTAGGTACCTGCCTGCAGTTTGTATAATCAGCCACTTATGTAAAAAATTACAAGCGCTAAGTAGGTAATAGGTACATTGTTTTGGGACACCTTTTATATTATTTTTCTCAGATTTCAGATTTATGTGTGATGGTACTGTAACGAAACAGGTCTCAGGAGAGTGTTCCGTCGTTCACAAATATAAGCAAACTTATCTAAATAAACTCCAAACTAAATACTTTTTGATTAGATAAAAAATAATAAAGAAAAATAGGGGGTGACAGGAGAAGTCAGGGAAGAAAAAAAGAAAATTTACGGCAATTGATTGAGAGGATGTTTTTGAGGCTTTTCAGGGAATAATCAGCATGAAAACCATGGAATGTTCAATTCAAAAACAAGGAACGATGAGAGCTGATGTTCTCCATGTCAATTGGCGAGTGTACACAATGATAATGAGCGGAAAATCTGGCTATAGTTATGTGTAATCGTGAGTACTAGAATGTGGAATTCTGCTCATCCTAAGGGATGGAAATGTAGGTGGGTTGAGCACAAATAGGTGCAGTAATGGACTGATGATAAAAGGCAGGTCCGGCGGGTTTAATTAATTTATTACAGCAAAAACTAGATCTGCATTTCATACTGAGACAGAAGGTCCACTAGCGGGAGCCAGATAGAAAGAGTGTACAAGCTGCGGATGAGAGAGCAGCGGAGTCTCCATTAAACCAAGCACACAAAGTTACTATGTGAGATAAAATTATTATAATTGTTGAACTGCTACTGTTGGGTGAGTTGCCAATATTTACCTTTTACGTTGTATGATACTATATAACTCTGATCCACAATCTAGCGATGATTATGGAACTAAATAAAAGTAAACCTTATCTCATATTATGGAGATCAGTGTAAGTGTGTTTGTTTGTTATGTTTTCACACTATGAATATTCAACCTATTATCATAGCATTTACATTGTCCGAGAAACGAAAGACATGAAGTACCTACTTTGATCCAGAGAAGGATTATTGTTCCTACGGGATAACAAAACAACTTTCTACAGTGAAAAAGCGGGTGAAAGCTAGTTATCTTAAATATAAATTCAATATAAGATACCCCTTCTTAACCGTGGTACGGTTGTCAAAAGTAATGATTCTTCGGGAAGAATGAGCTGTTCAGTTCTATGATTCTTTATAAAACTGTCTAGGAAATGAGATTCTTTATATTCACATTAAATATTGTACCTATGAGGTAACAGCTGATATATTTGATTAAGCTACTGAAGCTATTGAACCTACTATGACTAGCATGAGCAGTCTTTATCGTCACAATAAATCCTCACTAAGAGGAAAGAGGTATTTTACAGCCAAAAATATGAGGCTTACTTTACAAAGACAAGCAAATGCAGTTCTTTTAGACAATCCTACGGGACTCTTGATGAAATATATCATTGAAACACATTCTATTATTTAGCAAAGCTAACAAATTAAGGATCGAATTTCTTGGATATTTTGTATTGTATCAGCAGACAAATAACTGCTTCATTTTACCTGAAATAAAGGTTTTTAGTGATTTGATGCATTTTGCTGCAGATCACTCCTTACTTCTTTGCATAGCAAAAGACTTACCATGATATAAACAATAGCCAGTAATGAGGCATGCTCCCAATTCCAAAATGAAACTATGGTGGGGGGCTGTCCAGTCTGGTGACGAGGCCCACAGATTGCGCGGGGCGGAGCGCATCCTTTGCCATTTAGATTCAGTATGAGAGAGATAAAACCATTCATGACCACATGCCGGTCAACAGAGTCAGAATGAAAGAGATTTATCTATCGGAGAAGAATAGGTTTCACTGGTTTTTGCGTAGGTAGAGCTCCAATCCTATGCCTGATGTAGAGTCGGAATGAAAGAAATAATTCTACTCACAAGTCGATAAAAACTAAAGCTAGACTGTGGGAAGAATATAATAAACTCTTTGACAATCTTTATTACAAACTAAAAACATTAAAGTAAGTACATTATTCATATTCTTTAAGATATCTAATACTTTATTCCCTAAAAACCAAAGCTTCTTTACATATTCTAATCAGCGTTATTCTTCTCTATCAAAACTAGGTGTTAGAATGACCTAGGATTAGTAATCTATTAGGAAAGCTAGAATAAATATCGTTTCAAATGTCTTGAAAGATCCATTGAGTTACTACGTCCATTTCATAGAGTTCTAACTACTAAACTAGACGACTCACGTGGCCATAACAAATTAGTATTCTTAGAACATAGGTTTTTTTATAAGTTAGGCAGCTAAATTATTAGGCTGTGTAGGGGGGTTTACAGTACCTACCTACCTACCTAAAGTACTACGTAAATTTCAAACATTTCTTCACTACTCTTTAGTAAGCAGAACAGACACTAAACATTCACCTTTCCCAAATGACACTTAGAGTTCCGTATCAAATCGATAATAACATTCCAAAGTGACACAAATGTAATTGGTCTCGTAGGTCACAATCGGTGACTAGCTGTCACGAGTGTCACACTCCAATGGCCATACAAAGGGAGGTGGACAGCGTAACATGATGGAGTGTCAACCTCCGGATGATAAACGAGAACGACAAATGAGAAATTCAATTTCTCGCTCCCGTTAGTTTCTGGGAGGTGATGGGCATGCCGCATGGGGTACCAATTTACATCTTTATGTGTGAAGCTAGCTAGATTCAAGCACAATGTTACATGTAAGGTTCTTTACATGATGTAACATTGTGCTTGAACATACAACTACATCACTATCACGGTATCACCCAACGATCACAATATTTAACTACCTACTGCATAGGGTTGTGCCGTCGTTATTAAGAATGATAAAGAATAATGCTGGAAATTATTACTCAAAATCATCTAGTTACAAAAAAAGCCGAGCTTGTATTATGGTAACCAAATTCTTACGTAGGTACTATACAGGTTGGGGAAAAATTTTACCTCATTGAGGGCAACACCTTTTCTTGTATAGTTAAGTTTTGTCACATTTTGTTCCTAAAAAACTATAGGTTTATTTTAACAATACTTCTTCTTCTTTTTATTTATGGCCTCTGTGTTATAGTCTCCACAAAAAACAATAAATTTCGGAATTTTGAACAATTGTCCATTCAGCCTAGAAAATGACATATGTCAAAAACTATTTTGTCTCAATCTACACTATTTCCCAAGAAGAAAATCGCAAGATTTCGTGAAACTTTAAAAAAGTTTACCATACAATTTCTATGAAACGCTATTCGCCTTATCATTGAGTCTATGAATGCAATTTCTCAATAGCCGCCAGCTTGCCTATCACGCCAAACTCAAATACAAAAATCAAACCTTTTGCCTAGCAACAAGTCTGAAGTACCTACCTACATTGCAACATTAGCTCGCGTAAAAGAACAACGAGTAAATAAATCCACCTTCCTCTCATAAAACTAAAACAATGAAATTCTATATTCTAGACCTGGTTGTTGTACTTGATGGCTACTGGAAAGTTTCATTTCACCTTGTTACGATTTTATAAAAGGCGTGACGTTGGTGGCTTACTGAAGCTCAGTGCCACAGTCTGTAAGTAGCTATTAATAGCCAGTGTGGTCACCTGGGTTTTTGAAAAGGGGCATTTTGACAAGCTAAAAAGGGCTAGATTAGCTAATTTTGACATGAAAAGGGCTAAAAATCGGATTCAATCGGAATCTACCAAAATCATTTAATTCTTATTTAATTTCTCGTTCTTCTGGTATATCAAATTTAATTCAATGTTTGAATTAAATTTGACAAATGATTTAGTTGCTTTACTTCTCTCCTTGATCTTGTTTATAACAATTTTTAACCGACTTCAAAAAAAGGAGGAGGTTCTCAATTCGGTTGTATTTTTTTTTGTTCTTGTTACTGGATCTTATGTTTTGGTTTCTTGCTGATTTACTTTATTTGTTTCATAGAATTTTTTGTCTCTTCCTAGCCCTCTCTTAGCTAATTTAGTTATTATAAGAGATGATGAGTGTGACGAAATCTATGCTACGTGGCGCGCGCATTATTTGATAATCGATAGGCACGGTGCGAATTTTCGAAGTTTTATATCGCAATACGAAAAGGGCTAGATTGCTCTTTCCGGGCTAAATCATCAAAAAACGAGTTCACTTATTGTAAAAAGTGCTAGATCTAGCCCGAAAAGGGCTAAGGTGGCAACGCTGTTAATAGCTAGTGCAATAACTACCAACTTTGGTGAATTTATTTATTACACTAGCTTCTACCTGAGGCTTCGCTTGGGTGATACCCTGATAAAAAGTAGCCTACTTATGTGTTAATCTAGGCCATAATCTATGTATATTCCAAGTTTCATCCACATCCGTTCAGCCATTCTGGCGTGGAAGAGTAACAAACATCAATACATACATCCTTACAAACTTTCGGGTTTATAATTTTTGGGACGTCGATTGACGCCGTGACCGACGCCGTAGTATTTATTTCTCTATGACCGACGCGACGTCCCGACACAGATACACAAAAGATACACAGATAAACAAAATAATTGTACCACAATCCTTTTATTATGGGTAGTCTAGCGGCACGTATGTCTAGCGGTGAACGAAACTTCTGCGCTTGGGTCTTTCGCTCTCTCTCGCCTCTAGCTCCCTTAATGATACCTTACTTTTGACTTCTGCGCAATAACGGTCAGCGCTAGAATTTCGTGCCGCTAATTATTGTAGGATAGTCTTTAATTTACATAATACTAATCCTACTAATATTATAAATATGTTTGTGAGGATGGGTGGATGTTTGTCTTCATGCAAAAACTACTGAAGGGATTCAGATGAAACTAAAAATACCTATACATAGTTTGTGACCTGGTTCCTTTTTATTTCGCTGTACCACGGTACTAGAGTGACACGGTAGACCTTTAATGCCTGAATGTAACTATTATTTATGTATGTAGGTACAACATGGCGTTGGCTTCGGCTTAAAGCATCATAAATTGCATTGTTCTGGAATGCAATTAAGTAAAACTTTATCGGGACATTAAACTTGAGAATGTTCCTAGTACCTACGTAGGTGCCTATTGCTACCTCTAGTCACCAACATTGCAACCATAAACTAGTTTTAATTTTACTTTATGACAACAAGTCGAAGACTATAAAATACAAACTTAGGTCTCCTCTCTTATTAAAATAAAACTACTATGTATACAGGGTGTAATCGTTAAATGTCCAGGCGATTATTCCGTAACTGTTTCAGATATAAAAAAACACAATATCGAAAATAGGTGACCTAATCAGTAAAATGACCTCAATAACTTTTTGAAAATCAAACGAAAAGTATCCAAAATTTTGACTTTAAACTTTAACTCCCATACATTTAGTAAGAAATTAGTACAAAGGTTTTAGTTTTCTTATTTTAAAAGGCTATTTAAGACCATCTTTTAATTAAATAATATTTATTTCTTAGTAAGTACAAAAATTTGTATTCAAAGCAGATGTTCGAAGTGACGTCCTTGTTGTGCGAGACAATGAAGAGCTCTATTTACAGTTTCTAAATAAATTTTCCTTAACATTTGCGGCGTAATTAAAGCAATTGCATGACGTACACGATTTTGTAACTCTTCTAGGTGGTGCATTATCTCAGCGTACACGATGTCTTTGATAAATCCCCATAGGAAGAAATCACAGGGCGTATGATCCGGGGATCTCGCAGGCCAAGAGGTTGCACTGTTATTATCAAACCGTCGTAATTGTTTCGTTTTTTCGTACAAAAACCCGCGATAAAGGTTTATAATTTAGAAAAAGTGTATCTTTTTCTCTGTTATTTTTGTAGCTTTTCAGCCAGTTCGAATGAATGCGATATTGAAACAAGGTTTATTACTAAATTGAGGTGGCAAGATAATTAATCTACATGTGTCTCTACTTGAAAATTATTAATATCATATCATACGTAAACATAAAATGAGATTAAGGTATTATGCGTACTAGATAACTTAACTTAGGGAAACTAAAACCTTTCTACCTACTAATCTCATACTAAATGTAAGGGAGTGATTAATGTCAAAATTTTGGATACTTCTCATTTGATTTTCAAAAAGTAATTGATGTCATGTAACTAATTAGCTAGCGTACTTTCGATATCAGTTTACGATTGTTTGATATCTGTAATCGTTACGGAATAATCGCCTAACGATTACACCCTGTATACTACCAGTACTGGGTACCTATGTAGTAGGCAGGTACCGAATTAATTAAGTAAATACCATAACTTTATCTATATTTAAGTGCAGGTAGGTACAAGGCGCTGGTAATACCGCAATAATACCGCAAGTGGCATCGCAGCCTTTTTGCTCTCTAACTCTAAGTGGGTAGGACATAATAAAATTAGGTATGTACGGTACGTTTAAGGACCTATTATATTCGAAATTATGTGTGGCATAAGTCTAAGTCGAACTTAACTTTATTTTTGTGGTCCCGTGGCAGCAAATTGCATCCACGGCTGCCAAGACAAGCAAAAGGTTTGTATTAATTTGCCTCATCTTGCTCTGTTCGTAAAACATTAACAGAACCAAGATCTTTGAATAAATAGTTTCTTTAAAGGAATCAATATTGAAATAATCAGAGGGAGAAAAAAAAGTGCCTACGAAAAAATTCTGATCCCAACTCTGAGAAAAATAAATGAATGTAATAATCTTTCATTTCATTTCACGAATGGTTGGTAGTAAGCACAGGTAGTAAAGTTCCTAATACGACGACTACCCGTACACCATAACATCGTGGAATAAATTTCCCCGATGTCTCGATGAGCTAAGAAGAAGAAATTATTGTGAATGTTACAGTCATTGTCAATGTAAGTCAGTGAAAAACGTCATAGGAGTAAGTCAATCAATGTCAAACACAAACAAAACCAATGTTGCCGTTTTAGTACTTTTAATGCTACATCTAGCATATTTCGTGACCCATTAGCATGAAAAAATTGGATTTAGCATATTTCATGATTGCATTTTTTGAACGTTACCGTAAGTATGATAAGCTTTATTAGTAAGGAATTAAAAAGATTTTATAAAAACCAGAGAGAATTTGTTTATTGACTCATAGTGTTTTTTTAGGTAGCATCTCTAAAGAAACTAGGACTTCCCCGAAATTTATGTTTAGCTTTTGCTTAGCGATTGTTAATTTGTTACGAACGATCAGTGCAGTGCTCATAATTTTAACGTCTAATTTGAATTTGATGTTTAATTATAATATGGCTTCTCATATATATGAGCAAAATTAGCGTGAAGAAAGAGTTTAACATAATATTGCAAGTTTTGTACGTGTAACATATATATAATCGTTTAAATTTTCTGATTAAAGCAACACATTTCCACCACAAAACATGTAAAATATGAAGGGTCAATGAAAATTAATTAACCTACGATGCAAATTAGTCATAATACCCGAAGCGCAGAGTCTTCTCTTGCAGCTTTTTCCATAATTTATTCAAGCTCTACTATTTGTTTTATCAACGTACCTATGTCTTCTTGTGTTTAATGTATTATTTGCTTATGTTTAAAAATAGTGTATCTATTTGTAGTGAACGGTTCTCATCTTATGACGTCACCTATTATAGCTCAAGTCTGAAAACCAGCGCTGCCACCATACATCCCATGTTTGGTAGCAGCATTTCGCTAAGGCTGAGCCTATTTGACCGCAACAAAGAGGGGCTTACATGATTGTGTGTATGTGTGTTGTGTGTTTTTTTATTGTGTCTTTACTGCTGTTTTGTTAGCTTACACTATCATTCTTTTGTTTGTGAACCTTCCTTTTTGTGTGTCAAATAAATACATTATTCCTTTCTTTCTTTCTTTCTCTCTTTATATGCGAATATACATAAATAAATAAATAAATAAATAATGCTGGACTATCACACAGCATCATGTAGCCCCAAGCTAAGCAGAGCTTGTGTTATGGGAACCACATGATTGATATATTACATAATATACTTTTTTTTTTGTAAATACATACATATCATACATAGAAAACACCCAGACCCGAGACAAATATCTGCAGAACATGCAAACATTTGTCCCGCGGCGGGAATCGAACCCGCAACCTTCTGCGTCACAGGCATCTATTTTAACAGTTAACCACTTCAGTTTGCTATACGGGAATAAAATTTAGCATGTTATTTAGCATTTTTTGGCATTATTTGCACCAAGTTTCAGCATTATCTTATCTCCAAATAAAAAACGGCAACACTGAACAAAACAAAAAAAATCTTGAAAGTTTTATTTGTTTTGGTTTTTTGTTTGTGATTTCTTTCTTGAAAAATATAATCAAAAAGGCACCAATGATATTGGACTACATTATTAAATTTCACTTTCAAGATGTATTGGATATTCTATCAGATAGGGACAATTTGGGTTATTTCAGTATAAAAATTGAGTAAGTTTCTTTAGACAAACTTCAGCTTCTCACAATAGAACGTATAATTTCTAAACCCAAAAATTTGCGTTACTTTTCACTTCATATTTACCGACCAGTTGTCACTTATTATTAATAATTTAATTAAATACTTGCTACAAACTTCCATGGTAGCTATTACTTAAAACATAACCTATTTTGTATATTTCCTGGGGTGTTAGGTGTTCGAACCATTACCTTCGTGCCCGGTTTACAGCATCATCATCATCATCATCAGCCTATAACAGTCCACTGCTGGACATAGGCCTCCCCTAATGAGTTTACGGCATAGCACAGCCTAACTCCGGCACAGCATAAAACCTTGACCACAAATGGTAGCAGCGTCTGCGGCGAGAAGCTGTGCCCTTCAATCCCCAACCTGCATGCCCAAGGTGGAAATTATGGGCATATCCCCTTTCTTATTTGGTAGGCGTATGTCCAGCAGTGGACTGATATAAACTAGTGTTTGGTTTAAAGATTGTTTACTCTCAAAAACAAAATACATGTACACGAGATGAGAATTACTTCATCTTATTCAATAAGCTTTACATATTGTCTGCTCATCTAGCAACTAGGTATAATGATTAATGATACTTCGTTGCTGTTGTTGTTTTATGTATTTACTTAGTTTTTTTTTATATTTATAGCTTCTTGAAGCTATTCGAAACCCACCCAGATGTTGGTGACAAAATACTATGTAACCCTGTTGAAAGTTTACCAGCTTGCAACAAAGATATACTCAAAGCGCAGCAAAATATCTTAGAGTATGAAGAATATAAAACTACAGTATTGAAGTTGGACTACTGTTTCTTGAAGAGAAATGTACATGCAAGGTTTTTCGGTTTGCCAGTCTGCCCAGAGTTGCATCGGACTGTGTTCCCTAAGAATGTGGATCTGGGCTGTTTTCTGAAAGTTACAGGTTTGTATGTTATTTTTTAATATCTACAAGGCGAGCAGCCAGACTAAGCCACTGAACTGTACCCCTAGTACGAGTTGCACAATTCGAAAACTTTCTTGGTTTACCATTTTGAATTTTAATGTACGTTTTTTGGAAATTACGCAATAAATTTTAGGTAGAAACTGATTGAACAACGTTGATAATGTAATCTTCTTGCAGATTGCAATAATTATCACTCAAAACCGTGAGGTAATTAACGAAAAAAGGTACTTCATAATTGAGCTTGATATAGTATACCATAAAAGTTTTCGAATTGCGAACTCGTACTAGGCCCTCTAATTGCCCATGCAACTGAAGGCGTTCTTTTTTGTATTAATATAGGATATTTAATTACTTAACTTTTTATTTGCTAAAACATAGATCTACACTAGACAATAGATTTTCTATTCTGTCTAGAATCTAACCTACAAAAGCTTAAATGATAGTAATAAGGGTTTTCAAATTAGCCTGGCCTATCAATGATTGTAATTGCCCCTCATGGCATGACAAATATAGCTTGCAGCATCATATCCAGCTTCCGAGGCCCACTATCAACATGCTAGGGATGTTAAATAAGGCCTGGATAGCTCCTCCCTATTTTATGCCCATCTATACGAAACATTCAGCCTTGCCTAGGTCAGGAACATGTAAATAGACTCCCTTTCCTCCAATTGGACTCCAGTTTGTCAATTGTGCATGTGAGGAACATTTTTTTCATTTTGTGGTACTTGAAGATGTAACAAGCACATAGCCCACCTGATGTTAAGTGGTAACCATTACCTATCATAAAGCATTGCAACACCCTGCATCCATCTACTTGAGGCAAGATGTTAAGCCTTATGTGCCTCTAACTGCATATGCATGTCATGACATGTTTCTAACTGTTTCAGGAACTGTTGTAAGAGTAACACAAGCAAAAATGTTAGAATATCAGAGAAAATATGTCTGTTTAAAATGTAAACATGAGAATTGTGTTGAAGCAGAGTTTGAGAAGAGATACATTTTGAGAGCAACTTCAAAATGTCAAAATGACAATTCAAAGTGTAAAAGTGGAACCTTCACACAGGTCAATTTAGTGTCGCGAGAACACTGTAAAGATTATCAGGAGATAAAAATACAGGTACTTAAATTATCTTAATAGTACTGTACTACTACAGTTTAGAAGCAGTTGCCAAAATTGTATCTTTTGTTCTTTCTGCTTCAACTATTTTAAGATTTTGAAATTTTATTCAAGGCAGGGTGCCTAGTGATTTAGATTGTATCTAAGTAGTAAAGGCGACGTTTTCTATTATTTGTTATACCTTTATGAAACCAATCAATGTACAGTATGATACCTACTTTTAAGTAAATTATTAATTTACAGGAGCAAGTTAACAAGTTGAGCATTGGCACTATACCAGGCTCTATGTGGGTGGTATTGGAGAATGACCTTGTAGATTGCTGCAAGCCTGGTGATGATGTCATTATTTGGTAAGATCCAGAATTTAATAAGGGACTAAAGATTGCTCAAAATAGCGCCATCTATAGTCGAATAAAAAAACTGGGTTGACTCATTAGCGAGTAGCTGTAGTTTTGTTATAGAAAAAAAATTCATTGGTGACGTTATCATATCTTCCAATTTTTTTAAAATAGGTATTCTGTTAGTGTATGAGAAGAGCCCAATTTCAGCATTGAGCTGCGGAAAAATATTTTGTGGTGTTACAATAGGCTAGATGCGTGAAAAATTCTAATTAGTCCGTCATTTACAATATCAAAAAATATTGGACACGTATTTTTTCTTTTGTCAATTAAACTAAATTTTTTTTTTTTTTTTTTTTCCTCTTCTTATCTGCAATCGGCTGTTCAGCCATAATCAGATGTGATCTGGGGGGTGAGTCGTATGGGCGCAATTCCAATGAGTTGCGCCAGAAATTGGTTGTGTGAGAGGTTTGGTCATCCTCTTTGGTCGAGATTCAGTATTTGCCATCTTTTGAGGCGTTTAACATTTTCTTGGTCGTTGAGCAAGTTTTTGGCCAGTTCATTTGTGTGCTTGTTAAGCCTTTCTTTGTATCGCTTGCTATGTATACATATTTCTTCCTTAACGGTCGGCATCTCAAGGTAGTTGTGTATTTCGTTGTTTCTCACAAACCAGTGTGCGCTTGACAAAGTTCTTAGGGCGATATTTTGGAACCTTTGTAGTATTTCAATGTTAGAGTGACTCGCAGAGCCCCAGAGTTCTAATCCATATGTCCAGATCGGTTTAATTATAACTTTATAAACAAGAAGTTTATTACTCAGTGATAGTCGAGATTGGCGCCCTAGTAGCCATGACAGTCCCTTGAATTGTATGGTTGCTTCTGTTTTCTTGGCTTTTATATGATTTGCCCAAGTAAGTCTTCTGTCAAGGTGAAGGCCTAGATATTTCACGCTTTTACTGCTTGGCAGTGGTTTTCCTTCCATGTTCACAGGTGGGCAGTCCCCTTTCCGAAGAGTGAAAGATATTTGGGTCGATTTTGTCACGCTAGACTTTATTCTCCACTTGTTCAACCACACATCAATTTTGTCGAGCTGTCTCTGCAATTTGGAGGATGCCGCGTTTGGGTCTTTGTCACTTGCAAGGCATGCAGTATCATCCGCGTATGTTGCTGTTACAACGTCTTCCGTTTCAGGCAAGTCTGACGTGTATATTGAATACAGAACCGGGCCAAGTACGGATCCTTGTGGTACAGACGCGGTGATGTAATAAAGTTTCGAGAGGTCTTCTTCGTATTTCACTTGGAATTGCCTGTTTTCCAAGTAGGATTTAAAGATCATATAGAGTGAGTTTGGTAAGAGGGTTTTTAGTTTGTATAGTAGTCCCTTATGCCAGACTTTGTCAAATGCCTGTTGTATGTCTAGGAATGCTGCTGCACAGTACTCTTTCTTCTCTAATGATTGTCTTATTTTGTGTACCACCCGATGTACTTGTTCTACCGTTGCATGCTTCTCTCGGAACCCGAATTGATGGTCAGGTATGACTGAGTTCTCCTCCAGGACTGGTTTAAGTCTTTTTAGAAGAACTTTTTCGAATACCTTGGATAGAACAGGTAGCAGGCTTATGGGTCTATATGAGCTGGGTTCATTTGGTGGTTTGCCAGGCTTCGCTATCATACATATTTGAGAGATTTTCCACAGCTTTGGGTAATAGTGCACTCTTAAGATGGCGTTAAATAGCATTGTAAGGAAGACTATTATTTTCCTAGGTAATTGTTTTAGGACCTCGGCAGTTATTAAGTCGAAGCCAGGAGCTTTTCTATTTTCTAAATTGCGAATAGTTCGTGCCAATTCCCTTGGTGTGATAAGGAGCAATGGAGGAGATAGCTGTTGATCGCTGTTTATAACTCGGTCAACTTCGTCTTCAAACTCTGTCATAGTCGACTTGTTCGGGGTAAACACTTCGCTTAAATGTTTAGCAAACACTTCAGCTTTTTCAATCCCACTTCTAGCCCAGTGGTCATTAAGAGATTTTCTTATAGGAGGAATATGGTTATGTGGTCTTTTGAAGTTTTTGGTTATTTTCCACAACGAATAGTTATCTTTTTTACAAGCTGAAAGTGAAGATAGTTGTTCTTGAAAGGTTACATTTTGATTTTCTTTTATGATTTCTTTGAGTTCTCTGGAGATTTTATTATACTCTGCTCTATCTGCATCAGATCTGCTTGAGTGTAGTTGCCTTCTTTGTTTTCGTTTTTCAGCTAGCTTATCGCGTATCTCTAATGGAATGTTATTTCTTTTGTTAGCGCTTTTCAGTGACGGGTTAGCACGCCACGCAGCAACTTGTATGAGGTTTGTTATGTAGAATGATGCCTCATCTATGTCTTCTTTTGTTTTAAGTTTGACCTTTAATTCGACTTCATTCTCAATATATTCAGCGAATGAGTTCCAGTCGGTTTTGTGGTTGTATAGAGTTGGTAACTGGGCTCTATGTATCACCGAGACGCTGAATGTTGCTATGACAGGGGTGTGATCAGACACTGAATCAAGTGACGATTCCACATCGAAGTACATATCAGATAGACCTTTTAAGACGAAGAAATCGACGAGATCGGGTATCTTATTAATGTCGGTTGGCCAGTATGTTGGTTGATCTGTCCCTAATGTTGTAAGTTTATTCGTGTCGATGCTTTTTTTGAGTTCTCGCCCTCTTGTTGTGGTTAATCTCGATCCCCAGTGGGTATGTTTACAGTTCCAGTCTCCACCACTAATAAATTTGGTCCCTAAGGTTCCGAAGTACTGGTCAAACATTTGTTGTTTAGGTTTGTGTTTTGGTGGGCAGTAGATGGCGCTCACGTTAATAGAGCTCATGTGTTCGTTTACAGTGATGGTAGTAGCCTGCATCCAGTCTTCTTTAAACTCACTATGTAGGTGGTGTTTTATGTTACTTTTTATAATAACTGCGGACCCACCGTGAGACGTGGTATCAGGGTGGTTGGTACAATATACACTATAGTTGTCCATCTTGAAGTGTTTGCGATCATTGAGGTGGGTTTCAGATATCAAGGCAATATCGACTTTATTAGCTTTGAGCAGTACTTCTAGCTCTTGTTTATTTGGTGTAAGGCCATTGATATTCCAGGTGGCAATGCGTAGTGACTGCATTATGGAAGTTTACTGATGAGAGTAATGATGAGGTTCATCATTGTGCTTAGCTGGGTTATAAGTTGATCTATCCTTTCAGTCTGTTTTATTATTAGATTTTCTAAACTAGGTTTGTGTTCTTGTCGGATATTGTCGATTTCTATTTTTCTAGATTGTGTTCTTTGTGACTCATGGTCAGCGTAATTTCTTAGGTTTGTTCTATGTGACTCTACAAAGTCACTGCTGTCTTTTTTCCCCTGTGTCTCTATATTGTTATCAATGTTTGTCGGGTATGTTGTTTTCTGTGTCTCTGTAAGGTCTATCACTTTTTTGTCTTGATTAATAGGAGTGTTTTTAGCCTGTTTTTTAAGGGCTGCACTGTATAACTCTAAGCTTTCCATAACAGTTAGGTGTCTGCTTTTTCGTTGAGTAGTCATGGTGTTTGCTGTGTGCTCTTTAGATGTTGTTTCTGCACTATTTTGTCGATCAGGAGGGATATGGTCTATTTTAGATGTATCGATAAGTTGATTTTTGGTCAATTTTGTCTTTAGGAGTGGTACAAATTTGTTCCCATTTCGTTTTCTTGCGAGAACTTCTTTATACACCTGACATCCTTTGTAGCTAGCAGGGTGACTTCCTGTGCAGAGTGTACACACAGCTGGTGTGTTTTCATCAATGGGGCACAAAGTAGTTTTATGTGCTCCAGCACACTTTACACACCTGTATGGTCGCATGCAGTTGTTTTTGCTGTGCCCATATTGTTGGCACCTCATGCATTGCACCACTGTTGTTTTCCTTATTGGGTCTTCGATTGTTACTTTTTGGTTGTATATTACTTTTATACCTTTAACAAGTTTATTATTGTCGTGTGGGGCTATATTGACAAAGAATGTATTTAAGGGCTCTTTGGTTCCTTGCTTTCGAGCAGTTACAATTTCTCCTTGCACCTTATTTCCAGTTTGCTCAATTGCATCTATAATAGCATCTTTTGGTGTACTAAAGTGTAGGTGTTTGATGACGATCCTCATGCATTTTTGGTCTTTGCGGGTGAAGGTGTGACCTATTAGCCCCTTGCTTCTGATGTGTTCGATTAAGGTTTTATATTTGTCTACTGTGTTTGAGGAGATGATAAGTTGATTCTTTGATACAACTTTGTAAGTGTAGTCACTTTTTTCGATAACTTCTTCAATGAGCTGAGTAAGTTTTGTGAGATCATCAACACCATACAGTATTATTGGAGGTGGTTTTGGTGTTCTTTTAGCAGGTGCAGCATCTACCTCCAATTCAAGTAGTGCGAATCTGTTACTTGTCTCTATTTCTGGGGCAATGTCGTATTCAGGATTGTTTATTCCTCTGTGTTTATTAATTAGGTTTTCACGTCGCTGTGTTCTTTTAGCTTGGTTGATTTTTGATTCTTTGTCATCGGGTGAACGATTTCTTTTTTGGTTTGGCATTCTTTGCCAGGGTACGTCAGGGTTGTAGGTTTTTGTTTGAATATTTTCTATTGGATTATCATTATCTTTTTGATTTCTTCCAATGGCATCACTAAAGGATGCTGACCGTTGACGGATGAATAATCCTGGATGGAATAATTGTTGTGTTAATGTTTTCTTTGGGTTTTCCGGTAAAGTTTCCTTGGGCAGCAATACTTTGCCCCCCCCAGAATACGTGGGGCAGCCCGAGCAGTGCTCAGGGAGGGATTCTCCGGCAACGCCGGTACCCTCCTGGGGTAGAATTTCTTTGAGTCTTGCTTCCATATTTAGGGTAATTTTCTCTTTAGAGTTGTCTTCCCTTAGCCAGGTAATTCGGTTATGGCGCCGAAGATCCGCCTTCGCATTTCACACTTAGCTACTACGGTCACGAGGTAGATGTTATTGTGCGGGGCTCGTTATAGACCGCAGCATTGCCCAGGAGGGACGACCTGCATAGATGGAGATATGCAGGCCCATCAATAGCCCGCGGCGGCAGACTAGAGATGGCGTGGACGTGTGTGAGTGCTTTCGGTGCGCGCCTGATAGCCTAGCTCCGCACACCTAGGCGTGCGCTATTGGCTTCTTAGCATTTTCTAGGTGCATGTTCCCTGGCAGAAGACATGCCCCACTAAGACCTACACCGACCCCCCCCTAAATAATTAAACTAAATGACAAAGATATAGTGCGTTGAAGTTCCGCGTGACGTCACGGGTAAGTACACTTATTACATACAAGTGACGTCACAAGCCCCCACTCCCGAACTTTGACGCTCTATAACTTTGTCGATTTCCATTGATTTTCAAAATAAAAAAAATACGTGTCCAATGTTTTTTGATAATCGAAATTGACGGACTAATTAGAATTATTATTTTTCTACCCAGGCATCATCCCTCTCTCTCTCTCTCTTCCTGGCTATATATCCCACTTGATGATGGGGTCAGCCTTCCTACAACTTTTCTTCCACTTCGCTCTCTCTTTGACATCTGCATGATAACCCAGGCATCATCCCTATTGCAAGTATTTTTAATTATCAATTTTTCTAGCGGCACAGTCCGTCGCCGCTGGAGGCCATCCGTGCAAACGAAAAAATCCGAAGTGGAGCTTGTACTGCAAGCGAATTACGTAGAAGTATGCAACGCGCAACGGTCGGAGGTGGTTTCATCAGCTCCTGATATTAAAGAGTGCTTTGACGAGTTCTGGGAAAAATATGCCGCGTGCCCTTTGAAAGGCAGGGACCAGATATTAATGGGCGTGTGTCCACAGGTAAAACAGATAAAAGCCTTGTAGTCGAATGTTCCCCGAAATGTCTTAGGGAAAACATCTCACTTAAAATTGTACCTATCGCCAAATAAGTTGTACAAGGTGTCTAGTAGATAGATTTCTTTACACATATATTTCGCCGGCAATTTTATATTATTTTAGTAGCAGTAGAGTTCTTTGTGAAGGGCTTGCCCGGGTAAGTACTGCCACCATGCCTGTTTCTGCCGTCAAGCAGCTTTACTGTCTTTCGGTTTGAGGGATGGGGGTGCCGCTGAAATTACAGGCACTAGAAGCTTCTCACGTTCATGCCTCAAGTTGATGGACGGCATTGCATCGTAGGGCACGTTCCAAAAGTGTGATTTACGATGCAATGCTTTGTGATAGGTAATGGTTACCACTTAACATTAGGTTAGCCATGTGGAATAGAATAGAATAATTTTTATTTAGCACAACACACAACAATACACAGAAAAAACTTAGGAAACATTTTGGTAAGAATATGACATAAAAATGAGATAAGTACATAGCACAATAAAAACTAGAAAAAAAAAATACAACCGAATTGAGAACCTCCTCCTTTTTTTGAAGTCGGTTAAAAAGTAAATATGACATGAAAGTTACAAGAAATCTTTTAGGAGTAATTTTAAATAATTAAATCAAAGTGGAGGATGAAACCACTTACATCTAAGCGGAACCCAAGCCAACCTCACCTGCACGTGGTGCACCCTGCTAACTGACAAACGAGGCTCTGGCGGCCGGCTGATTGCGGCATAGCGAGCAATCATCAAAGTAAGAAGCCTACCTATATAATGTATAACATGTAAGTAGGAAGGTTTGTTGGGCTAATTACATGTGCCTGTTCCATCTAAAGGTACCATAAAAAAGGTATTTTTAAAATGAAGTATTTAAGCACTACTAGATTATCTCAACAGGACTATTTATTTAAATTGCTAAAATCATACTGAAGATTTCCGGAAAAATATTACACTCATCTCATAGACATAGACCTGATTCGCCGATAGTCGATAGGAATAACATTCGTATTGAAAAACGGGCTAATTTTCACGCACCGTAACATAGATGAAGAGCCAGTAATAAATACAATTCAAGACTTTGTTTCATTTTCCAGGTATACGGCCTTCAACTAGTTAAATTGGCCGTGCTTCTAACGGTAATAACAGGCTCCAATCATATCGTGGATGACGAGAAAAAACCGTCTGAAGACGATAAACACGCCACCAGAGTGCGCGGCCAGTGTCATTTATTGCTTGTGGGCGATCCAGGTACTGTAAAACTGAATATATACATTGCATTCACTAGGGGGCAAGTGACTGGAGATGTCGCTAGATAAATGTAAACAAGTACAGTGGTTTTCGGTTATATCGACGGCTGAGGGACCACTTTAATTCGCCGCTATATCCTGATGATATTGTTGAATGTGAAACTCCAAATTGTTTACACAGATCAACATTGTTTTCACCATTTTTCAGTCTTGAAATGATTTCCACTTTTTCTTTAACAGTAAATATACGTCAAGGAGCACAAGTTAAAAAAACACTGTTCACTCACTGAAAATTGCTACGTAACTGATTCATAAGTTTAACTTCATATACGTGCTAAGTAGTCCTACATGACAAACAAAGCAATTGGCTTGAATGTAAACAAAGGATAAGAAAGCTTAATAGTTTTATGAATGAGTCTGCGCCTTTGCCTGCCGACTCAGGATTTCTAGGAATCTGCCACAACTAGTTCAGAAAAACGAGTCGCGATACCCAAAATACGAATACGAAACGCGATACGAAAGTATGCTTTAAATTCAAGGAACGTAAGTTTAACGTAGCTATAACCAAAAAGTCATAACAACAGAGGTCGTTATTAGTGAAATCCATTGTATTATTTAAAAAAAAGACGTGTGGCACTCGGGGACTGCCGCGATAAAGCTATTGCATAGCATTTTGTATCAACTTATGCAATTATAATTATTTATTTATTTTATTTATGCAGTATTTCTTTTTCTTTGATATTAATTCAAGTTACACTTTTTGAGCGTGGTGACCGATAAGAAAACAATTTTTTTTTCTCTTATTAAATAAAAATACGTCTAGTTGCACGCACACAAACACCGTGTCGAAGACTGCCGAAAAGAAACGACGTTAGACAATGCAAGGCCTTCAAGCCACACCTCCGTGCCCGTCGGAGTGGGGAGCGTGAGGTTTTTTTTCGTTACGGAATTTCTGGATTCGGTCCCCGCGCTCAAGGCCCTCGATAGAAGCTATGCAATAGCTTAAAAAACCGACTCCATAGACAGTAAGTTTTTAGTACTTAGTCAGTTCAGTAGTCTTTTTAAATTGAAAATGGCTTCTTGCAGTCGCCATATTGCATTTTTTTAAATTTTATATAGCCTATGTCACCCTTGTGATCTAGATGAATCCAACGACACCTCATTAGTCAAAATCCGTCTAGCCGTTTGGGCTACAGTGACCGACAAATAATATTACAAACATACATACACCCTAAAAACATAACCTGACTGAAGACCACTGAGAAAAGATGATGAAATGTTTATACTATGCCTCTTTCACTTTAAATTGAAGGACGTTAGGACACCCTCCAGCCAGGTGGAGTGACGATCTGTGGAAGACAGCTGGTAGAAACTGGATGCGTCGAGCTCAGGACAGGGCGCAATTTCGCTCATTAGAAGAGGCCTCCAGCAGTGGACTGCTATAGGCTGATGATTATAAGCTTTGCTTATTTTAGGGCTACATGGTGCTGTAAGATACATAGTGTCCAGCATTATTTATTATTTATTTGTTTTAGGCACCGGGAAGTCACAGTTGCTCCGCACCGGCGCTGACCTGACTGCTCGCTCAGTTTTCACCTCAGGTGCGGGCAGCACTAGAGCTGGTCTTACTTGTGCTGCTTTGAGGGTAGGTATTTATAACGGTAACATCAGCTTATATCTGTCTGTTGCTGGACAAAGGTCTAACTTTATAAGAAAGGGGTATGCCCATTATCCCTACACTGAGCATGCGGGTTAGGGATCGCAGGTCACAGCTTCTTCCACCAATGACGCTACTGCCCGTTGGCGGCCAGGGGATTTAGCTACGCCGGTGTTAGGCTGCGCTATGCCGCAATCAGTCGGCTGCCAGAGGGGCTCTAGCAAATTGCTCCATAGCACCACAAAGGGGTGTTTGTTATACAGCATGGTGCACCACCTACAGCTACAGGTAAGGTTGGCTTGGGTTCCAATGATGGAGGTTGAACTTGAAACCCCTTACACCTCCAATTAACTATTTCTCTTTTAATATTGAACAATGTTTGCCTCGACATTTCAGTCTGTTTGCCCCTTGGCATCCATTTCACCATATCGATAGCTGTTCTGTTACATGTACCATTCGCTACAGTCTTAAATAAATCGATCCATCTTTTGAATGGCCTGCCTCGTTTCCCTTTCCTCATTCCCGTGAACCATGTACAGGTTCAGGACCAGTACCTTATTATTATTTCATGGTCCATGCCTAACCACAAATAAAATAAGCCGGTTAATCTGCTAAGAACAACAAGTAATCCAGGTGCTTTAATTATTTTCCGAATCAAAAAATTATACCTAAATTATTAAAGAAGATCGGTCAGTTTCATACAACCTGTGACCTGAGACCTGACCATAAAATGTCGCGTCTAGAAATGACCTATGTCCTAATTGCTAGTTCTTATTGCAGGATATCATGTTCAATTAATTTTTTTTTATTAAAGCCGGAGAATTTTTCTGGGTATTTATTTTATACTTTTAGGTTACAATCGATTAGGACACTGGCGCCATTTAACAAAAACTAACCAAAAGCATGCTTTTGTTAGAGGCAGTTTTGTTTTAGATGGTTGACATTGGGACGAGAGATGCACAATGTGTATGAGAGTGCGTTCAATAACCATGATTCGTTATGATAGGGCGTATTGCGATCAATATTTATGATTAATTTACTAAGTATTCCGGCTATAATAAATAAAGTTATTAGTTATAATTTCAATACTCCATTATCAAGAATATTTTTACATAATTCGCATTTTTAGTCGCTTCCATTTATGGTCAGGTCTGAAATGACCGGCCTTCTTTATTATCTTTGATAGGAAGAAGGCGAATGGCAGTTAGAAGCTGGTGCATTGGTTTTATCTGACGGCGGAGTGTGCTGTATCGATGAGATCTCTCAACTCAGGTAGGTAAATATCCTTCATATTGCCTACTAATACTCCCCGTATTAGTCCAAAGGTCAGAATATCCTAGGTGTTAAATTGTCCAGAAAATAATAGCAGTTGTCGAAATGTCACTAGCAGTAGTAGAGATCTTTGTGAAAGGCTGATCTGGGAAAGTATTACCATCATGCCTATTTCTGCCGTAAAGCAGCTTTGCTGTGTTTCGGTTTGAATTGTGTGGGTGCCGGTGAAATTACAGTCACATGAGGATTAACACCTTCATGCCTCGAGTTGATGGACGCAGGACCTACGAAGCAAAAGCTTTTTATAAAGTTATGGCTACCACTTAAGGCGACTGTAAGGATCAAACCTCCCTCTCGCTCGCACTATCCAACATTTTTGAATATATAAAATCACTGAATGTAGTTATGCAAAATAGCAAACCTTCACGGCCTAGAAAATAACAATACAAAGGTTCAGCAAGAATATCATGTTGAACCCAACATGTTTTCCTACCAAAAAATTTGCACTAACATTGATCACATTGGTGCAAGTTTTTTGGTAAGAAAACGTGATAGAATCAAAATGATATTATTGCTGAACCTTTGTATTGTTATTTTCTAGGCCGTGAAGGTTTGCTATTTTGCATAACTACATTCAGTGATTTTATATCTTCTAAAATGTTGAATAGTGCGAGCGAGAGGGAGGTTTGATCCTTATATATAACAACAAATTGCCAGTTTGACGAGAGAGTACATTGATTTTGTGAACTGTGTTTTTAACTGACTTCAGATAAAGGAGTTCTTAGTCCTAAATTCGGTTTTATTTTTTATATTTGTTACTTCACGTTAATTATGAACGAATTTGAAAAAAATATTTTTCTTGTTGGTCCGATAACTATTCTTTTTGACAGGGAACATGACCGAACTGCTATACATGAAGCGATGGAGCAACAGACAATATCCATAGCAAAGGTAGGTACTGACTTATTTTGAACTTCAGTGCTCTGAGACTCAATATCAATATTTCAATTATTCAAAAACAAGCAGCTTTCTTAATTGGGGGGAATCAAATATAAATCAAGAGAAGTCGAAGCAACATTTTCTCTAAGGATCTCAGGGAGGGTCTTTTTTTGTCTTAAGATTATAATTCTGATCTCGGCTGCACGCAGCATTGCTGCCTGCCGCGCCGCGCTGATTCCGAGCAAGGCGGTAGTGTTGCGCTGTTGTATATTCATCTTTCGTTCACGTACGTAGGTATACTATCGCTGCTGCGGAACGTCACTACGGGGCGACACTGCCGCGGAGCTCGGAATGTAATCTATAATAAACCTATAAAGAATATATGGGGACTGCTGCGTGCAGCAGTGTTCGGAATCATACCTTTATTGCGGTTCACACTTACCGGCGCGCGTCGGAGAGCATCGGAGAGCAGTTTATAACATGCTAAAGGAAATTGATTATCCACAAAGCAGTTAGGTTCCTTATTTGCATGCAACCCAGCTCTGAGCTTTGTCAAACACTGACATAAATAGATCCCTAAGTAGATATTGCATGTGTTTCCCACTGTAAGGCTCCATAAAGTTAGTCAATCTTTTAAAAGGATGTCTGTACGATTTTTTAACAAAATCCCAAATTATGTAATTAATCTATCTGTAAATAAATTCAAAAATGTTGTTAAACGTAATCTATGTAATAAAGCTTATTATAAAATATCTCATTATTTAGATGACAAAAAAGCTTGGGATGAAACTGCCTCCAACTCCATTAAAAACAATGTAATAGATATTAAGTACAATGACGTTAAAAAAATATAAGCCAAGCAGAGTTTCTTGCCAATTCTTCTCTGTTTGGTCACGTTACGAATTGGTGGTAAATTAAAAAAAAATGACGTTTCAAAGTGTACTATACAGTTCCTACTGAATAAATGAATTTTGACTTTTGACATGCAAATAAGGAACTTAACTGCTTTGTGGATGTTTCAGTTCCTCTACCATGTTATAAAATGCGCTTCGATGCTCTCCAACGCGCGCCGGTAGATTTGAATCGTACATTAGAGTAAACCAAGCGTCAAAAGAAAAAGTGAAGTATAAAATAATTTTCGATTAAACATTTGTGGAAGGTAGGATATCAATTACAAACGAATACATAGAGTTTGAAACCTTGATTAACTATTTTTGACGTTATAAAAATCTGACAAAAGTTAAACAATGCTTAGGTCCAGTTTCACCATACTCTGTTAGTTAATTAAATGCCCTGTTAATTGTTTTAACAGATTGTTAAGGTTAACGAGTGTTCCACAATGTGCTAACGATTGATTAGTTTTCTTAATCAGTTGTTAAACTTAACGGCTGCCCCACAGGTCCGTTAAATTGTTAACAGACGATTATTATTACAGTCAAAAATTCAAGATGGACATGGCGTATAATTTTATTTTCGAAAACGAAGATATTTTAGACAATTTAGATGATTTGGACAATTTAGTAAAACGTCCTAGAATATACAAAGAACGGCGAATGTTTTTCGAAGAATACGATGTCATTAATTTTTGCACGAGGTTTCGTTTATCGAAAGAATCTGTTTTGGATGTATTACAATTAATTGAAGACAAGCTTGAATACCCATCAGATCGATAAGTTCCTAATTTGCTTTACCTATGTAAGTAGGTACTTTGCAAAGGTGACATCATACGCTAACTTATTTTACTATTTTCACCAACATAATTATTTAACATAACCTCTATTTGTTTACAGGAATGAATCTATTTCACCTATAAATCAATTGTTTTTGACATTAAGATACTATGCAACTGGTTCGCAGCAAATAACTGTAGGAGAACTATTGTGGAACAAGCAAGTCTACATCTCACAGAATTATACTTATAGTAACCGCAGCAATAGCCTCCCTCAGCCGTGAATTTATCAAGTTCCGTGAGTCAGGGGACGAGTTAAGGAAAGCACAATTAGAATTTTATAATAAGCGCGGTTCCCAAAGGTTTCGGGTGCTCTTGACTGTACACATGTACGTATTAGATCACCTGGTGGAGAAAATGGAGAGTATTTTAGAAATCGAAAAGGCTATATGTCCATTAATGTGCAAGCCATTGGTAGTGCAAACCTAGAGATATTAGATTTGGTAGCAAGATGGCCAGGCAGTAGTCAAGATCAGACTATATGGAATGCCTCATACAGAAATCCACACCACACACCACACCAGCCTATATCAGTCCACTGCTGGACATAGGCCTCCCCTAATAAAGGGGGATATACCCATAATCCCCACGCTGGGCATTCAGGTTGGGGATCGCAGGGCACAGCTTCTCGCACCACCGACGCTGCTGCCCGTTGGTGGCCAGGGGATTTAGATGTGCCGATGTAGGCTGTGCTATGCCGCAATCAGCCGGCCGCCAGAGCTCCGTTCGTTGTTTAGCAGGGTGCACCACGTGCAGGTGAGGTTGGCTTGAGTTCCGAAGATAGGGGTTGGAACCCCGTACACCCCCATACATATATACATACAGAAATGCCATATTTGAAAGCAACTGGTATGGAGATGCAGTTCTTTTGGCTGATAGTGGATATATGAATCGACCATATATAATGATTCCATTAGAAGACCCAAGGACACCAGAGGAGGTATCCCGCTTGCATGTTAAATGCAGAGAGTCAACGATATTTCAATTTGGTCACATCACATAGCCCATGACGTACCTATTAAACAACTAGCTGAAATAGTGCACATGTTTGCGTCAAAGAAATAACAAATAATGACATTTTGTATTGGTCGTTTTAGAAAGTGAGTGAACGATAAATGTGTCATTCGGTTAGATGCTAGATTTAGTAACGGTCTGTTAGATTATCACAGTGGGACATGAAATGTTTTAACAGCGTTGTTAATTTTAAACACTAATTAGCTAATCACTGATTAAAAAGAATTTGGTGAAACTGGGCCTTAGACTATTAGATCCTAGTACCTTTGGCTAATGATAATCAACAGGGCTAACTTTCAATTCAATTTTTCTATTTATTTATTTGAACGAAATACATTATGAGTAGGATATAAGTGTAACACTGGAATTTGCAATAGTAAAAACTGTGTCGCATTTTCCAGTGCCCGACCTAAAGACAAGCGAAGACTTTGACGGTTACACAACAAAATAAAAAAATAAGTCTTTTAAAAAACAGATTAATATAAACTTACGGTTAAACAGAAAAAATATCACAAAACTAGAAGCATTGTGAAAGGTAAAAAAGAAAAAACGATAGGAAGGTACACTTGTATGTGTTTAGGTAGGTATACGAGGGTTAGGGTGTGAGTGTGTCTGTGTGTTGTGTGTGTGTGTGTGTGTGAGAGAGAGTGTGTGTGGGCTATCCTGTTCCCCCTTGTGTTTGAGTAGGTAACGTTATATAATAAGGTTTTTTTTGAATTGCCCTATACTGTCCCACTGCTGGGCTAAGGTCTTCCCCATCTCCTTCCATGTATTACTAATAAGTATGACTGTTTATTTTCACAGGCAGGAATAGTTTGCAAGTTGAATACTCGGAGTGCGATAATCGCCGCCTGCAATCCGAAAGGACACTACGAAACCGATCAGCCGTTGAGCGTCAATGTATCACTCGGAACGCCATTGCTAAGTAGGTAAAGTCATACTTTTAGACCTGTATATATCAGTATAATAGAATTGGCTGCCATGCCTTATAAACCCTCAACAACAACAACAACAACAGCTTATTCAGTCCACTGATGGAAATAAGCCTCCCCTATAAGAAGGGGTATATGCCCATAATTTCCACGCTGGGCCGGGGATCGCAGGGCACAGTTTCTCGCACTGCCGACGCGGTGATTTGGTTGTGTCAGTATCAGGCTGCGCTATGCCGCAATCAGCCGGTTGCCAGAGCCCCGTTTGTTATACAGCAGGGTGCACCACGTGCAGGTGAGGTTGGCTTGGGTTCCGGAGGTGAAGGTTGGAACCCTTTACACCCTTCACTAAATAAGAATGTTTACAGAAATTATATTGGCGCGCCTAACTATACTCTACATCACCACATCTCTATATCAGTCCACTGCTGGATATGGGGGGGATATTCGCATAATCCTTGCTGGGCATACGGGTTGGGGATCGTAGACTACTCGCACCGCCGACTCTGCTGCATGTTGGCGGTTAAGGAATTTAGCTATGCCTGTGTTAGGCTGTGCTTTGCCGTTTTTAGTCGGCCCCCAGAGCCCCGTTTGTTATACAGGCATACAGCACCACAGGCAGGTGAGGTTGCCTTAGAAACTTAAGAGGAAGATGAAAGTTGGAACGGGGTAAGGGGTTCCAACTTCTACCCCTTAAACTTAATTGATTATACTTATATCATTGAAAGTTTGGTAACATGGAAATGTATTGAAAAAGTGCAAATTTTCAGGTTTGATTTGATTTTCATCCTACTGGATTCTAAAAACAAAGCTTGGGACAAACTTGTTTCATCATACATACTGTTCGGAGATACCAACTCTATGAAATCAAAGAAAACATGGAATATTGAAAAGTTACAGGTAAAGAGCCAAGGAAATAAAATTATTTTATTTCGTCAACCTAAAACATTTGAATTTTTTAGACAGCGTCATCTATCAGCTTTTATCAGCGACTCATTTCAGCTATTTACTGATAGGTAGCGCGATAGTTTTGCTACTCGCCAATAGATGGCGTTACTGGTCTATTCTGAGACCATATCGCTTTATAGTTTGGCTACAAGAATAATCAAGAATAATCAATTTATTGGTAATAAATAGGTACATTACACGTCATAAAAAATATCAATAATTAAGTAAAATCATACATTAAGTAGGTACTACTCGCCCGTAGATAGCCTTACATTTATTTTTTTTCGTTTTCATTCTAACTAATCATTTTGCAATTTTTTACTTCAGATGTACATAAGCTTAGTAGGGCCAAGAGCTACAGAAATGACTAAATCGGCTAACATCATTCTGCAGTCCTACTACATGACGCAAAGGAAATCCGAACACAGAGACCCTGCGCGAACTACCGTCCGAATGCTTGACAGTCTAGTGAGGTGCGTTTTCTTAATAATAATCATATGCAATTGGTTTTAGCCTTAAGCTGTGAATCGAGTTGGTCAGGCCAGACCTATATGAGCTAGCTAGACCAAAACTAATAGGAATAATTTAAGATTAGACTAGTATCGCTTCGACTTGAAAAAACCTCTGAGATTTTGCAGTACTTTTATTTTATTTAAATAAAATAAAAAAAAATTGCGTTGCTAAAAAATAAAAGAATTTAACAAAAACATGACTAAATGCTAAAGCAAAAAAAGCTAAATCATTTTCTGCTAGTCAACCTTTCCTGGTAAAAAAACAAGTTATATGGTGATATGATAATTCGCTACAAAGCCAAAGCAGTAAGCAGCAACCGCAAAAGTAGTAAAAAAGTACTCTTCGTTCCAGGTTATCTCAAGCACACTGCCGTCTCATGTACCGGACAACAATTTTACCAATGGACGCTGTAATAGCTGTATCCCTTATAGACTTGTCTATGCAAGACTGCACTTTAGACGATACAGTAGACGCCCTACACTCAACTTTCCAAAACCACCCGGACTTCGACTATCTCTGCACAGCTAAAAAACTACTCACTCGACTAAACCTACACGAAATCTGGCAAAATGAACTTTTATTCTATGGAAAGATCCTGCAAGTAGACCATAAAACCTTGGAAATGGATATAGAAAATGGAAACACGAAGCTATTCGCTAAATACGATGATGTATCTGATGATACTATTCCACTGTCAGCTTCGCTAGTAACAAGCTCTTATTTCAAAAAGGTTGCGAAGAGCGATACGGAGAATATTCAAGAAGAAAATGGTAGAAATGCAGTTAATGTAAGATTAGCGGCTACATTGAAAAAGCACGCGAATCTAAATCGTGCTGAGCAGAAGCCGCCTATCACTAAGAAAAGAAAACGAAAAGAAGTAACAGTCGATACAAGTAAAGTTAAAAGAAAAATAAGAAAGAATGCCAAGAAAGATGAAGAATCTTCAGAGAGTGATGATTTTAGAGATGATACTCACATTTTAAAAGCTGTTCCGAGCGTGAATGATGTATTTGCAGATTTAGGAATCGAATTTCATTTTGAAAATGAACAAGGTAGTTCATGCGAGAACCCAGATGATCATGTTAATGTACTTACTGAAAATGGTAAAACAAAAATTGATAGTAGTATGAATAATAAATCAAATAATACACAACCATGTAAATCTTCAAATGAATTAAAACAGTTCCTTTTTGTAAAGAATTGTGATGTTGATAAGTATGAGGAAAAGCCTATGAAACCCATTGAAACTAATGTTAAGTTGAAATCAAAGGAAAACAGCTCAAGTTCTTTAAATCTGAAGTCAACATCAAGCTCTCAAATCTCTATGTTTGAATCATCAGATGGTGATATTGATTTGGATTTATAAATCAAGGTTACTTTGCTGGTTATTGTTATCCAATTAAGTTTATTTTTATTAGGAACCATTAATAAGAAAAAAAATATGTACAACCTTGTCTATCCTAACTACATAATTGAGAAAATTGTCTAATGCAATTATCTAAAGTTTTTTTAAGAGTAATGGAAACTTCGATTAGAACACTAAGTAAATCGTGAATTCTAAGCCATTATGTTATTCTAACTATGAAATGAACAATGTTGGTATATAGATATCCAGTAAAATAAATGTGTTTTGTTGAACAATAGATTTTATTTACATCTTATAACTAATCAACAAATAAAACTAGCCAATTCTATGCTTTATTTTCTGAAGAGCCACCCTTGTGTGGATCCTCTTCATAATTCTCGATTAATAAACTCTTGAACCTGCGGGCACTGACTCCAATGCTATCTTCTTTAGGAGCCGCATCCAGTACCTCGACTCGGGATACATACAAGTGATCTGGGTTCTTTGGACTCACAGATTTTATTAAATCTATTTCATCTCCTATTCTTACCTGAAATGAAGAGTGGTGTTAGGTAAAGCATTTTTAGTGAGGTATTTCTAATTAACAGATAACAGATTTATTAATATATTTGAGACAGCAGGTATGCATAACAATGATAAGTATAGGAAAATAAGGAAATAGAGCCATGCAATATTATAACTTACAGAAGCACTTTTTTTTGTAATTTTCCTTCCGTTGACTCTTATTTTGCTTTCATAAAAAGCTTGCTCTATTTTACTGGAAAAATAAGATTCATTAGTTACAACCTAAGTGGAAATTTATATTTCCTGTGGAAGGCATTTGAATTGTATTGTTCAGATTTTCTACTAGCGATCTTGCTAAAGGGTTGGCGTTCAAAGTAATTTGTCCTCTTATTTATATTTCTTCGTCAACTGTGACCCTGTCAGGCCTCAACAGAGCACCTAAAGATGATTTTCGAATACCTATTCTATATATGATACACACCTTTCTTTTACATGTCTAGTTGACACCATATTGTATTTTGATTATTGTCATGTTTTTATTGTACTTTACAGAGAAATATTTAATTTAAAATCATCAAAATTGGCCACTCATTTGGTCACTACAGTATCAAAAAGGAACAAACATACATAAATAGTCTGAAAAACACATTACCCTAATTTGTGTTGCACAGTCAAGTAAAAATATTATTTGAATAAACAAGTAATTACAACTTACTTTCTAGCAACTCCCAAAGCTGATTTGAGTATTACATCAGTTCTCATAGAAGTAGTGCTGAATTTCACAATTTTGGAGTCCTTCGACAGTGATGAATCATCGTCAGCTATAGATTCATCATCAGAATCATATTTCTGAAAGAAATTCATATTATTTTTGTTTTGGAACATTTTCACCAGTCATCTCTTTGCCTCCAAATAAATAATATCTCAATAAGATGATAAAACGGGGCTCTGGCGGCCGGCTGATTGCGGCATAGCACAGCCTACATCGGCACAGCTAAATCCCCTGGCCACTGACGGGCAGCAGCGTCGGTGGTGCGAGAAGCTGTGCCCTGCGATCCCCAACCCGCATGCCCAGCATGGGAATTATGGGTATATACCCCTTTATTAGGGGAGATCTATGTCCAGCAGTGGACTGATATAGGCTGATATAGATGAATTATGGGTATATCCCCCTTTATTAGGGGAGATCTATGTCCAGTGGACTGATATAGGCTGATGTGGATGGATGTGGAAGATGATAAAAAATAGCAACGTTATATTATTAGAAGTTTCACATTTTTGATAAACACTAATGAGAGCCACAGGTTTTGAACCTTCTTCAAACCAGAATTACTGATCAGATTGAGCTTAAATATTTCCCTAATGAACATTCCTTCTAGACCAAGAATCTTTGAAGAAAAATTGAACAATTCAAGTTTTTTTATAAAACAAACAATTTTTTTAGTTTTAAACCTACAGTTTTTGTCCCACAACTCATCAAAGGTCTCCCCCATAGAGATCTAAAAATTAATATTTTTTTAAATCATTTATAATAAATTAAAACTCGTATGGTACGGACATGTAATACACCAAAAAAGAACACATGGCCATACCCGAAAGAAAAAAAGGAATAGGAAGCTCACCAACCACCTGGATGCGAACTCGTATCTTAATGATATGATGACGCTGGGTTTAACGCCAGAAATTACACAGAATCGCCAAGGATTGCCAAACAAACATCAGGAGGGCTGACCTCACATAAGGAAATAGCCAGGAGATTGATTGGGTTATAACAATATATTAAAACACAAATGTGTAGGAAGAAGCTATAAAGTTCTTTAACTAATATTGGCAGCACAATTTCGTTTGAACTTACTTCATGCTATATGTTACTTCATGTTTACCTTTGATTTACAGCGACTAATATCATAGGATACTTTAGGACCTGAGTTCACCAGTTGGGAGGTTATGTTTACATGGTTTTGATTTCTGAGATGATGAAAAGTTCTCGTTCTAAAAACTAGAGGAAGTATTCTTCTACACTTATTCATGATTTTCACTATTAAATAAATGTACAAAACATCACAGAATTGCGTAAACGTACGTAAGTCGTAATCCGTAAATCAAATCATTTCGCCTTGACTTTTTCTTCTAATTTTAAACTTTGACTTTGATTGGTTTATTTAAGACGGCCGGGCGATGTTGACGTCTTTCCCAGTGTTACCGTTGTTTATTTGCAGAAAATGCTAAAACTTGTTGCAGAAAATGCCAAAAAATGCTAAATAACTTTAAAAAATGCTAAATAACATGCTAAAATCTAAATTTTATTCCCAAATAGCAAACTGAAGTGGTCAACTGTTAAAATAGATGTATATTCGCATCTAAAGAACGCAAGAGAAGACTGCTCTTTGGGTATTAAGATTAATTTGCATCGTAGGTTAATTACTTTTCATTGATCCTTAACATTTTGCATATTTTGCGGTGGCAATGTGTTGTTTCAGTAAAGGAGAATGCCGTCTGATGTATGGCGCTCGGTACCAATACTAAAGTGCGTGCGTCAAAAAAATCTCAAATAAGTTTTAGTCGATTCTACTGTCAAAATAATAAAAAATAAGGGTTATTTCCATAGTAACACTTTACCTCAATGTTTGTTTCCAACGTATATATCATTGGTTGTTGCAGTCTAATGACGGAGTGCGGCGGAAACCAAATCAACAAAATATTTTTTTACTTGATTATTAATCCCGTCGGTGTGTAAAACTAAAGAAAATGTTACTGTTATTTTTAAAATATATTTATGGGTTACGTTCGGTTTTGACGCAATTGGTACGGGTTCTCAGCATTCTTCTTTTAGTTATTATGTTACACTTACAACATTTGCAATAAGTTAAACTCTGTCATCTTTTCCCGTTGTTCGCGCAGTATTTTCTCATAAATATGAGAAGCCGATCGCTTGTAACAAATTAACAATTGCTAGGCAAAAGATAAATATAAATGGTGCGTGGGCGTACAAACTGTCGCTGTGCACCATCAACAATTCGAATTTGGCTACCAAAATCAGATTGCTTACCGGATCTGTGTTCAGACATATTTGAAAACATTCAAAAACGATTTGTAAATGTAACCACCGCTAATCTGTCGCGCCTCGCAAGATGGCCGGCCCTCCCACTATCGGGCCAACCGCGCGAAACATGTCGCGCACAAGGTCATTATTTTATGTACCTAGGTACTAGTATTAGTATTATGTTATCTATGACCTAGGTATTTTTCTCTAACACTGTTATTTTTTTTTGTAATGTTTCTTGGTTTTAAATGTAATCTAGTACTTAAATCTAACTTCCTACACGCAGAGTTTTTAAATTAATCTTTGAAAACGAAAAAAAAACCCGCTTTTTTGCAAAAACACGATGATAATTCAAAAATGAAACCTCTTTTGAGAAAACTAACATTTTTATTTTAATATTCTATTTATTAGCTTTAACATCAAGGCCAAAAAACTAACACAAATTACCTATATTTATTTATAGTTCACATTTATCTAAAAATATCGTGATTTCGACAGTATGGCAAATGCCGCGGCCATTTTGCGGAATGCGCGAACCCTATACTATTATCTAACATCATAAAAATCGAATGGTACCGATGTGGAAGGTGATTTAGGCTTTATTTTGAAGCCCTGTCTGTCTAGATCGTATTAAAAGTCAATGTCATACTGACATGTGACACAATTTCTAGCATAGCATGTTGCATGTTGCAGTCTAATGACGGAGTGCGGCGGAAACCAAATCAACAAAATATTTTTTTACTTGATTATTAATCCCGTCGGTGTGTAAAACTAAAGAAAATGTTACTGTTATTTTTAAAATATATTTATGGGTTACGTTCGGTTTTGACGCAATTGGTACGGGTTCTCAGCATTCTTCTTTTAGTAATTATGTTACACTTACAACATTTGCAATAAGTTAAACTCTGTCATCTTTTCCCGTTGTTCGCGCAGTATTTTCTCATAAATATGAGAAGCCGATCGCTTGTAACAAATTAACAATTGCTAGGCAAAAGATAAATATAAATGGTGCGTGGGCGTACAAACTGTCGCTGTGCACCATCAACAATTCGAATTTGACTACCAAAATCAGATTGCTTACCGGATCTGTGTTCAGACATATTTGAAAACATTCAAAAACGATTTGTTAATGTAACCACCGCTAATCTGTCGCGCCTCGCAAGATGGCCGGCCCCCCCACTGTCGGGCCAACCGCGCGAAACATGTCGCGCACAAGGTCATTATTTTATGTACCTAGGTACTAGTATTAGTATTATGTTATCTGTGACCTAGGCATTTTTCTCTAACACTGTTATTTTTTTTTTTAATGTTTCTTGGTTTTAAATGTAATCTAGTACTTAAATCTAACTTCCTACACGCAGAGTTTTTAAATTAATCTTTGAAAACGAAAAAAAAACCCGCTTTTTTGCAAAAACACGATGATTATTCAAAAATGAAACCACTTTTGAGAAAACTAACATTTTTATTTTAATATTCTATTTATTAGCTTTAACATCAAGGCCAAAAAACTAACACAAATTACCTATATTTATTTATAGTTCACATTTATCTAAAAATATCGTGATTTCGACAGTATGGCAAATGCCGCGGCCATTTTGCGGAATGCGCGAACCCTATACTATTATCTAACGTCATAAAAATCGAATGGTACCGATGTGGAAGGTGATTTAGGCTTTATTTTGAAGCCCTGTCTGTCTAGATCGTATTAAAAGTCAATGTCATACTGACATGTGACACAATTTCTAGCATAGCATTGGTAAATTGGTAAGGTAACCGACAGACCGGGGGGGTTACCGATATCGGTAGCTGACAGATTAAGGGTCCCTTGACCAGGCGCGGATACAGGGGGGGGGCAATAGGGGCAATTGCCCCTCCCTCAACTCAGACAATATACACTAGATATGATGAACTTTAAAAAAAAAATTAATTGTTAGTAATTCACAAGGTACTTATTATGTACCTAGGTTAATTTGGAACGATCAATACATTGTGTTAACTAATTAGCTATTAATTATTCTGTGTCCAGTGCCGAAAATAAGGCGGTGCCTGCGGTGCCCAGGCACAGGGCGCAGACCATGCATGGTAGTATTCATTAATTATTTCGTTAATATCCAGTTATAAATCGTAGTTTTCTTTTCTGGGGGCGCAAAAATTACCAGACCAGGACCAAGTTTTGGGTCATGAATGGTAGTATTAATTTATTATTAGTTTGATATCCAGATATAAATTGAGTTGTCTTTTCTTGTGGGGTGCAGAAATGACCAGATCAGGACCAAGTATTCGTTAATAATTATAACCTAATACATAAAGGTTGGTTGAAATTCAGATAAAAATCGTAGTTTTCTTTTTCATATTTTGTATGCTCACCTTTGATAGAAAAATTTCGCGGCTCGCTCTGCTCGCCCATTTTGTTACCACCTTTTGGTTGTGATTGGTACATAACTAGGCAAAATTTTTTTTTTTATCCAATCTATAAAGTTTGCAACAATGACGAATTAGAACACAACAGCGCTAGTTAGAATGATTTAAAAAAATTGCGGCTCCCTCCGCTCGCCGACTTCCTTTTTTATATCTGTTGGGCCTAGGCCTAGGTGTTACAAAAAAATCCACCGTTTTCTTTATCTTTTTTCCTTTGTGCACCAAAAGTTTTGGGGATCCCTGCGCTCGCCGATTTTATTTCTATAATAAATAAAGCAACTAAGCACTGAGACGTCAATTTTAACTTCATATATGCTGAAACGCCAGATAGATTTTCTATTATGTCTGGTATCCAGGCTTAACAATTATAGAAGCTCGCACCGGGGCGTAAAATGCTATTTACGGCAATGACTGTGTCCATTCAAAAAACCAGTAATGGAACGTTATCCGGTTTCCGTCATGAGGATCATTCACGTTTTTTGTTAATTATGCAGATTTGTAGATATAAAAATCAATATATAGTATGTTTTTGTTTTTATAATAGTATAAAAAAGACCAAGATGCAAAGATTTAGTGTAAAAATTTCGCGGCTCGCTTCGCTCGCCGACTTCATTACTGTCCTTTGCGTTAACGATTTCCTATGAATATATAAAAAATCGCAGTTTTCTTTTCGTGTTTTGTCTGTGATCATAATAATAATGATTAGTATACCTAGGCAAAATAACACATTATCTGAAAAAAAAAAAAATTCGCGGCTCACTCCGCTCGCCGATAAAAAATATTTAAGAGTAGCCAAACACAAACATTGCCCCCCCCCTAAACGAAATCCTGTATCCGCGCCTGCCCTTGACTCATCAAAAGGATAATTGAGATGCACCATTCAGCGTCAATAATTTCCCGTTAGATCTGCATTTGCTGTCATGACTGACTGTGCACAAATCCCAAGGGCAAACATTCGAATTTTTTAAGTTAAAATCCAGTTCGGTCTTCATGCATGGCAAAAAATTCAAAAGTAGTCATGGCAACAGCCTACCTTCCAAATAAAAATCCTCAACATACCAACATTATAGTATGTTAGGAAGTACTAGGATTTCATAAATAATATGATAAAAATATACTTATGAAATTGATTGATTAACTGTTAAATGTTACTGTTAACTACTAAAATGTTAAACTAAATACACTTGTGATTTTTTTATTTAGTAACTAGTTAATATTTTCTTATTAATGAGTCAGTAAGACGGAAAAAAAAACATATTTGATCAGAGGGCTTACCACAGGTTTTGATAGTTTTCGAAAACTATAAAAGTTTCGATATCTTTCCCAGTGTTGCCGTTTTAGCATTTTTAATGCTAAATTTAGCATATTTTCGGGTCTGTTAGCTTGAAAAATTCGCATTCAGCATATTTCATGATTAACATTTTTTTGTACGTTACCTAAAAATTTAAAATTCCTAAGGAATGCAAAAGAAAAATATAGATTTTAGCATTTTATTTAGCATTTTTAACAGTTATTTAGCATTTTTTGCAACAAGTTTTAGCATTTTCTCCAAATAAAAAACGGCAGCACTGATCTTTCCATACATTTTCGTAGGTCATGCACGTTTCCCTAGAGGCGCTGTACGAAAATGTATGGAAAGATACAGAAACTAAAGTTTTCGAAAACTATCAAAACCTGTGGTAAGCCCTCAGTAAGTAATTCGTATTATAATTCCCAAAAACACGGTTTAAAAAAAAACCGAGCAAAGCTCGGTCGTCCAGGTACTGTAATTTAAATAGTAAGTAAGTAAGTCATTATTAGTAATGCTTTAATTCACAATTAATATCAATTGTGCATTCCAAAAAAAACAACTGTTATGTACCTACATTAATGGACTTTTCGAGATGCGGGCTCCGGAGTTACTTTGAGTGAGTTGCGAAAACCATGTTAATTATATTTTGCTGAAAATTCAATTTTACTGTAAAAGTACCAAAAATACTATTGTTGAGCGAAATCAAACTAAAGTTCATCCGAAATCGCGTAGGTATTTAAAAAAATGAATTATTACTTTAACAAACATTTCTTTCATTCATAATGCGCCTCCTCTCAAAAGCGCTCGTGGCGTGGTTATCTTCAGTGTTCATAACAGTAACCAAGGTCATCTGTTATGAACACCGAAGATAACCACGCCACGAGCGCTTTTGAGAGGATTCATAACAGATCTTCGGTGTTCATAACAGATGACCTTGGTTAAGCAACACTCAACCCGGTCATTATTTGGATGGGTGACCGTTTAGTGACATTTAGATTTGAGCGCTTCCGTGCTGCGGAATTGGTCCCGGCTGTTCAGTCGTTAAGCTATGGGCTTCGGGCGGCCTAAAAACTTCGACACCAGAGTTGGTCACTAGCTCATACGAAGAAGAAGAAGATTCATAATTTAAGTATTATAGCTTATTCTTTATTTTATTTAGTACCTCATCTGTAGAGAGCACTGATGGTGAAGGAACTCAAGAACAATTTTTTTCACCATAAACTACTATAGAATATATCTAAGTCTCTAAGTACTGCACCTACATAGGTGGAAATATTTCTGAAATTAGTAATATACCCCACATGTTTACCTAATTAAAACGGTCTATATATCTAATTAGTTAGTAAAAAATATATTGAATATGCGTAAGCGCCATCTAGTTAAAAAAACGATGCGCTACACACACACACACACACCAGCCTATATCAGTCCACTGCTGGACATAGGCCTCCCCTAATAAAGGGGGATATGCCCGTAATCCCCACGCTGGGCATGCGGGTTGGGGATCGCAGGGCACAGCTTCTCGCACCACCGACGCTGCTGCCCGTCAGTGGCCAGGGGATTTAGCTGTGCCGATGTAGGCTGTGCTATTCCGCAATCAGCCGGCCGCCAGAGCCTCGTTCGTTGTTTAGCAGGGTGCACCACGTGCAGGTGAGGTTGGCTTGGGTTCCGAAGATGGCGGTTGGAACCCCGTATACCCCGATGCGCTACTTTGAAGGCAAATTTCCTAGCAACACGCGCTTGACAGACCAAAAAGCTATGAGTGGTATGAAAACGATTTAAAATTATTAGATTTGAAAATAATTAAATGAGCAATATTAACACATTAAAAAATAAATATTTTTTTTTATGTTTCTAGTAAGGGATACTCTCAATTCTTTGGTTTGAATGGTCAATATTAAAGTTTTCAGGCTATTTGTCCGCGCTATCTACATCTAATACAGGATTTTCATCTTTATCACTCTTTATCGGGGTTACGATCTGTTGTCTGTTAGCAGTGTATTTACTTTCCTACAAAGATAATGCAATTCTACTTTCCTAGTCCGTGTCCGTGTTTGTGCTTACAGTTCACGCTGATTCTCAATCACCCTAAAACTACATTATTCTCCATCAAATAATCTCATAGAAAATCACAAGACATCCCTAAATTGGGTTAAAAAAATATTATCAGTTTGTATTGAATATTTTATTATCTAGTCGTACTATATTCAACGCATCTAGAAGGATCTGTCGGGAAGTATTCCTGGCATTTTGTCATCAACCGCTTTAGAGCTTGTATGTATTTTCTTTGCGTTTCGTCGTTCATCACATGAGCCACGTTTTTAGAGAAAATCTTTTCTCGTCCAGTACGTGCGTGGATGCCCACCATAGTTACACCGATGGGCCAGGGAGCATTTCCGATAGCCATTTGCAGGTAGGCGTCGCTGGCCTGAAAAAATGAAATGAAATATAAACTATTGCCAAAATCAGAAATGTCGAACCAAAAATTGTTTCCTTATATAATGTCTTATGAATATTCTTTTTTGGTTCGTATTGTTTTATTTTATGATAACGGAAGATGAAACTTTCTTAGGGCCCACCTGAAGATAAGTGGTAACCTATTTACTAATTACTTGTTAATCCTATATAATAATGTACCTAATAATAAATAATAATAATAATAAATAATGCTGGACTATCACACAGCATCATGTAGCCCCATACTAAGCAGAGCTTGTGTTATGGGAACCACATGATTGATATATTACATGTATACATTTTTTTTTGTAAATACATACATAGCATACATAGAAAACACCCAGACCTGAGACAAATATCTGCAGAACATGCAAACATTTGTCCCGCAATTTGTTGTACTTAACATACAACCTAATGTTTGTATGTTAAGTAGCAGGATCCAGTGATTCATATTTTCATATTTCCTTTCTACCCATCTGAATGTAACATTTACCTGGATTCACAAAGAATAAATGAATTATGAATTACTAATAACAAATTATTGCACGTATCACTTATGTTTGGAACCTTTTTTTTTTTTTTTTCTCGGTGTGAAAATGCGTTACACATGTCCTTAAACTCGGGGAGAGTTGGAGGGGTCTGTCGGGCTCTCCGCCTGCGATTAGCTCTCGCTAGCCCGGCGGCCTACCGACTAAAAACACACCGTGTTCCGTCGCTCACCGTAGTGCTAGTGCATCATCAAACCATTCATCGCCTGATGAAGGGCTCGACGCTGCACCAGCACTTGACGGGGTCATGGGGTCCCGGTAGGATTCTACCACGGCCCCGTATAATAGTAGAAGTACTCACTTAGAAGATTGCATGCAACTGAGATGCGAATGTTGAGATGGATGTGACGAGAATGGATAAGATAAGGAAAGAGTATATCAGGGGAAGTTTGAAAGTAGCACCTGTGGCAGATAAGGTGAGAAGTGGTAGACTGGCATGGTATGGACATGTCATGAGGAGAGATGAAAGTCATGTGACTAAAAGAGTGATGAATATGAAGGTGCATGGATGCACGAATAGAGGGAGACCGAACCGAAGAAGAGATGGATGGAGTGTGTGAAAGAGGATATGAAAATGAAAGGAGTGGATACAGATTTGACAGCGGATAGAAGTTAGTGGAACAAAAAAAACATGTTGTGCCGACCCCACCTAGCATGGGGCAAGGGCAGGAAAATGAATGACTTCCCTGGATGAGCCCTTCACAAAAAAATATCTTACTTCTAGAAGGTGAAACCTATTTAGATACACTTACCATGATATAATTTCTCTCTAGCAAATGTTTAGTTATTTCCATCAGACTATCACAGATGTCTTCAGGTAAATTCTTTTTCTTTAGTTTCCTCATCAAGGGCTTTAGATATACTTGTGTCTGTGTGAATGTTGCTCGGGCCATTTTATGTTTTACCGATGTTTTTTCTGCTGCTGTTGCTGAGTTCAACTGCTGGCCCCAAAGTTTCAGGAGAAACTGAAAAAGTGTTGTTGGTGGATATTTGCATTGAATTAATACTAGCACAAACTAACATACAGGGATTGCTCGCTTTAAACAAAAATCTGTGCTATCCACATATTAGAGATGTAATAGATGAAACGAGACACAACACCTGTTAGGTATTCAATCAATCAATCAGTTTAAACAGTAAAAAACCTGTTAGGTAATTTTTAATTTAAACCGTACTAGTTATCCGGCCTCAGGCGTGTCGAGCCGAGCAGCAAGAGCTGCCGCACGCAGTGCAAGACGGGACGCGGAGGGAGAGCGTCGCGTTCACTCACCCTGATGAAGACTCTCTTAACGAGTCGAAACGCCGTCGGTGCCTTCACCGATGTAACGGTACGTGAAAATTCCCGTTTTTCAATATGAATGAGTTAATTCACGTTAGTTTCATGAGTAAAATATTAATAAGTAATTTAAAATACCTAGGCGTAAAAAATAAGTCGCAGATTTCTGTTCAAAGCGAGCATTTCCGTTAAAAGTATTTGGTGCGCCATCTATCGGTGAGTAGCGATGCCAGTTTTTTAAGCGTGGTTATAGATGGCGCTTTAACAACGAAAAATTTAATGTGAGATTATAATAAAATTCAAAAAAGGCCATTCTTGGCTTTGAGCAAAATAAATTAAAATTCTCCGTAATAAATTAAATAAATAATTTTTAACGTTTTATTATACATTCTCTACCATACAGTATTCAAACGTAAGCAAAGCTTGTGTTATGGGAAATACTACAGATAAACAATATAGTACCTGCACGAAAGTCATAATAACATTCATATCATGTATTCTGTCGCCAAGTCCCATTTTTTTAGCCATTTCTTGAATGAAGTCGTACGTGACAGAGTCATCAAGTGCTTCTTCTTTTGGTGTTTTCTCTGTTTCAGTCTGCAATGATAGTATTTATTTATTCCGCCCCGGCTTCGCACGGGTGCAAGTTATAAATATAAATAAACCATCCTCTTGAATTTCAGTCTGCAAATCATTGAATTTATTTATTTCGCACTAGCTTACCCGGCTTCGTACGGGTGTAAGTTATACATTTAAACCTGCCTCTTGAATCACTCTATCTATTAAAAAAACCGCATCAAAATCCGTTGCGTAGTTTTAAAGATCTAAGCATACATAGGAACAGATAGACAGTGGGAAGCAACTTTGTTTTATACTATGATGATGGTATAATAGGTACTGGATTTTATAGTAGACCATTTGTTTTTGTTTAAAATTTAATTAATTTATTCAACTGCATTACTTTCTAATTCTTTTTAGGGTTCTAACCCAACGCGTATAAACGGAACCAAGACTCCACTGTCGTCTATCAATCTGTCACCAGGCTGCATCTCATGAACTGTGATAGCTAGACAGTTGAAATTTTCACAGATGATGTATTTCTGTTACCGCTATATCGACAAATACTAAAATAAGATTAAAATAAATATTATATTGAACTCTCATACAACGGTACGGAACGAGTGCGACTCGCACTTGTGTTTTTCCACAAATGTATTTTGTTTTATCTATAATAAGGGCTTTATTTCCCCGGGACACATGGCGGCGCAACCAGTCGCCGCTACCAATAAAATGTATACAGCTCTATAGAGAGTTAATAACTACGAGAGACACCCCCATATATTAGTTGCTTACCAATGAAATTGGCGTTTTGTATGAAGAATATTGAGAAAATTTATTTCTCCATACATATATTTATGTAAGTCCCGCATTATTATTTATTTATTTATTATATTCTCTTAAAATGTTGTGTGTATGATTGGATAACATTGTAAAAAGTTTGCGTAGTCTTATCTAAAAAAGAAAACTAATGCATAAAAAATACTACGAATTTCAGCATTGGAAGTGACAACACGTGAAATGAACTGTTTTTAAGTTTCTTTTTTTGCGGATGAACTAACTCAAATAAAGTATGTTATAGAATTTTCAATCTTCGCAATAATTTTACGTTCAGAAAATAAATTAATTTTGCATATGACTGTTGCATAAAACAAAATATGTGCAAAATGAAACAGACAGAAAAAACGCCAAATTCATAGGTAAGGACCTAATATTTTGTTGGTAGCGGCGACTGGTTGCGCCGCCATGGTGTCCCGTTGAAATAGAACCCTATTTGTGTCATTGTGTCATCATCATCATTTCAACTGTTATCGAGCCATTGCTGGGCATAGGCCTTCCTCTGATTATGCCACCTGCCTCGATCCTGCGCTATTCTGAACCAGGTGCCGCCCACGGTCAATCTAATATACTATTACTTCTACTACTATATACAGGGTGTCCCCAGCTTGTGGACATAGACGAACACTACACGTTTATTATGGTATTTTTGACCAATATGCAAAGTATTAAAACAATCGGTCTAGTATTTACCGAGAAAACAATGGTTTTAAAATTTAGCCTTTGGAGCAACCTCTATTTACATTGTTTTGACTAAAACGCATATATGGGACATATGCAATCTCTTTTGAAGAGTTTGACATTCACCAATTCTGATCGTGTGAGTTGCCTGCTGTCTACACACGCACACATATCCCTGCTTTTGACTTTACATGTATGTCAAACACACACAGGCATCTCTTGTCGTCTTATTTGTGTCAATAATGATACAGTATGCTACTTTTTTCTATAGATTATCTGGAATTAAATTTGTTAATATTTTGATTTTTATTTTTACTTCTAATTAAAACCAAAACTGTTTCACAGCATTTGTGAGAAGTAGTATTACGAGGGTGTTCATTCTTTGTCCACAGGCTGGGGACACATTGTATAACTATTTATTTTCAAAGAAATATAAATACTTTCACCTACCTGTGTTCCCAATGCTAGAATTTCATTCAAATATGCTTCATCCACTTTATCCATAGCTTCCTGGAAATCGTTTCTGAATCCCTGAAAAAATATAAATGATTGTAATTTACTTTGAAGTTATCTGGTAATCTATTTTAAATTACGTCTTGTAACCCTGAGACTAAGTTAATTAATTTTTGACTTCCTTGAAGGTGCAATAGGTGAATAGACGCCTGAGACGAGGTTGAAGTGATTTATGGACCTCCAAAGGGAGATAATATGCCCATAATCCCCACACTGGGCATGCAGGTTGTTGATTGCAGAGCAGTTTCTGTCATCGCCGATGCTGCTGCCCGTTGACGTTCTGGGAATAATTGGGTTCTGCGCTAAGCCGCAATCAGTCTGCCGCCAGGACCCCGATTGTTAGTTAGCAGGGTGCCATGAACCAGTGAGGTTGGCTTGAGTTCAAAAGATGAGGGTTGGAACCTTACACCCCAAGTTCTGCCCCTAGTTTAGCTTATTTTAACCTACCCTATTAGCTTCAGGCTCCTGAATCTCAATTCTCCTCAGCCGTTTGAAAGAGAGTAGTTCACTCTCTCCGAACAACAGGATAGGGTGAGCTCTCTCTCGGAGCCTTTTAATAACTTCTGTACGCGGCAGCAATGCATTCTCTGTGTGATCTGTTTCAGCGCTGTCTTGTCTGTTCACTGAAGGATTAAGATTCCTTATCAAAAAGTGTATAAAGGTATAAGTTCTTAGCCATTAGCAGCAGGCGACATATCGCGATGACACGTCGCGGCGTCATGTCGCTGCAGTCAACTCCGGACCCGAATGCAGGTATTACCTGTTGGTTACTACTGATCTGCGGTCGGGCGAAAGTGTCTTCTGACGTTGGGCCTGTAGCGGCAGACGACACGACGCAGCCACGGAAGGTATTTCATAGAAGTACATATAAAACAGTAGTATCACAGCGACATGTCGCCTGCTGCTGCCGTCTATAGCCTACACACCAAAGCTGCCGACACCCGCAGATCACGTCACCGAGTCCCTCCCGCGCTATGTTGACGGCTTTGGTGTGTAGACTAACTAACATTTACATGCTAGATTTTAGGATAATAATTGAACGCATAATATGCGTCCCTCAGCGATTATTCATGCCGTGAAAAAGACGTCAGAAACTGGCCTTTTTCTCAGCGCAGGGCAAAACACGAAACTATCTCAAACCTTGCATATTTTGCCTATACACCAGCCTATATGAGTCCACTGCTGGACATAACCGTACCCTAATAAGAAGGGGATATGCCGAAACCCCAAGCTAGGCATGCGAGTTGAGGATTGGACACTGGGCACTGCTTCTCACACTACCAATGTTGCTGCCGTCGGCGGCCAAGGGATGGATGTGACGGTGTTGGGGTGCGCTATGCAATCATATCACCTGCTATAGTTAGCAGCGTGGCTTGAAGTTGGAGGATGGAATCCCAGTTGGTTATTTTATTATTACAACCAAAATAAAACAAGATCAAACCTTTTTCTGGTAAATCTTTAACATCATTTTGATCGCTTTCTTCAATCTTAGGCCCATACTTTTTTAAATATTCTTCTTGCTCTTTAGCTAACAATTCACCTCTTTTGAAATATTTCTTGTTTGTTGATGGGTCCTGAAATAGCAAAACAGGAAAAACAATGAAAGTTACAAGCACAGAATGTGGTATCAAGTGAACTTACTTTCACTTCTATCCTCAAACTATACTATGATAGCTAGCTGTTGCCTGCCGCTTCACCCACTATAAGATTTATCTATTACATACAAGTAAACAAAGTATGATATAAGGAAGAGTACTTTGTTTCTGATGATAGTTCCTTCTCTGACACATACAGACATTCTGACAATGTGTATGTAGGTGAAGGCATGAAAGCAGAGAAACAAACAATCTCTTACGAATTTATAATATTAGTCCCTGTACTATAAATATTTATTCTGTGACATTAGTTAGGATGGTATCCACATAGTAGGTGTCCAGCAGATGTACTTGTAATGTTCCAAAACCATCAGTGATGATTGAGGTCCATATCATTTTTAAGGACCTCCATCAAATACTTTTGAGATCCATCAGAATCATCACACTTCACACTAATACAATAGGTGCAAAAAGTGTGTGTGTCATTGTTTGTTCCCAACTCGGTAACGGTTAAACGCATTTGGATGAAGCTTGGAATATACATAGTTTGTCACCTGGATTAACACAATGGCTTTTTATCCCGGTACCACGGAAGCAGCGAGTGGAAGTTATAGTTTAATATAACTAGAATTAAAAAAAAACTTACCTGCCGATTCAATTTGGAAACTACAAACATTTAAAAATAACCCTGCAGATGATGGCTAATGTGAAAAACTTTGAAGGCTTTATTTTAAATGGTAGGATCATGGTTTCTTGCAGACTTGCAGAAGTTTAAGCTGGGCTCGGATCAGTGATTGATGATAATATGCAATAATTTTTGTCTTATTAGGTATTTTACTGTCGCTCATTTTTTCTGATGTAAATGAATAGGTTTTGTAGGTATATTGCCACTAATTACGTATCCCTACTTAATTATAAGTAGAATGTTTGTTGAAACATGAAAATTGCGAGGAATTGCCTGCCAGTTAGTTTCTAAGTACAGACAAAGAAACACTTACCAATACTTTCTTCTCTTCGAGAAGCTTTCTTTTTCTAGCGATTTCTGCTTTTAAAACATCCATTTTAGCTTAAATTTAATCAAAAATTTTAGTTTTGTGCCGTTTGTTGCGTTGTGTTGTTTATTTTTGTTTCCAATTTCCAATCAATCATTCAGCTGTCAGCTCCAGTGTTGCCATAGCCCTTGAGTCGTTGGTTACGTTTTGTTTCCTAAAATGTAACATTTTTGCTGCAACATCTGTAATGAAAACGTTTCATTCATTTTGTAATGGCGTGATCCATTCAGAGCCATCTCTGAGTGTGCTAAGGAGTTAAATACATTACGTTTTAGGTACGTTCAATTTGGATGCTTTCATAAACGGCTTGCAATGAAAATCTTGTATTAAATAACTCGTTTTCTACAAAAATTCTAAATTATTTATATGGTTTTACGGATTATAAATTAATTTGGCCCCACCTGAAATAGAACCCTGACGAATAATTCGTCAAATTACTTCGTAATAAGTAACACAATCGGTTAACTAAATTCGAGAATATGTAGTAAAAAAGTCCTTGGAGGGTTTTATAATTTAGTCTTTTTTTTACTGGTTTTATAAAGAAAATTGCATTATATCTACTTTTCAACATTGGTTTCCTAATCTTAACACTTTTTTTAATATTGCTGGATACTATCACAGTCACATACATCATTATATATAATAAGGGAACCACATGAGTGGTGATATACTACAACAAAGATAATACAATAGGTACGCAGATATATCCTACATAGATATTTTTTTTGTAAATAGATACTCGTACATTATACATAATTTACACCTAGACCCAACTGACTGACTCGAACCGACCCGAGAGAGAAGTCGACTCTTTAAAAAAAATTAGCATAACTTAAAATAAATAAGTACACTCAAGTACACTAGAGTAAGTAGTTCAGTTTGTTCTAAAATAGAGTTATTTATTTTAAAAACAGAGACCTTCAATACCCCCCGTATTAGACCGGCGAAGGTCAAATTTTGGACGTTTTTATAGCATAAATCCTAAAATTATCAACATAATAAATCAAGTTCTTTCATTTCATCATCATCATCATCAGCCTATAGCAGTCCACTGCTGGACATAGGCCTCCCCTAATGAGCGCCATTGCGCCCTGTCCTGAGCTCGACGCATCCAGCTTCTACCAGCAGCCTTTCGCAGATCGTCACTCCACCTGGCCGGAGAGGGCGTCCTACACTACGTTTGTCCAGCCGCGGTCTCCACTCAAGAACTCGTTTACCCCAACGGTTATCGGTTCTTCGGCAGATATGGCCAGCCCACTGCCACTTCAGCTTGCTAATTCTCTGAGCTATGTCGACAACTTTAGTTCTATGTCGGATAGTCTCGTTGCAGATTTTATCCTTCAGAGAAACCCCAAGCATGGCTCGTTCCATAGCTCGCTGAGCGACTTTAAACTGGTGGACTAGCCGTACTTTGAGTGTCCACGTTTCGGCTCCGTATGTCATGACAGGTAGGACGCATTGATTGAAAACTTTCGTTTTCAAACATTGCGGTAAGGGTGACGAGAAGACTCGACGTATTTTTCCAAATGCTGCCTAACCCAGCTGAATCCTCCTCTTGGCCTCCTTCTCGAAGTTGTTTGTACCCAACTGCAATATCTGCCCGAGGTATGTGTACTCCGAAACAACTTCTAGAAGGTGTCCATTAACGACGACAGGACTCGGATCAATTCGGTCATTGACCATGACTTTGGTCTTGTCCAAGTTCATGCCGAGACCTATCTTTCGCGAGGCTGATGCTAGGCCGTCCAGCATCCGTTGCAGCTCCTCCAGCGACTCCGCCATTAGGACTATGTCATCGGCGAATCGCAAGTGTGAGATGTGCTCGCCGTTTATGTTTATGCCCATACCTTTCCAGTCCAGGGTCTTAAACATATCCTCCAACGCGCTTGTGAACAGTTTCGGAGATATGACATCTCCCTGTCTCACTCCGCGGCGCAGTTGGATGGGTTTAGACTGCTGGTCCTGTACTCGGACACTCATAGTGGCGGCTTCGTACAAACATCTCAACACTTCGATATAACGATAGTCCACTTGGCATCGCTGCAAGGATTCCAGGACAGCCCAGGTTTCAACAGAGTCAAAGGCCTTCTCATAGTCCACAAAAGCCAGACACAGGGGCTGATTATACTCTTCGGACTTCTGTATAATCTGCCTCACTGTGTGAATGTGGTCTATGGTGCCATATCCTCCGCGAAACCCGGCCTGCTCCAGTGGCTGGAACTCGTCGAGTCTTCTGGCGAGACGATTCGTAATGACCCTAGAAAACAGCTTATAGACGTGGCTCAGGAGCGAAATAGGTCTGTAGTTTTTAAGAAGAGTCTTATCACCCTTCTTAAAAAACAGAACCACCAAACTCTCGTGAGGAGTTCTCCCACAGTGAAGGACGGAGTTGAAGAGGTTCTGCAGTTCCTGCACAACCTGCTCCTGCTGGAGCTCCTCCTGCCTTCAGAAGTTCTGAAGTGACTCCGTCTTCACCGGGGGCTTTTCCATTTTTAAGCTGTCTCAGGGCCAGTACGACTTCGTCTTGGCTGATATCTGGCAGGTCGTCGGTGTAGTGGCGGGTGAGGGTGGATCTGGAATCGTGGTTGTTACGTTGGGGGCAAGGAGCATGTGCCGTGTACAGTCGGCCATAGAAGTCCTCGATCTCTGATAATATCTCCGGCTTTGACAATACGGTTCCGCCATCGTGTGTTGTTAACTTCGTCAGGTGGCTCCTGCCAAGCTGCTGAGTGAATACTTTGGACCCTCGGTTTCGCTCTATTGCCTCTTCAATGAGACGTGTGTTGGAGCTCCGAAGGTCGCGCCGTATCATCTTCGCAATTTGCTTGCTCAGGTCTGACCTCTCTGACGAAGTGGCCTGAGTGGTTTCCCGTCTTTTTGTCATAAGCCGAAGAGTCTCATCTGAAAGTTTGGACTTCTTGCCTTTAGGCTGCATTTGGCAGAATTTGATGCCCTCGTCCCTTAGCGCTCCAACCACGTTCTGTAGGGCCTCATCAACGTCATCGGTGGGTTCCACGGCAACAAATCTATCACCGAGAAGCTTTTGCAACTTCTCGGTGCCCGCCATGATCTGGAGTAGATTGGGTCGGAGCGTGGACTTCATCAGACGGTTTATTTCCAGCTTAAGATTGATATTCAGAGAGCCTCGGACAAGTCTGTGATCAGATCCGGTATTAAACCTGTTGATCACGGAGACGTCTCTGAATATGTGCTTTTTATCCGTCATGATGAAGTCAATCTAATTTTTGGTCACAGCGTCAGGGCTTCGCCACGTCCACTTCCTGTGGGGCTTCTTCTTAAAGAACGAATTCATTAAGAAGAGCCCCTCCTTCTCTAGGAAGTTGACGAGCATTTGCCCCCTGTGATTTCTACTTCCATAACCATGCGGGCCCACTCTGGATTCGTCGCCAACTCGGACTCCCACTTTGCCGTTAAAGTCCCCGTTGAAGTGAGCCTTCGCGGTGTTGTGCATGGCTTTGGATATGTCTTCGTACATATCCTCCACTTCATCATCCAGGTGTGCCGAGGTCGGTGCGTAAACCTGAATGATCTTCATACTATACCGCTTGGATAGTCGAAGGATCAGGTACGCTACCCTGGTCAACATACTGGAGATTTCTAGAACGTTGTTACAGAGGGCCTTATTGACGAGAAACCCTACGCCACCCTGTGATGTTTGATCACCCTCGCGGAAGTACATTAGATGGCCTGAGTCTAGGGTAATGGTGTCCTCTCCCTCTCTACGGACTTCACACAACCCCAGAACATGCCACTTAATGTTCTCCAGCTCCACTTCCAACTGCGCTAGATGTTCATCGAGCCTCAGAGTGCGTCCGTTGAACGTTGCCAGGGTCAGTTGTTTCAGGTAGCCAACGGTAGCCCGGTGATTGTTCGCACCCCTTCTTTCATTTAAGCCTATTTATACCGGTTCGAAAATTTGAAATCACGTTATTTTCATTTCATTAAAATATTTATGTTATTAATAACTTTCAATCCTATTTAAGTAAGGATTTAGTAAGGAAAATTTAAATCTATGTAATTCAAGTCCTATGGACATACTGTTGCTAAAATCACATCATATGTGTGTGTGCGTGTGCGTGTGTGTGTGTGTGTGTGTGTGTGTGTGTGTGTGTGTGTGTGTGTGTGTGTGTATGTGTGTGTGTGTGTGTGTGTATGTTTTTGGTCGCTTCACTCCGTAACGGTTGAACAGATTTGGATTAAACTTCCAATAAACATAGTTTAAGACCTGGATTAACACATAGGATACTTTTTTCTCGGTAGCACGTGAGCGAAGCCGCGGGTGGAAGCTAGTACCTAAAATTTGTGACAGGACGAACGGACGAATTCTCACCATAAGCGTACGTTTGTTTTTTTTTTAAAAAGTCACTTTATGTGTTCAAATAGTAGATTGTTTTACAAGGGACTAAACCATCCCATTATATACGAGGTTGTTATACTCCCGAGCGTAGCGAGGGAGGATGACGAGACCGAGTTATAATGGGTGGTTTTGGCCCGAGTAAAACACTCTACTTTTCACTTCGATTGCGAGAAAATAAAACAATTCAAAATTAGACAATTTTCAGAAATTTTATTAAAAATTAATCAACCTTCATAAAGCATCACCAAGACGGTTCTATTTTCAAAAAAAAAGATTGACGGAGCACCAAGAAGTCGAGTTTTTATGTAAGAGAACGAATGCTGATGATTTTAGACAAAAATTAAAAAGAAAAAATACTTTTTAGCCCGAGGTATTAAACTCTCACATTGTTGTTGTGTATCTTGCCCTACTAATTTCTTTAACAAAAGGTATGTGGTATGTAAATAAGTTGGAATTAGAATCCTTTCATGTTTTTGTTCGTTGGTTGACATTTTTAATCGACTTCGAAAAAGGAGGAGGCTCTCATTTCGTCGCAATCTTTTTTGTCAACTTCTTATCTTGAATGCTTTTCGTATAATGTTCATTCACTACAACATTTTATTTTATGAACACCTTAGGTATAGTAACAGTATATATAAATGATTAACACAGTTGAACATGTTTATGTAATGTGCATACGTAAATACCAACGTAGCTTTATAACATAGTACCTACCTTCTGCCAGCGGTGCATTTACTCCCTTGCAAAGTATATACACCTACCGTACCTACTTACCGTGAGGATTATATTTACCAACATCACTAGTTACCAGTACCGGATCCTGTATTTTTCATCTTACAAATAAAATCAGTGTTTTAATCAGTTTCTCTTACTATTACCTACCTAGACAGTTCCTCCATTCATTTCGCCATTAGCTTAAGTAGGCTCTTCTAAAATATATTTATATATTTTTAAATTTTATTTCAGGACAACAAAGGATAATAGGAGGCAATGAAGCTCCTTCACGTTTTGGGCTGTTCCATGTGTCACTCCAGAACTGGCAAGGTGAACATGTTTGCGGAGGGGCAGTGGTATCGCGATGGCATGTAGTCACTGCTGCTCATTGTTTGTACGAGTAAGTTATGTACCTTCCTATAGGTAGACTTGGTATCTCAGGCACGTAACTTAACTAGGTATACTAACATCATTTTGTATTTATTCTAGGGCTCAACCTGAACACATAAAAGTTTTGGCAGCAACCACAAATCTAAACAAAGGGGGAATTGAACATAATACAGAATCAATTATCATTCACAAGGAATTTAATTATACCTCAAGAGTTAATGATATCGGAATACTAAAGGTTGAAAAACCATTTGATTTGAACCAAGTCCGCATAATAAGACTTTATGAAAATAATTTAATTGAAGAAGATATTGTATTTTTAGCTGGATTCGGAGCACAAAAGGTAAAAATTGCGAGTGGTGTAATAGCTAGGTATATAAGTATTTGATTTCATGGCTTTCATAATATCACAGCAGATATGGAGGCCTATTGTGATAGGTTTATATTTATATGTATTTATACAATTATAACACAGCACTACAGTATATGAATTACATATTACCTACTAAGGCGCTATGATCAACAAAAAAATGAAACAAAATGAACATATACCATGCTAAAAAATTATGTTATAAAACAAATATTAACAGATTGTATTATTTCCTACTATCAATCATCTCACAAAACTATAATGGTACTTTTTTAGAGTCCACATATTTATTTTTTTCACAATAGAATAAGTATTTGCGATCCCTGAAAAAGGAAAGTACTTAGGTATTAATACTTATGTTCAGCAACATAACCTACACTTGTTAAGGCGACTATAGAAGGGTCAAACCTCCCTCTCGCTCTCACTATTCTACATTTTTTAAGATATAAAATCACGGAATGTAGTTATGCAAAATAGCAAACCTTCACGGCCTAGAAAATAACAATACTAAGGTTCAGCAAGAATATCATGTTGAACCCAACACGTTTTCCTACCAAAAAATTTGCACCAAAATTGATAACATTGGTGCAAGCTTTAGACACGTGATAGAATTAAAATGATATTATTGCTGAACCTTTGTATTGTTATTTTCTAGGCCGTGAAGGTTTGCTATTTAGCATAACTACATATAGTGATTTTATATCTTCTAAAATGTTAAATAGTGCGATTGGAAGGTTTGACCCGTATAGTCGCCTTAAGCAAATAAACATCTTGAATCTATGATTATGATTACCTACTTTCAGGTAAATGGAATTTCTAGCAGTCAAATGCATGTGCTGACTCTACCAGTATTCAGTCAAGAAACGTGCCAGTATGCTATGCGGTATACAAGAGAAGTTACTGATTCCATGTTTTGCACTTTTACGAAAATAGGACAGGGTACTTGCCGGGTGAGTCCAAATTATTTTTTTTCCCACAATATTTCTTATTTGAATTGGTAAATCCATAGATTTGAGTGTATTACCTTTGGGTAAGCCCTCGTTAATATTATTGCTAAAATAAACAGCTAGTAGTACCAAGTACTAAGTACTAACCTCCCGCTAAGCCCAAACTTTATTTAGAACAAAGCTAAAATGTATTTTGCTGGCAACATTTTTTGTTTTTAAGCTATTGCATAGCTTTTATCGAGGGCCTTGAGCGCGGGGACCGAATCCAGAAATTCTGTAACGAAAAAAAACCTCACGCTCCCCACTCCGACGGGCACGGAGGAGGTGTGGCTTGAAGGCCGTGCATTGTCTAACGTCGTTTCTTTTCGGCAGTCTTCAACACGGTGTTTGTGTGCGTGCAACTAGACGTATTTTTATTTAATAAAAGAAAAAAAATGTTTTCTTATCGGTCACCACGCTCAAAAAGTGTAACTTGAATTAATATCAAAGAAAAAGAAATACTGCATAAATAAAATAAATAAATAATTAAAAAAGATAAAAAGATAAAATATATTTATTTGCCAGAATATATGTCACAATTTTAGGTCTTAAATTATGTTAATGTCCAATTATATTCTACCTAATAGGCATGCAAATATTTGATGTGAAACAAATTAGTAATAAGAAATTTAATACAATTATAAGACAATTAATAGAAAAAAAATGAAATTACGCAATTACAGTAAAATAAAAGTCAAAATAATACACTGTCAATAAAGATACTCAAATTCCTCTATGTCCCTTTAATTTAAATATTGATTTATAGAATAGTAACATTTGCTGTTCAATTATAATTGCATAAGTTGATACAAAATGCTATGCAATAGATTTACCGCGGCAGTCCCCGAGTGCCACACGTCTTTTTTTTTTCTTGGCGTCGCACGCACCGTTTGTAATGGTTTGTAACATTTTGTGATAATCGCATTCTATTCGTTACCAAAGAGATCGAGATTTTGATAGTTACAATAATATAAAAAATAGAACGTGCTGTTGCAGCACGTTATTTTTGTTTTTTTTTCTTTGTAATAAATCCCACATCTTATTTTGCTCGAAGGTATCGGCTACAAAGTACCAACATTTAATAGTTTATGGCCAAGGGAAAACAAAGCGTCATCGGGAACGGTTTATTAGAGGAATCGGCCTTATGATATACTAGGTACTTACGCGTATTTAATTTGATTGCAGGGTGATTCTGGGAGCCCTGTCATCAAGGATGATAAATTAGTGGGACTGGTGTCTTGGGGAATACCCTGTGCAACTGGATTTCCTGACGTTCACGTGAGAGTAGAACCATTCATTGAATGGATTCGTAAGGAAATAGGGTCTACTTGCGTACGGATGAGTTGAATTTATTTACATAACATCGGCATAAATATAGATAGATATACCGTTAAGTGTCTGAATTTACCTAAAAGGTTTACCTACCTTATCTTGGCTTGTAAATAAAAGTACACTATAATGTGGGATTTCATTTTATTCAATAGTAGCTATAACACAGCTATAATGTAATACTATCTGCCTACCTACCTATGTTCCATTTTTTTTTTAAATTTTCTATTTTATCGACGTGTATCTGAAAACATAAAATTATTGATTAAATTATGAATCGGACACAGGTCACAGTAGGCAAGTCGAGTACCTAGGTAGGTAGGTACCCACCTAGCAGGTTTGAAAACCAACCTAGGTACTTTTCAAATCTGTTGAGCAGTTGACCTTCGCTAGACTGTGGTTGGGCTATGTTCCACCACCACAATAAGTTTTTATTACTGAGTGCGCGCTTAGAAAAAAAATCTGTCTATGATTTGACTCAATAAAAATGCCCAAAATGTTTTTAAAAATCCCCCTTTGAAGAATACTATATGTACAGTGTATCAACTTCTTTCCATCTTAAACCTATGGTAAGGCTGCCTTGAACCGAGGGCTTACCACAGGTTTTTATAGTTTACGAAAACTTTATAAGTTTCGGTATCTTTCCATACATTTTCGTAGTTCATGCACGTTTCCCTAGAGGCGCTGTACTGAAAATGTATGGAAAGATACCGAAATTTGTAAACTATAGCGGAAAACAGGACCTGACTGAAGACTGGACGACTGGACTTATAAAACGTATACGTTGCCTCATATTATTAGGAACAATTATTATTATTCTTGATACTATCGAACTTGTGGAGGACTGTCCCAGAAGCCATTTAATAAAACGATGAAACTAGTTTAGTTATTACATAAACACTGCCATCTATCGTTGTTTCTTCAGTTTAGCTACTCACCCATAGATAACGCACTTTATAATTTGTTACAAAAGCTTATTAAGCCGACCGGCGACCCCTGTCCCTGATTATTTTCGGAGAAAGCAAAGTTATTACGAGTACTTACCTAACACTTACACGTGGTTAAGTTTGCGCTTTAAGATTTGAAAAGGGTTGCCAGTACACAATAATTTTAGTTCCAATTATTATTCAAAACATTTTTTATTTATGTTTGCTGAGCCGCGGTCTCCCCCCAAGAACTCATTTACCCCAACGGTTATCGGTTAACAAAAACATAGATAACTAACACAAACTTTGTAGTAAGATATGTTTATGACACCACTAAATAGGTACCAACCTTATAATCAGTTTGATTTCTTTCAATATTCATGATAACAGCCATAGCAGGTCTTCCATGAGCACATTGAAAAGGGGTCCTGCAATTTGATAGCTCACTCAGAAGTTCGACGCATTGAATTTTCGAAAGACGGTCGCCAAATTTGATAGCGTATCTACACGCCTGTTGATAATAAGTTGAATAATAAAAAAACGGACATCATAATAACCTCCCAAATCAAAAAATATTTTTTCAAATCGGTTCATAAATGACGGAGTTATGATATGAGGTACCAAGCATAACAAAATGAACCTTATTGAGGAACTCCTCCTTATTCTGTAATTTCGTTACGGAACGGGTTTGGGTAGCCAAAGGGTAAACACGGGACCTTATCTAATACTACTAAGACTCCACTGTGCGTCCGTCTGTCTATCTGTCTGTCACAAGGCAGTACCTAATATCATGAACCTAGACAGTTGAAATTTTCACAGATAATGTATTTCTTTTGCCGCTATCTATACCAACAAATACTACAAATAAAAATAAATAGGTATTTAAGTGAGGCCACGGTACGGAGCAGTTCCCGGCCGGTTTTAAGAAGTGCCTTGACTTTACTGATTGGTAGGATAGGTAGGTATACCTATATAAGCTTTTAGGTTACTTACTAGGTTCTAGGTCAGGTAGGTACCTAAAAGTTTCTTACCTCGCTAAAAACAAGATCCATAATAGATTTAGGATACAAAGAAACACATCCTCGCTGCATCTGTATGATATTTATTTCTTCTTTGATCAGACTTTTTACAGCCTTCAATATTTTTTCAACCTGCAATCAGGAATTAAGTATACTGAAACTCTACTTTAGATCATTTCAACCTTTAAGACGCCGCTATCATTCAGAATTATTTGAACTGAAATGTCTAAATAAAGGTGCATATTATGCATGCATGGGGTAAGTACTTAAGTACCTATGGTAGTAGGTAAGTAGGTACTTCAACTGCGGTTCTGTCATTTATGACACATAACTTAATTGGTCATTACTTATGTCCAATTAAGTCCTGTAATGAATGGCCAATTAAGTTATATCACATAAAGATGTGACAGAACCACAGTTTAAGTACCTACCTACATACTGTTACCTACCGAATCTACAGCAAGTAGGTAAGTAGGTAATTTAGATATAACAACACCAGCCTATAACAGTCCACTGCTGGACATAATAAGAATGGGGATATGCCCACAATTACCAATTTCCCACGCTGGACTTGCAAGTTAAGGAGCATAGCTTCTCGCACCGCCTCAACGCTTCTGCCCATCAGCGGCCAGGAGATTTCATTAGCTGTGGTGGTTTTAGACTGTGCTATATACCACAATCAGCTGGCCACCAGAGCCACCTTGTGTTAGTTAGCAGGGTGAACTTTGCAGGTGAGCTTGTCTTGGGTTCCGAAGATGGAGGTTGGAATCCCTTATGGTGTCTAAACACACTATGCCGAAATTACGCGGTGGAAGTTCCGCAGCCGATTTTACGTTCCGACGTATTCGGCCGATATGACACACCAAAAACGCCCGAGCGCGGCATAAATTCATTTGCGTAACTTTTGTTTTTCCCCGCCCCGGATCTTCTTCGGCAGATAAACCGAACTTCGGTCGCGTATAATGTGTGCTCTATCGCCGCATTGCCGCTGAACTTACGTCCGAACGAAGTTCGGCTGTACACCATAACGCAACGTAATTTCAGCATAATGTGACATCTGTAATTAGAATGGCATTGCAGGCGTAATCATGCCGAACTTCGGTCGCGTAACTTCAGCATAGTATGTTTGTACACTTACACCACAAATGCATCAAATGTTGGATCTCACCTGTCGCGGATTTTTCCCGAGAATTCCTTCAGGAATAGCAGTTAGCGATATCTCATTATAGTTTAGAATCGTCCATTCCAAACCAAACTGCATGAACTTATCTCTGTAGTTGTGAAGATAGAGGGTATCGTCCCGGGACATTTTGAGTGAAACCTCGTCTATTGCTACAGATTTCCATTGAGATCCCGAAAGGTAATCTGAAGAACATGGTATTTTTCATTCAACTATTCAAAGCTATCAATGCTAGGTATTTTCTTTTAGTGAGCTTCTGAGTATCCAAAATAATAAATAGTCATAATAGTCTTAATAGTAATTTATACCATTAAATTAAAAAAAAAAAATTGTATGCGGAAATTAAGAGTTATCCTACGCTAAAACACTAGTGATAGCCAACTCTGGTTATGGAGTATTTCGGCCTCTTTCCTCCTCCCTTCAAAGTGGATGAACGAGGTAGAGCTGGCTTAATAATTGAAAAAGATGGGATATCTTTAGAGGCACGGAAGCGCTCGGTAGGGGACGGGCGCTGCAAGTAATTGTATGGAAGGAAACGAAAACTGTGTATCGTTTCCGTAAACTATCAAATTACTATGAAACTCATAATAAAGGTCATAATACGTTTAAATGCCACTAAGCTGTCACCCTTTTAAAAAGTGACCGGGCGAAAGGATTTGACTTGATCTAGCTATTTTCTAGCGCGTCAGTGTTACATAATCATCTATTGTGCAGGGGAAAATAAGCAAGATGTACTATGAATGGAAACAACAAATTACCTAACCTTAAGAACTAACAACTCAATCTATTCAATCAATCAATTTAGATATTACAGATACAATAGATGTAGATAAATACTATTTGGCACACATTAAGTTATAAGGAGTAAAAACAAACCATAAAATTACAGCACAAACAAGATAATGGAACAAAATAATAAGATATAAACAGAGACCAACACAAATATTATGTAGCTAGATAGATAGATAGATAACTATTTATTGTACTCACACCAACTAAAACAAAAAGTACAAAACAAACAATAATTAGGTAGGAAGGTACACAAAGCCGGCGGGCGCTTTCCTACCCATTCCCAACATCCTCATGCTGTGGAGCTGATTTTGCACGATGTGGTGAGTTTAAGACTATAATAAATTTAGTAGGTAATGAAAAGCTTACCTGCTAAGTTATTTTCCAATCTGATTCGTTCATGTACTGCATGCTGATCGAATAAAACAAGAAACGTTTCATTATCAGCAGATCTACTTTTCATTGTAGCTCCTATAAACTTGCTATCTATTTGGCCCAATACCTGAAATATGAATTAATTTATCATTATCAGTTTTTACTGAAAGTTTACAATCGAATCAGTTGTTCGATTGTAAACTTTTTTAAACAGCAGTACGGCAGCACTATTAATGTATAATGTATATTTTACTTACCTTTATTTACCTTTTTGAATATTTACTTAATAAATTACCAAATTATTTCGCAAGTAGCTTAAATCAGTGGAGTAAAAATTTTTAGAGCAGATAGAAATATTTCTGTGTATGAATTACTTACTTTAGCATTTTTTATAGAAAGTCCATCGAATTTTATGGAAGCATTTTCTTTGTTCATTTTATCATTGACTTTACTTATATCTTTTGTAGTATGATCGTTCGTTTCTCGTATCCCTGATTTAAAAATCTCAGCATTATTTTGAATATCTTCTACAAAATTATTGTAAATTTCCTGAAAAAAATCAAGTGGTTAGTAACAAAATGTTAGTAGTTTGGCTGGGCAGTTTCTAAATTACCCACGTCTTCGTAATAATCTTCATCGAGATCGTTGACGCAGTCATGTTTCGTTGGACATTCTTCAAACATAGGAGACATTCCTGTAAATGATTAAACACCAGTTACTTCTGCATTATTATGATTAATTAATTCTAAGAATAATTGTCTTACCTTTGGGTACAAAAAACAATCTGCTTTTTATATTGAAAGCTCCGGTATTTTTTTTTTCTATAAGAGTGTCAGCTACAGCTACATCAGACATGAAATCTTTATTTAGATTTTGCGCATTAGGTACCAATTCTTCATTTCCTTTTGATTTCAGTATTAAACTTTGCCTGAATTCAGACATTAAACTGTTTGGTATTGTAAAGTGATGTGAAACTTCTTCAAAATCCTGGTCTTGAGTTGTTTTTTGTCTTGATCTAGTGTCACATTGTGTACCATGTAGCATAGTATTGGTAAATTCTGTCATAGTGTTATTTAAAGAATCCTGTCTGATGTTAAAACTAGTATCAAACTCTTTTGCTTTATCTTTTGATAACTTGTGATCCTGCAATATAGTTTCACATACGTCAATCGGGTTTATGCTTTGCCTTTCATCAATGTTTTCTTGTGATATAGATACGCTTAAGAATTCCTTGACAGAATTTTCAATAGGATCTGACGTTTCATGTTCATGTAATTGTTTATTAGGATTTTTTATTGTTCTGTCTATGGTATATGTCTCATAGTTGTTCCAGTTTTCTTGACTCACGGATACCGGAATGACATTTCTGTTTGAGTTTGTTATTGTAAAAGTATTTCCATTTATTGGTTCATAATCAACATCATTAATACAGTCATTTATAGTGAAACATGTTTTTCTATCCATTGGTAACGGACATTCAGCTACAGGGTCGTTGAAAATGTAGCTCATTGATGGTGTTATTGCTTCAATGCTTTCGTATGTTACATTGTTGGCCGAGTAATACATGCCGTGTCTGACGTTGTTTTTCAAAGTGGAGTACTTATTGCTATCTGTAAATTCTATGGTATATGATTCTCTAGTGCCTTTCACAGTATTATTTTTCATATCGAACATTTTTACTGATTTATTACAATTTCTTTTATCATTGTTAAATCGAAACAGCTTTGAAAAAGAGTTGGGTTTAATATTTCTGAATGTGTAATTTTTAGAAAAAACGGTGTCCATCAAAAAATTATCCCTCGATTGTTTTGTTATAAAATTCCTAGGCTTTTTATTTATTTTATTAATTACAACGTCACTCTCTGTCCGGTAATAATTATAATTATGACTTTGAAACGTTTCTGCTTGAAAAGGGGATGTATCAGAAACTCTAGCTGAAAACGGCAAGTTATTTCTATTAAATGTTTCTGCTTGCAAAGGTGAAAGCTTTGCATTATCATTTAAGTGCATGACTAAAGGTATAGAATCGTAATAATTTCTAGAAGCGGAAAAAGAGAAACGAGTGCCTGTTTTCGAAATATTGTTATTAGGTGATGATGTATGTACCGGAGTAAAAATTCCATATTCTTTGTTATCATGTCGCTCATTACTATCGCGCATCATAACTTGCAACTGTGACATACAGTCTGGTTCTCTGACGAATGGTCTGAAACTGTAACTTGGTGTTTCCGCAGATAAATAATTTATTTCCTTGCTTAAGTTCACATGATTGCTATGTGGTGTTATTGAATCGGATGGAGGTATTTGTGTAAGGTCAGGTTCATCGATGACAGACATATCATTATTTGGTTCAACTATTGCCGATATAATACCATTCAGTGCGTCCACATTCTCTTTTTGCTTTTTATGCGAGTCTTGACCACTTATGACAGTTTGCAAAAGGTCATAGTTAGATTTAAATGATTTATTATTTCCATAGTTTTGGGCATTAACGCCAATGTTTGATTTTGGTGGTAAAGGAATATATTCACGTATTACAATCTCATTAATTTTCTTATGAATCGCTACATTTGCATTTTCGAATAAGGTGTTACATATATAATGAGAATTTTCATTTATGTATTCTTTTGGGTTTCTGATACTATTTTCGATTAATTCTCTAGTTTTTTGACCTAGTAAATCACATCTCCTTTTTACAGATTCTGTTTCCATTGCAAACTTATTGCTTAGTGATAAAAGCTTATTTCTAGCACATAATTTTTGATTTGGTTTGGTCGTAACATTAATACTACCACTAGATTTTTTGTTCTTAACATTCCTGGAGTTTGTATGTTTACACTGAACTTTTTTATGTTTATTTCTTTTATTTGGTTTCCTGTGGGTTTTTAAAATACCAGATGCTGTTTGCTGTTTCTGTTGAAGATTTATAACTTCACTCAGGTTAGATGGTGTTCTAACATCAGAACTATCTTTGTCAGCCCTATGTTTGTTTCTCTTAGTTTTATCACTTGAAACTTGCTCAGGTATATTGTGTCTAATATTACACTGATTAATATCGATTATTTTTGATATATTTAATGTACTCTTCTTAGTCTTTGGTTTTCGTTTAATCAATTTTCCTAAAATCAAATGTGCAAGATTAGTACAGTTTTACAAAATAAAGAAAATAGTGATTTCTTTAAATTATTACCTTTGATGCCATTTTGCATGTTTGAAATTTGTGGTTTGTTATAGTGGGTTCCAAGAATTTTTCGCATTATTTTCTCAATTTCATTCTTTGTGCTTTCTGTTTCATTTTTTTTATGTAATCCCTTGATTTTGTTTTCCGAATTTGTTTTGATTTGCACTTCACCGTGATAAAATTTGATTAATTTGTCGAGTAACATATTTATTTGTCCCCAATCTTTGAATTCAAGAACTGTATTTGTGAATTGATAGTCCATGTAAGGGCATGAAATAAATAAGAAATAAAATGGTATTCTGTTTTCGAATATATGATTTTCTTCAGTATTAAAGACATTCTGAAATAAATACTTTGTTAAAGGTTAAAGGAAATAAAAATAATAAATAACTCACTTCAGGGTTCTTAGGGGTGGTATTTTTTATGCTTTATTTGGGAAAAAAGGGGAAGTATACCAACCCAAACAAAAAAATAGTTTCCACTCGCTTCATAAATCACGGAGTTATGAGGTAACAAATATAAAAAATACAACAGAATTGAGAACCTCTTCCTTTTTGAAGTTGGCTAAAAATGAAAAAGCCTTTCTACCCTAACGGGTAGATGGAGACCCAACCAATTCGTAGTCACACCGGTTCACCACACCGGTGTTTATCCGTAGTCACACCAACACACACTTGACCAAATTTGCGTCTTTTAAATACTTATGCTTTTTATACATACTAAAAATATGTATTAAAATTCCGTTTATTCCTAGCAGTCCGACAGGTAGTCCGATTATCGGAACACTGGGAATGAATTGCCAATTGGTCCGAAAGCGTAGTCAGACAGATTGGACCTAGTTAACACTTTCTTCCTGAAGTACCAGGGTAGCATAAGTCTTAAGAAGATGTCACCCATCTTATGTAACCAGTGTTAAAAATATGGTCTGGTTTGGAGCCACACTTAAATTATTATTGTAAAAGGTAGCAGAAGTACTAGGATAGCCGATGCCACAAGATGATGTTACACAATTTTAAGAACTGTGGATTATATTCAAAAAATAAAAATAAAATAAAATCTTAATGACCTACCAGATATTTCATTCAGAGCTACCCGGCATAGAACTCAAGAAGGCAACAGTTTATTTACAGCTTAGCTATTTACACAGATGATCGAAAATCAAAAATTAAAACTAAGAAAACATCCTGAGATGTAATTCCTTTATGAGACCTATGCTATCTTGGTACTTCTGATTTTAAATAACCAAACGTAGTCAAACTGGTGGGCTCAAAATGTGATAACCCCCTATGACTTATGCTATCCTGGTAGTTCTGATAGGGAAATATGTGCTAGCTACAAACCAGCCCATTTATTTTAGCACAACTACTTAGTAATTTTGTAGTATGTAGGATGGCATAACTGATTATGCATAAAAGTTGCTAGCTTCCTATGCTACCCTGGTACTTCAGGTAGAAAATCTTAACTCCAAAGACTAAAACGAAACTGAAAAAAAATCAGTTGTGATATCAGGAAGGATATCAAATAATAATTCCATATTAAACAACATTTGTAGGTCCATCAGGAACACTTGTATAAGTATTAGCAATAACAATGGTATTTTATTACATATTTTTAGTATGTATAAAAAGCAAAAGTATTTAAAACGCAAATTTGGTCAAGTGTGTGTTGGTGTGACTACGGGTAAATAAAAAGAACCATAGTCACACTGGTGTGGTAAACAAGTGTAACTACGGATCAGTTGCGGATGGAGCGACGATCTACGAAAGACTGCTGGTAGAAGCTGGATTCGTCGAGTGGCGCTCATTAAGAGGAGGCCTTTGTATAGCTGTAGACTGCTATAGGCTGATGGTGATGATGATGAAAAATTAAATCGTTTTATTCTTTTACCTTCTTGATTTTATGTTTGTTTTCCTTGAAATGTTTTTTAAAATCATCACATAATTTTTTGTGTAGAACACTCGAATGATGTATAAATTTTCCATTTAGAAAAATGTACTGTCTACCAACGTCATCGCAAGATTTACCCATATAAGCTTTTACTTTATAATGATTATTTTCAACTTGCAGTTCTTGAACTTTTGTTTTGTCGATTTCATATAGAGTGGATAGAGTTTGGTATATATCTCGGTTTTTATGTATTTTAAATACAATTTCATTTTTTGAATCATCTCTTAGACTCAAAGAGATGCTGGAATGTACTAATGAAATATGTTCTAAGAATGTCTTTATGTTTTGTAGCTCGTTAATCGGATCAACAGATTTCTTTTGTATGCTCAGGTTATAAAGGAAGCCTTTTATTTCAGTCTGAAACAGAATTGATTAGTATAAGGACAAGAACATTGTTATGAAAGATGAAAATGCTAAAACTGAGATGCACAAGGTTACGGGTTCGATTCCCGCCGCGGGACAAATGTTTGCATTATTTGCAGACATTTGTCTCAGGTCTGGGTGTTTTCTATGCATAATATGTATGTATTTACAAAAAAAAAAGAATAAGTTGTTTATTAATTATGATCATGAGCTCTTGATACAAGCTCTGCTTAAGTTTGGGGCTACATGATGCTGTGTGATTAGTGTCCAGCGGCTTTATAAATTATATATAGGGTGAAAAATTTCGTGCTCAAAAAGGTGAAAAATTATACGAATACATAAGATACCTACGTAAAAAAACTAGCCATTTACATTATAATCTAGATTCTAGAGCATCATAACAGCGTCAGATGGTATTTTTTTACTCCCAGAGTGGAACATGGTTAGTTGGAGTAGGCTCGCCGACGGGCCGTGGTAGAATCCTACCTGGACCCCATGACCCTGTCAAGTGCTAGTGCGGCGTCGAGCCCTTCATCAGGCAATAAATGGTTCGATGAAGCACTAGCACTGCGGTGAGTGAAGGAACACGGTGTTTTTAGTCGGTAGGCTGCCGAGTAGCTGGCCGAGAGCCCGACAGACCCCTCCAATTCTCCCCGAGCTGAAGGACATGCGTAACGCATTTTCACACCGACAAAAAAAAGGCTCAAACAGCACCTATTACTATCCTATCAACTCATTCGGTCTTAGCCAAGATGGTCGATACATATGGAGCCGAGCCTAAGCCACGGGTTTTCTTATGATGTTATGTGAACATTTTTTTTTCGAAATGAACAATATATTTGTGAACGGCGTAGATTTGAGCCCATGACCGAATGACCGAAATTCGGGTTACTTCCAACAATGCCACCATAGAACCGACCATACCTAGAGTGCGCAATGAAAAAGAAAGAAAGTACTTTTGTAAAGATACTTACGGTACCTACCTACTCGCAATGGATCTGTGTCCCTCTGTAGTCAGTTCTAGTACAATCTGACCCAAACATAGGAACTGCTTTACGTAGTTCATCATCATCATAATCATCGGTCTATAGCAGTCCACTACTGGACGTAGGCCTCCCCTAATGAATCCCATTGCGCCCTGTCTTGAGCGCATTTCGCTTCTACTTGCAGCCTTTCGCAAATCTTCACTCCAACTTGCCGCAGGGCGTCCTACACTCCGCTTGCTAAGCCGCGGTCCCCACTCAAGAACTCGTTTACGCCAACAATTATCGGTTCTTCAGCAGATATGGCCAGCCCACTGCCACTTTAGCCTGCTAATTCTCTGAGCTATATCGACAACTTTAGTTCTATGTCGGATAGTCTCGTTGCGGATTCTATCCTTCATAGAAACTTCGAACATAGCTCGTTCGATAGCTCGCTAAGCGACTTTAAACTGGTGGACTAGCTGTACTGTGAGTGACTCGTTTCGGCTCCGTATGTCATGACGGTTCATGATTTACATCGTTACTTGCAGCGAACTTTAGAGGGACAAAGATACGTTGTAATTATTGTAAGAAAGTGCTTACAGTTGTTCCTTTTGAAGGTCTTGGGCTGCATTTGACTGTAGATTTTGCTTTACCATTCTCAAATGTTTTTACGTATGTTGTTTCGCATGTGCTATGCCGTGACGTTATTTTCAAAGTCTCAGATATTTGTGATAAGTTGGCTAGCGATTGACCCTGAAACCCATACTTGTTAGGTGCGGACTTCAATGTAGAGATTTCAACTAAGTTGCTTGTCATATATCTTTGACCAATGTATTTGAAATCGGCTTGTGATACACCGCAACCATTGTCAACAACTTGTATAGAACCTTCAGCAATATGAATTCTTATTGCGATTGATGTAGCGTCTGCATCCAACGAATTATAAACCTGATAAACATAACGAAACAGTAAGTACTCAGGTATTATATAACTTAATACAGATTAGTATAATTTTTGTCACTTCAACCAGGCCTCAACCATCAAATTGCATGAACTCCTAATAGAAAAATTGGACTTACCAATTCTTGAACTGCTTTTGTATAGTTATTTATCTGATTTGCTGCACAAATTATTGATTGAACGCTTTTATTAAGTTTTCTAATCATGGGGTTCATTTTGTAAGACCCATTGCATTGCATGAATAAATACTTAAATTATGCGTAGATAAAATAATGATTTATTTTGTTTACTTTTTTTTATTCATAAAATTTAAAAATCGAATCATGGAACTAAAGTGAATTATATAAATGAGGTTTCACAAGTTACCAAAGAGTTTTTAATCCCTGTAAACTTTAACGAAAGTAGCTAACATACTGTCGATTTAGGTAAAATGATAAAGGTTTTTGCAACTAAGTACACAACCTGTGTTACAGTATTTAAAAGAAGGAAGTATCTACTGTACAAATAATAAGTGGTTGTAATAGTCCAATGAATCTTGAATAAATAATTCTAGAATTATGGTACTCTATTGGTGGCTTACTCGTAATCGATTTATTTTAACCCTGAACTTCCACGTTGAATACGTTAGAAGCTTTAAAGGGCTGGTCGCCTAGTCACCACGTAAGCCTCATATGGTAAACACAAGAGAAATAAACACACTTTTTATGTTCTGCCTCTGACCTATAAGCTGCTGTTTTGAAAAAGAATAGAATCTGTGAATTATCTTTTTTCTTACAGAACAATAAAAATAAGTTACGAATGTTAAGGGATTGAAAGTAATGCACGTGTGGCATAATGGTGGGAAAGAGAAGTTGCCTCATCCTTATTCTTTTGCAATGAGAGAAATAGAGCATGTGCATTGCAGTTCCTTTGATAAATCCGCTTGTCTTTGATAAAACTGACAGCCACTTGACAGTTGGAAACTTAAAACCAACTGGTGAAAAGTATAGCTTAACCACGTTTATTAATAACGGTGTAGGTGTCAAAAACTTCGGTGATTTATAAATAACTATACTATGGTGGCTTTAAATATGAGTGGTTATTTGGAAGACGAGATATTGCTCTTCTGGGAATATGTGAAGCGGTAAGTGATCCTTATTTTAAGATAGCGAACATAATGGCTTTAGCCACTCTGCATGTTTGTTTTCTATTAATGTAGCTTCCTAAGTAAACCGATACTATGGTCTAACCTATTTTGTAGGTACTACACCTACAAAATAGGTATCCAAACTTATTTCCATTTTAGAACTTTTTACTGTACCTAATTTTTCTTTGATTCGGTAGACCCTAAGCTTAGTCCAACCAAAGTGACATCATACTTATATTACCTATACTAGCTCCCGCCCGTGGCTTCGCTCGCTGGGTACCGGGATAGTAGCCTATGTGTTAATCCGGGTCACAAACTATGTATATTTCATCCAAATCCGTTCAGTAGTTTTTGCGTAAAACAGTAACAAACATTCATCCATTGTTCCATGTATACATACTAACAGACTTTCGCATTTATAATATTAGTAGGATAATCCTATGCGAATACTTTGGTATCCTGATAAGAAAAAAAACGTTCCTATAGCCTATAAAATGAAAAGGTGTTGTACCTATATACACATAAATAGTAAGTTATTTTTAGAAAATTCTAATAGAGAAGTACCCACATTGTAACAAATACACAGCCAAAATAATTTAAATTTTTATTTACATATGTACTAACTCTCTTAAGTTAATAAGTATCTCTTATTGCTCATGCATTATGAGACGTGACTCAGGAAAATTGACAAAATTGACGATTAGGTCAATCTCTATTGTAGATAACATCTAAACCTCAAAAAGTTCTATACCTGCATTTCACTATATTTCCTAATAGCTTCTTTCACAAAGTTAGTGACACTTGCGATCCTCTCGGGCGTGGCGATGGACCGCAGTTCCCTTTGAGCTTCAATGATGGTGAGCTCAGAACCACATAGTGATGTCATCTTGCATACTCCTAGAGCAACAACAGTACCGGCAATTAGAGCGGGTACATTGGAGATTAGGAAGAAGACCGCTGATTTTACTGCTTGAAATGCACACTGGAAACAAATAATTAAATCGTTGACTTTAATTACACTTCGAAGCCATCTCCAGTTTAGTTAGTAGGTAAATATATTACCTATCTAAATCGGCTACCAATATAATGTGAATTTATAGTTTTTAGGGACTAAAACCGCTAAAGAGCGGTTATCAAACACTTATTGTTAAATAATAAGTTATTATCATCACAATAATGATTGTTTAAAGGCACAGTATAGGCTAAAATTGTAAATACTGATGGTGAAAGGTAACTTACAGAAATAGCAGTCGAAATAAATCCAGTTGACGACACTTCAACTTCAGTAGTTGGTACAATAATGGTACTAGGGGTGTATACTGGTGCTGGGGCGGGTTGAATCAAAACATGGTGCTGATTCGGATTTCCATGGTAATGTAACGAAATTGTCTGAAACAAAACAAAAATAATTTCAATACAGATTTATTGCAGATCAGAAATCTTCCCAAAATACATCACCAATAAGAGGCATGTTACAAAATATTGACAATGAATGCTATAAGAGTGGTTTGGTTTTGTAGAGTCTCGATTCCCGAACAATTTAAGAACATGGTCTAACTTTACCTGATCCTTGAGGAAAAGCTAAATCAAAACTAAGATTTATTGCATTTTTTGTATGTTATTAAATCCAAACTAGCTCAGCAACCATTAGGGGCAAATTACAAAATATGGCCAATAATAATTGCTATTAGATTTAAGAGTACAGTTTGGTAGAGTCGCGTTCCCCGAACAGAATGAGGACATGGCTCTAGTCTGATCCTTGAGAAAACAGATAAATTATACCAATAGGAGTGAAGTTCTCATAATATAAACATCAGTCATAATAGTCATTAACACAGGGAAGCATTATCAGGAGAGCTTATGAGAATTTCAAGACTACCAATAAGAACTACTAAGAAATTATCTTTGATACTTACTTGCATCGGCTGGATATCTTCGATATTGTATTCAATCAAGTTATTATCAAGGTCTGTCACATAGGCTGATAATGTCACTGCTATGAGCATAGATCCTATGATTGCGATTTTCATCATCTGAAGGAAACAATAAAATGAATTAAAAACATACTTTCAATAGAAGGAAATTAACTGTTTGATGATATTATTCAGAAGGACACTAAATTCATATGGGACTGTATATATTGTGTATATTTTTTTAAATAGGTATAATCTGCTAGAACACTGAACACACAATGAAATTATCAAAGAACTAAATAATAAAATTATTTAAACAGAGTCTTACCTTAAAGATTTTGAAAGAAAGCCCCAATTGAAATGGCAATAAGTTATAACTCAATGCAGAAGGCGAATAACTTTTTATACACCACAAATCTCATTTGCGATGATGATTCACAGGATATTATTTCTAATGTTCCTATAATGAAACAATTTACTAATTTGATTGCGCAATTTACTCTATTTAAAATAGAACTTCGTAACCCAATTACCATTGTCGCCAAGAAAATTACCATTGTCGCCAAGAAAATATTTGGTTATACAAAGATGAAGATTATTTTGTTATTATTCTGCTCAGCAGTGCTTGTGTCTGGAGTACCTCAACAAAAAGTTTATCTGGTACCTGAACGAAGAAGTGATACTACTTTAAGCACAGGCCAATCTAACCCTATCTCATATGAGTAAGTAGAGTTTTTTCTTGCATGTTTACACATAGTTTTTCGAGCACATCTATTTTGGTGGAATAATCTAATCCCATTTTGCAGATATCAAGTTGTTCCGAGTAACGATTATGCAGTGTCCTCATATCAACCTGAAGAGTCTTCAATTTTGGACTATGTCCTGAGTCCCGTTGTAAGTTCATTATTTTTTACTTATAAGAGACATTAGTTTTTCGTCCTATATATACTATGTACTTTTACTATGTTATTCTTTTTCTGTACTTTGTATAATAGGCTGTTAAGGATACACTCATGCACTTTTGAATTTATAAACAAAAATAATCCTCGATTCCGTTAAATTGATTTTGAATTATTTTAGTTCACTTGTAAACTTGTACCTATCTTTTTCATTACTTCTAGTTTTAACTAATTTTCAACTTTTTCTGTCCACAGACAGCAATTGTGAGTGTCGGTTCGACTGCTCTATCAGTTGCTCATTGGATGCTGGTAAACTGCGGGTTGGTGCTATTAGGAATGTCTATTGTTATCGGTTTTTGTGGGCTGACATCTTACTGCAATATCAGCATCGAGAACCCCTTCTCTAGAGGATTACCATCTATTCCTTACTTGGATGAGATCCAGTACTATTTTAGTGAAGCCTATAATAAGTACAATGAAATGCAAAGTGTAAAATGATGTAACATAACATAACCCATAGTTTTTATGTAATTTATTTCAATAAAATATTACTTTAAAAATTGTTTTTTTTTACTACTTGAAGATGGAACAAGCACATGGCCCAACTCATATTAAGTGGTAACCATTACCTATCACAAAGCATTGCATCCTAGATCACGTTTTTCCGGAACGTGCTCTACGCCCTACGTCCATCAACTTGAAGCATGAAGATGTTAAGCCTCTTGTGGCTGTAATTTCACCGGCACCTACACCCTTCAAACCGAAACACAGCTCAGTTGCTTCACGGCATGGTGGCAGTACCTCCCCAGACGAGCCCTCCACAAATAACTCTACTACCTTGAATCTATTGTCTATTTATTTTTTAAAGGATTTATTAAAATAACGTATTTTTTATATAATGTATATATTTATTAGAAATCTCTGAAGTTTAAGGTTTTTTGTAATTTTTAATAGAAGATAGAACGCCGTCTCTTATTTGAATTAACTTGAGTGACTTTTTGTATCTTCTGATACTTATCAATAGCAGTCTTTACAAAATCAGCAGCAGTTCCGATCTTCTCCAGTCGTTCTGGAGTCATCAATGCTCTCATTTCTTCGTGGATAGGTCCGACACCGTGGAACGCGATGGTACAGAGATTGGTGTAGGAGCAGACTCCGACTGTGATGAGGGAGCCAAGGAGAATAACAAAGATACTGCTGAATACCCAGGAAATAGTTCTTCCTACATAGCTAACGAGTGTCTGGAAAGAAAAACTTAAATTTAGATGTTAGGCCGAGAGTTGGATCATTGTAGGAGTAGGTTTTTTGTATTATAAATAAATAATGCAGGAAATTATCACACAACATTATCTAGCCCAAACTAAGCAGAGCTTGCTTACTTGCTTTATGGCAAGCATAATATGACTGATACTGATACTACTTACCAACCTTTTTTTTTGTAAATAGATACGTATCATACCCTCGAGAGCAATGAATCCGGGTCACTCAAAGAATCCAAAAAATCTCGGAAAGTAAGAATACTAGGTTAACGCAATAAATTGTATTTAATAGACAATTTAATACTCCTTAAATGAAAGTATTAAAACTTCTTAGTTATTGTAAAGTTATATCATAAAAAAATCAAATTTGAAAAGGGAACACTGTCGAAGATGGAACTACGAAATTACAGGATTTGTTTTTGCTTTTGTTTGTAATCTGTCATTTATGTTGGTACAACCAGGTTGATAGTGCTCAATATTCATTATTCAAGCTGAAATCATGTCGCTTGAAGAATGCACCAGAATACTTACATTGGTGGAAACCGGCCGGAGTCAGCGCGATACAGCCAGGACTGTCGGTGTGTCGCTGTCAACAGTACAAAGAGTTCTCCGACGTTACGAAGAAACTGGTTCTAACCTACGCAGACCAGGAACGGGCAGAACTAGGTGTACCACAGCACGAGAAGACCGATACTTGGTGAACACCATGCTTCGAAATCGCTTTCTCACAGGAACTGAACTCACAAATCAGTTTCGACGCCTCGGAGGAAGTAACCCAAGTGCATGGACAGTAAGACGTCGGCTTGCTGAATCTAACTTAAAACCCCTTAGACCTGCAAACGGCCCTAAACTGGAGCGTGGCCATCGTATTTCAAGACTAAGATATGCCCAGAACCACGTAAATTGGAGTATTGAAGATTGGTCGAAAGTTATGTTCTCCGACGAATCAAAATTTATGCTCTACAAGCACGATGGAAGACACAGAGTGTATAGAAGACCAGGGGAAAGATTCAAGCAAGCATGCATCGAAGAAAAAGTAGCCTACGGTGGTGGGTCTGTACTTGTGTGGGCCGGAATTTCCTCTGAAAGTCGCAAAGAGCTGGTGATCATAGAAAACGGCTCTTTAACTAGCGTAAGATATGTGGAAGAAATCCTCAACGAACACGTTGGTCCATTTATGGTCAATTTGGGTGAGGATGCTATATTTATGCATGACAATGCCCGACCTCATACAGGTAGGATTGTGAATGACTACCTTCAAGAGATGAACATTACTTGTATGGAGTGGCCAGCGCGCAGCCCGGATATCAACCCGATCGAGCATGCTTGGGACGAGCTAGGGAGATGCGTAAAACAACGAAACCCTCCCCCAATCACGCTTCCTGAGCTCAAAATTGCTCTCACAGAGGAATGGGAGAATATTCCCCAAAATCGTATAAGGAACTTGGTGTACAGCATGCCAAACCGCGTAAACGCAGTAATGGAAGCACGAGGAGGTAATACGAAGTATTGAAATTCAAGAAAATCGTCATAAAGTTAAAAAATTTCATGTTTCCTATTTTTGTTTTAAGGAGAGATCAGCAGTTTTTTTTCTTTATGTAATTTTGTGTAAATAAAATGTATGGTGACTCATATTTTTTTAACTTTCATTTAAGGAGTATTAAATTGTCTATTAAATACAATTTATTGCATTAACCTAGCATTCTTACTTTCCGAGATTTTTTGGATTCTTTGAGTGACCCGGATTCATTGCTCTCGAGTGTACATAGAAAACACCTTGATTCGAGACATTTATTTCTAAAACATGAAAACATTTATCTCTTGAATAATTTTTAACCTAATATTATTAAAATTTAAAATTTACATACTCTTTTCTACATTATACAATCGGTTTACAGTGTAAGTATGAAGTAGATAAAAATAATTAACAGTCTGATAGATGAAATGTCTAGTAGCTAAAGTAAGTTTACAGTTTAACATACCCTTGAATCAGGCACTTGACTCCACATCAATCCATACACAGACGTGTCAGGATCCACCAAGTAAGAGTTTGGACTGTTACCATAGATATCGTAGCTGAAAATATAACAATATTTAAGTAAGTAGATACACTTTTTATCAAGAAATATGCAAATACTTTTAAAAGGTTAAAACACCAACAGAAGTTTAAAAAAGTATGCAAAATGAACTGTGCCTAGCACAAAGACTACAAAATAGTGAACATGATCATCATATGAATGCACTGAATTCATTTTAGAAAAATACTGGTATGTATGTACTCGTACTTATGATCGACAACGTTGATGCAAAGACGGAAATATTGTAAATAAGTAACCTCGTTGGCTCCATAAAACGAAAAGATCAAATAACAGTTCAATGAGAACTATACAATATAATACTGTTCTTTATATCTAATAATAGTAGATTGTTTTACAAGGGACTAAACCATCCCATTATATACGAGGTTGTTATACTCTCGAGCGTAGCGAGAGAGGATGACAAGACCGAGTTATAATGGGTGGTTTTGGCCCGAGTAAAACACTCTACTTTTCACTTCGATTGCGAGAAAATAAAACAATTCAAAATTAGTCAATTTTCAGGAATTTTACTAAAAATTAATCAACCTTCATAAAACAACACCAAGACGGTTCTATTTTCAAAAAAAAAGATTGACGGAGCACCAAGAAGTCGAGTTTTTATGTAAGAGAACGAATGCTTTGTACGGGCTGATGATTTTAGACAAAAATTAAAAAGAAAAAATACTTTTTAGCCCGAGGTATTAAACTCGAGTTTTAGGCCCGCTAAGCTACACTATTATGGTACACTTTTTGAGCAAGAGAAGTGAAAAAATAATTAAGACTATCCATAGATTAATCACTGTATAAGATTGATTTAGAATGATGCCAGAGATGTTAAAATGCTAGTAAACTAGGATATAGTGGATACTGACTTCTTAGATGCTGCATATCCCGGATCGTAACCGTACCCCGGAGCATAAGGGATGTCAGGGTATCCCAATTCTTGAGGAGCAGGAACGTAGGCGTAGCCGGGAATTGTCAGTTCATCCTGAAAAAAAAAGTACATGACGACCTCTGTGGCGCAGTGGGCGAAGGTCCGCCTGAGACGCAGCAGTTTGCGGGTTCGATACCTGCCGCGGGACAAATGTATGCATGTCCTGCAGATATTTGTCTCGGGTCTGGGTGTTTTCTATGTATGATATACATGTTGTTTACAAAAAAAAATGTATATAAGTAATATATCAATCATGAGGTTCCCATAACACAAGCTCTGCTTAGGTTGGGGCTACATGATGATGTGTATAGTCCTGCATTATTAATTAATTAATTAATTTACATATTTATAACTGAAATTGTATACAGAATTAGTAGCACTTGTTCTGAGACATTTTTATGCACTTTCAAATCTTTCAGATCAGAAATAGGTAAATGTTTGTGTTAGTTAGAGAAAGTTTCTGTAATCTTACTGGAAAACTGGCAGTTTTTTTTTAATAGACCTAGTAGTAAGATCACTTTGAAAATCTTTTTTCTAATTAAATTGGTATTTAGTATAATAATGCTACAGAAACTTACGATTCTATTGGCACTGGTTCCTTCGGTAGGTGCTGTCGGCTGGTCAGCAAGCATAGGATCATACTTAATAATCGGTCCTTTAGGCCTCACTGGTTCAATATTCGCCCGTCCCTGATGCTGTTCCTCTCCTCTATACACCGGATGAGTCTCAGGTATCGATTCCTTCTTAAAAACAGCGTGTGTTTCAACTGGTTCCATTTTTAGATCAGGTAGTTCCACATGTTTTTCAAGTAATGTGAATGCAGATTGCGTTTCTGCTAACAATGCTGGAACTGATGCCAGGATTAGGAGTAGTAGAAACATCTGAAACAAGAAATCTGAATGTTAACGAGTCATGTTGTAATATTTGTTGAGTTTCTGTCAACTAACAAAAAGGAAATTCTGTATTCACTTGGTAGGTAATGATAAAAGAATGATTGTTTTTTTTAATTGAAACTTTGTCAAGGCTTTCCTTGTAGTAGATGGAATAGAATATCTACATTACCTTATTTATCCTGCCTCCTGGTACCTTACAAGGACAAGTAGAAAAAGCTACTGATGGTGCTCAGTTCCACCCCTCGACTATTTATACGTATTTATAAGAAGACATCCCAAAGGGCCAAAAATGTTATCTCGAAGTAATTGTTTCGCAAAAGAACAAGACGATAAGGATTCGTCAAAACTTTGGAATGCAAAGTTCTCAGGGTAATCTAAAACTTTTGTTTCTTCATAAATTATTGTTGTTCCCTTTTCAAAAACGATTTATTACTTGAATTTGATTAAATTCTTCTTCTTCGTATGAGCTAGTGGCCAACTCTGGTGTCGGAGTTTTTAGGCCGCCCGAAGGCCTCAGACATGGCTCAACGACTGTAAAAGCCGGGACCAACATCTTAACGTACCTTCCGAAGCACGGAAGCGCTCAGATATAATTGCCACTAAACGGTCACCCATCCAAGTAGTGACTAGGCAGATCGTTGCTTAACCAAGGTGATCTGCTAAGAACACGGAAGTAAGCCTCGCCACGAGCTATTAATTAGTTGATTAAATGAGAAAAAGCAATAACATAAAGTGAAAAATTGACTAATAAAAATATCTCATAGGCATCATTTTCTCTACATAATATCATTGCTCAAAGGTAATGTGTTTATTGGGCGATTCTACGCTTTAAGCTAATTTTTATCAATACGGTGGCAGATTTGTTTTGTCTTGTTTTATAAGCTTTGTGTCAGAAATCAAAAAGAAGGTGGCTCTCAGAATATTATATATATGATCTTATATAAACGCAAGAAAATTATGCAGTTAGGCACTAGATATAGTTTTACTCAAAAAAAAAAAAAAAAGTTGTTGTGACCACTGACGCCCAAGAAGAATAAGAACTAAAGATAACTGTTCTGCCACTTTATTATTCTTTAAGGACATATTTTTATTGATTTATACCTACGTGTGCCCTAGATCTATTAAATGCTTTGACCCAGTTTTTCCCATGTCCTAGTTAAATTATCCCTCAATTTAACGGATAATATGGCTCTACGCCATTTTAGAATATTTCTATAGTTTGTATTCTTAACATTAATAGTTGCCTCTTAATGAGATTCATGACTATTTTTGTTAATCATTTGAAAATGTTTGAGAAAGTCCCGTGAGTCATAATAAGTAATTAATTAATATGGGACCTATTTAATAAATTGTATAACATTAATCAATGATTATGATCAATCATTAACTTTAGCTGTAACCTTATATAGAAAGGCATGCGTTAGAAAATCATCAATTATTTTTGGGCAGTCCAGTTGTTAAGTTCAAACATAAAACAAGGTAAGGATTTTAATATTATCATATCTAATAGTAATTGAAGTTTATTGCGTTGATTTGTATCCAAAGCTTTTATATAATTTGTCCCTAAAATTATTTTTTGTTTTTAGACAATGTCGAAATCAATCGTTTTCACCATCTGCGTCATTTTGGGGGCAGCAGTAGCTGAGCCTATTAGAACAGCGTCAAATAATGTAAGTTTATTCAATTCTATTTTGAAGTTTTAGAGCCTCGTAATTTTAAGTATTAGATAGATAGATAGAGATATATTCTTTATTGAACACCAAAAAAATTCAAATATTTGCAGTACAATTTACATTAATATTGTCTTGTTTTAACCTTATAGGGTTATTCATACTTGCTAATCATTTGTATCACATTTATATCATACTTACCATTATCAAATGCCTTTGGGCGGCCTATAAACTCCAACACGACGACTCGGATGTGGCCGAGTTGGCCATAAGCTTATGCGTCTTCGTTGTGTAGTTCCTACTTAGAAAGGAAGGAATCATACTTTTGTACATTATGTGGACTTCTTCTTCTTCTTCTTCGTATGAGCTAGTGGCCAACTCTGGGCTGGTCTGTTAACAGACCTTATTTGATATCAATGTTAACCATACCATATAATGGTGTAAAAGCTATTTTGGTATATATTATGGTAAAGTTGTCGACATAGCTCAGAGAATGAGCAAGCTGAAGTGGCAGTGGGCTGGCCATGTCTGCCAAAGAACCGATAACCGTTGGGGTAAACGAGTTCTTGAGTGGAGACCGCGGCTCGGCAAACGTAGTGTAGGACGCCCTCTGGCCAGGTGGGGTGACAATCTGCGAAAGGCTGCTGGTAGAAGCTGGATGCGTCGAGCTCAGGACAGGGCGCAATGGCGCTCATTAGGGGAGGCCTATGTCCAGCAGTGGACTGCTATAGGCTGATGATGATGATGATGATGAAAGCTATTTTACCACATATTCTATTATTTTTCAGGATGTGCAAGAGTACACCAGCTATGAAATGGCAGCCAAAACGGATGTGACGTCTATTATTGAAATAATCAGTGCATTGATTGGATACAAAACTGTAAGTATAAAAAAAAGTGGAGTTATAAGTATATAAAATAAAAGTGTAGCGTCCTGTAAGCCTATCTTTTATACATGGTCTTTTATGCACTTAGGTTCATGACTTGTAACGTCTATGGATACTAAGCATCATCATTATCCGCAGCCTGATTTCACCCACTACCTACTGGTTATATGGGATACTCACATCATAAAAACCAAGTAGTTGTGACCTTCTTGAGAATATTTAACATACTTGGTTCATCTATGATATTTGAGATGCGGATATAAATTTTAAACAAACAATCATTTAAATTTTTAATAACAGTAATTACCGATATTACCTTAAATCCTCTTCGTGATAGGTTTAAAACATAAATACCTTTTTCTTGGGCTCTCCATGCATATGTAGGTTTAATATAAAATATATATTTTTTTAGCTACAATCAGACATCTTTAGGTTTATTTATTTCATTTCAGTCAGCCTTATCACTCGCCATAACCGCGGTCGGGTGGATTTGCTCCAATATCTCCGTAATCCTGATCGGAGCGGCCACAGTGCTAGGGTTCTGTAAGATCACTGGAAAATGCAGCTTCAACTACGAAGAGTACATCCCTATCACTCAGATTCAGAGCTACGCAACTCCTGAAAACCTGGAGACGGCGGAGAGGTTGCTGTTGACTGCTGTTGAGAAATATGCCGAGAGGAGGAAGAGGGATGCTTAGTTATTGTAGCTTTGTCCATTTATTTTAGGTTTATTATAGAAAGTAATAAAACGAATACAAGTTGTTTTTTATTTTTATTGGCTAAATAAATCTTAAACTACTAGTGTTGGTACCTAGGATATCTTTAAGTTTATATTAGGCACATATCGCTTTCCTTCTCGGTTTCGAGCACGTGATAAAAACACACATTTTTTTTTTAAATCTTCGACATGTTCAAGATTCGAACCCACGAACAGTCATTACGTAGCCATGACTGTTCTGTGGTTGTGGATATCTCAGGCAAAGTTTCTGGAAACAACTATAATCCAACGTGGTGATCGTGGTGGCCTGGTGGGATTTATCGTGACTTCCGATCCGGAGGTCGTGGGTTCGAACTTTGCACATGTCGTAGATTTTAAAAAATGTGCGTTTTTATCACGTGCTCGAAACCGAGAAGGAAACCGATATGCCCTAAAACTAAAATTTGAAAGCATGTGCTCGGTTAGTTTTCCATTAAAAACGGCTATGGGCTGGCAACCTGATGTTAGATGTTAAGGCGCAAAAGCGAGACAAAAAAAATTACTCACTTTCGCATTTAAATTAGTTAGGATTAAGGAAAGCTATGTGAAAGATAAAAGGGGTGTACGGGGTTCCAACCCCGGGTTCCACCCTGCTAAACAACGAACGGGGCTCTGGCGGCCGGCTGATTGCGGCATAGCACAGCCTACATCGGCACAGCTAAATCCCCACAGCAGCCCCTGGGCACCTACGGGTAGCAGCGTCGGTTGTGCGAGAACCTTTGCCCTGCGATCCCCAACCCGCATGCCCAGCGTGGGGATTATGGGCATATCCCCCTTTATTAGGGGAGGCCTCTGTCCAGCAGTGGACTAATATAGGCTGGTGTGGTGTGGTGGTGGGATGTAAAAAATATATAAATATAGTTCACCCTATTGAAAGAGTAGGCATTAGAATTTATCAAGTTGGTATGAGAATTCGTAACGTTATTTTATCGATTCAGTTCATAGTCAATGGATAGTCATTTAAACTAAGAATGATCATTACGTAGTAGTGTGATGTGTTGATGTGTTGAATGCAGTTGTAGTTTCATGTGGGATTAAACTATGACCAACATTGTCAACTGTTTACCGTGAAGTTATTACGTCTTGTTCTATTAATGAAAACTTTGTCATTGTGGACAATGACCTCATCATAGTGATGGAAATTAACTTACGAACTGGTGATAACAACAGCCACTTTGATTATTAGTCTAAAATTCAAATGCATAGCTGATTTACGATTGGGCTGGGTTCGATTCCCGCTGCGGGACAAATGTTTGCATGTTCTGCAGATATTTGTCTCGGGTCTGGGTGTTTTCTATGTATAATATGTATGTATTTACAAAAAAAAATGTATCTATGTAGTATATCAATCATGTGGTTCCCATAATACAAGCTCTGCTTAGTTTGGGGCTACATGATGCTGTGTGATAACGTCCAGGATTATTATTATTATTTATTTATATTTACGTCGTTGTACAAATATTGGACAGCAAGAAGGACCAATGTATCAATACTTAAGCAACTCAAAATAACAACCAGACGTTCTTCTATCCGCCTTCAACAAGTACTTGAATATCACGGAAATGTGGTGACAACTTAAAAAAACTTCTCATCACTGGAAAAATGAATGAGAAGAGACCTAGAGGCCGAAGTCTGATGCGCTGGTGTGATGAGATCCACACCACACTTGAGTCTAAGGTTCACGAAGTCATTCATCTAGCCCATCATAGCTCAAGATGGCGCAGTACCTATTATTAAAGAAAAAGTGATCCATGAAGGGGGTCACGCACAAACCTGACCCTGACCATGACACGTGACTGAGGAGAACGACAACAGGAAGGGGATGAGGATAAAATTTTGACGGTTTGCTCATCCAGCGATAGCACGCATCAATAAGCATGGTACACATTGAATTATTAACATAATATTGTCCATTCTACTATTTGTATATTTAAACCCTCAACTGAGTAAAAAGATAGGTAACTCAGCGATTAAGCGTAAGCCTTGGTTTTTTGTTTGCAATAGAATTGTAATCTACTCATCAAACACTCATAAATTAGATAAAAGTAGGGTTAAGATCGTGTGATGCATCTTAGCATACTTGTAAAACGTGATTCCAACAAAATTTGTAATAAGCACCTACTTATGACTAATGCATTCAGTGTCGGTGTCGTGGTTATGGAAAGACTCGTAGGTGTAGGTTCAAGTTCATTGAAAAACCAAAAGATCATTGTTGAATGAACATTTTCGCATGAACTAAGTAGGTATACCGAGGGGTTAAATAATGAGAAAGATAAATAAATAAGGCGACACTGTTCTAAAAATATTTCTGACTTCAACCAAACACACAGTTAACCACTTAATCATGAAATACTTAGTCCAAAATATGGAACAATAAAGAGACAAAGAATTTACAAAGAAGTAATTAAATTGAGTTTCGTTTGTTTTTCGCTCAGACGACATTTGTTTTGCGTTCAAACATACGGTCATCGCTTTATTGACGAGGACGATGTGTCATTGTCGCCTTATCTCCTGCCTCGTTTATTTATAGCTTAATAGCTATTGTGTTTTGACTGTGACTGTACATGTCTCCCGGTCGGCATTGTCAAGTGCAGTTCCACTTTCACATTGTTTTGAAGCACCCTTATCGGCAAATACTGTTTTAATTGTGAATATTCGCTTATCTACACCATTATCATTGAAAAAGCGGCCGGTACAATACAAAAGTGAATTAGTCAGTGCATTCTCAGACACAAAATGGGTAACTCGAAAAGTAAGAAGTTGAAAATCTCGGAGGCGCCAAGTGATGATACCCATAAAGATGAGAGGATAAATACCATCAAAACTGACATATCTGATGCAAGAAATAATGATGATGGCAAAGAGAGAGAGCACGACAACACAAGCAGTGCGTCTACAGTGGAAGTTTTAGATGATAAGTGATTTTTTTGACCAGTGTTTTTAAAACTAAGAAATGTGCCAAAACTAGTACCTAAATTCATAAATAAATAACTTATTTTGATTGTGCTTGTTTTACAATCGTTTTCACCTAAAATTAAAAATAAGGTAGTTTCCTAAATGAATCAGGTCTGTATTTTTATTAAAATACATTTTATTATTTTTTGAATAATATATTTAGGCTATTAGTTAGGCTTTTTTGTTTTATGAGGTAGGTATAATATCTTTAGATTATTGTATGGTAAGGTTATCGACCTATTTAGTTTTACTTAGCTGCATAAAATAAAAATTACGTTTTTTTGTTTTAGGTATAGGTAATACCTACAATTTTTGGTAAAATAAAAGCTTTTTATTTTAATATAACTTTTGTATTTTATATAATACTAGCGGCCCGTCCCGGTTTCGCACGGGTGGACCAATTTTTTTATTATATTTGTACCGATATATATAGCCTATGTTACTCGGAGTGAATGTAGCTTTAGAATGGTGAAAGAATTTTTGAAATCGACACAGTAGTTTTTTTTAACATACACACACAAAAATACAAATTTTTCCTCTTTATAATATTAATGTAGATGTAGTTTGTCATGATATGGACAAAATAAATATATGCAAGCATAATTTAGACAAATTTGTTTTTCAAACTGAAAATTCTAATTCTTAGGACAGAAAAAAATTGATTCCGTGATTTTAGAAAAACAAAACGTTTAGTCAACATTTATTCATTACGTTCCTGAATCGCTCATCATTATTTCAACAAAGCTAATTTTGATTTCCACGCAAAATTACGCAGTTATGTTGAATCTCGATTAGGGAAAATACTATTTAATTTGTATATAAATAGCATTAAACGACTATAATTTTGATGGCGTTCATCTGCGAAGGTAATGTATTTTGACCTTGCTATTATATGTGTAATTTCACAGTTGGAAAACTAAGTAGGTAGGTACGATCTGTGAGGACAGTAGTAGGTACGTAAATACAGGTTGTCAGGACATAATGTGTACAACACGCATGTCATTTTACAAATGTCACGTTTTTGTAACATGTGCATGGACGTACTACTAGTACTAATGTATACAAGGGATTGTGCGCTATGAACAAAAATCTGTGCCTAAATTGTCGTCACAGAAAATAATCTAAAAGGTATCGGGTCTCGTTTCCCCTTTTGTATAACATTAAAGAAGAAACAAGACACGATGCCTTTTTGGGAGAATACCATGCCTTTTTGGGAGATACCAAGCGCGCACCTTGAGCGTACAGTGTCATTTGGTTACGGGACAACTGAAGAATAAACAAAACTAGCGAAGTTGTGGAAAATTATCCCAGAAGCCATTAAATAAAGATTGAATTGATTATAGAGTAATAGGATACTGGAGTTCACGAAAGAAGTCCCTCGGCAATTAGAGGAACTAAAGACGAAAATCCAGTTTATGTTACAGCACCAATTTTTTTAAAGTTATTGTAGATAGAACAGGTTATTTACATAATGTTTAGTGAAGACGTGTTGATTTTGTTTTTCTTTTGATTTTATTTCCATTTTATTGTCTCTATTATTTTTGCACAATAGTGGCGCTTCCGCCCGCGGCTTCGCTCGCGTGGTATCGGGATAAAAAGTCAATGTGTCTAAAGCCAATGTGTTAATCCAGGTCACAAACTATGTATATTCCAAGTTTTAACCAAATTCGTTCAGTAGTTTCTGCGTGAAAGAGTAACAAACATTTATCCATTCATCCATACATAACTAAGCATGGTATCGCTCGCGTGGTAACAGGATTAAAAGTAGCCTATGTGTTAATCCAGGTCACAAACTATGTAGGTATATTCCAAGTTTCAACCAAATCCGTTCAGTAGTTTCTGCGTGAAAGAGTAACAAACATTTATCCTTACATCCATATATAACTAAGCATGGTTTCGCTCGCGAGGTAACAGGATAAAAAGTAGAATATGTGTTAATCCAGGTCACAAACTATGTAGGTATATTCCAAGTTGCAACCAAATCCGTTCAGTAGTTTCTGCGTGAAAGAGTAACAAACATTTATCCTTACATCCATATATAACTAAGCATGGTTTCGCTCGCGGGGTAACAGGATAAAAAGTAGAATATGTGTTAATCCAGGTCACAAACTATGTAGGTATATTCCTAGTTGCAAACAAATCCGTTCAGTAGTTTCTGCGTGAAAGAGTAACAAACATTTATCCTTACATCCATACATAACTAAGCATGGTTTCGCTCGCGGGGTAACAGGATAAAAAGTAGAATATGTGTTAATCCAGGTCACAAACTATGTAGGTATATTCCAAGTTTCAACCAAATCGGTTCAGTAGTTTCTGCGTGAAAGAGTAACAAACATTTATCCATTCATCCATACATCCATACTCACAAACTTTCGTATTTATAATATTAGTAGGATGCTCAATGAGTCAACTAAAAACTAGTCATAGTTTATTTTGTACTTTAATTGGTAATTGGTTAGGCATTAGTCAGTGAGCTAAAATGCATTCCTATCCCATGAGTTTAAACTTAAATCACCTTTCCTTATTATAGGACGCCCTCCGGCCAGGTGGAGTGACGATTTGCGAAAGTGAAAAAAAGGTGTAGAAGCTGGATGCGTCGAGCTCAGGACAGGGCGCAATCGCGCTCATTAAGGGGAGGCCTTTGTTCCGATGTGGACTGCTATAGGCTGATGATGATGATGATAAGCTAGTGACCAGCTTTGGTGCAGTGTTTAGGCCACCAAGGCCTCCGACATGGCTTAAAGACTGAAAAAACTGAGACCAACATATTATCTTCCGAAGCACGATCTAATGCCACTAAACGGTCATCTATACTACAAGATCTGCTCAGTTTTGGTCTACCATCTTGATGCCGTGTGATAATGTCTAGCATTACTTGGTTATTATTTATTATTTATCCAAGTATTAACCAGGTGGGTGTGATCTGCTAAACACACCGATGTAAATAAATAAATGGGAACTACACGAATGATATACTACTTATATAAGCATTTTTTTTGTAAATACAAACATATTATACATAGAAAACACCCAGACCTGAGACAAATATCTGCAAACAATGCAAACATTTGTCTGCGTCTCAGGCGGACTTTCACCCACTGTGCCACAGTGACCGTCAAATGATGTACATACCAAGGCAAGCCACGCCACGAGCGGTTCTTTATACTAAAAACTAGCTAGTAGTTTTAGTAGTTTCTGCTAACAGTAGACCTCGCGAGCACAAACATTTTTGCAATTTCCAACCATTAAAGTTGTTCAAAACGTTGTTATGAAAACAAAAAAATCTTACTAAGACCCTCATTAAGAACACCGAGGTTAGTGTACCTATATGTGAAATTTCCATCAATCCTTTAATTTCAAATATTTTTTATAATTTTTGCAATTGGTACGAAAGGAGATCTTTCTTTAGAGGTGCCACGGCATGACTTTACTGTCCTATATCGGGGTGGCCCTTAGTGTTTCAGCTGCTTTCTCCAATAAAAGAAAATTTAAGATCATCTCAATTCTCCTTGGCAAACCGCGCTAATATTTTGGTTTTGGTTTTATTTTCTTGATCTAAACGAATAAAGCTATTCTGCGTTAGGCAAGGAATTCCTGAAATTTTGCCCTTGAAGCGGGGAAAAACCACTGCAGCGCGGATAAAGCCGCCTAGTGAGGTATATGTAGGTACTTTAAGTAATATATGTATGTTTATGATTTTTGTCTTTGTATGTAAGTTTATTTTTATATTTAGTATATGTACTTTATCTATTGTTTACTTATTTATTTATTCTTTGTCTCTTTTTAATTTTTAGAGTTAAGTAACATATTATTCTTCTACTATTTCACATAATAAATTTGTAAGCACTACCATTCTATTTACACACTACACAAAAGTTATCTGGAAGAAAATGCTATGTACTTGTTTTATTTTGTGTATTAAAAAAAATTCTATCTATAAATCTATCTAGTTAGATTGATAAATGGTCACGCAAAGTCTAGATACTTCACCTACACCACTGTCTACAACTACCTACACCACTCTAAGCGAGTATGAACACTTTGGATGTATATGAACGACCATTTAACGACGATTTCCAAAACCTATTATTATCAATAGCTAGCGTAACAGCTTTGATACAAATCCAAATAGAGCTAAAGCTTAAAAAGTCAAGGACAAAATAATAAAATTATATATTCCACCGACTTAAAATAAACTCAATGGTAGCTCTGATTCATTTTACGTAACGAGCGCATCGATCCGGTATCATAAAATTATGTCATTTATCATTGAAATGTTTTTCGTGGGAGTCCTAAGCATAGAAAAGGTGATGTTTTGAGGTAGAAACGTAGATTATCCAGATTGGTTATTGAGTTTATCAATTTGGCGAATCTACATTGGTCGCGGTATCGAACGAATGAGATCTGGCTAATGGATTGGCTCATCCAATCATCTATATCAAAGTGAAGATCACTTGATCGGCATCCGAAATTCCAAATGTGTCTCTTCCTTTCAAATATCGGTGTTTTTACGTGTGCTGTGTGGAGAGTTTGGTCGCTGTATTACCTTCAGTTTCTGAAAAGTGGCGATCGGATCACTGATTTGAATAGTAAAATGTCTACCCCCTCACTCTAAAAAGTCCATAAAACTTTTAGGCCTCATTTTTCAATCGTTACTTTTAACAATTTGAAAAAAGAAAGCATATAGAGTATTTTAGACGTATGCTACTTACAACTACTCACAACGTTTCTTTATCCCTCTGAAGTTGGCTGAAAAGAACGACGTAGTTAATATGATGATGACGATAATTGATTTTGAATGGTGACTACTATATGTGGGCATATCCCCACCAAGTGGAAAAGGTTCAAGACCGTACTTTGTCGTGGACTGTTGATGATGAGTTGTATCAAAAACAGCCCTCTGAAACTATTATAAACTCCTTTTTGTTTGGTTTGTGAGTCTGAAATCTTGATACTGAAATCAGTAGACTTTGTCATATTAAAACCTTAGGTTCATCTCTATCAGAAGCCGTTGAGTACAGACCCTTCTCTATGGCTTTAATACTGAAGAAAAATATGATAGTCACGATGATTAGGGGATATTACGGTAGAGTACCGACGGTTTCTATGGTACCCATTGCCATAACAGTTCTATACACGAGCACGATAGACCTGCTTTCAGTAGGCGCTTCACAGTAAATATAAAAAGTGACTTTCAGCGATTGGATATATTCTAAACAGTGTCTTTCAGTGATTGATTTAACTCAACAACTCCGTTAGTTCTTCTATTTATTACTAATTTTGTTTATTTTCACTAAAAAAGTTTTTGTGTACTAGTAAAATATCAAACTGGGCCAATGTATGGACAAAAGTGTAGCGGAAAAAATATTGAGAGCGTGAGTGAGAGTTGTAAAAAGCATGTTGCTGAAAAATATGTCTTGGGAAAAGGCTTGTAAAATTATTTGCGTTGTTCTCCATTGTCCGCTCATCATCAAAGTACGACTACGATACGAACGTAGTCGTTGGGCCAATGAAAAAGCGTAGATTCAAAATAACGCTTTGTCATAGGCCAAAATTTTTTATTACGCTTACGTTGTCAGGTTGAAATATTAGTGATGATAATTTCAAGTTTGAAAATGTTCAGTCAGTTTTGATTTTGATTTTGTTTAAGGCCGATTTTTCAGTCGTCACTATACTATTTGTAAGATATTTGAAAATAGAACAATTTCATACGCTTTTCGAATTTATTCAACGGAAAAGGCCCTATTTAGTGGAAATTTAGGATTGACAATTATTGAAAAATTGCTCTTAATCCCGATAAGGAGTAGGAGTGCCGCTTAAGCCCGTTTAGTAACGTATCCTTGTTTTGATGTTATCTTGGCCTAATAAACACATAATTTGTTATTATTCGAATTATTTTGATTTCAGTTTTTTTTAATATATTTTATTTTCAAGGTTTTATAAAGCTTCTTAAAGTTGACCCAGTATACAATGAAAGTCCATGAGTTTGCTTTGACTTTAATTTTCATGTCAGCTATATGCGGGTGAGTTTCAACATAAAATAATTGAAGATGGATTTAACCAAAAAAATAAAACATACTAACCCTTCGAAAACTTTTTCTTTAAACGCATACGCATAACATACTAATATTAAAAAGGGAATCTTTTGCAAGCTATTTGTGTTAATGTGATATGTTTGTTAACTTCTTCACGCTAAAGGTAATAAACGATTAAAGCTGGCATTGTACATATAGGTACATAAAAAGACCAAATAACATAAAAGGCTAATTTTAATCCAGGAACTACGCGAACAAAGCCGCGGGCGGAAGCTAATAATTCATAATTAACATAAACATATTCAGTTGGTAATATCACTGGGTTTATATGCATAAAGCCTGTTTTTTTTCAAACGCTAGTTACCATTATCCGTTACTTATTTTTGTGTTAATTTTATTTTATTTTGTATTCTGCAAAATTAGACGTAATTCACTTGGAACATTAACCCGCTTACTTATGAACGCTACTTAACGTTAATCAATACTCAAAGTTAGTCCTGTCACTGTTTCCCACTATCCAATGGTAAGAGATAGCAATAGTTTAAGCAGCGTTTATGTTTTGAAAGATGTTCATAAGTAAGGCCATTATTATTTAGATTTTTATGTTATGTTAAATACCCCTATGTAGCATCTGGTACAACACTAGAAGAGCCTGGCTAAATAATATTGCAATCTGTGCATGCACTTTACTAAATTAATAAGGCGCCTATTATACACTAGCACGTTGACGGTTCTAGGACATGACATGACACTCCATACCATGCCCGAGTCCTGCACCTCCAGCACAGTTGAGTTTTCGGCACTAAGAGTGTTATAGACTAATACCTACATGCAATCATCATTATTATCATCATCAGCCATAAGCAATCTGCTGCTGGACATAGGCTTCCCCCAATGAGCACCATTGCGCCCTGTCCTGAGCTCGACGCATCCAGCTTCTACCAGCGCAAATTGTCACTACACCTGGCCGGAGGGCGTCCTACCTTGCCCAGTCTCCACTCAAGAACTCGTTTACCCTAACGGTTATCGGTTCTTCGGGAAATGTGGCCAGCCCACTACCACTTCAGTTTGATAATTCTCTGAGCTATGTCGACAACTTTATTATTTCTATCAACTCAAGTTCAACTTTAACAATGGGGGTTCAACTTTAGTACATACAATCATCATCATCATCATCAGCCTATAGCAGTCCACTGCTGGACATAGGCCTCCCCTAATGAGCGCCATTGCGCCCTGTCCTGAGCTCGACGCATCCAGCTTCTACCAGCAGCCTTTCGCAGATCGTCACTCCACACAATACATACAATACGTACATACAATAGTCCCAACTTATCTATGCCATTCTAAAGTTGGGTGCAAATAGCGACGTAGTATATATAATATATGCAAATATAATTGGGTCGGATTGTACTGGGAATGGTCGATTCGTTTGTTGTGCCTAACTTCTGAGGGACATGGATCCGTTGTGACTATTCTACCAAATCTGATTCTATTCTTCTTCACCACAGCAAGGCATAGTGCTGTTTCTATTTGGAAGAGTTTACCATATAACTAACACTCAACAGTCAAATACAAACACACTAACACAGAAACTTTGCATTTATGAATTTCCTTCTAAATTGTGTGCTTTATTGGAGAAACTGTATATTGTACAAAGCACTGAGATTTTTTCTGTGTTGTGGATACCAAGATTTATGAGATCCTTTACATTATTATGAGTCCATAACACCGAGACGATGAACAAAATTCTTTAAATTGTGACAACATATGTCGCGCATCGGGAATAAAACCTGCAGCCTTGTGCATCTCAGTTCGCTCATTGCGCTAATGAGGTCATCCAAAATAACCACCAGGCTTCGAAAGAGGAACTGCCAGAATCGTAATTTTGGCACACGTTTTATATCTTTGATATAATATATCGGATATCATAGTCCGGATGTCGGGTCGATTTGAGTACATTATGGAGCTCAAATGGGCCTGAACAGGATATATTTTGAGGCGAGGTGATGACTATCCGTAACTAACATATGTGGAGTATGATAGTCTGACCTATATGATGTATGTATATGATAGTAGACCTGGTTGGTGGCCTAGGAGCTTTAGGTGATCGCAAGAAGGGAAATTGACAAAGTCGCAGGCCCCTAACCCATGTAGGTTGGACTAGCACTGGATCGTGGTGGACGGCACAAGTTTAGGACAGCTCATACCCAACATTGGGTGAAACCAGTGTCTAGATAATGATGATGATAGCTTTGGTGCTCTATCTGTAAAATTTCACAGCAACGCAGCCGCTCGCTCCAAAAGCAAGATGCCAGTTCAACCTATAAAGCTGTACTATTTCACTCCGTCTCCACCGTGCCGGGCGGTCATGATGACAGCCAGGGTGCTGGGCTTGGAACTGGACCTGGTGGTCACGAATATCATAAAAGGGGAGCATATGACGCCTGAGTTCTTGAAGGTGAGATGATGAAGTGTATTAACTTTTATAATGCCCACTATTTGTCCTAGCAGTAGTAGAGATCTTTGTGAAGGGCTCATCCGGGGAAGTACTAACGGAAGACCAGCGCTTGTTGTAGGTATTTGTCTACAACTAGCAATATGCTGAGTTAGAGCCTTTTTGCAACAGCGATGTTATTAACATGTATTAAACTAACTGAACGTTTATCTTGTAAACTGTTGTTGCAAATAAACATTTTCTATTTCTATTTCTATTTCTATTACTACCACCTTGCATATTTCTGCCGTGAAGTAGTTATTATGATTTTCAGTCTGAAGGGTGTGGGTCCGGTGAACTTTTATAATGCCCACTCTTTGTCCAAGCAGAAGTAGAGATCTTTGTGAAGGGCTCATCCGGGGAAGAACTACCACCTTGCATATTTCTGCCGTGAAGTAGTAATGATGAGTTTCAGTCTGAAGGGTATGGGTCCGGTGAAATAACAGGCACATGAGGCTTAACACCTTCATGCCTCAAGTTGATGAGGGTGTTGCATCGTAGGGGACGTTCTAAACATCCGTGACTCCCGAAACAAATGTTTGTGAAGTAATAGGTAATGGTTACCACATAACATCAGGTAGGCCATTTGCTAGTTCCATCAACAGATCTCATAAAATTACTACAGTAAACTATTATTATATTCTATTATAATTCTACTATCCTACTTCCTTACTTCAAGTTAGTTTGTATGTACTTTTGGATATGTTACCCTTAACCTAAAAACCTGAACGGATATGGCTGAAACTAGCGTCTGTATCAAGAATATGAATTATTCTATATCCACTTACTTATTATCTAGGTACAACCACGACAACAGAGATAAAGGAGAATGCCGTCTGATGTATGGCGCTCGGTACCAAGACTAAAGTGAGTGCGTCAAAAAAATATCCATTAAGTTTTTAGTTGATTCTACTGTCTAAATAATTAAAAATGAGGGTTATTGCCATAGTAACACTTTACATCAATGTTTATTGCCATAGCAACGTATATATATCATTGGTTGTCTTAGTCTAATGGCGGCGTGCAACGGAAACCAAATCAACAAAATATTTTTTTACTGGAATATTAATCGAGTCGGTGTGTAGAACTAAAGAAAATGTTAATGTCATTTATAAAATATAATTAATTTTATGGGATACGTTCGGTTTTGACGCAATTGGTACGGGTTCTCGGCATTCTCCTTTATCTCTCTTGTCTGTAAAACGCAAGAAGAGTCTTTTTCACGAAGTAGTCCCACGGCAATTATCGGAACTAAAGCCGAAAGTCCAGTATACGTGAAACATCGAATTTTTATCATTACATTCTAGAACAGATTTTGCTTTTCTCTTGATTTTATTGCGATTCCATTTTAATTTTTAAACTACAGTGGCGCCGCGTCGGCGGAACATCTTTCGTAACTGAAAAGGACTCTAGGTAATTTCTAGCCACGGACAGAAGCAATTTTTTAACTTACTGCCCTTTATGCTTTTTGATAGCAATACATAAGTATTATTTATTCAGAATATGTTTGTTCCAGATGAATCCTCAGCACACCATACCAACTATGGATGACAGCGGATTCATTTTATGGGAGAGGTAAATAATTAGCATTATGTGCAGCTTACGAAGTATTAACAGGTATCTGTTATATTAGGTAAGTGCTTCGTCGGTCTTCCTAAACGAATGTTCAAAGAAATATTAAAAAATTAGATTCTGCTCGCGGCTTTGTTCGCCTAGTACCCAGATAAAAAGTAAATATTTGGATTGCATTTGGATTATACATAGATTGTGACCTGATTGAACCACAGGTTGAACACTCAGGTAAGCTACTTTTTATCCGAGTACCATACGTTCGAAACCGTGGGCGGAAAGGATTTCCTGAAATGCAGCCCCAGGTTGGCTTGTAGCAGGATCCAGCATAAAAAAATAACTATAATCTATTCTGAAATTGTCTTGTTTTGTTTTTCAGTCGAGCAATTATGGCGTATTTGGTGAACGCCTACGGACGTGACGACTCATTGTATCCCAAAAATCCTAGACTACGTGCACTCGTGGACCAGCGCCTTAACTTCGACTTGGGAACTTTGTATGCAAGATATTTGGCACTTTACGTGAGTTTAAATATGAAAAACAAAATTAAATTAATAGCTTTCGCACACGGCTTTGTTACGTGGTACCCGTGGTACTTTGTTACGTGGTACACGTATAAGAAGCCTATCTGTTATTCCTTGTCAAGAACTACATGTGCAAAATTTCATCGCAATTCGTTCAATAGGTTGGGCGTAGAGGAGGAATAAAAGATCTCATTGCCCATTTCACATAGTTTTTTACAAACTTTTCGCTTTTGAGTTTTATTCCAGTTTTATTATAATTACTCATTTGATAGAGATAGCTAGGTAGTTTGTTTTAATAGAGTTATTCCATCTATCTTTATATATGTGGTTCCGACCCCTATCTTCGGAACCCAAGCCAACCCCACCTGCACGTGGTGCACCCTGCTAAACAACGAAAAGGGCTCTGGCGGCGGTCATTCAATAATTAACAAGGATATGCTAAATATTCACTGTTAACTACCTACTGTGGAACCTGTACCTACTGTTGTCGAACTGTGTTTATTTGTTTGTTTTGAATCAATTGATTCAATGTATGAAGAATAGAAAGGTTTACAAAACACAAGTTTGTGTTCAGGGTTTGGTATATTTATTAGGGTGCAGCGATAAAATAATTTGTTTTTTTATTTCCTGTTTTTAACCACATTAGAAGTCCATTTATAAAATTTTAACTTGCTCGGTAATTTTTTTAGACCGTTTTAAGACAAAGGTTTGTCATGCGTCGATAATCACACCCGTAAACTTCTATGTCGCAGGCCATCGCCTTCTGCATCACAGAAGTTGCCAGATTATTATGTAGTTGCGCGGAAGTCGCTTAGTTAAGTTAAAAATATAGAGATGCCTGATACTCTTCTTACAACATAACATATTTTTTAAGATACCAATGCTGTTTCGTGGTGAAGAATACAACGAAGAAGCCGCAGCAAAGTTCGACGAAGCTCTAGGCTGGCTGGACACTTCTCTAGATGGACGCGCCTTCGTGGCCGGCGACAATCTTACCATTGCGGATATTTCCATCATAGTTACGCTTAGTAATATCGATGTGAGTTCTTTTAAAACTTTTCTATTTTATTTTGTTTTTGTAAAACAAATTGTGGGTAGTGTGGTTATCTGATAAGCTCAGTTCTCTCACGCCAATACTGCGGGAGATTCGCATGTTCTCTTTATCTTGATGATTATTAGTTGACTTATCAATTTTACTGCTGATTTCAAATGTTTATCACAAAAAAATTGTGTAGGATTTATTTATGGAACACAAATGAAGTTATAAGCAGGATAAAACACAATACTTTATCATTAAAATTATTAGATGTAGATAATATATATTCCTTAAAACGTACAGGTAAACAACATAATTACAATGATAATACGAGCAGTGAAAATATGAATAATTTACAAACAATTAATAAACAGTAATTTATTGATAAAATATGTACATTTTAGCAGCTCTCACTTCTGAGTGAGAGTAGCTCAATTGCATTACAATATGTGGTAATAGATAATATGTAACCGTCTGATCTGTCAAAATGACTAATATAATTATTATAAGCCTAGACTGTCCCACTGCTGAGCAAAGGCCTCCCCCGCCACCTTTGCCTCCTGCAAGGTCTTGCCATTTTTTTTTATATGTAGCTAAATGACGCGGCAGTCAAAATACACAAATTTTTAAGCTAATTATTCTGTGTGTTTCAGGCATTTGGATACGACTACAGCGCCCATGAAAACGTAAAGAAGTGGTTTGAGAGAACCAAGAAGGTTCTAGAACCATCTGGGTATAACGAGATCGATGTAGCCGGAGCACAGATGCTAGCCTCTTTCTTGAAGAAGGAGTAATGGATCGATGTTACCTTGTAGCATTGGCACTTGCACCTATTAGCGTTGTTAAAGCGATACCTTTATAAGAATAATGTGCCTAAAATTTAGTAAGGCATCAATCATTTGTATCCTAAGTAGCACAGAAGTTTGGCAACAAGCTTGGCCAACTATTTAAACTTTTCATTGCTAAGTAACTCTTCAGTTTTAATGTGTGACCCAATTCTGGAACAGTTATTGATACGTAGGTTATTTCTTAAGTTAATACTAGATTGCTTGTATGTAGAACATTGCATCTTTTGAACCTCAATCAAGCAAAACTTAAACGATAAACATTCTTTATAGTGCAAGTTAGAATTTACTGTAGTTTGATTCGATGGCAATAATACGAGTACCTACGTTGTGTAATAAAATATTTTCTGAATAACAAGGTTTATTATTACGCTTATCGCAAAACCTCTACTTTGGTGTGTTTACAAATTGAAATCGTGGATAAGTATTACTTTTTACACATTCTGAGTTAATTTAGAACGGATTATAATATTTCTTTTAGACTTAATTTAGATAGGCATTATTCCTTCCTTCTTCGTATGAGCTAGTGGCCAACTTTCTGTCGGAGTATTTAGGCCGCCCGAATGCCTCCAACCTAATGACCGGCTTAATAACTGAAAAAGTCCACAAACTTTTTTACGTGCCTTCTGAAGCACAGAAACATTCAGATCTAAGAGTCACTAAACGGTCACCCATCGAAGATCTGCGAGTAGTACTAAAGTGAGCCACGCCACGAGCGCTTTCTTTTATTATTAAAGACCGGGGTTTGGGATAATTATCTTGAAGAAATAATGTGTAGGCAAGTACCTACATTCAATTCAGCAATAGAAGTAGATCATTTGAAAATTTTCCAAACAAAATAAAAGTATTATTTTGATACTGAAATGTCTGGCGAAACGAGCCTATTGTTATACTTAGCGTTTATTTTATCCTTTTCAATTTATTGATAGCCATAATTTTATGCCTTGGAAAATAATGTTTCAATTATCATGATTTGAGACATATTACTCAATACATTTTGTTAATCAACTTCTGTACTATCGAATTTTTTATCAAAATTAGATGTTTGCAGTTGTTGAAGTTTTAGGAATATAAACTTTAGTAGGTAACTTGATAGTAACTAAGTAGAAAATATTCTAAGAAGCATAAAACAACTACAATAACATAACATTAAAAAAATTGCAAGGTTTAATTAGCATACCAGGGTAGCAGCTATCACGAACCATCTAAAAATCGCAATAAACACAATGTGTTGTAGCGACATGTAGATAACCAAAGAGTTGCTATTGTAGAGTAGGACACTCCACCTACATACTCCTTTGTGGGATACGCACAGATTAGGCCCTAGTTGCCTCTACACGGTAACAATGCTCAAACGAGCAGCCGCAGTCGCGCGACGACGTACCAGGTTTTCAAAACAAACCGCTCAACCGATTGTTCCCTTTTAAATTCCACCACAAAACGAGCAAACACTGCACAGTATTCACAAACAACATGCCAAGAATGAAAGTGTGAAACCGTGAAATCACCGTCAACTTACCATGTTACAGTCTGAAAATGTTCTGGGTTCAGTGTTGTAGTGCGCAAGATTGACTCAGCTGGATTGTCGAGACATCATGACACATGTGGGTACATATTTATTATTATCATACTTATATTAGAATCTATAAAAAAATATTTATAATGTCGTAGTTTTTGATGGTCAATTATTGTGAAGTTTGAATAAAAAATAGTTAAACCATAGGTACAGTGAAAAGGAAATGAGTTTTGAGGTTCTTCATTACCGTGCTTTTGTTACTATGGCAAAAAATTAAAATCAGCTTTGATGGTGGGTAACAGATAAGAAAACACTAGCAAATTCCAGCTATTCTATGCATGATGACATGACCAAGGTTGTTGATGCATGGTTGTTGATAAGTAATGATATGATGATTCGAACACAATACTTGATAGAGAAACGTGTAATGAATGACCTCTGTTTTAATAAGGAGTGGTGTCCATATAACGATCGTGGTGGTAGTGGTACATTAAACCGAAGGATACTTCTCCTACATAGACGTTATCTTTTCCATTTATCCAGTGTTGATGCACATTGATGTGAAACTTTTTAAGTTGATATCTTCCTAGGTGGAGCGAAGAATAGACTTTTGATTATTCTGTGGTACAGATGTAATCAAACTATGAAACCAACACCTAACATGGTTGTGTAAAACTTTTTGCTATTTTAGAAAAAAAATAGATACTGATAGATACTATGCATCACTTTACTTTGGCGGATTTGGTATGTTTCAGAATTTTGGTGAAACAGACACGTGTGTTTATTATTACTACTACCGTTATTCTATTTTATGTAGGTACCCATTACTTTATAGTAATCAGATCACGGACAACTTTATATTACGGCCGTTAAAATGCTTATCGCCTCCAAGAAATCATGGCCTGACCTACCTAGAGGATGTCATCATTATCCAACTAGTCGATGCGCTGGACTATTGTTAAATTGTTCTCACGATGGATAGATACTGGTGTAACAAACATTCTGGCACGTATCCTACTTAACTTAGTCAAAGTTAATCACGTGTTACAATGAAAACATAAATATCAAGTCTTTTAAATGTGCTAAGCGTAGGATTAAATTGTATTTTATAGCATCTTGAGTTTGACTAAATGGTGACCTCATGTTTTTGATAAATTAAATAATTGAGACACGACTCGTGCTAATTTAACTCCTTACGAATCAACATATTTTTGGGATAAACTATGAATTCGAACAATATTAGCATTCTTAGACACTCATGTATTAACAAAGTCAATGATTAAATTTTCAGCTACAAGCCGTCTATGTTACGGCAGTATTTTCATTAATAACTGCTGGCGCCGTTCAATATAACCCCAGTCCAAATTCAGAGATGTCAGATGATAAGAACTCAACGAATAAAACCACAAATGAAATGTCTGAAGAAAGCAGTCACGAAATTGAAATAGATGATGATGTCAAAGAAAAGAAGTTTTTAGATGATGCGATGAAAATGGTCCTTGATCCATCTTCGACGCTTGTCCAAAAGACAAACAATATTCTACATAAATTCCAATATCAATTAGATGACCTGGATAACGTGAATATCACCATTGATGTGTTTATGGAAGAAATGGATAAATTGAGCTTAGATATTTGTAAGACGTCGCAAGATGCACTCTGGGCTTATGTGACGGATATCAATAATGATGTTATGAAGAATGCTATGGTAAGAAAGGCGTTTTATGCCAAATTCTGTTAAAAAAATGTAATAAACCCCATTTGTTTTCAAGATAATAATCAATATACTCATTTCAAATCAAAAATTACAGAAAGACAATACAATGCTTTATGAATAACTGATGCAAATTTTACATTGTACTAGTAGTATATAATATCTCGAAGCATACGTACACAAAAATATTACAGCCTGAACAATCCCATTGTACAGCAAAGACCTCTTCCCATTTTTTTAAGCACACAATAATAATCTTCTCTTAAAATTTGTATGAAATACGACTTTAATAACTTCAAATAACATTTATGAACTGTTTAAGTGTTGTTTGAAATAAAGTTTTTTTTATTGACTTACAAAATATAGGTTATATATAAATATTTTTTACTTTCAGATTCGTATCGCCGCAGAAGAAGATGAAATAAAAAAGCAGTATTGGAACATACTGAAAAAAAATTACTTGAGCGAGTATTTGCTAACAAATGATACAAAATACAGGAGAAAAATTAGAATTATTAAGGAAAGAGGCACTAATGTTCAGATGCCACAGAGTAAGGTATGTAAAATTTAAGTGATGATTCACTTAAATTTTGTATTATTATTTATGTGTAATGTTGGAGCCCTTGCTTTTGGGTGTATCGATACCGAGGTAGACATAAAGGTATTTAAGCGTTGTAAGTGCCTACTCCTATTTTTCAAAAAGTTAAACATACATTATATAGGTAATACTTGTAATAAGTATAATTTTGTTTGCAGCAAAGAGAAGAAATAGATACAATGCAGAAAATATGGAGTCGTGTATCAGTGTGTTTATATAATACTACTACTTGTGATGAAGACTCGGTACGAACTATGAGTGGTCAGTATTTTATTTTTATTTTACTTTATAATCACAAAAATTCTTGCAATTCATTATAATGTTGATATAATTGCAAAGACAGACATAACATTGAAGGGGAATATTTTTAAAATAATAATTTCTCGGAGTCTGTACTCAGTAGTGTATAAAACAGATGTGTCCTTACTTCCAATAAGGTGCTTAGCTTACAATGTTAATGAAAACTAACTAACTGTTAAATGGTCTTTGTTACTTGTTTTGAATATATTTAAATGATTATTATTAATAAACCGCTCTATCCACTTTCAGATGTAATATCTATCTTCAAGACTAGCAATAATTCCAAAGAGCTAAAATACTACTGGGCCGCTTATCGCAATGCTACGGGTAAAAAAGTTAGGCCAATATTCAAAGATTATGTAGACCGTATGAACGTAGTGGCCAGATCTGAGAACTTCACGGATGCTGGTGAGATGTGGCGCTATGCATTTGAAGATGACAATTTTGTTAGTAACGTGGGTCGAATTTGGAATGAAATCAAACCATTCTATGACCTATTACATGATTACGTAAGATTGAAGCTGAAAGTTTACTATGCTGAGGATTTACAAAGCAAGGACAAGCTGATACCGGCTCATATTTTAGGTGAGCTTACAATTCATTAGCATTTCGGATATTTATCAATCTACCTATAACTGAGACTAAGATGAATATCAATGGGTTAATTTGTTATTTGGCGTGATGACGTAGATGACCTAATGGTATAATATTATGATGCCGTTTTTATATTCTATACAAAATTCTAGGTAACCTGTGGGCACAAGAATGGCAGTCTACTTTCCCAAAAGTAGTTCCATACCCAGAATGTATGAGACCAGCTCTCAAAACAGAAAGCATCCGCTCTAAGGATCTATTCGATGCAGTTGACGACTTCCATCAATCATTAGGATTCGAAAGTGCTAAGGATTCATATAAAGATATCAGGGAAACTGCTACGACTGCAAACTGCTTGCCGTCGAGCCATGATATGTGTGATGGTGTCAATTACAAGTAAGTGTTTTTTTTTTAAATTGAATTACCGAGAAGTGTTATCCAAATCTACACTAATATTATAAAGAGGAAAGATTTGATTGTTTGTTTGTTTGCATTGAATAGGCTCCGAAACTACTGGCCTGATTTAAAAAATTCTTTCACCGTTGGGTAGCTACACTATCCTCGGGTGTTATAGGCTATATTATATTTTCAAAAAATTTGGGTTCCTTACTAAAATTTCTTACTGAAATTTGAGTATACTAAATAAATGAGAACTTACATCAAAAAAATTGGTTCAAGATCCAATTATCTTTCTTCAGGATAAAATGGTGCGGTGAAAAAGTCACTGATGTTGTCGTTGGATTATCCAGAGCAGCGAGGCTTTTGGGGCATGTTCAGTACTTCAAGCACTACAGGAACCTTCCTCCACTTTATAGGGATGGGCCAAATCCAGGTAAATCTATGGTAAATCTATCTAACATCCTTTTTGGAGTCACTATTAAAATCAAAGCAATATCCTACTTCCTACTAATATTATAAATGCAAAAGTTTGTGAGTATAGATGGATGAATGGATGAATGTTTGTTACTCTTTCACGCAAAAACTACTGAACGGATTTAGATGAAACTTGGAATATACATAGTTTGTGACCTGGATTAACATATAGGCTACTTTTTATCCCGGTTCTACGCATGCGAAGCTGCGGGCGGAAGCTAGTAATAAATAAACAACATGGTGTTGATCATAATTATTAATTTCAGCATTTCATGACGCTATCTCAGACATTGTGGCTATCCAGCTGATATCTCCCGAACACCTGAAGAATACAAGCTTTATGAAGGTGGCAACCGGTCCTCAAGTAACGCTGAACCATCTTCTATGGGTCGCACTGGAGAAGTTCCCGCTTATGGCATATGCTTATGTACTGGACCAGTGGAGATGGGACGTCTTCGGAAATAGCAGCTTAGAAAACTGGAACGAACATTGGTGGAATTTGAGGTGAGCATCATTTTTCTGCTTTATTTATTTATTTTTGAGAAAACCCTCGACATAAAAAACAAATGATGTCTATCCAAAAAATCCAAAAAACATAAAGCCCATTTAGGTTATATAGGTTCTCGCGTGTTCAATGGGAAACATTTAAATTTACGTTGGGTTAGTCTGACTTTATTGACCTACCCTGAGGGAATTTGAACTAACCCTAACCCACTGTGTTTAATAATAGTCTACTGAATAGATTTGGGAAGATACTGAACATTATTTGAAGATGTGATGATTGAGAAAAAAGTGATAATTATGTTATTTACATGCCCGTAGTAGTGTTCATATATAGGCTGTTGTTGATATTTTATTTTGCCATGACGTTTGACTGGAACCACGGCTAATTTGTACGAGCTACATTCAAATTGTACTGTATATTACTGTGGTATATCAAGTAGGTAGCCAAAGTTACTTTAATACCATTCCACATTCACATATCACGTTCACTTCGAACTCAAAATTGCCCTTGAACTAGTCAAATCTAGATCTTGCATTACTGTTGTTGAAAATAATTTTATCCTCCAACCATATCCCCGATAATTATCAGGCAAGGTCAAGATTAAGGTAAGTATTTTATTTTATTTTCTGTCTGTCATATTACTTGAGAGGGAAAAGGCTATACAGAAGTATAAATGGAATAAAACGGTTAAAAATTCCCTTCCATATTCTCTTATGAATATCAGAAGAGTTCACACTACATTATGAGATGGGCTGCAGAATCTTAAAATGTTTACAAGTCTATTCATAAGTTTTAAACTCTTTTCCTTCTTATTTTGATTTGTATGAGCTAGTAGATAGGTTCAGGTGGTGGAGGTTTTAGGCCAACATGGCTTAGCGACTGAAAAAACCGGGACAAACTGACAAATATCTTAACGTGACTTTCAAAGCATGGAAGTAAATGTCAATAAACTTTCACCAATCTAAGTAGTGACTAGAGGAGTGTTGCTTGACTGAGATGATCGGCCAAGAAGACCTTAGTAATCAAGCCCACGAGCGCTTCGCGTTTTTCACTCAGCGTGGCCTTATATAAACCAGGTGGCAGAATTATTTCATTTCACGAAAGCCGCTGATTTATAAGATTTTGAATCTTATTATCAACACTATAAAAGTGCCCAAGACTTCAATAAATATTAATTTTCATGCGTGTCTGATGAAGCAATACTTTGTTATAAGTAGTGGTTACCACTTAACATCAGGTGGGTCATGTTCCATCTTCAGGTACCTATCATAAAAAAGATGAACTCTACAATAATGGTGTAGGTACTCACAGTTATAACTAATGTCTTCGACACAGATTACAATCTTATTCTGTTGTAAGTGTTTTATCAAGGATTATTAATGTAACTGACAAAATAAAAACAGGCAAAATATTAAGAACATTCTACCTACATAATGATTTATTTATTTATTAACTAATTAGCACGGTTGACACAAATCAAGTGCAAAGTTGTGAATGATGTCCATCATAAAAAAATTATAAACAAAGATAATATGTTAAGGTAACCAAATAATCAATGCATCATTTATAGGATTTAATCTATAGTGGACTTCTACATGCTATTGACGAGATGAGTGTCACAAAGAGTCTGAATTATCTAATGCATTGCAATTGGCATTGGTAAATTAAGTAGATGAGGAACAATCAAAGGTATCAGATAAAACAACAATTTACTGTTCCTAAGTTACATACAACAATCTGAGATATTCTAAGAAATGCTAAGGAATGTTAGTTTTACCCCTTCCTAAAAGGATTGTATAAATTCAACTACCTACTTCCACCCTTTACGCAGAAAATTTATGTACGGGTTTAGTATGTTTTCATATTTTGCATATCTCTCAGCACCTAAATACCTACTTGCCCGAACCGATACTATAATTATTATCAAATTATCATACCTCACAATATATGACGTTGGTATAATTTTTCTTGTCTCACAACGTTGTTGGGGAGATTAATTAATGATGCGTACATCATTTTCACTAAAAACCAGTGCTGTTGCTACCATACTTCTGCAGCATACCCTGAGTGGCGACCTTTTTGTGTCACTGTTTCCCTTGTTACATTTAAGCCCTTGCCTTTGTTTTTTTTGTATGATTTGTGATTCAAATAAATGTTTCTCCACTTTACTTTTTACTTTATAATTCACAATTCTCCTCTTACTTACTCTTACTTACTTACTCAAACTTAAAAAAGGCATTTTCATTCGTTAAAGATACATAGATAGATTCCGCTAACAGAGTAAGCCACTCCACAATCTACATAAAGAGCAACAACACCAGCCTATTCAGTCGTCTGCTTGTCATGGGTCTTCCCTGTAAGAATTTGGGGGAATGAGGGATTTGCTCATAATCTCCACGCTGGGCGGATATGCAGGTTGGCAAAACACAGCTTCTCGCACTACGGACGATATTGTCCGTCGTCGGTGGCTAGGAAAATAAACACAACCCGTCGATTTATATCTATAATTGTTATACCGTAACTTGATGCAAATACCACAAACCGATAATCTAGTTGCCAAAAAAGCAACAGAGGGCATAAATAAATACCCCAAAACCCCAAACTAAGCTGAGCTTGTATTATGGGAACAACATGATTGATATACAACTTATATAAGTACTTTTTTTGTAAATATATACATATCATACATAGAAAACACCCAGACCCGAGACAAAATATGCTGCAGAACATGCAAACATTTATCCCGCAGTGCGAATCGAACCCGCAATGTTTTGCGTCTCAGGCGGGCCTTCACCTACTGCGCCACAGAGGCGCAATATGTAAATACCGAGTTTAAAAGCCAAATTTTACCTAAATGAAAAAGTTAAAATAATCCTACACACAGCACATGACACATCATTATAAAATGTTGTATAAAATGTATAATCATGTAGACAGCATCATGTAGCCCCAAACTAAGCAGAAAACACATAAAAGTATGTTTTTATTTTACAGAATAAAAGAGACTGGAATATCTCCTCCGGTGCCCAGGAACGAGAATGACTTGGATCCGGCTGCGAAGTACCACGTCGTGTCACATGTCCAATATATTACGTAAGGACTTTTATTACCTTCTTTGATAATAATGATTATCACGTAATGATTGAAAGGCTGCTTGTAGAAGCTGTATGTATTAAGCTAAGGACATGGCGAATAGCTCTCATTATGGGAGGCCTATGTGCAACGCCATGTAAAGGCTGATGATGATGATGATGATGATTATGAAGGATAATGATATGGTTTCATCCCTGGGTCTTTCTTTAGAACTATAATTCTTACGTGCTTTCGAGGGTACTCAATGAGAGAGCTTGCTATTTATACTTATTGTGTTCATATGCATTTCCGTCCCATGGAAGTTTCCCTCTAAAATGTACCCAGCTCAAAATCAGAATAAATAAATAATTATGCTGGACATTATCACACAGCGATCAAATGGCCCCAAACTAAACAGAGCTTTGTTGGAACCACATGACTGTTATACTAGGTACTCATATACATTTTTAAATAAGTACATACATAAAAATAGAAAACATCCAAGACTGATATACTAATAGATATTTTTTTTTATAAATACATAATTATATTTAGCACCCAGACCTCATATAAATATTTCAGAGGGAATATTTATATGAGGTCTGGGTGCTATATTTAATTACTTAGCACAGCAACCGTAGACAAGGTTTTGTCGACGAAAAAATAGAGAAAACTTATTTTTGGTTGTAGATGGAGCAACATTTTATAAGTTCTATTCTAAGTTCTAAATAATTATCTATAGAATAGATAAAAATAAGAGTTTGGGAAAAAATAGGCATATTTGGGATGCAGGGAGACCCACAATCTGAAAAAATACGTTGTCTTCTCTATCATAGAGTAGACATAAAAATGGTAAGCTAAGGAGGCATAGAGAGATCATACACACAATTGTCTCGCAGTGAAAATAGAACCCACAACCCTCTGCGACTCAGGCGTGCCTCCACTTGCTGTGTTTTGCAACTAAGGCTGGGCCATCACTCGTTGCACCATCAAGTATTAGAGAATATAATATATAATATAATATAATAATATGTAATGCTGGACACTATCACACAGCATCATGCAAACTAAGCAGAGCTTGTATTATGGGAACCACATGATTGATATACTACATATATAATTTTATATCTACCTAATGTTTCAGTGTACTTTCAGATATTTGATATCACATGTTCTCGAGTTCCAAATCCTGCTATCGCTATGCAGTCGTGCTAACTACACAGGGCCTCTGCACGAATGCTCTATTTACGGCGTGAAGGAAGCAGGAAAACTTCTCAGGTACATTCTTCCTTATTCTAATGTAAAGTAAGCTAAATAGCTGGCTGGCATTGGAAGAGTGGCTTGTTGCCGACTGCCATGGCCTAGTAAACGAAAAAGAAGGTTTTCATACATCATGTTGTTCCCGCAAATTCGGAACAAAAGAACGTAACGCTTCAAAACAGAAATAAAACTCCAAATTATGTTACAGCATTAATTTTAAGTATGAAGGTTTTAGCGAGCCCGGGTTATGTAGGCTGAGGATTTATTTCAAACCCCGTCATGAATTATGTTTTAATGATCCAACCTGTCTAATGTTCGTGATCGTTTTTTCTAGCATGGCAAAATCCAACTAAAACTTGGCCATAAATTTTTCAAGCTAAACTTTATCCAAAACATCTTATAAAATAACCCACAATCACTCACGTATACAATATACTAGACCCTCTTATACACCCACTAATAGTTACACACGAATATACCAATCTACCACGTCCTAATACGTATTTACTTAATGTTTTATTATATGACCACGTAAATTTAATAACTTACCTAAGAAATGGGAAGGGACTGACTCCTGAAATACAGCTAACTGACTAAGCTGAGTAATTGGCGCAAGCCGTTCCAGTTATTAAGTCAAAAAACAATAAACTAACGCTAGTTCAGGAGCCACGACTTCAATCTGATCTGTATTTATGTTGGTTATTTCAATAAAAACATTATCTTATCTTACTAAAATCATAATAATTATATTTCCAGTGATGGTATGTCCCTTGGAGCAAGCAAGGACTGGAGAACAGTTCTCCAAACGATTACGGGGGAAACTGAACTCTCAACAAAGGGTATTCTGGAATACTTCTCGCCTCTTCAAAACTTCCTCCGAACAGAGACCATACGGCTAGCATCCCTCGACACAGACATGGACAAAAGTGCACCAATGATCGTCGGGGCAATTGCACTCTTCTTATTTATACTTATAATAGTTCTTTACTGTGTGAAGAAAAGAGATAGCGCCAGGAAAATGTTCTCTGTATGCGGACTGAGTAAAAATGGATCGTTGGATATAGTGACCAATGAGATGCCGCAGAAGAAAAGGACTGAAGTTGAAGGGGTTGTTGAAGATAAAGTTTGAAAAGCCACTTAAGTATTGATACAAATTTAATGGTAAAATAATATGAGAAGATGCTGTAGGAGTTAGTAAGTTGGTTCGAATTAGCTATTGCTTAACGAGAGCGTTAGAACCTTTCTTTTCCCGCTCGCATAAAATAAGGTCTTATAAAAAGGTTGTAGCTTTGAACTAGTTTTCGATCTCAGTTTCTATGCTAAACATCAATAGAAACCTGTCAAAAGGTAAACGATGCTTAAACTATAAACCATCTCTTACCGTTGGATAATGATAAACAGTGACAGCCCTGCCCTAGCTTTAAGCAATGTTTTTTAAATTGCGTATAAAAGTATGGGCATTGATAGGGAAACTTAGGGTCAGCGCAGATAGAGTGGAGTGCAGCGGAGAGGATTTGATTTTTTCAAGTGCCTTAACTTGAAAATCAACTTTAAAATTATTTACATAAAGTGCCTAAATGCTTGAACCTGTATCTTCGACGACGCGCGAGCATGTTTTGTATAGGGATTCAAAGTTACCAAAGAATAACTTCCACCTTCTAATCATTCTTCGTTGAGTTCAAATAATGTGCTATATTAGCTTCAAACGATGGTATTTTACCACAATGAATGAAAATATTACTAATAGTTGGGTGAAATTACTTTCTGTTGGGTATTAGGTCAGTCAATTTTAGATCATACCATATACATAGTTGTTAATTAAGATTAAGTATTCGTTTATATTAGTTTTAATAAAGTGAGTATTTTATTATTATCCTGCGCAATCCAAGTGTTGAAGAAAAATTAAATAATTTAGTTATACTTCTATTTTTCAAATGAATTTATTGTAGTGTATTTATTTTAAAATGATTTCCAACCATGATAAGGTTTGTTTAAATAAATATTCTTATAATATTCCATTGTAAATAGTAGGTAATCCTTAAGAATACGTAATAAAATTTAATTTCATAGCAGAATTTGTGAACATGATGGGGAATTACATTAAAACAATTAATTTTGTAGTTACAACTACAGCACAAGCCTACAGCATAAGTCAACTGCTGGAAATATGCTTCCCCTATAAAAAGAGTTTCCCACTTTTTATAGGCCATTTGCCCATTATCTTCACCCTAATAAGTAGTAAGTGGGTTTTAAAAAATGATTTTTATTCTATTCCCATATGGAAAAAAACCCATAACACTGTGCATTACATAATTTGATTATGAAAGTTCTTATACATCATCATCAGCCTATAACTGCAGTCCACTGCTGGAAATAAGCCTCCCCGAGGACCATTGCGCCCTGTCCTGACCACATGCTCTTATACATAGTCCTGAATAAATAGATAAAAATCTAAGCATATTACCCTTAAACAAGGTGAATTTTAAGTCGTATATTATCCCGACTACTCTACTCCTGAAGATCAACAGCATTTTTTTTAAAGAATTTTGTAGATTTTCACAGAAAAAATACCTTTAAAGTTATGCCATAATCTTGTGAGGCAGCCAATTTTGTTAAACTTTGTCCTTGACTTATTGATGATGATAATTGTGACTCTTCCATAATTTTAGGATACCACACACAATACAAAGGTAAGCTTAAAGTTTTGAATCACTTATTTTGACTGAGGTTTTCACAACTTTTGAACAACCATGATCTAAATCACCTCTTTTCAGGATTACCATATTCACGAATTCAAACTCAGCTAGTATAAATACACTATTTACAGCCTTTTAAAATTGAAAAGCCTCTCCATCAAAGTACCTAGGTAAGTACCTACATAAGTTGATGTTTATGCAACCAGGATATAGTTTTTATTACAGTTTAGCCATATTAATATTTCTGTGGTTTGGCTGTTAAATTAACAACATGCTTTTGTTTGCGTCTTCGCTCGCAGGATGCATGATCATCAATTATTATTTATTAATTCGTTTATTTTATATTTTATTTCTCAGAGCCGGGGCTCCAGTCGCGTGATACCGGTTTAAAAAGCCTAATAATGCATTAATTCAGGTCCAGCCCCCTTAGCATGCTGTTTTTATGTCTACTCTACGATAGAGAATACCGTTTTTTTTCTGATTTTTCTCCCTGCATCCCAAACATGCCTATTTTTTCCCAAACACTTATTTTTATCTATTCTTTAGATAAACGTATTTAGAATATTTAAAATGTTGCTACATCTACAACCAATAATAAGTTTTCTCTATTTTTTCAACGACAAAACCTTGTCTACGGTTGCTGTGCTAAGCCGGCAGGTGCGGACGAGACTACTTCTGGTAGTTTTGGAGATGCTTCTATCTTGCCATATTCCTTTTAGATGCCTCATTGCGCTTTTTTGCCAGTCTTACTCTTTTACGCATTTCAGGCTCGCAGGTATCGGTATTGAATAAGTATATTAGTGCCCAGGCATGTGAAGTCCTTGACAATCTCAGGATTAAGTAACCCAGTGAGCTCCAGTTTGGCGGTGCGGTGTACAACCATAACCTTTATCTTTGTTGATGAAAATACCGGAATTTCATATAGGTTACTTTTTATACCGTGGTACGCAAGTAAATCGGCAAGAAGCTAGTATAACATACTAACCTATATCCAAAAACCTCCAAATATCTGAACATGCAGACTTTCGCATTGAATACTAATAGTGAGATATTTATTAGCTTAGAATGGGGAATACCGAGTACCTACTTAGGTATTCACTTGCATTTTTTATTTTCCAGTTTTTTTTGGCAGTAATTGTTTCTGCTTTAAAAAATTAATTTTTAAACACTTAATTATGTATATTTACGAAGAGGCTCTAGCGGGTACTAAGTACGTGGTAAGTAGTTTTGCATGAACAATGGACGAAAAATATTGTTCTATTTCGCTGTGTTTAGGTTTGCATTATATTATACCTATATTTACTTAATAAATTGGGAAGGTTAGTTGATTTACTTACAATTAAAATGCAAGCCATACCTAACCCTCAAGAGAGCAACGAGTAAAGCATCTGGAATGGCTGCAACAGGACTCAAATCAGGATTTTTATTAAACCAACCGGTTAAATATGTTACTTTTAGATATCATCATTAGCATTTAGCAGTCCACTGCTGGACACAGGCCTCTCTTGATGAGCGACATATATATCTCTATCATAAGGGACCGGCCAGCGAATTTAGCTGTGCATCAATGAATGTTGGGACTCCTGACACTTCTTACATATGTCAGGAAAATAGAAGATATCCTAATAAAAATTCCCACACCACCACACCAGCCTATATCAGTCCACTGTTGGACATAGGCCTCCCCTAATAAAGGGGTATATACCCATAATCCCCACGCTGGGCATGCGGGTTGGGGATCGCAGGGCACAGCTTCTCGCACCACCGACGCTGCTGCCGTCGGTGGCCAGGGGATTTAGCTGTGCCAATGTAGACTGTGCTATGCCGCAATCAGCCGGCTGCCAGAGCCCCGTTCGTTGTTTAGCAGGGTGCACCACGTGCAGATGAGGTTGGCTTAGGTTCCAAAGATGGAGGTTGGAACCCCGTACAACCCCCAATAAAAATACCATAGGTAAATCAAATATCCTAATAAAAATACCATAAGTACATAAAGCTGTTTTTCATCTAATCGGAGCTGAAGTAAAGAAAAAGCAGTCACTATTTTCTTGTTGGTTTTTAGGTCTATGAACTTAGAGTAACCTAGAATTGAATAGTAAATATTCACAAATAAATGTTTTATCAGCTGGCTTTGTTATTGCATATTATATACTTTTCAAAACAATTTTATTTAAGTTTATTCAACTTTTATAGGGATGACAAAAGACCATAATTTTTAACGGTGATGATCAATTATACATACTTAAAAGACATCGTAGAGCAATACCTTTAAAATACAACAAGAACCTCAGTATTTACGAATACTCAACAGTTAATAAATTTTAATATCATAAATAATCACATCACATCACACTATCAGGCTATCAGACTAATATTATAAATGCGAAAGTTTGTGAGTATGTATGGATATATGGATGAATGTTTGTTACTCTTTCACGCGAAAACTACTGAACGGATTTGGATGAAACTTGGAATATACATAGTTTATGACCTGGTTTAACACATAGGCTACTTTTTACCGGGTACCAAGCAAGCGAAGCCGCGGGCGGAAGCTAATGATATCATAATTTTGCCTTTGTTTTTGTTATTTAAAATGATTTATTCAGAACACGTAGGTACTTAGGTAGTTTACAAATACCTATGTAAGATGAAACTGCAAAGTTAAAAACTGAGTAGCTTCTACGCACGCCTCTCAAAGCTCCTGAATCCATACTGATTCATTGTGAGTAAGTATTTATATTACCCATAATATATATAACCCTTAAAATCAACAAGCCTATTTATTATCTTTTCTAGAACAAAAGGCAATATACTCCAGTGGTATACTCAAAACTGATATCGAACTGTTGTTGTCAACGTTGTGTCTGTCACCACTTTTACGCATCCGATGGACGACAATTTCTTTAAAGACTGTAGGAAAAATTCCAGAGCTCAGGCATAGGTTACAGATGTGACACAATAAAGGAGTGAGGGTATTTCTGGTACGTTTAACTACTGAGGTTGATCCTATAGAACTTTTGGGTGTAGGTCCCAATCCCCTTCTTCAGAACCCAAGCCAACCTCACTTGCACGTGGTGCACCCTGTTAACTAACAAACGGGGCGCTGGCGGTCGGCTGATTTTGGCATTCCCTGGTAGCCGACGCGGCGACGGGCGCAGCGTTGGCGGCGTGCGAAGTTGTGCCCTAATCCGCATGCCTAGCGTGGGAATTATGGGCATACCCCCCTTTATTTGGGGGAGGTGTGGTGTGGCTAAATAATTTTTATTCGAAAGAGACACAATAATATTTTTAATTTCGCTACAATCAGTGGGTAATAGAGCCATGGAATCGAGATTTTTGGTTTGAATTAAGATGTTATAAGGGGGTAATGTACATGATATGAGTAATAGAATGTTGAAGGTTTATATTTGAGGAGAGGTTTCCTAACTACATCAGCAAAAGAAGTTGTTGACTGTATTTAGAGATTTCATAAGATTTATGGATTCAGCAACTCCTCGGAAACTATTATGTTTACGATTTAGGTAAGCAATTTTCTTAACAAGAGCCCGCCTTTGTTCTATTTTCTTCGTACTCCAAGGGTAAAAACGGAAACCCATAATTATTATTACTAAGACTTCGCTGTCGGTCTGTCTGTCACCAGGCTGTATCTCATGAACCATTATAGCTAGACAGTTGAAATGTTATACAGTTTGAAATATTTTACAGTTGATGTATTTCTGTTGCCGCTAGAATCACAAATACTAAACACCTTAACAGAATTAAATAAATATTTAAGGGGGGTTCTCTTACAACAAACGTGACTTTTTGTCGTTTTTTGCACAATATGAATAACGGCCACAGGTAGACGCTTAAAATATTTATTAAGTTATAAGTTCAAAAATAAGTAATAAAATTAAAATAAAATAAATTAAGGGGGCTCCCATACATGTATAGATAATGGTAGGGAACCCTTCCTGCGCGAGTCCGACCTCCTTCGGCCGTTTTTTTTTGCTTGGGATCGTACTATGGGCAAAGCTATGTTTTTGAGAAATTCTAGAAAATTATTCTACTAGAGTTTGGACGGCTTGATTCTCAGGAATTGATTGTCCATCTGTCGAATACTTCTGCATAATCGTAAATAAATATGCGCTAAGTACTTCGAGTTATCAATACTTTAGTATATACGTCATATTTTGTTTTATAAATATCATCAGCAGAAGCAAGCACTCGATTGTATTGGCACCTTTGTACCGGCAACGGCATGGGTTGCTTCTGATACCGACATGGTTGTCCGCGTTGTTGCTGGAGTGTGAACGCCACTATTTGACTCCAATCAACAACCTGTGGCCGCGTAGAACGCGCGTGGCGAGAATAAACCGCGAACCGCGTTTGAAAATCGAACGAAGAACGCATGCAATGAGTTTTGCATGCGAGTTCCGATACATTTTAAGCAATAAAAAAACCAAATTGCTCTATAGTTTTTGTAAACTATCAAAAAATTATTAAACTAAAAAGTACGATATTAATTTGTTTATCCAAACTCTTTTATATCGTGTCGTGCAATTTAAATGTAAAATTATATTATGAGTAAAATACAGTGATAAATTAGTTGTGAATAATTTTAATGGAATAGAGGTAAGTTTTTGTTTTATTTAACTGACTAATTAATTCTTACTTACCACAAAAATATGATTATATAAAATATTATATTGGGAAGAACCTATGTGCAGGAGTGGACCGCTCTATGTTGATGATTATATTAAAAATATTTATATTATTCACGGATTTTTAGATACTTATAATGATGGTACAAATTTTAAAACAATAAGCACCTTTTTTGTACCAATTTATAGTCTTATCTAACTTTCCAGGTTCTATAAGTATTTCTAAAATCTCTGAAAAAAGTCCGCTTAAACCCCCCACCGTTAATTAAGCACACAAGCTTAAGAAAATAGATGGTGACCTATTTACGGATCCAAATACAAGGGAGGATCAAATACTCGACCCATCTTTATACACCTCACTTTTCTCACCTTTTGACGACCTCTGTGGCGCAGTGGGCGAAGGCCCGCCTGAGACGCAGAAGGTGCGGGTTCGATTACCGCCGCAAGAAAACTGTTTGTACGTTCTGCAAATATTTGTTTCGGGTCTGGGTGTTTTCTATGTATAATAAGTATGTATTTACAAAAAAAAAATGTATTTATGTAGTTTATCAGTCATGTGTTTTCCATAATACAAGCTCTGCTTAGTTTGGGGCTACATGATGCTGTGCGATAGTGAACAGCATTATTTATTTATTTAAAAAAAGTAAGCGATGAACAACAATATCTTGGTCCTCCAGTACCTAATACTACACATAAACACACACACACACACACAAGCCTATATCAATCCACTGCTGGACATAGGCCTCCCCTAATAAAGATATACCCATAATCCCCACGCTGGGCATGCGTGTTGGGGATCGCAGGGCACAGCTTCTCGCACCGCCGATGCTGCTGCCCGTCGGTGGCCAGAGGATTTAGCTGTGTCGATGTAGGCTGTGCTATGCCGCAATCAGCCGTAATATAACCAGTACAATATCATATCAATCAGTAATACTAAACTACGAAAAAAAATTTCAATTGTATTTCTACTCAGATTTCTAGTATTTTAAAAACTACTGATGGTGATTCTGAAGAATGATACGATACGATCGTGCCACACAATACAACACACTCCGACACAATAATATAATTCTAGCTCAATCGAAATTGTTGTAATCGACTCGGAAAGGTTTCTAACGTTTGAAAATACTGCTGGCCCTCTCTACATCCGAAAAATATTGCTCAAGTTATTTTATGTGATGTGTAAATATCCTAGACTCTCGTAAGGGCAGCTGTTGCCGTCATTCATAACAGTTCTAGACATGTTCTATATGCCTGAATGATAGCTAAAATGGCGTTAAAATATCATATCACCTCTTTTGATTTACATATAAATGTTAGGGACAAGCTTACTTTATTGAGCCGGTATAAAATTACATTTGGTTATCAATAATAGGGGAAATGTTTATATCTTTCCACCTTTCAAATCAAACAATGAACGTAAATTGGTTAAATGATTTTTTGGCGATTATTGATAATTTTATTGCATCCTTCATCTATAATTGAGGAGAAAATAAAAATAAATAAATATTTAGTAGGCAGCTTGAAATCTGGAAGTTAAGTGTATGTGTATGTTAACAAGAAATAACCGCAAAATGTGCCTAAGTATGTACAACAATTATTATCATGGTTGCCATTCTCTTTTAGAGTTCCGTACCTCAAAAGGAAAAGGAACCCTTATAGGATCACTACGTTGTCCGTCTGTCTATCTGCCAGTCTATCAAGGCTCCTTTCTAAGTAACGCGTTAAAACTTATATATAATTCAGGTCTGCGATCCCTTTACAAATTAAAACTTTTAAGTCAACGCAATCAAGAGATACTGGGCGTTTATGCCGCATATTATGACAACTTTTTTTAAATTACATCACTAAAAATTATTTTATACATACCAGTTTGTACGGAACCCTCGGAACGCAAGTTCAACTCGCACTTGGCTAGGTTTTTTTTATGTATTCAACTGGCTGGTAGAGGTCAGAAAACAAAAGTTATACTTTTTATACAGCGTACATTTTATTTCATGATACCTAGAACTAAATCAGAACTATTGTTATAATTATGTGAATGTAATGTATGTACATATCCGAAACGAGACTATCCAACATAGAACTAAAGTTGTCGATATAGCTCAGAGTATAAGCAAGCTGCAGTGGCAGTGCAGGATGTCCTCTGGCCAGGTGGAGTGACGATCTGCGAAAGGCTGCTGGTATATAGAAGGATGAGCTGAGGACAGGGTGCAATGGCGCTCATTAGGGGAGGCCTATGTCCAGCAGTGGACCGCTAGAGGCTGAAGATGATGAAGGATCTTTATATATATATAATAAAGTCGTGTTAGTTACACTATTTAAAACTCAAGAACGGCTGAACCGATTTGGCTGGAGAATGTTGGGGAGGTAGCTTAAAAGCTGGAGTCGCAAATAGGATACTTTTTAACCCCTTAATATTTATTTTTTTATATTATAATCTTTAGGGGTAGGGGTAGGGTAGTTTTTGTTGTAGTTTTAACCTCATTGATTGCTTTTTCCATTTCGATATACTCTTAGATTGCTTCTTAAACTTCAGTATTCCTAATAGCTTCTCCCATATCGATTTCCTCTTTAATTAATACACTCGAGAGCAATGAATCCGGGTCACTCAAAGAATCCAAAAAATCTCGGAAAGTAAGAATGCTAGGTTAATGCAATAAATTGTATTTAATAGACAATTTAATACTCCTTAAATGAAAGTATTAAAACTTCTTAGTTATTGTAAAGTTATATCATAAAAAAATCAAATTTGAAAAGGGAACACTGTCGAAGATGGAACTACGAAATTACAGGATTTGTTTTTGCTTTTGTTTGTAATCTGTCATTTATGTTGGTACATAAACTAGGTTGATAGTGCTCAATATTCATTATTCAAGCTGAAATCATGTCGCTTACACTTGAAGAATGCACCAGAATACTTACATTGGTGGAAACCGGCCGGAGTCAGCGCGATACAGCCAGGACTGTCGGTGTGTCGCTGTCAACAGTACAAAGAGTTCTCCGACGTTACGAAGAAACTGGTTCTAACCTACGCAGACCAGGAACGGGCAGAACTAGGTGTACCACAGCACGAGAAGACCGATACTTGGTGAACACCATGCTTCGAAATCGCTTTCTCACAGGAACTGAACTCACAAATCAGTTTCGACGCCTCGGAGGAAGTAACCCAAGTGCATGGACAGTAAGACGTCGGCTTGCTGAATCTAACTTAAAACCCCTTAGACCTGCAAACGGGCCTAAACTGGAGCGTGGCCATCGTATTTCAAGACTAAGATATGCCCAGAACCACGTAAATTGGAGTATTGAAGATTGGTCGAAAGTTATGTTCTCCGACGAATCAAAATTTATGCTCTACAAGCACGATGGAAAACACAGAGTGTATAGAAGACCAGGGGAAAGATTCAAGCAAGCATGCATCGAAGAAAAAGTAGCCTACGGTGGTGGGTCTGTACTTTTGTGGGCCGGAATTTCCTCTGAAAGTCGCACACTCGCACAGAGCTGGTGATCATAGAAAACGGCTCTTTAACTAGCGTAAGATATGTGGAAGAAATCCTCAACGAACACGTTGGTCCATTTATGGTCAATTTGGGTGAGGATGCTATATTTATGCATGACAATGCCCGACCTCATACAGGTAGGATTGTGAATGACTACCTTCAAGAGATGAACATTACTTGTATGGAGTGGCCAGCGCGCAGCCCGGATATCAACCCGATCGAGCATGCTTGGGACGAGCTAGGGAGATGCGTAAAACAACGAAACCCTCCCCCAATCACGCTTCCTGAGCTCAAAATTGCTCTCACAGAGGAATGGGAGAATATTCCCCAAAATCGTATAAGGAACTTGGTGTACAGCATGCCAAACCGCGTAAACGCAGTAATGGAAGCACGAGGAGGTAATACGAAGTATTGAAATTCAAGAAAATCGTCATAAAGTTCAAAAATTTCATGTTTCCTATTTTTGTTTTAAGGAGAGATCAGCAGTTTTTTTTCTTTATGTAATTTTGTGTAAATAAAATGTATGGTGACTCATATTTTTTTAACTTTCATTTAAGGAGTATTAAATTGTCTATTAAATACAATTTATTGCATTAACCTAGCATTCTTACTTTCCGAGATTTTTTGGATTCTTTGAGTGACCCGGATTCATTGCTCTCGAGTGTAATTAAATAATGCGGGACTTAATCACACAGCATCAAGTAGCCCCAAACTAAGCAGAGCTTGTTTTATGGGAACCACATAGTTGATATACTAAACATATATATATTTTTTGTAAATACATACTTATCATACATAGAAAACACCCAGACCCGAGAGAAATACCTACAGAACATGCAAACATTTGACCCAATTGCTTCATTAACCTCGATATCCCATTTGATAGCATTTTCCACTTTGATATTCTTATTGATTGCGTAATCCTCTTCAATATCCTTTTCGATTGCTTTTTCCAATATCTTTTTGAATGTTTTTTTTTGTAGATATCCTCTTTGAGACCGGACAACGTCTGTCGGGTCAGCTAGTATACAATTAAATTAGTGAAACAAATCATCATCATAATATCATTATGAGCCACTTTCAACCCAACGCTGGCCATAGGCCTTCTTTTGATTATGTTACTCGACTTACCCTACGCTAGTCGGAGCCAGGTACCGTCCGCGATATTTTTAATATCGTCAAACCATCTAGCTGGAGGACGGCCACTATTCCTGTTACCAGCTCTCCTCTTGGCCAGTAAAGAAATTTATATTATTTATTAATTATTTTGAATTTTACTACTGAAAAACGAGAAACTTATTTATCATTCATATTTTAATGATAAATATAAATTGATTTACGTATTAGAAGGCTCTTTTTATAAGGTATATTTTTTAAAGCCGTGGTGGCCTAGTGGGATGTACCCCGACTTAAGATCTGGAGGCCGTGGGTTCGAATCTCAGCTGTGCACCAATGGATTTTGGTTTCGAAAATTTATGTGCGCATTACCACGAGCCAGAAACGGTGAAGGAAACATCGTGAGGAAACCGACATACCCTCGAACTAAAAAGTTCGAAAGGTATCTGCTAGGTTAGTGTTCCAATAAAAAGCGGCGATGGGCTTGCAGCATGTCACGTGGAATGCTAACTGCTTGCAAAAAGTGGGCATGTATCGAACGTAATGTTTGGACTTGCCTCTGACTACCCCCGTTAAGGTATCCACAACAGATTTGCGTACTGAGCAATATCTGAAGATATCCATAATGGGGAAAAAGTCGTGAAGATGTTTGTTTTGTTTCATATTTTTTGAATATCATTTATTAAATTGTTACCCCCTTATTCATAATCAAATGTCATTTTATAACGCTCGCTACTACGATAACGTAAGCTTGACCCTGTCTTTTAAATGTAAATAAAAAGAGTTGACATGGTGACGTAAACTTAATTCACCTGAGCTTAATCACCCAGGTGCATTAAATACACTTTTAATTAACTTTAAACCGGGTGTATTAAAGTTACTTTTAATGTTATTTTAACGCCATTTTGATCCAAAGCTATTTTGAGGTTTATGAATAGCTAAATATGTTATGAATAGGACGGTTAGTTTTGTGAGTCAATTGGCATCTGGGAAAGCTCGTCTCGCTCGACGCTCCGCCGCTGACTTCGCGACCGCGGTCTTAGTTAGCAGAGTGCACCACTGACCAGCGGTTGGTTTGGGTTCTGAAGATGGAAATGGGATTCCTTACTACGCTTTCGCGACTAACGGCTTTACAAAAATCTGTCAGAAGATAATCGATGCTTAGACTATTGTCATCACAAACAAAGAGGGCTTACTTTAAGCAACATTAACTTTGAGTAGCGTTTATATGTATGACGATTTGACTTTTGCCTATTCTTTTGATTTTTCTGATTTTGGCTTAAGTTAAACTTAACTTCGTCTAGCAAAAAAATTCAATAATACGTACGTAAATAAGTATAAGAGTTAATAAATCGAAGTGTTTCTATTGAAGACAGTTTACAAACTTAAAGTCATCTAAAAACTTTGCATCATGATAATGACACTACCATTAAAGCGGAATAAACTATAAACCTTGACCGAAAACATTAGATCTCAAGAATATTCCATTCATTTTGTTTTGAAGTACTTTAATCCGGTGAATCGCGGTAAATGAACTTTCGTATTGAAACGAAGGCCTGCTTATCAAGTGCCCTATGCGAAATTATTGGTTCTAACGGATTATTGATTTGATTAGAATGGATGCGACGGCCACCGCGTCGGATGGTATAAACTTCGGGAGGCTTATATCCAGCAGTGGATGAAGTAGGAACTGCGGATGATGATGCGGCTGTGGGTTTCAATCTCTCAAACAATCTTTGAAACCCAAGCCAACCTCACCGGTCCGTGGTGCACCCTGCTAACTAACAATAGGGCTCTGGCAGCCGGCTAATTGCGGCATTGTACAGCCTAACACCGGCAGAGCTTCATCCCCTAGACGCTGACGGGCATCAGCGTCAGCGGTTTGAGAAGCTGTGGGTCATTGTCAGGTATTTTTTAGGTAAAAAAAAATATTTTTCATATTAATTGATGCTCTTTTTAATTTCGTTTCTAAAAAAAAATTCACCGAGAAAAAATTGTTTCGTTAGATATATAAAACTAAGTACTGACAAAAATTATGACCTGATTATACCTGCCTCCAGGGCACGAACTGCAGAGGCCAATTTGGAAGTCGCTCAATCGACTCCATACTCAGGTTGACCGTTGCAGAGATAGCCTCACTAAATGGAGTTACTTGCAGTGTGCGTGTGGGGCCCCAACTCAGGACATGCAGTACTTGCTCTCCTGCCCGCTGTGCCCGACCACATACAAGTGAAAGTGAAAGTGAAAGTGAAAATTTATTTATTCAGTACAGACATTACAGTAAACTTTGAATCGTAATTTTTTATATACACGCAGGAAGACCTCAATAAAGCGACCGACTAAGCCGTGGAGGTGGCTACTTATTGAAAAAAAAAAAACAAGAAAAGACGGTTGAATCACTGATATGCAAAGAAGAAGAAGACCCGATTATAGTAGAGAATACAGCTGTCAGTATATTTTGTTTCTGAACGTAGATATTATAATCATTGCGATTAGTACCTGCATTAACTGCATATTACTTATTACAGGTTATAACACCTGGTACTTACTTTTCAGCACGTGCACAAATATCATATTTTATGTAGTGTTATCAATATGGATGCACAAATGACAATAACGTCCCGCTACGTGCTGTATCGTTGTACTTATGAGCTCTGATTGAAGTGAGATCTTGTACTATAAATAATTAAACACAACTCTTTAAAATATCGAGGTTTTATTCGCTCTTTGGTTTACGTAGATAAAAAATTTCATGGTAGAATTTATTGTAAGATTGTTAGGCGACACGACTAATGACTAATATGGAAATATATAGTCCGGAGCTACGGGAAACATGATACCAAGCCAAATGTAAAGTACTTACCTAAATGCTTACAAGTACTTATCCAATTTGGTAAATTGTAGGTTTATAACAAACCTACTTAGTAATAGGTCACGTCTTGGCTTTCTTTATGAACTATATTGAAATAAGTATTAGATTTTCTCGCTTAGTAGGTACGCATTGGTACGCAAGAAGTTACTGCCTGTCACACTCGACCACCCAAATTTCTGTTCTAATTTCAACCTTCATCATTATCATCATCATCATCATCATCATCATCAGCCTATCGAAGTCCACTGCTGGACATAGGCCTCCCCTAATAACGAAGTGTAGGTCGCCCTCCGGCCAGGTGGAGTGACGATCTGCGAAAGGCTGCTGGTAGAAGCTGGATGCATCGAGCTCAGGTCAGGGCGCAATGGCGCTCATTTCAACCTTAAAGTATGAAAACTCAGAGTAAACCACCGGAATATTCCATGATGCTGGCCGGACGCTGGCAGTCTTCTTCGTCATCACTCTTTCCCGTTTCTCGGGGTCAGCTTTCTTAATCATGCGGCGCCAAGTATTCCGCTGTTTCGTGTCATCTTTTGTACGGTCGAACCTTTTCAAGTCTTTATAAACATCGTCATCAATGTGATCTGAGATCTTCCTTTTTCCCTTTAATTTGTGGCAATGGTAAGAAATTCACGATGTGGTCTTCCGGTGTCCGCATAACATGGCCGTAGCATCTGAGCCTTGATTCTGATATTTTACCACTATGATATAATTATGGCCGGGAACCGGCCGTCATACAACTACAATCAAAACTTGAAGACACAGCAACATCATCCTTTTAAAAGAACATTAGTTAATTCATGCCAGTAGTGATTATGGCATACAAGAATACAAAAATGCTTCATTAAGTTGATGAGATATCTACAATGGCGATCGGCCTTGTGTCATCGCCATTCATTCTATTGTTACCCAACTTAACATACTCGTACAGCATGTAATTGCTGCACTTCCATTTAATTGTGTTTTCTCATAACATCAACAATAACCCTCGACTCTATTTCTGCCATTAAATGTCAAGAGATATTAAAGCATATTTTCGTATTCACGAGCTTATAGAGCCCAAGTTTTAGGGCTTCCGCCGTACCGCGTGAATTCGCTGAAGAGAACATTAAGCGCCTTAGGCGAAAACAGATTTATTAACTACTAAATCTATGGGTGCAAATGTATAGTTAACATTTCTATCCCCTGAGCTGGGTGTGCTCAGTAGTGACCACTTATTACGAATACTTAGTAATTACTTAGTGCCGCAATCGATCTATTTTCCCACAGGGTTTCAAGTTTTAGAATTGCCGTTCCGCGTGAAATTGGTCATGAGAACATTATGTGTGGGTGCAAATGTACAATATGTATGTACATTAGCATACAGGTAATTTTCTATGCCCTGGACTTTACTGAGTAAGTATTAAGTGCCGCAATCGATCTATTTGCTTATCGGCCGACTGTTGTTGTGTAATCCAAAAGCCCGTTCACACATGGTCTCCGTTTTACTCTTCCGTTTCATCGGATACGTTTTTTTCATTGATGGCGTATGGAGTTGTATGAGCGACTTCACATATGACACAGTATTCAGTACACAGTAAAAAATGTTGGTCCGTTTAATTATGATAATCCGTTTTGTCATCAAATACTGGAATTTGTATCCGTCAAACTTTATTGGATATAAACTGTGTGTGGGGTGAAGGGCCGGGTGGGAATTTGCGTGTGAACTTCGTATCCAGTAATTTATTTATTTATTTATTTATTGGGTCGCCGACAAGAGATACACAGATACTTAAACAAAATAATACTACTTAATCTTAAAGGCTAGTACATCACGCATATTTACGTATATAGACTAGGTCAGAAATTTAGACTAGGTAAAAGATATAGTTAATGCATTATATAGAAAGCATTACAACGAAAAAAACATTTCAAAGAACTAAGTACTTAGGTAGGTACTTAAATATGTATACCATATATTATACAAGCAAAATCTACGTTGAACGTTATACGGTGCCTATGTGTGAACAAAGCATAATTTTTGTCGTATCCGTTAAAACGGGTACCGTAAATACGGAGACTATGTGTGAACATACTGTAAGTGTAATTTCACTACGAGTATTTAGCTGTCTCTCGTTGATTTTCTTGGTTTTCTGTCTTTTGGTAAACATGTAAAAAATCTAACAGCCTTCGCAAACACGACGCTTTGTCATCGCGCTTAGTCGCGAGCGTCTGTCATTTCTTGCTGAGTCGCAATTGTCGCCGTGTGTTTTCAGCTTTGAACAAAATGTATGAAAATTGTCCCCCGCAGCTTGTCGTAGCGTCTAATCGCTGACGTTTGTCGTCCAATGTGCGCACGCTGTGAGAGTTTGGGATAATAACATTATTTAATGGGAGTTTATTATGTGATAGTCAATTTTATTTATTTAGTTTACAAACCAGATTACCATCAAATAACATGAACAATAACAATGAACATAGTTTACTTAGTTCTAGTTAAGCAATTAGCTTCCGCCCGCGGGTTCGCTCGCGTGGTATCCGGTTAAAAATAGCCTATTTGTTAATCCAGGTCACAAACTATTATATTCCATTTGCGTGAAAGAGTAACAAACATTCATCCATACATCCATTCTCACAAATTTTCGCATTTATAATATTATGTAGGACTACATGAATAATACAAACCTTTATATACTTAAGTTCTCTTAAAGCGTATTTTGGTGAACAAAAAAAATTATGTATGCACTAACGGTCACCGTCAATTCAAATATTTGTAATAACACGAAGTTGGCGGGAATTTGTGTAATAATAGATAAGTAACGGTATCGGTCCATGTGTTTTATTGTTTTCTAGGACAGTAAAGTTTTATTTTGCATGTCCTGTATTTCTGGCAATATAGTTTTTTCTATGAAAAATAAGAAGAAGAAGAAAATATGTATGAATTAAAAAAAAATACCTTAGAAGTATATTTATCAGTCAAGTAGTTCCCATAAAAGAAGCTCTGCATAGTTTGGGCTACATGATGATGATGATGATGATGTGTGATAGTGTCCTGCATCATTTATTATCCTCATCGACAATAGTTTTTTTTAAATTTAAGAACTAAAAAAACTACTTATATGTGAAACTAACATTATAAATGTGAAAGTTTGTGAGTTTGGATGGATAGATGAATAAATGTTTATATATTTATTTCTTTCTTTTTTTTACTTTACAAAGATAAATTACAATTGGTGGACTTAGTACTAGGAAGCATTTTCTGCCAGTCAACCATGACAGGTAAAAAATTGTGGTTGGCGTGCTTAAACTTATCAAAATGAACAACAAATAATGTTTATTAGTTTTTCACGAAAAAACTACTAAACAGATTTTGATAAAACTTAAATTGGAATTTAGGTAAATAGTTTGTTACCTGGATTAACACTTAGGCTTCTTTTTATCCAGGTATAACGCGAGCAAAGCCGCATGCGAAAGCTAGTATGGAATAAAAACATGAAGTACCTCACCAAAAATAAAAATAAAAATAAAAATCTGGCCAAGTACGAGTCAACTCCCTGATGAAGGGTTCCGTACCGTTGTTTGGGATTCCCACTTAAATATTTATTTTACTCTGTTTTTTAGTATTTGTTGGTATAGCGTTTATATTAACAACAGAAATACATAATTTGTGAAAATTACAACTGTCTAGCTATCACGGTTCATGAGATACGTCCTTGTGTCAGATATTAGGGTCTCATTTTTACCCTTTGGTTACGAAACCCTAATAATAACGTATGAAAATTTGAAGGTAACTCTAGATAACTTGGTGTTATCAAGATGTGAGGTAGCAAGAAAAAAATCTACATTAGTAGGTATTGTACCGATAATAAGGCAATAAGCAAAAACAAATTTCATAATTTATGCTCATATAGAGATAGAAGACATCTGTAATGAGCGTAATGAGCGAAAGCCTATCTAAAAAGGTACACCCCAGGACAAATGTTTGCATGATCCGTATGCATTTGTCTTTGGCCTGGGTTTTTCCTATGTACAATTATTTAACAAAAAAAGATTAGTTCTATAGTAGTATTAATATTAGTTCTATAGTAAAAACTCATAGCAAAAACTTGGGCTAAATGATGCTTTGTGATAATGTCTAGAATTTTTATTATTTATATAAATATAATATAGATCCCCAACCCGCATGCCCAGCGTGGGGATTTTTTTTTTGTTTTTAGTATCTGTTGTTATAGCAGCAACAGAAATATATCTGTGAACATTTCAACTGTCTAGCTATCACGGCTTTTGAGATACTGGTGACAGACAGTGTAACGTTAGCAATATGGTCCCGTTTTTACCCTTTGGGTACTAAATCCTAAAAAGTACCCTATGCGAGGTCATTAAATATTTACTTCGCATCAGAAGGTCAAAGCAAAGATGTTATTCCATCTTGTGACCTACTTCGTTCTTCTGTAATCCTAGTGAGGTAGCAACAGCCTTATTACATACAATAATTTGTGTTATCTCGTTACACATTAATGCATTTGGTAAAAGCTTTTAATAATTATATTTATTTTATTTATGTAGAATTAGATGCAATGCTTTATGATAGGTAATGGTTACCATTTAACATAAAGTATAATTTTTCCATCTTTAGGTATCATAAAAATATCTAATTAAAATATCAAATGTTGAAAATATTAAGATATCAACGAATCTACCTGATTCTTTTATATCAATTCTACTAAATCAATAGGTACCTAGGATACAATCATGTGTAATAATACATTATGTTTAAAAAGCAAATATTACGTCAATTATTATGTAGGTTTGGTTTGTTTTAGCACTCGTCAAAATATATACGTATTTATATAAATATATACGTGACGGCCTCTGTGGCGCAGTGGGCGAAGGTCCGCCTGAGACGCAGAAGGTTGCGGGTTCGATTCCCGCTGCGGGACAAATGTTTGCATGTTCTGTAGATATTTGTCTCGGGTCGGGGTGTTTTCTATGTATAATATGTATGTAATATATCAATTATATGGTTCCCATAATACAAGCACTGCTTAGTTTGGGGCTACATGATTCTGTGTGATTAAGTCCCGCATTATTATTATATTATTATTATAAATGCACATCCTGGTCAACTTGGTCAATAATGAAATGAAATGAATGAAGTGAAATCGGTTATTGAAATTGTGATGAACAAAAGTATAAGCTAAAAAAAACTAATTAATAAATAAAATAAGCGTCTACTTATAATAAAATAAAAAATACCGTAAATCACGTAATAAGTAATTTAAAAAATTATATGAAATTTTTCATTATCTTTATTTATTATCAAAATCTGTGTCAACAACTTGTCTCAATTAATAGAATCAACATTAATATACTTACTTATTTCACTACTTACATTCTATTTGGTTCTATCAGTCAATCAGTAAGCAGATATGGGAATAATACAAATTTAAATCTAACTGGTCAACTATGCTCATTAGACCTTGATAAAGAACTCTGAATCAGCTGCAAGGTCAACGCGATGACACTCTTTTTGTCATTTATTTAGATGATCTGACTTCACAGTGCAGGCTTCTTTGATGAGATGGATATTGTACTTTACCCTATAATTGTATTTATGTTTTTATAAGTACATTCGTTACTATTTCTGCCATTGGTTTTATTTAGTTTGGAAGATTAATAATATTGACATTTTGTAGTCAAGGTTTGTATGCAATGACTCTTTGAGTAGGTATCGACGGAATTGTGGGAACTATCTTGAAATTGTTAAAGACGCGATCTTTAATCGCGAGAAGATCTTAATATTTTCAGATTCTATTTCATCTTTTTCTTTTTGAATGATGTAGTGTTTATTCATTTAGCTCATAGCTTAAGATTATTTCAAGATATATTATCTACATCTACACTATATAAATAAATTTTGTGTGTAAAAAAATATTTGTAATGAATAAACTAAAAAACTACTAGGCCGATTTCAAAAATTCTTTCACCAATGGAAAGCTACATTCACCTTGAGTATCATAGGCTATATTTATTGCTAGAAAAGATTAGGGATCCTTACTAAAACTTAAGTAACGTAACCCAAGGTGTAAAAAAGTGCCCTAACCCGTGCGAAGCCAGAACGGGCCTCTAGTGTTATAAAACACCAGTGTAGGTAACTAGTATGATCCTGTTAGGTATTCTTGTATCCGTAGCCTATTGTGATTCCGTTCTCACCATAAAAAAACAGACACGCGTTTAATTCAACTCAAGTTGATTGTGTCTCTACCATTCAGTCTATTTGCATCGTCATCACAGTATTAACTACAATCTGAAAAACTCATTATAAATTGTAAGTTTTTGTTTTATGTTTTCAAAATATTTTATGCATCGAGTCATTACAATTGTTATTTACCTTTTCTAAAGCCAAATAACCTAAAGCAAAATTTTGTGACTGATTACCATTCAAATGTCGAATGTAGTACTTATGTGAATTAAAGTAATAATATTGATAGTGATGTAAACACGATGTTAGTAAATATAACTAAATGGAGAAAATGTATGATAAAATGTAAAATGTAAATGTATGATTTATGTGATAATTATTACATAAGAGGTCCACCAACCTGTTGACTATGCAATATTGCGGAGAGTATGAATTCTACTACAGGGTAAGTTAATACACAAAAGAGAAGGGAGGTGGTGATCTTTACATTGTCGTGACACCTACTCAACAATGTTATTACGCATCGAGTACCAAATCACAAATTTTGTACGAAATACCCTTTCTAAAGACTAATAGCCGCAATAGTCTGTGACTGTATCCGAAAATTATGACACAAGGCAGTTACACTTTGTGGTCTACCAACCTGTCGACTATGCAATATTACAGGAAGTCTATAAATTCCACTATAGAGTAAGTTAATGCACAAAAGACAAGGTAGGTGATTATCTTTACATTGTCGTGACATCTAGTCAAAAATAATCGAAAATGCATCGAGTACCTAATCACTTTTGCACGAAATACCTTTGCTAAAGTCTAATAGCCTAAAGCCGCAATATTCTGTGACTGTATGTGAAAATTATTACACAAGGCAGTTACACTTTGCGGTCTACGAACCTGTTGGCTATGCAATATTGCGGTGTAAGATATTGGTATAGTAGGAGTCTATAAATTCCACTCTAGGGCAAGTTAATGCATAAAAGACAAAATAGGGATCATTCGACACACATAGTCGCACTGAATGATTCTCATAAACTTTTATTATGTATCTATGCGAACTGCTAGGGCTCGGAACTCACAGCCGGCAACTGTAAATAACTACTATAATCTAGAAATCTTCAAGGCATTTGTAAATAGTCTTCCGACATCTTTTTCGTCGCTCCTCGGACATAACGTAGCTTCAGGTGAATTTGTGATATTTGAGGGTCCCCACCATACTAAAAATATATTTAAAAATATTTAGATTTAATCTTTCCCTACAAACTTATGAATGATACTTATCGAAAAATTTGAGCTAAAGGTACCGTACAGAATTTCGCGCTTATCCACCCAAAAACTTTTTCAAGTACCATATCACATGTAAACTAGGCTGTTGGTACTCATCAAAATCAGAATGATTATAAAAATATCGATTGTTGATTGTATTCAAATGTGAACATAACACGTATTCGGTAAAATCCACAAATCCAGACAGAACCTAATACAAATATTATGATCGACTACTGTGGCATACTTAGTTCAAACACCATACACCATTTTCTATTATTAATATAACAGGTCTTTAGACTTTAGATAGCTGTTGCGTTGTTTATTTTATTTTCATTGTAACTACTCGATCTTTATAATGTTGTGATTCTATTTGTTCGTACGTATTCACCGTCATCATCATTATCCGCAGCTCGAGTTCACCTACAGCTGACTATAGGCCTCCTTTTACTCCCTTTGCCACGGTCCTGCGCTAGCCTATATTACTGTAGTCAATTATATTGATTCTTATATGTGATTGTCTGTTAAAATACTCAATTATTTTAGCACTGGAATCCTCGACCTCTCACTTTGCAATAACAAGTTACGTAAAGACCACAAGGATTACTTTGCTTGTAAGATACGACATAGATACGCTTTATTGAAACACACGAACAGTTGCTTATAACAAGTATTTATAAAAAAAGACCAACTGCATAGACAGGAAGTTTTAGTACTTAGTCAGTTTAGTAGTCTATTTAGTTCATCGTAAATTGAAAATGGGTTTTTACAGTCGCCATATTGGATTTTTTGAAATTTCATATAGCCTTGTGATCTAGCCGAATCCAACGACACCTCATTAGTGAAAATCCGTCCAGCCGTTTGGGCTACAGCGACCGACAAATAATTTACAAACATACATACACCCTAAAAACATAACCTGACTGAAGGGGACTTCATTCGGGTAAAAATAGAACATGTTCGGGTTTGAAAGTGCGTAACAAATGATAACAACAACACCAGCCTATCATACTCCATTGCTAGACATAGGCCTCCTCTATAAGAAGGGGGATATGCCCATAATACCCACGATGGGCATGTGGGTTGGGGAACGGGGATCCCAGGACACAGCTTCTTGCACTGCCAACAAAATCCAAAACAAAATCCGAGTTACAAAAACTGCTGGGGAATCGGGAATTCTAGAGCAATGTTGCCATTAAAACAGAGTTCTTCTCCGTTACTTTAAGGAGTTGAGCTGGGGGAGCTGGCTGGGGTCAGGATAGTAGGGCAATACATAATCCACTCCAATACTCGTCAGTGCAGAACTTTCCTCCCCCACCTCAAATTAGAATTAGATTTAGGCTTCTTTTTATCCCGGTACCACACGAGCGGAGCCGCTGACGGAAGCAAGCAACATAAAGGCCAGATTGAATAATGCAAATTCGTTGTCTGGTTAGATTTAAAAGTCTATAGTGCAAAAAATCTATTTCCTGAATGTATTCAATTGAACCGTTAAATTAAATTTGATATACAAGCCTAGGTATAGAATTATCTTTTGTTGTTAAACCTTTGATATAAATCAATGTTTGCATGACGGAGCCTGAGCCTAGATTGAAGAGTGGGAATTCTATATGCCACTTTACTTCATTTTTCCATTAACAAAATACTACAAATCTTGTCAAAATAACCCATTCCGATTTGGTAGGTAAGTTCCTGGAGTGACTGGAGTGAATTGGTATATTTATATATTTGAAGAAATAGCGTTGTTTATTACTTTTCTTAAATTTTGGAATACATCCAACATATCCAGCTCTAGTTAAGTGACCAACATTTTTATCTATCTATTTATCTAATATCAGCTTATAGCGGACCTGCTTGTTTCTTTCCCCGTATATTTTAAGCGGTTACTTTTCATAGAGAAATGAAAACAAATAAACAAATGACTACAATTTTTTTAAATCAATCAAAAATAAATTTCAAATCTATATAACTTGGCCTCTCTTATCTCTTTCAATACATTCATAGGGTTTCTGACTGCTAGCTACGAGAGAACAGGCATAGAGTGGCTTTTAAATATTATTTAAGGAATTGATTTTTGTCTGAATATTGTGAAATAGTGCTTGTTGCTAAAGTCATTTTCCGCTGACATTGAAGTGAAGATGCCTTTAAATTATGCTCTGTCAGATGCTGCCGTGTGATAGAACTCATTGCCCTTAGCAGTTTTTCCATCTGAGTCAAACACGATTACTCTAAGCTAAATACGGAGACAATCATGAGATGATTAGTGCGTCCGGTCCAACGTCATTTACCAATTTACTTCTACTCGCACAAAATAGCAAAACTCGTAATGTTTATATTGGAAAACCTTGTTTATTATGTACCTACAAAACTTTAGTAACTGGGTGTAAAAAAATGTTTTGTTTCAGATAACTAGGAGAGACGGCCATGGCGGTTGATAGCAAATCCCAAGATAATAACAAAATTGAAGATAAAACTCCTCACATACTAGGCGATGACTTGAATGGAACGAATGTAGTCCGAAATAGTTTCAAAAAAGTCAAAATGGGGAAAGAAATTGATAAAAATGCGGAAACAGATGAAAACTGGAATGATTTAGGATTTTTTCAGAGGACCAAGAAAATGTTTTCCCTTATAACTGTAGAGCCGATACTGGCCTGTTACGTGATGCCTTCAGTCTTGTCAGCACTGGCAACACAAAATCTATATCTGGAAAAGGCATGTCGAGTAAATCTCGGATTTGAACACCATGTCTGTGACGCCTTAACACGGAGAGAAACAGCAAATTATACATTAGAAGAAGAAGCAGTACAAACTCTCGTGGCCTCAGTGGCTGGCTGGAAGACCGCCTTACAATCATTCTTACCATGTGGAATTCTTATATTTCTAGGAGCATACAGTGATCGTGTTGGACAAAGAAAAATGTGTATGCTACTACCTATAATTGGAGAGTTTTTGACGAGCTTAGGGCTTATTGTAAATACGTACTATTTTTATGAGCTGCCAGTTGAAGTTGCAGCAGTAACGGAAGCGATATTCCCTGCTCTTACTGGAGGGTGGTTTACTATGTTCATGGGAGTATTTAGTTATATCGGCGATGTTACTACAGAAGAGCAAAGGACGTTACGGATAGGTATCGTTAACCTGTTCCATTCCGTCGGAGTGCCTGTGGGAGCAGCCCTTAGTGGCATATTGGTCCGGAAAATAGGTTTATACGGGGTATTCACAGTTAGCGCGACTCTGTACATTTTAAGCTTTATGTACGGATACTTCAGAATCAAGGAAGTCAAGAAAGTAGACTCCACTATCGTGAGTATCCTTAATAATTACTAATTATTATAATTTATTTACTTACACAATATAAGCTTACAGAGTACTCCAAGGGGTCCCAACCGAAATTTCCGGAACCCAAGCCAACCTCAGCCTGATAACTAACAAACGGGGCTCAGGCAGCCGGCATTGCGGCATAGCGCAGCCTAACACTGGCACAGCTAAATCCTCTTTCCGCCGACGGGCATCAGCGAGAAGTTTTGCCCTGCGATCCCCAACCCTCATGCCCAGCGTGGGGATTATGGGCATATCCCCCTTCTTATAGGAGAGGCCTATATCGAGAAGTGAACTGAACAGGCTGGTATTGTTGTTGTTGTGTACTCCAAGGCGCCGATGGCGCACATTATCACGCTATTTTGTTTCCTACTATCGACTTTATTACATGCAAGATCTTGTATTAATTGTGTTGATGAAGTGTTTACAGAAATAGATACCTTGAAAATAAGCATTAAACGATTCATTGAACGAAACAAGAGCTTCTGTCTGGTATCATTATAATTAAATCGATAAGGCAAGAACAAGTGATGCTCCAATAACTTATGACAGTATCATTTTATGCTATTTTTGAAAAGTGTTGTGGCGACATATTAGATAAATAATAGTGTAACAAAACATATTAAATGGCCTGGATAGGGACTAAGTATACAAGTTTTTTAATAAACGACTGGGGACTACCTAGTTCTTAATATCCTCAGCGTCGCTGCGTTGCCCAAAAACAAGTATATTTTTTTAATGTATAGAATAATTAGGACCTTCCTCAGGTTGGAGAAATGAGATTACGAAAGAGATGTTTAGTAGATTATACCTTTCGTTGTAAATGTAAACATCCCTTTGTTAGCCTTTGTTATTCAAAAATGAAGTAGCTGTTCCGTAACATCAATATTTATAAAAAGTCTTCCGCTTGTTAAGCTGTTAGCTTTTCATCGTCATTTTAATCGCAAAAAATCATGTTTGCAGCAATGATGACCGTGAATTATAATCTTAATTTATTAATACCGGTTGGCTACTTCATTTTACTGCTTCTGCTTATGGGTTCAATGACTAGGTAAATTGGTCCATTCGTGCGTGACCAAGCAAAAAGTCCATCAACTTGACCCAGTTTAAAGTCACACTCTGCTGCGAGGAAGGGCCTTGATACCTACATTTTTAAACTACACATTCGTTATTTTCAATTCCTTTTTTGTTTCTAAAAATAGGAAAGGTATTTAAATTGATCGCGTGTTGTATTTTACTTTTTTTCATACGATTTTGTAGTATTTTGCTACAGTTAACAATTTATTTTCAGAAACCAGCAAAAAATTGTTGCGAATGGCTTGGAAACTTCTTCGATACTCGCTACGTAAAAGAGACCTTAGCCGTCGCATTCAAAAAAGGACCTTACAACAGAAGACTCAGAGTTGTAATGCTTGTTATTGTTCTCTGTGTCATCATTGGACCCATATATGGTGAGTAAATCCGATGCTCGTTGGGGAAAAAGTCTATGTAAAAGCAAACCGGAAGATGTATCAAGTTTATAGACGGCCTCCATTCAATTGACCGATGACATTGTTATGGTCGCAGGAAACTGGTGACCAGTGAGGCATTATTATGATTCATAGTCGTCGACTCGAAAATTCTTTACCTCAATTCAACTTTAAAAAAGGTGTTTTGGTAGCTTGTGTACATAATGACATAAATAAATAATGCTGCTGCTGGACTAATGTCCACGGTGACTTATCTGGTCCCATACTAAGCAGAGCTTGTATCAGGGTAACCACGTAACTGATATACTAATTACATTTATTTGTAAATACATAATTAGAAAACACCCGAGACAATTATTTGCAAATCATATAATGTCTAGCACCGGGAATCGAACCTGCAACCTTCTGCACCTCAGGCGAGCCTTTGCCTACTGCACCAGAAAGGTCGTCATTATTTTGGTAGTCAAGGATATCGCAAATATTTCCTCGGTCCTGTTTTGTCAACAGTGTCTACTCAAGGCTTATACTTCGCTACGTATCTTGAGTATTCCTCCAAGAAAAATCCAAGATGATAACTTCTTCTTCGTATGAGTTAGTTGCCAACTCTGGTGTTGGAGTTTTTAGGACGCCCGAAGGCCTCCGACATGACTTATCGACTTAAAAAGCCACATCTTAACGTGCCTTCCGAAGCACGGAAGGGCTCAGATCTAAATGCCACTAAGCGATCACCTATCTAAGTAGTGACCGCGTGGAGTGTTGCTTAACCAAAGCGATTTGCTAAGAACACCGAAGTAAGCCACAACATGAGCGCTTCGATGAAGATGATAACTAAAAATATGAGGGCTTGAATTAGATATTTTAACGGGTGATTACTATAGTAATTATGGATGAACCAGTACCCCTAGCATGGGTTGCACAATTCAAAAACTTTCATATTTTACGTATTCGATCTCAATTATTTTCACTATATCAAAGTATTTTTTTTGTTAATTAACCTAAATGTTTCAAGTGATAAACATTGCGATCTAGAAGACGATTACACTGCTTACGTTCTTCGACAAATTTCTATTTAAAACCACTTAAGTAATCGCTACTAAATTTACATTTAAACTATGCCAGAAAATGAAAATATGAAAGCTTTGGTATTGTGCATCTCATACTAGGGGTTACAGTACTTATTTCTAACAAAATAACTCACTTGTACTACAAATTCGCTATTACTTTACTCCGCTACTTCTGGTCTATGATGGACTTCTACAGGTTGTTGATGATGACTATCAATCCAGCATATCTCTGTCATTGGGTCACTACAGTGACAGACAATACCTACACTCACATCAAAAATAGGGTTAAGGTTAGAATAATAGACATTATTAGGTACCTAACATTATCACTTTTCAGCTCTATGCGAATTATTGTAACCTTGATGATGTCTATTTTGACCACACTATGGGGTTGTTTTACAATCCATCCATCATTTTCTCAACAGATTCTTGACTCCTCTTCAACGCCTATAATATCTCAGATACGATGTTTAATCCAAACAAAGGCTAATACAGGCAAATCTATTACCATTTAGTCTTTACCAATGTCATGCAATTTGTCATGAGTGACCTGCTTTGCCTAACCTTATTGGTATTGCAGATGTATTCGACAGTGATCGTTTACCATTCACTCCAAACTCCCAAAGGTCAAGTTATGTTTTGAGTGTATGTTGTTGCAATATAATCCTTGCTAATAGTATGGGCACAGTGATTACCACTTTCACGGTTTCGCTTTCTACAAAGCCTGTTTTAGTTAGACTCAAGTCTGCTGATTATAACAAGAATATGGCAAAGTATTTATCTGGCTGTCATGGTTTACTGCTATCACATCATTAATCAATACTAGTCTTTATTATGCCTTTATACCAGCAGGCGTTCGCAAGTCGACAGTCCATCTGGCCGGAGGGCGTCCTACATTACGTTGGTCCGAAAGACTGGTAGTAAAGCGGATGCGTCGAGTTCAGGGCGGGGCGCAATGGCGCTTATTAGGGGAGGCCTATGTCCAGCAGAGGACTGCTATAGGCTGATCATGATGATGATGCCTTTATAATTCAAAGGCTAGTGAAAGTTTGTAAAATGTTTGTCTTTTCTTCACGCCAAAACTACTGAACGTTTTGCGCTGAAATGCACATAAATGTACATAGTTCTAAACCTCAAAGCACTAAAAAACCTCTACACAAATATCTATGCTATTTGGGTACCACACGAGTGAAGCCGTAGAATGAGGTTAGTTATTTTACATTTTGCTGTTCTTGAAATGAAAAGTAGCCATTATAAATTATGATAGCAAAACGCAATGATAAATCTTTGAAAAAAACGAAAGGCTATGTAGGCAAAATAATAATATGACGCAACTTTGCAACTTTGATTTAATAGAATGCTAGCAACCCGTCCCTGGTTGCATAGCATATGACCGATTCCACCATATAATTTGTTTGGTTATATTGTCTCAAAAGACATTAGCGTTTTCAATGACATCTCCTAGGCGGTTGGAGTTTTTCAGACATTTCGACAGTTATCGTTATATTTCAACCAATTTACACAAAACCTTGAAAAAATATCTTCCTCCTAAATTACTTTGTCTATTGGTGAAAACCATATGAAAATTCGTTCAGAAGTTTTTGAGTTCATCGCAAACAGACAGACAGACGCGGCCGGCGGGGGACTTTATTTTATCAAATATAGTGATTGCTGTTTTGCTATCATTTATTATTGAGGCGACTTGCATCACGACACGATGATTTACTAAACATGTTATGAAAATACTTGTAATTGTTCCGTGATCTTTGATCACATAACTTGGTAAATGGGCTGGTACATTATGGGTGTTAATAAACATACGGATATTGCTGTCCACATCTGTGTGAATCCCTTGTTAGGCATATGCCTTTCAATATACATAGGTGAAAATACATTTGACAAAACCGTCACATGGAAGCTGTATTGCTTCAACCTGCGTGTCTAAAAGTATTATAATGATTATATTATGTTTGTGCTTCCAGGTGAGATGGCAGTGATGTATCTCTTCACGCGGATCCGTTTCAACTGGAATGAAGTAGACTTCAGTATGTTTTCCACCTACGCGATGTTTACTTCATTAGTCGGTAATTTTTTTCGTTTATTGCTATGACTTGATCGATCACTGAAAACTTTTAGATACACCCAGTGTTATATATTTGTAAGAAATTTCTTGTAACACCTTTGCCAGAGCCTGGAAGAACACATAAAAGTGCTTTGTTGAGTGGTTGGTTTTTTGGATGATTATATAGGGTGAGTATGAACTCGTATGTTATGCCGAAAGGGGGTGATTAGGACCATGGTTGGTCACAATTAGGGATCAATCACAGATAAGTCTGTGGGAGAACTTCACTTAAAAATACATGATTCAAAACGTTTATCAATCAATCATTGTAGCTTGACTTGCCCCTGATCGCAACATAGCGCAGCCTACCGGCACAGCTAAATCCCTCGACCGCTGACGGGTAGCAACGTCGGGTCGGTGCGAGAATTTGTGCCCTGCGATCCCTAACCCACATTCGCAGCGTGAGAAGTATGGGAATATCCCCCTTTATTAAAAGAGGATTTTGTCCAGCAGTGGATTAATATAGGTTGGTGTTGTGTGGATGATTTATTTGATCTGTATATTAATTTTGTGGTTTCTTTTTCAGGCACATTATTTTCCGTCGGTGTATTCAGTCACCTGCTTAAGTTCGACGATGCCATTATTGGTGTTATATCATGCACCAGCAAAATTTTAGCTGGATTTATGTATGCCTTCGCTTCAAAAACCTGGCATATTTACATAGGTACTAACAGTATTTTTTATTAAAATAATCAAATTTACCTGTTTAGTTATCATCATTTCCCTGCCCTTATCCCACTCTAGGTGGGGTTGGCACAACATTTTTTCTTTCTCAATTCACTCCTATCGGCTGTCAACTCTGTATTCACTTCTTTCACTCTCATATCCTCTTTCACACAATCCATCCATCTCTTCTTCGGCCTCGCTCTACCCGTATATCCAGTTACATTCATACTCTTTGAGTCAAATGGTTTCCATCCCTCCTCATCACATGCCCATACATACCATCCTAGTCTTCCACTCCTCACCTTATCTGCCACATATTTACCTTTCTAGTTATATTGAACAAAAATTACTAATCCATTTTTATAAGAAATCAACTTACTTGCTTCACATGTTGTTTCAGCTCCGTTGATTGAAATATTCAACGGAACTTCATTCATTGCAATGAGATCTATGGTATCAAAATTGGTTGAAAAAGACGAACTGGGTACGTATTTCATTATAGCATGATCACACAGCTATATAATCAACTTTAAATGTTAACTCAATGAGTGTGTCTAATTTAGAATCAAGTGCTTCTATTATTTGTAAACGTTTAAATTTTGATTTCATTAAACATTTTGATTTAAGGGAAAGTGAACTCGTTCTTTGGAGTAGCAGAAGCGATGATGCCTTTGATCTACGCACCGATGTATACAACTTTGTATGCGGCGACAATCAAGACATTTCCTGGCGCCTTCTTCCTTCTCGGTGGTGGACTTACTATGCCAGCCGTCGCTATATTCCTGTACGTATTATTAGTTACTAATGATTGTACTAACTTATACAGGTACTTTAATTTTAAAATTGACAAGCATAAGTATAGTCAAATTGCTTTTGAGGACAATATTCAGCCCCAAAATAGGTCACAGAGTTATCGTGTAATTAACAAGATACTTTTTGGTACTATATATGGTTTTGATTGCAATCTTGAATACTATTTCAAGGAACAGAAATAGAAAAGTCTTATACATGACCTAGCATAATATAACACCGAACATTCTTATCCATAACCTTGACTCGGGTCTTAGATTTTCTGTGTCGATTGAAATTACATATTATATTCATTTTTGTACTCCAAATATGTTTTTTAATTTTCAGATGGTTATACTTAGCTAATAAGAAACAATGTAGGGATATGGAAGAAAATGATACAAAAGACACAAAAATGACTGAAAACAACGGCGTAGAAAATAAAGCTTATGAAACTGATGAAAAAGAGAATCAAAACTTGCCGAGTTCAAATATAAAGACAAATGAAGAGAGGATTAATCAATCACAAATTGAAATGGGAATAACAGAAAGTATATTGTGCAACAGTAAATTACAGCAGTGAGATTTTTGTAAAGTACAATTTTTTAGATTTTTTTGTGAAGTTTATTTATAATCTTCTGTGAAATTCGTATTTTTAACGTGCCACGAGTCACATAATAGTTAGGGCCTTGAAATTATTATACCTATGCACTGAATGCATAACAATAATTTTTGATGAGTTTTGGTTTATCTGCAAGAATTCGGATAATTACAGGAATATATTACATTTCGTTCAATATTGCGTCTGCAAATGAAGGCTGTTAACAAAATTGTAACCATAATTTTCTTTAACTATTTAACTATAAGTAGCTTAGCTATTGTTGTGATTTTTTAAATTATGGATTGTGATATTTTAAATATTTAGGTACTTATGGTAATAATATTTTAGATACAATTTTATTATTATATTATTTTGAATCTGTATTGCTAAACTCAGTAAGAATAATAATAATTTCGGAGCAAGCAAGCATGATTTGTAAATGATTGGTTCCTTAAGTAAATAATTATTGATTCGTAATAGTTACCTAATGGTCTGAAAATTTGCGAATTGCTAAATGGACATAATTTTATAACTAACCAAAAAAGCTAGGCTCTTAAAATATAATAATGATAATAGCTAACATGACATGGAAGTCGCTGAGCCCAATATTTAAATTGGATCAAGTTATAATAATTACTTCATAGATTGTGTGCGTACTTATTTTTTAAATAAAAATAGTAACTAAATCCTGGATTATTATTTCAAAGACGAACCAATAAAAATACGTGCGCCTTAAATACTCGTATAATTTGTTTTTTCAGACTACCTGCCTACTATTACAAATATGTAGGTAACTATATCATCATCATCAACCACTCCTGGACGTAGATCTCTCCCAAGGTACGTCACTGCGCTGTGCTTACTATTTTGGAGGTAATGTCCATAATCGCCACGCTGGGCATGCGAGTTGGCGATCGCAGTGGCACAGTTTGTCACGCCGCTGACGGTGCTGCTCATCAGCGGCCAGACCCTTTAAGGCGACAAACTTTTTGATAGGAAAACGTGTTGGGTTCATCAGGATATTCTTGCTGAACCTTCGAATTGTTATTTTCTAGGCTGTGAAGGTTTGTTATTTTGCATAACTACATTCAAAGATTTTATATCTTAAAGAAATGTAGAAAAGTGCGAGCGAGAGGAAGGTTTGACATGTATCGTCGTCTTAACTACACTGTACGAAGGGCTATACCGCCACTAAGGCTACGGGCACGAAGTCAGCGGGAGCGGGGCGGCAGCGGCGGCGGCCGTGGCGCAAGGAATGGCGCGTTTCAATGCATAGATTTGCGTTGGCGCGCCGCTCCCCGCGCCGCCGCCGTGGTCTTCGAAACCGCCTCATTAGTGAAAACAGGATGTACCTATCGCGTGTAGGTGGTTAACGTTGCTCCCTTACATCCCTATAAGAACTATATAAGAAAGTTCACTTTATGGTAATTATATAAGAAAGGCCATAAAAGTCACATTGAAATTTTAAAGGTTTTTTATTATAAGTATCACAGTAAATTCACAGCATTCACTTGCGTTAAAATCTTGTTGGTACCAGTAAACTCAAGAGGTTCACTGGTATCTTGACATAACTCGCCTGTGTAATGATGAATGATACATAAAATTAAGTATAAATTTCAACAAATTATGAATATTTACTTAAATACTAAAAAATTACCAGAGTATTTTCATATTTATTTTGCTTGGTTCCAGCAAGCAAACGTGAAAATTCTTTGGTCTAACAATAGCCGGGATAAAACTAATCTATTCACTGTGAACTATGACCTAATTTTTTATTAGATGGAGTAATTGAAAGATCATAATGTCATTTTGCAAAATAATCAACATCTACACTTTCTACCCTAATATTATAAAGAGGAAAAATTTGTATTTTTGTGTGTGTGTGTGTGTGTGTGTATGTTTGTAATGAATAAACTCAAAAACTACTTAGCCGATTTCAAAAAATTCTTTCACCATTGGAAAGCTACATTTACCCTGAGTAACTAACTGAGTAACTGAGTAATCTATATTTATTGCTAGAATATATTAAGGATTCTTATTAAAACTTAAGTAACATAACCCAAGATGTAAAAAAGTGCCCTAACCCGTGCAAAGCCGGGACGGGCCACTAATGTTAGATAAGACTGAAAATTTTAGCCGATTTTAAATTAAATTTTAAGTAAATTTCGATTTTTTAAATTTAAAAGCTTATCTGTTGTTGCTTCAAACATTTTGTTATCGTTCTAGTTTAGACATCTTCCGCATCGAAGAATGCAAAAAAATACATTACGGATCAGGAAGTTCTGGAAGCTAAATGTTCTTGGAAGCACATCGGCTGCAATATAAAATTCTCTGAGAGCAAAACGTCCTCAATTTTAAATGACTGCTAGTTTTCACACTAACCAGCGGGGTGTTCATAAGTTTAGATGTTTTTACTTCATATATTATAAAGCTAGCACCACGCAATAATATAATAAAAAAGTGGTCACACGGGTTATGTCAATTACTCCATATAATAAACAGCTAGCGCCATGCGACGAGTCGACCACTAACCAGCGGGGTGTTCATAAGTTAAGATGTTTTTACTTCATATATTATAAAGCTAGCACCACGCGACGAGTCGACGACTAACCGGCGTGGCGGGCAGTTCACAATTTTAGATGTTTAAGTGTGAAAGTAAAATAGTAATAATAAATGACGAGAGTATTTTCATTTTTATATTTGCTTGGTTCCAGCAGGCAAGTATGAGAACTCTTTGGTGTAGTATTGGTCAGGGTGACACTAATCTATACACTATGGCGCCTAATATGCGAGGAGCTCACAATTTCAGATACTTTTAATCTGCTACGTTAAAGTAAAATAGTGATAATAATAGGCGGGGAGAAAGTTTCTTCGTATTTTGTTTGTATAAAATTGAAGATAAATCTTTGGTTGTACTGTTTGTATGTAGCTGGTTTTAATATCAATAATTAGAGGACATTATTAAAAAGTAAAAAAAAAAAAACATTTTTCCGCCATATTTTCAATGGTTTTTCTGTCCGCCAATGTTAGTGACTCTAACAAAGAAAATTCGGTACATTCTAATTTTTATTACAAAAAAGGGAAAAATGTGAATCAAGTCGCGAAAAAAACTTGTGTCGTTCGTCCTAATGCAGTGTCTTTATGAGTGGCACAAAGTTGGTTCAAGCGTTTGAAGTCCGGAAATTTTAAAGTCTAAAATGCAGCTTGCTCTATTCACCCTCACACTGATAAAGTCACTGCCATTTTTGAAAAAGTGGAGCAAGATCGGCATATTAGTAGTTATAACATAGCCATATAGAAGTTTTGACCTATTTCAAAAAGTCTGGCTGTACAAGAAAGCTTGATATTTGGCTACCACACGAGCTCACTAAAAGAATCCCAATGAATCGTGTACTCATTTGCGGTTCTCTATCGAAACGTAAAGAAACCGAAGGGCACGGTTTATCATGAGCCTAAACCATCCTAGCCCTATCTATCCTAGCCGGGCTAAACCATCGATTCGGATCTCTACTGCCAACAACTAATGAGACTCAAGCCAGAAATTGAGAAAAACGGCAGGAATTGATCAACAGAAAAGGATTGGTCTTTCAGTCTTTCATAATGGTAACGTCAGACCACACACATCTTTGGCCACTCAGCAAAAATTAATGCATCCACCGTATAGTCCTGACTTTGCACAGACCTCAGATTATAACCTGCTTTGGTCTCTTAAGAATTCTTTGGATAGTGTTAGGTAAACATCAAGAGAGGACTTTCAAAACTGCTTGTCGCGTTTCTTTGATAAAAAATCCCAAGATTTCTACAGAAACGAATGTCACTACCTACAATATGAAAACATATTAAATAACAAAATGGTATATAATATTATAATCAAGTTTATTTAAACTTCGAAAAAAAAATGTCTTCAATTTGTAAATAAAATACCAAGAAACTTTTTCCCCGACCTAATATAATGACCAGAATATTTATTTTATATTTTTATGTTTGCTTGGTTTCAGCAAACAGTTACCTCGAGATATAACTCGATTTTTTTATTTAAATACTAAACAATGACCAGAGTATTTTGAATAGTAGCAGTGGCAAGTATGACATTAATCTATGCACATTATACTAGCACCACGGTGACTTACCAACGGGGAGCAAGCATAATATTTAAAATTAAAATATATATTATATATATCTACTAATAATAAATGACCAGAGTATTTTCATTTTTATGTTTGCTTGGTCCTATTTGCAAGCATGAAAATTCTTTGGTGTAGCAATGGTAATTATCTACCTACTAATAAATGCTTTTTTAAGTACCATACGCAAGACATCATAAATTTAAAAGTAACTTGCAGGAAAATTTGTATACCTTGGAGTGAAAATTGAGCAGGATAATTTATAAAGCATAATACCAACATAGAAAGATTATACAATTTGTTTAAGACAAGGAACATCTAAGTACAATATTGGATATTGTTATAATATTAAGATTTGATAAAGCAATAATTGTTCCTCTTTGTACCTAAATGCTCATAAAGTTTGTAGGTAGGTACTTAAAATTATCTTACACTATAATTGTTTTCAGTCATAAAGTTATTTAGTAAATAATTTTAACATTAAAAATTACTTACAGAAGTAAGAGGAGTGGAATTAATCAATACACAAAACTTCATAAAACTGATGAGCGTAGACCTTGAAGTCATAGGTAACGTACAGCACTTTATGGCTTGGTTGGATCTGAAAAATTTTAAATTTTCTGTTCAAAAGATGAATTGAATGAACTTGATAAAAATGTAAGTATTGGGAGTTTTTTTAAAGTTTTTTTAAGAACACGTCCTTTTTTTTTTTTCAAAATTTTTATAAATTGACTCGTGGCTGCCTCTGATGGCCATATAATTAAGCTAACGCCAATATTTTCTAAAATCTAGCATCATTAATATTTACCATTCCCGGACACAGGCTGTATCTTCCTGGAATGTTTTCATCATCTTGACGTTGCCTTCCAATGTATAGGATTTCACCGGTATGTTTCCTGCCACCTTCAATAGCATTGCCAGGGACAACACCGTTGCTGCATTTAGTCCACCTGATCCTCTCCTTAGCCTCCGGGTTGATGCAAAGGACCTGAAATCAATATTAATGACTTTTTACTATCAGTATCTAAATAAGTTTTCTTTTTCTTTTTGGTATAGTCTTTCCCTTTATTCTGTTAGCGCTTGTATTTGGTTTCATCCACAACGAAGGCATATTGAAATGTTGCGCAGCTAAACTAACGTTCCCATCATGATGTTTTAAATTGCTACATGAAAAAAGTGGGTGTTATAATACTTGAATAAAAACTAAAAAGGAATAGAAAACAAATAAATTAAAACATCAAATAGGACAGTAAAAATATTTTATGTAGGTGAGACTTGTTAAAATCATTTAGTAAATACAGAAATACTACCTATACATGATCACAAAGAGGTTCTCTTAGCCTACAATAATGCTAATTTTATGGACGTTCACTAAAATCATTTAATTTGGAATAGTTTTTTACCTCAAAAACTTCAACATTTCTCTCAGCATACTCTCCGTTAGGTTTTTTATGCGCAACAAATGCTAAACTATGATAATGGTTCAGTTTCCCAGGAATTTCTTCACACTTTAATCTAGCTTTGATGATCCACAAATCTGATTCGTCAATATCATAACCACCGACCACCGCTTTATTTATTAGCTCACTTGCTTTCTCGATAGTTGAAGGAACCCATTCGACAATACCTAGAAAAAAGTATTAAATGATCCCACGATAATTATAAATTGAATGGTAGGTATTGATTTATTATTAACTACCTACTTGTAAATTAATAGTAGTAGCCTCGTGTAGTAGGTATCAATGTGATACTTGAGACTCTTGAGCAGATCAATATTTTACAGTAAAAATAAAAAAAAACTTCATTATTTTTTGTCATCATTTTATAAGATTACAGTTACGATCAATATTTCCAACACCGGTAGCTATTTATTGTCTGATATCAGTCATAGATGGCGCTGTTGAAAACGTTAGTGAAGACTACTCTTTGAGCATTCAAAGATGAATCATTGCCCGGTAATTGGTAGTACTAAATATGTGTTATGTTTTCAATTTTATTATTAGTTACATACATAATATTATAAGAACAGAAATAGAAACCACACTTCATGAACATTTTCATCAAGAGCCATGAAAATTAATTGATGGGGAAAGCATGAAAATTTAATAAATGCTAGTGTACAATTATGAAATTACAGACGAAAATATAATAAAAGTTAAGTACTTAGTTCATAGACCTACTTTGTACTGTTGGAATATCTTTAGAAACAGCTATCCCAGGGCTTGCACTAGGTACTGTCAATTGTGGGATGCCTGAAAAACCGTTGAAGATCATTTTGTTTTGGATTTGAGGGCAGACGCTGACTTGAATAGACCCTGAAGTCCTCATAGGTTGAGTTGTTATGGGTGCTTGTTCGACAGCTGAAATCAAAATAAACTTATTTACTATCATCAAATTTAGAATTTTGGAGAATTTTGGTGTCTATGTGACGATTAAGTTTTGTTTTCCAGTTTAGGCTAGGTATACTTAGTCTTGATGTAGTTAGTAAATTTAGTAAGTATTACGATGATATATATTTTTTTTTTCAATAAAACTAATGTTAAAAAGATCTTATACCTTTATAACCATTTCTTCGTTTTTTTCTACTTTTATTTTTATTTTTAGTCTTAGGAACAGCTTCCTTTGATTCTTCAGATTCTGATCCATGCGAGGCTTCCGATTCTGATCTATCATCTTCGTCTTCATCTGTTTTGTCATCGTTGAAGGTCATACTATTATCGAGTGAAGGGCTGACGTCGGCTTCGATTGATTCTGCAGCCTCAGTAGGTTGAGTAGTTTTAGGTTCTTGTTTGACAGCTGAAAATATTACAATAAAAATAATTATTTAACACGTTGACTGCAGACGTTTGATGCACGAGGAGCACGTCCTACAGCAGGTACGACCGTATATTATTTAGCATTCAACGCAAAACTAATCAAATAATTCAAAACCAATCAAATTATTACTATGGAGAATTTAGGTATTTAAGTAAGTAGGCAGCTTCTGTTTCTCATAACTCACAAAAGACCGTCCTGGTCATAGTTAGTTCGGAAATAGAACAGCAATATTTGTGTGCATTGCAGTAAAGATTTTGAAACAAAAAATACAGAGCATGCCGAGGCAAGCGATACCGAATGTTACTGATCATTTCCGAGTTGGTAGGTACGTTTACGATTTACTACTTACTGAATAACACAAAAAGAAACGACTAACGGACATATCAGATTCAAAAAGAGGGTTAATAGGCGTCTTCTGGGAAAGTTTGCCCCATCGTTGACTCATCCTTACCCATGCAAGCCATGAGTCATGAGTTGGCCTATAATAAATTTAAAAAAACTCATACTCAGGAAGCTAAAAGCTCTAGACATAAATAAGTATGTGGAAAGAGGGAGGACTTTGTCATATGGTCAGATCTAGCGAGCTCTCTAAATTAGGTTTTTATTTGTATTTTGTAGTGACAAATCAATAATAAAAATTGCTTTTGTGTCTTAGCATAATAATGTATTATCTAGATTGAAAGATAAATAGATAAACACGTTATTGCACACAACAGAAAAAAATGAAATTGAATCGAAACCAATAAAAATTACAAGAACAGAGAAATAAAATAGTAATGTAGGTACAATGGGCTGTCTTATCGCTTAAAGCGATTTATTCCGGACAACCTAAGCATGGAAAGAATTTAATTATAAGAATTGAGCCGTGGTATTTATACAGAAATTAATTACCTACCTATATTCGATATATTAAGTACATATTACAAATATACAAATTATATTATACTTTTACTATTAAATAAAATTTAAAAAATTAGCCCAACATAATTTTAAAGACCAAGTATAAATTAGTTTGAATGCCAAAAGTATAGATAATATACTATACTATTTAGCTATGTAGACGATGCGAAGAAGGTAAAAATCCATGACACGTTTTTTAAAAGATTCCAATGAAGGAGCAATTGATAACAACAAGGTGTTCCAAACCTGCACTGATAATGAGTCTGTATAAAATGTGGTATCATGATTAGGTATTTTCAGAGCAAGATTGTTTGAAGACCGAAGTGAATGAGAGTTGGAGTCGGAGCTATAGTGAAACTCAAAGTGTTCTTTGAGATGCGATCCGTCCGAAGAAAGACGGAATTTATTTAATAAAATATTGACTAGTTGAAAAATATTCTGACGTAAGCGAAAATTGGAAGCACCTGCTTAATTCGATCTCTAGGTAACCTTTAAAATCTATGAATATTTTTTACAGTAAAAATCGTACCTCTACTATTGATTCTAATTTTCTTTTTGTGTTTAGTCATAGCAACAGATTCACTAGCTGATTCAGATCCCTGTTTTTCTTCTAATTCTGATTCAGATTTCTCATCAGTTTTTTTCTTTTTGGAAGCCCCTATTCGATCTCTAGGTAGCCTTTAAAATCTATGAATATTTTTTACAGTAAAAATCGTACCTCTACTATTGATTCTCATTTTCTTTTTGTTTTTAGTCATAGCAACAGATTCACTAGCTGATTCAGATCCCTGTTCTTCTTCTAATTCTGATTCAGATTTCTCATCAGTTTTTTTCTTTTTGGAAGCCCCTATTCGATCTCTAGGTAGCCTTTAAAATCTATGAATATTTTTTACAGTAAAAATCGTACCTCTACTATTGATTCTCATTTTCTTTTTGTTTTTAGTCATAGCAACAGATTCACTAGCTGATTCAGATCCCTGTTCTTCTTCCAATTCTAATTCCGATTCCTCATCAGTTTTTTTCTTTTTGTTCTTTTGTTTCGAATTCTTCTTTTTTTCATTTTCCTCCTCCTTGCAACATTTGTTGAACCACTTCAACACGTGCATTGCTGCTTCACAAATCACTGCAACTGAGAGAAATAAAGATGTCAAGTAAGTACAGTCAGCGAAAAAGTTTATTGACACTTAGATTTTTCAAAGTGCTATAATTCTGTAATAATCAAACTTCTGACAAAACCATCACACCCAATTTGAAGATTTGCTTTGAATTGTTGTCGTTTTCATCAGGCTATAGCAATCCACTGCTGGACATAGGCCTTTCCCAAATGAGCGCCATTCAGTTTAATTAATTAGTCTTGCATCAAGCGTTTTAAAAGAACTTTTACTGAAAAAAAACCCTTTCTATTTAGTTTTTCAAATCTTCTTAATCAAACCCCTAAATAGCGAAAAGTCTAATTGGCTGCGTAGGCTTCGTTAGTTCTTTAAAATCTTAAAACTAATAATTCATAATTCTACTAATAATTTAATTCTTAAAACATGAGAAAAATCCTTATTGAGCTTATTAAGAAAGAGCAAACGTGTCAAACAAATCAACTAAGTAGGTATAATGATAAATTTCTATGAAATCTCATCAAGAAAGAGACATACAATGGAGAAGTAAACGGTTTTGACGACAAGAATATAATAAAATATTAATATCGAATACAGTAGGCATACAATACTATCTAAATAAGTAGAATTTGTTTTTGTAGCCATTAAAAATCCCTATCCATTATAATGTTGGTTTACATAATATATAACACAGCTGATAAAAAAAGCATTGCAAATGAGGAAAAAATATCATAGAAGCATCAATGGTTAGGTTCAATGCATATTATTTTAGGCATAGGTAATTCGCATAACAATAGTATTATGATGAAAATAATTATTTTATTAGAATTAAGCCTTCAAATTTGAATTGCATGGAAGTACAAACAAACTTCCCATTACAGATCATAAACAGATATTGTTCAGTATGTAAATCTATTGAGGATACTATAAAGTGGGTAGGCAGAGGCAAGTCCAAACATTACATTAAGTGCATGTCATAATACTGTAGACTATCTTGATGGCATGCACAATGCACATACCAAAACTCGGCGCACGCTTCACTTCACTCACTTCACTTCTTTATTAAATGGCTTCTGGGATAGTTATCCACAATTTCGCCAGTATCAAGTATAATAATTGTTCATAATAATATGAGGCAACGTAGTACGGTTTATAAGTCCAGTCGTCCAGTCTTCGGTTAGGTCATGTTTTCTGCTATAGCCATGGCGACTAGGTATAACAAAAAACGATCGGAGCACAATTTTCTTCATCAGAGAATTCCCGTTCAATCTTCTTTTATTCCATTTCACTAATACTTGTGTCTTTTATCTAACATTTATCGGTTATAATACCATGAATATTAAACGACATATATTAGAAAAACACTAGAAAATAAAATTTAATAAAATTGACAACCGTCGTTCAAGATGAAAAAAATGGTGTCCTCGGCGCACGCTACTTATGTACTTATCGCCCCGTCATTGAACACTAATTTTAAATGTGGCGTTTTGAGGTTAGGTAAGTCACTTCACTTCACTTCTTTATTAATTGGCTTCTGGGATAGTTTCCACAATTTGTTAACGACGCAATCACGGGAAGTTTGTTTGTACTTCCATGCAATTAAAATTTGAAGGCTTAATTCTAATAAAATAATTATTATATTATTATTTTATTAGAATTAAGCCTTCAAATTTGAATTGCATGGAAGTACAAACAAACTTCCCATTACAGATCATAATCAGATATTGTTCAGTATGTAAATCTATTGAGGATACTATAAAGTGGGTAGGCAGAGGCAAGTCCAAACATTACATTAAGTGCATGTCATAATACTGTAGACTATCTTGATGGCATGCACAATGCACATACCAAAACTCGGCGCACGCTTCACTTCACTCACTTCACTTCTTTATTAAATGGCTTCTGGGATAGTTATCCACAATTTCGCCAGTATCAAGTATAATAATTGTTCATAATAATATGAGGCAACGTAGTACGGTTTATAAGTCCAGTCGTCCAGTCTTCGGTTAGGTCATGTTTTCTGCTATAGCCATGGCGACTAGGTATAACAAAAAACGATCGGAGCACAATTTTCTTCATCAGAGAATTCCCGTTCAATCTTCTTTTATTCCATTTCACTAATACTTGTGTCTTTTATCTAACATTTATCGGTTATAGTACCATGAATATTAAACGACATATATTAGAAGAACCACCAGAGGGCGCGGTGAAGTAAACATTGTTTTTAACGGCATCCGAAAATAATTCAAGTTTTCTTCAAAAGTACGAAGTGTTTTGATTTGTTAATAGCATAAAAAGTGACAAAAATAAGACATACCTGTGATATAGCGTAGGCAAAGATAAACAATCACTGTGAGAAAGTGTAAATAAGAGAACTATTACCATCAGTTTTTGACTGAAATAAAGCCAGACGGACCCGCTAAACAAAAGTAAAATAGTAAATATACCAGTGCAAAACTGTGATCAGTGCGATAAACTTGGATACAACATAAGAAAAGGTGTTTTGTGAACTATTATAGTAAATATAACCTAAATATTTCTGTCTAATCATCATCGATCGAAATCTTTGAAATAGCGACATCTATCGACAAGTAGACCCAACTATATTGCCTCTTATAACCACAACAGAGGGCGCTGACGCAAAACTTAGAACAGCGCCACCTAGTATCGAGTAGTAAAACCACAAGAGGGCTCTTGCATAAGAAATGGCTCTAGATCTAGAGAAATTATTTCATGATCTCAGAGTAAAAATTAAGAGCGACATGAATATTACTCTAATCGAACAGGAGGAACGCATAACAACAAAAATAAATGACAACATCGATAAAAAGTTTGATCAAATTCAGAAAGAAATAGATAAAATCAAAACAGTAAATGAAAACCAAGAAAAGCGATTAATGATGATAGAAAAAGAAATAAGAGCAAAAAATCTCATATTTTTTGGTGTAGATGAAGGCGAAAAGTCGTATGAAGATTTAGAGCAGAAAATTATGGGTATTGTTTACGATATGGGCATACAATGCAACAAAGGGGAAATAGAAATGGTAAGAAGAATGGGAAAAAATAAAGAAAACCAAATAAGACCCATAAACGTCACGCTGAGTACCTTCGGTAAGAAATTATCTATACTAAAAAATAAAAAGACACTGGAAACTTCAAAAGTTTACATAAAAGAAGATTTCCCACCGAAAATATTAGAAGCCAGGAAAAAATTGCAAGAACAACTGCAGAAGGAGAGAAATGAAGGAAAACATGCATACCTGCGATATGATAGGATTGTCATAAGAGAGCCCAAACAAAATAAACTACAAGGAAATCAAAACTCAAATTCGAAGAAGAGGGAGCTAGAAATCACTCCACCACAACAAATACAAACTTTATCAGTAAACCCTGAAGCTCAAGTAAAGTATCAGACTGCTAAGAAAAATAAAGTTGTTAAGGAGTATCGTAGTCAAAACTCGATATCTAACTTCGTCCAAATAAGAAATCTGCCTCAAAGAGAAGGTAAATCTTCGGATTACTCTACTGAAGACACAATCCAATAGCAACCAAAAAATCCTCCTCACACCATCACCGCCTCTACCAGAAACAAGGAAATAGAAAAACAAACAAAAATGTCTCTCCCAGAATGGTTGGTCACCACGGGGGCAGTAGACTACAACCCTCCAGCATCAAATAGAAATATAAATAAAAATAAAATTTACATAGGAACATTTAATGTCAGATCTCTAGCAAGTGAAACAAGAATAATAGAATTGGAACACGCCTTATCAAGCATTAAATATGATATACTAGGTATTAGTGAAGCTCGAAGGCAAGGATACACAATAGAAGATAGAAAAGAATACCGACTCTACCTATACGGACAAACAAAAGGAAGAAATGGAGTAGGATTTATCGTAAAAAAGCAAAGTTACTTATCAGTACAGGATTTTATTGGAATAACGGAAAGAGCTGCATTGATAAACGTCAAAATCTATGACAAATTATTCACAATAGTCCAGGCATATGCCCCCACATCACGCTCAACGGAAAAAGAAATAGAAGACTTCTATGAATCCCTGGAAACAATAATAGGAAAAAGTATGTCAAACCTTATATTTTTAGGAGACATGAATGCACGAATCGGACAATCAAAAGAAGGAGAAAGTCGCGTAATGGAAAGTTACTGTTATGGCGAAAGAAATGACAGAGGTGAAAAATTCATTAATTTCTGTCTTCAGAATAACCTAAAAATTGCAAACACTATGTTTAGAAAATCACCTGAGCTACGATGGACGTGGTTAGCACCTGACAATAAAACGAAAAATGAAATTGATTTTATCGCAACAAATACACCTAACCTTATTGAAAATTGTAGCGTACTCAGTTGTTTCAAACATTCTAGCGACCACCGCCTAGTTCGAGCAACACTGAAAATTAGTAGTAAAAAGCGGGCGCGATCAAACTTTATTTCAAAACCACAAAAATACATGAATTATGAAAAATACACATTGGAACTTTCTAGAAACGAATATGAAAATATAAACAACATATCAGTACAAGAAAATTATGATAATATTGAAAATACAATTTTACAAAGCTCAAGTCAAGCGAGAATATCTAAAAAAACACTGAGAAATCAAGCAATTGTTACAGAAGAAATAAAAAACCTAATAGATCAAAGACACGACCTTCGAAACAAAGTCAACAAATCAAAAGAAGAAAAATATCAACTTAGCAAACTATATACAATAATTAACAAAAAGATAGATAACAATACAAAGAAATACAGACTTGATATATTAGAAAACAATTTAGAAAGAGCAGGCGCAGTCAAAAGAGCATACAAACACCTTAGCAACTCAAAACCTCTTATGAGTCAATTACAAAAACAGGACGGTACAACAGTCACAAATAGAGAAAAGTTAATGGAAATAGCAACAGATTTTTATAGAGAACTGTATAAAAAAGAAGATACCATAATCCAAAATCAAAAAACCTTCAACGAAGACCCAATACCAACATTTCATGAAATCGAAGTAGAGCAATCAATCAATAAGTTGAAAACAGAAAAAAGCCCAGGCCATGACGGGATAACAAATGAAATGCTCATTGCTGGTAAGAATACACTTACAAAACCACTCACGAACCTGTTTAATCTTGTACTAACCGATAATAAAATACCAAAACAATGGACATGTTCCAACATATCATTGCTCTTCAAAAAAGGTGACCCAAAGCTTATAACCAACTATAGACCGATCAGTCTCACGTCTAGTCTGTATAAGGTATTCTCTGCGACTCTACTAAGACGTATCACAAAAATCCTAGACGAGAATCAACCAGTAGAGCAGGCTGGGTTTGTGCGTGGCTACTCTACTGTCGACCATATTCACACACTGAAAATTATTTTAGAAAAATATATAGAATACGATTTGCCTTTGTACTTGTGTTTTATTGATTACAAAAAAGCCTTTGACTCGATATCACATAGTAGTATATGGGAAGCTTTAACAGCACAAGGCTTAAATAAAGGATATATCAATCTGCTAAAGATAATATACAAAAACAGCACTTCAAGAATCATGCTAGAAAGACCGGGGCCAATCTTCAAAATTGAGAGAGGCGTAAAACAAGGGGATCCCCTTTCACCAAAAATTTTTATTGCCGTGCTTGAACAAATTTTTAGAAATCTAGATTGGGAATCAAAAGGCCTGAATATTCAAGGTAGATATCTTACACACTTGAGGTTTGCAGACGACATAGTGTTGTTCTCAGAAGATCCAGCGGAAATGCAAATCATGATAGAGTCACTATGCGAAGGAAGTAGAAAAGTAGGCCTGGAAGTAAACATAGATAAAACTAAGATAATGACCAACAGGCAAATGACACCTATGAATCTTCTTTCTCAAAATCTTGAGTATGTGGAAAATTACATATACCTAGGACATCAAATTTCCTTTAAAGCCTGCACCGAATTAGAGATATCAAGAAGAACAAAGAGTACATGGAATAAGTACTGGTCAATGAAAGAAATTTTCAAGGGCAACATACCTATTAAACTAAAAACTAAAGCAATGGAAATGTGCCTACTTCCTTGTCTAACCTACGCTTGCCAGACATGGCCTCTAACTGTGCAGAGTTTAACCAAAGCTAAAGATGCTGCCAAAAGAGTTCTTCAACTAAAGTGGAAATGGGCCGGACACTTACAGAGAGTTACGGATGAGAGATGGTCCAAAACTGTCACGAACTGGTATCCCATGTACAAAAAGCGGAAACCTGGAAGACCTCATAAAAGATGGAGCGATGACTTGGTCAGAATAGCAGGCAAAACATGGAATAGAGCCGCTAGAGACAGAGAGAGGTGGAAAGAGCTGGAGGAGGCTTTTACCGCTGAAAAAAGCGGTCCTTACAATAAAAAATAACATTTATGTACTTACCTATATACAAAAAAAGGGGTACATACTATATTAAAAAAAAAAACAGCACGTAATAATTTACCTGTACCTGTTTTAGTTGTAGTTATTTAATATTTAAGTTTCTTTTGTTTAGTAGTATTAATATTATGTTTGTAAGGTTTAATAAAGCTCATTTATTTATTTATTTATTTATTTTATTAGAAAAACACTAGAAAATAAAATTTAATAAAATTGACAACCGTCGTTCAAGATGAAAAAAATGGTGTCCTCGGCGCACGCTACTTATGTACTTATCGCCCCGTCATTGAACACTAATTTAAAATGTGTCATTTTGAGGTTAGGTAAGTCACTTCACTTCACTTCTTTATTAATTGGCTTCTGGGATAGTTTCCACAATTTGAACGACGTTCGGACGATTTTTGTCAGTTTTTACTCCTTGATGTCGCATGCCTATGCCTGCCTTACGTGACAAGTAGCAAGCCCATCGCCGCTTTTATAGGAACAATAACCCATCACATGCTTATTTGATTTCTAGTTCATTACCGATTTCCTCACAATGTTTTTCCTCATTGTTTCGAGCACGTGGTAATTTTGAAAATCCAAAAAATCCAACGGTGCACTGGCAGGTTCCGAACTCACGACCTCGGGATCCGAAGTCGGGATACATCCCACTAGACCACCGTGGCATGGAAGTAGCTAACATTTTTCCTCATTTACAGTGCTTGAGAGCAACGGATTTGGAGCCGCTTATTTAATTCTGGCGTCTATCTGTGGTTGTAACCCGTGGTTAAAACAATACCACAGAACACACAATAAGAACATAAAAAAATACCTACTCATAAACTGGGTGTTATTGTTAATTTGTGTTTCATATTTTTGAGTATATTTTATTCAGATAGGTATATTACCTAGCTTAGCTATTGCTATATAGTATTTCAATGCGATCACGAAGATTATCGAAAAAGTATTCGTATCGTAGACGTAAAATTTGGGCCAATAAGGAAGCGTGATTGCCCATTATTTTTCGTTATGTTTACATACAATACCAGGTTAAAATATGCGTCATCGCCCTACTGTTGCTAATTATTATTATAATCATTTATTTCAGATAAAAATCCATAAAATTGTTAACAAAAATCAGTGGCAGCTACTTAGTACCTAACATGATTTGGATCCACCGAGATTGGATTGGACAGTCCGATCGCAAAACAATCATTTGAAGGATGTCGTTGCTGCTGCTTCGCGCACGCTTGAGTAGGGAGGCGACTCTCTTACGCATAACTGCATGAAAGCCGTCCGTGCGCGCTTGCGCGAACATTCCACATGCACTGCAAAAGCGAGGTAGCCTCAACAACATCCTAAAGATATTGTTGTATTGGATCCGCAGGGAGCTAATAGTCCTACGGGTGGGGTTTATCCACAGAGTGCTCGAGTAGAAGGATTGGCAGTAAGCCTTGAAAATTGTGATTTTAACTTCTCTCGAGCAGCGAGCGAACTGAAAACGAGCATGTTTCCCCGGACTGCCAGCGCCCTGCATTCCCTAAGTAGGTACCTCATCATCATCATCAGCCTATAGCAGTCCACTGCTGGACATAAGCCTCCCCTAACGAGCGCCATTGCGCCCTATCCTGAGCTCGACGCATTCAGCTTCTACCAGCAGCCTTTCGTAGATCGTCACTCCACCTGGCCGGAGGGCGTCCTACACTACGTTTGCCGAGCCGCGGTCTCCACTCAAGAACTCTTTTACCCCAACGGTTATCGGTTCTTCGGCAGATATGGCCAGCCATAGTACCAGAAGGTACCTACTGCTGTGTTATTGGGAAAATAGGATGTATTTTATTTTTTCTCAGATTATTTGAAATTTCCAGCTACCACATAATTAAAAGTTACGAGAATAGGTTTTACGAGTATTATTGAACCTTAAATTTGTTGTAATTGTTACATAATGTACATAATCAACTTGAGAAAATTAAGATTTGTAAAAATCTAAAATAAATAGACATCACTCATAGTATAACGTCATAACATCGGAAGCATACGTTACTAGACATAACCTACATTCACCACCAACGCCCACTACGAGACTCCAGTCAAATTGTTACCAAGCGTACTAGGCAAGGCAAAAAAGATTATTCCTATCTAATTTGTTCAAGCTTCCGCTCGCGGCTTTACTCTCATGGTACCCGGATAAAAAGTATGTATTTTTCAAGTTTCATCCAAATCCGTTCAACCATTACGAAGATGAGCGGGAACAAACATAGGTACTAACAATCACTAACATAATCTTCCACGCCCACTACGAGCCTCCAGTCAAACTGTTATCAAGCGTACTAGGCAAGGCAAAAAAGATTATTACTATCTTATTTGTTCAAGCTTCCGCTCGCGGCTTTGCTCTCATGGTACCTGGATAAAAAGTATGTATTTTTCAAGTTTCATCCAAATCCGTTCAATCATTACGAAGATGAGCGGAAACAAAAATAGGTACTCACAATCACTAACATAATCTTCCGAATTTATAATAATAAATAAATGATGCTGGACAGTATCATACAGCACCATGTAGCCCCAAACAAAGTAGAGCTTGTATTATGGGAACCACATGACTGATATATTACTTAGATATTTTTTTTTGTAAAAACATTCATTAGCTCCGCCAGACAGCGGTTGAATGCGGAGTTCACAGATTTATAAGTTTAGTACTAAAGGCGGAATTTTCGTAGTTCATGCACGTTTCCCTAGAGGCGCTGTACGAAAATGTATGGAAATATACCGAAACTTATAAAGTTTTCGTAAACTATCAAAACCTGTGGTAACCAAACCCTCTGTGACCATACAAACGTCTCGCAGCGGGAATCAAGCCGCTTCACCATCTCAGGCGGGCCTTCGCCCACTGTGCCACAGAGGCCGTATAATATTAGTGTGAAGTGTGATTTAAAATACAGTTTTTTTCTATAATTATGTGATTCTAATAATTGTACTTTAACCTTTCGCTTTTAGCTCTCTGTCTCTGTTTTGGAAATTTGCATGTTCTATGTTTTGTTAGAATAGGGATGACGATTTTGTAAAAAATAATAATTCTAATTAGTCAGTCAGATAGATCAACAAAAAATATTGGATACGTATTTTTTATTTATCAAATAAGTAATAATTGACTGAAATTATTAAAATTACCTATTCTTATTCTCTAAATTTAAATATTAAATAAATATAGTTCTGATAATTGGATGAAATAGAAACGACGAAAATATAAACAGATAAACTTACCTACTTATCGATAACTTCGGTCATCGCTAGATTAACCTTCCCAAGCCCCAAAATAAGCTTGTTTGTAAAAAAGGTGACCTATTGTAAAAAAAATCAAACAATATTCTTTGCATAACGTAGGCATGTGACGTTCTTGAGACAGATAACGGCGCAGGGGCCTGACCTGAGCAGAACAATTTCAAATAAAAATAATTAGCAAGAGGCGTGAAGACCGATTTGCCAGTCGCCTGTCAATCTAAATATAGCCATGACTCAGCCCTGTGTTACTTTCATCACTAACATTTTATTCCGAATACTTCTAATAATTTGCCTCTGAACTGTTCTTATTATTACCATTTTTACTTTATCAACTATTTTTGTTATGACTAGTAGCGATTTATTAACAAATTATTTTCAATTTATTTACCGACGTCACGTTATCGGTGCAAACGAGGTACCAACACAGTCTACTGGTGCGTAGGCGCCAGCTTCATAACCCAACGTTTATGACGTCAAATCAATTTTACTTTGGTCGAAGACGTCAAATTGATAATGTATAAATAGTAGCTCAATGTTAAATAGGTTTAAATTCTTAATTTTGTGTCTGTGATGATGTACGTTACGTCTGCAATACCCTTGGTACAACGGTCTGCAATATAACTCGAGCTTATCTTCATAGCATGACGATACCATTATCTATTGACAGTGCATGATATAGATATTTATGTACGTAATGAAACTTCGTTTTTAGCATAGCGTAGCGTAAATGTATGACTGTGAAATCAGTAGGTATAAAGAATTAGGAAAAGAATTTGGCCAGATAATTATTGATATACAAATGATTCAAATTATTTTTAGTTGAAAAAATAAAAATAAAAAGCGGCGATGGGCGTGTCACGTGAAATGCTAGCTGCTTGCAAAAAGTGGGCATTTATCGAACATAATGTTTGGACTTGCCTCTGACTACCCCGTTAAGATATCCTCAATAGATTTGCGTACAGAACAATATCTGAAGATATCCATAATGGGGAAAAAAGTTGTTTTTTGTTTTAGTTGGCCACTTGGGATAGTTGTCTTTTCAACCTTAAAGTTCATGAATTTCTCATAGCTGTAGAACGCCTATGAGCCATTTTTTAATTTAATTTTAAACTTAACGAGGCTAGGTGCTTCTTTAATGTACCTTATAAGCCAGGTAGACCAGGAAGAAATTATATATTCCAACCACAATCAAAACTCACAATGCATAGTACAAGCCCTACACACATGTATAAAAATCAACCATAAACTTCATGAACATATAGAAGAAGCACAGGTTCGTTATTTATAATAAAAATAAAATTATTTCCTAATGTCATTTTATCTCTTAAAATTTTATTTAATTCATAATCAAAGTGTTTGGATTTTTTTCAGATAGATGGCTTTACATGAATTATTCACGAGTGAAAAAGAGAAAGACTATGATAAACTTTTAGATTTCATCACAGATACGAATGTGTGAGTAATGAATTGTCAATCCAAAAGTTTATTAATTTTTGAGATCCCTCAGGACATCTACTGCTAATATACTAAATCTATGTTCATGATAGATTAATGAAATGAATCTTTGACGGAAAAAATGAAATAATCTAATTAAATACTTAAAACATACCATGTAAAAACCTAAGATATAATTATCAAATACTTTTATTTATAAAGTACCTACTCAAAAAAAAATCACCTTCCTAAATTTTGATGAAAGCCTCGGTCTGCCTTCTAATTTTTATGGACTAACTTAGGAGTCCACATGATACTACCACTCTATACTGTGCTAAATCTGTTACACCTTAAAACCAAGTTATAACCATATGAAAACAGTATAAGTATATTGAGTATTAAGTGCACAGCCAATGTTTCTTGCCCCCAACGTGACAACCATGATTCCAGAGCCACCCTCACCCGCCACTACACCGACGACCTGCCGGAGATCAGCCAAGACGAGGTCGTGTTGGCCCTGAGACAGCTAAAAAATGGAAAAGCCCCCGGTGAAGACGATGTTACTTCGGAACTTCTGAAGGCTGGAGGAGCTCCTGTTGTGCAGGAGCTGCGGAACCTCTTCAACGCCGTCCTTCACTGTGGGAGAATTCCTAAGGCGTAGAACGAGAGCTTGGTGGTTCTGTTTTTTAAGAAGGAAGATAAAACCCTTCTTAAAAACTACAGACCTATCTCGCTCCTGAGCCACGTCTATAAACTGTTCTCAAGGATTATTACAAATCGTCTCGCCAGAAGACTCGATGAGTTCCAGCCACCGGAGTAGGTCGGGTTTCGCGGAGGATATGGCACCATAGACCACATTCACACAGAAAGTCCGAAGAGTATAATCAGCCCCTGTGTCTGGCGTTTGTGGTCTATGAGAAAGCCTTTGGCTCTGTAGAAACCTGGGCTGTCCTGGAATCCTTGCAGCGATGCCAAGTGGACTATCGTTATATCGAAGTGTTGAGATGTCTGTACGAAGCCGTCTGTATGAGTGTCCGAGTACAGGACCAGCAGTCGAAACCCATCCAACTGCGCCGCGGAGTGAGACAGGGAGATGTCATATCTCCGAAACTGTTCACAAGCGCGTTGGAGGACATGTTTAAGACGCTGGACTGGAAAGGTATGGGCATAAACATAAACGGCGAGCACATCTCACACTTGCGATTCGCTGATGACATAGAATCGAAAAAGATAGATCTCGGCATGAATTTGGACAAGACCAAAGTTATGGTCAATGACCGAATTAATCCGAGTCCTGTCGTCCTTAATGGACACCTTCTTGAAATTGTTTCGGAGTATACATACCTCAGGCAGATATTGCAGTTGGGTAGAAACAACTTCGAGAAGGAGGCCAAGAGGAGGATTCAGCTGGGTTGGACACCACCACCACCACCACCACACCAGCCTATATTAGTCCCCTGCTGGACGTAGGCCTCCCCTAATAAAGGGGGATATACCCATAATCCCCACGCTAGGCATGCGGGTTGGGGATCGCAGGGCACAGATTCTCGCACCACCAACGCTGCTGCCCGTCGGTGACCAGGGGATTTAGCTGTGCCAATGTCGGCTGTGCTATGCCGCAATCAGCCGGTCGCCAGAGCCCCGTTTGTTGTTAAGCAGGGTGCACCACGGGCAGGTGAGGTTGTCTTGGGTTCCGAAGATAGGGGATGGAACCCCTTACACCCCTTGGGTTGGGCAGCATTTGGAAAACTACGTCGAGTTTTCTCGTCTTCCATACCGCAATGTTTGAAAACGAAAGTTTTCAATTAGTGCGTCCTACCCGTCATGACATACGGAGCCGAAACGTTGACTCTCACAGTACGGCTAGTCCACCAGTTTAAAGTCGCTCAGCGAGCTATGGAACGAGCTATGCTCGGGGTTTCTCTGAAGGATAAAATCCGCAATGAGTTTATCCGACATAGAACTAAAGTTGTCGACATAGCTCAGAGAATTAGCAAGCTGAAGTGGCAGTGGGCTGGCCATATCTGCCGAAGAACCGATAACCGTTGGGGTAAACGAGTTCTTGAGTGGAGACCGCGGCTCGGCAAACGTAGTGTGGGACGCCCTCCGGCCAGGTGGAGTGACGATCTGCGAAAGGCTGCTGGTAGAAGCTGGATGCGTCGAGCTCAGGACAGGGCGCAATGGCGCTCATTAGGGGAGGCCTATGTCCAGCAGTAGACTGCTATAGGCTGATGATGATGATGATGAGTATTAAGTATCTACCTTACATGTATAAATTTTATAGGTAATCTATACCTGAAACCATAAAATTTATAGGTTTCAGAAGCGTAAATTCAATTTCATTCATAAATAACTTTACACGAACCAAACATAACAAAAATCTTTGATATCTTATCTTTTTTCTATATAAATCGATCTCACTATAAAGTATTTTTATCACAAACAGTTTCTGATAAAATAAGTTGAATTGATAATTGACCCTACATTATCAGTTCTGATAACTGGTAGCTTCAATTACTTTGTGCGACAAATTGTAAGTGAATAGCGAATGGGAGTGAGGAACTGAATAACTCACGTACCTAAACATGTTGAAATAATTATTATACCATTTAAACGTCCTTTACACGACAGTAATTTGCGAAAACTGACTTGTGGTTAACTCTCTTTGGTTCTAATTTCATAATTCGGCAAGAGACTGGAAAATAAATTCAAAAACACCTATTTTTGCTATTTTCCTACTTTTTTCCAAGTTACTACACTGATCAATATTATTAATGAGGAATAGCATAAAAAAGAAATTCTAGAAAAACCGGCATATCCCTGAATATAAAATAATCAGGGATAGCTGTTACGCTGTTTAGCCAGTGCCTAGAAATTAATATTATTCAATTAAATAACGCTTGGAACTTTGTTTGCGTGTTGAATTTTTTTTCACGTTTAGTTAGTAAATATTTCCCCGATTATGGGTTTTTAATTTTAGTGCAGAATTCCAGTCTTTTTTACAAAAAAATAGTATTAACTTTATCCATTATAAAGAGCTCGTTGGATTCCATTGCTGGGTCAAGGCGGAGGGAGAGGCTTTATTTTCATACATTCCTGACTAGGGCTTCTGACTGCTAGATATGAAAGAGTAGGCATCGAGTTCATCAAATGATATGGGACCTATTCGGTAGTTCTTTTTTGCCAATTGTTACATCAGCATGCGACACGAACTATCGAACACAGTCGCAGCTTGGCGTTTTGGTGTCACCCAAAACGATAACGGTCACCTTCAGTACAACAACTTTTTATTTCATGATGATGCAAAATTACCCACTCCATCAAAATAATATTTTTACAAAATTATTTATATTGTTGTCATAATAGTAGATTGTTTTACAAGGGACTAAACCATCCCATTATATACGAGGTTGTTATACTCCCGAGCTTAGCGAGGGAGGATGACAAGACCGAGTTATAATGGGTGGTTTTGGCCCGAGTAAAACACTCTACTTTTCACTTCGATTGCGAGAAAATAAAACAATTCCAAATTAGTCAATTTTCAGAAATTTTATTAAAAATTAAATGTGCAGTTAGAGTAATTTTGAATGTTTAGTGATATGTTTTTCCCGGGCAATTTTATTTCGGTTCTCTGTGATTGGGATGTGATAATATTTTGAGTTGATTGTTGTGGAGTAAAAGTTGGAGAGACTCGAAACATGCTTGAGTTTCCTGCGCGGCTTCAGCTGAGTTCACATATTCATCCAATCCCGCGATGTAGATGCTTGGGGTTCTGTAATGTTTGGTAGAATATTGATTCCTTCCATAATCCGCTGCGTGACGTGATACTTGTTTTGTATAGAGTCCTCTATATAACCTTCAGCCACTTGATCGGACCTCCATCCACCGTGGCGTTTTAATGTCGTTATATTCGCACCAGAGTCCGCCAACAAAGTCGCGGATGTTCTGCGGAAACAATGGCCCGTGTAGAGTTCCGGATTTGGTAAATTTAGATAAGTGGCAATATCTTTAGGCATGTTACCAAATTTATTTTTGCCTATGACTTGCCTTGTGCATTTACCATTTTGATAATTTAGAAAAAATCTTCTCGTTGAAACATTAGTGGGACGTAACTCCTGATAGGCTTTAACTATATTAAGGTATTCTCCACTGATGACAAATTTACGCTCTTTGTTTGTTTTCGTGTTCGGCAGACTCACAGCTTGTAGGTTTGTATCCGTTTCTACGTCTTCTAGCGTTATATTGGCAAGCTCTATTCCTCTGCATGCACCGCTGATTCCATAAATTAAAGCAACCTGTTGAACAAAAAAATAAGTGTGTTAATAATCGTAATAACCTAGGTACATAATTTAGGTATGTAGGTAGGTATCTATTTATTTAGTTTGAGTAGAGTACATAAGTAGGTTACCTTTGTTGCCAAGTATTGTTTATTTGGAGCGTTATTTAAAAATGTTTCGATTTCTTGTGTCGTCAAGACTTTAGATTTTTTTGCCTTGTATCCAGTGGACAATTTCTTCAGTAAAGCCGTTAAATTTACATATTTTTTAATATCGACGTCGTGTCTCGTTTTTAAGGTCATTCTTAACATTGAATATGTGCTCCAAAGAGTCGACGATTTGAATTTTTTCGATAATTCATCAAAATAAGTGAGAAAAACCCCTTCTGTAAAAGAATCCACACGTTTCTCATCTCTCCATTTCATAAAATTTTCGTAACTCTTTAAATATATTTCACGTGATTTTGTCGGCAACAGATTCTAAATTATTTCTTTGCCCTTTTCTTCCATTTGCATATTAGCATCTTCACTATCACTTGATGACATTTTTCACGTTCACAATTTGAAAGTTAAAGTCAGGAAGTTAAACGTAAAAGTTTGTGATTTGGAATGAAGAAAATTCTAGAGATTTAGCGCCAATACCATCTTTTTTTTTAAATCTCTATACCTTCAATAACCCTCAACGAAACAGTTCGCATTCTACCGTGAAGGGAAGAATCAACCTTCATAAAACATCACCAAGACGGTTCTATTTTCAAAAAAAAAGATTGACGGAGCACCAAGAAGTCGAGTTTTTATATAAGAGAACGAATGCTTTGTACGGGCTAATGATTTTAGACAAAAATTAAAAAGAAAAAATACTTTTTAGCCCTAGGTATTAAACTCGAGTTTTAGGCCCGCTAAGCTGCATTATTATGATACACTTTTTGAGCAAGAGAAGTGAAAATTAATTTTATAATTAGTACCTAGAGCTAAAATGCTCGCATTTCAACTTTTCGTTATAGTCTCATTGTAAGCGAATTTGTTATTCTTAATTAGAATAAAGTTTCATAAACCGTAACCACGACTACTCTGCCAAGAGTGAACAACTGAGAAGAAGTTTGTATAATTTGTATAAAAATATTAATTTCTAAGCACTGGCAGTCGGTTATCTCTACTTTAACAGTTTAAACTAAGTAAGTCATTGTAGTTACAGTAGGTATGTTGTTGGCAGATAAAGTAAAATACTCACCCGTTTAGTATTTACCTACTCGCAAAAGTTTAGCTATAGCAATAACTGTGCAATTTTTGTTGCATGATCGCACATCTTTAACAACAGCAAAACCATTTCATCAAAAAATAAACCATCGTCAGTAGTTACTAATACTACTATTTACATTATCTTATCTACCAGTTACCATTGACTTTAAGTTATCTATAAAGATGTCTTTTTCTTATAGATGGAAATAAGAAATAGTTACTCTTTCACGCAAAAACGGATTTGGAATGGATTTGGATGAAACTTGGAATATTCATAGTTTGTGACATGGATTAACATATAGGCTACTTTTTATCCCAATACCATGCGAACGAAGCTATTATAATAACGCTAATATACGAACGATGATAATTTTGTTGACATCACAATTTCATCAGGTCCAAAAATTGCTACTCTATCGCGATAGCGCTATTTGGTGCATTTATCGCGAAGATAAAGTAATCTTTGCGATAAATGCACCTTTAACCATCAGTGAGCTATCAGCAATAGGTCGCATATATAAAGTTTTTGACGTCTAGCGATTGATCATACGTTTTGCTGATCACAATTTTTTTCGATGACAGGTTAGCGGTAGCGGCTAGCCTCTTTGCTGGGCAATAAGCTTCTAATTTCTAAGCAAGATTTTGAACTCCTAATGAAAAATATAAAGTATTAAGAGCTTTTGACGTTTCAAACTATATTAACAGGTAATTAGTTATAATATAATAATTAATTATATTAATTATATAAGGACTTCTTAACCCTAAAGGGGTTTAATTTAAAAAAATCCCTTCTTACTTGGTAGTTTTGCTATAAAATGAAGCGCTAAATTTCAGCTTGGTATCCCTAGTGGTAAAGAGCTTTTTAAACATTGAATAAGAAGTAGCCACAAAACAAAAATTAGAAGACATTCCGCTTGTTAGTCCAGAGCTAGATCGTTGTAATGGAAGATTTAGAAGGTATTTAAAGGTCTATGTAATGTATATAATTAAAACATGAACGGTTTTTGCAGCTATTTGTACCCAAACTCTATCGAAGGTGTTTAGTTCAATTTGCTATCTTTTTCTCTGTCTGCCTCGGCGCCGCTTTGCGTTCTCAGGGCTTTACTGGGTTGTTATCTTAACCCATGACTCATCGCGCATGCGACAGACCAGCCCAGCTCAATTTAAAGTTTCGCAACATTTAGAGCTACATCAGCATTTTGGGTTCTGGAGCGCAGAGTTTTGGGTCTGTGCGTTTCACACCCAGTATTGCGCTCCATTTCTCGCTGACAGGCCTCGAGTCTGAACTCGTTATGGCGCCCAAGCTTGGTCCCTTACTAACACCTAAAGGTGACCTTTGGCCAAGTCTGTGTGCCATAACTACGTAGGTATGGGGAGGATACACAACACAATCACGTCCATCAGTTTCAGTTTGAGTGATATCGGAAGAGTACTTTTCATGTAGTCTTTCAAGAACCAATAGCTCCTCGCATTTTCAGTTCGTCTGAAACTTTCTTGTCTGCACTGGCAGGAGACTATTTGGCAAAAATAAAGGTACTCATTGAGATACTGTATATCCTCCCCGTAGACGGAAAAAGAGATGTATGTTTAGTAAAATCTTATATTTTTTTATAATGCACCTATTTCTATGGGGACTATATACGTACTTACGTAGACAAGAATTTGCGAGAAATGTTTTCAGTTATTCATCATTTAGTCTTTGTAATCACATTACCTTTAATTATATTAACTTAACTACTTTTGGTGTTTACATTCTTCCCCGGATGAGCCCTTCACAAAGGACCCTACTACTTTTAATTTTAAAATTCATCGTGGGGTTTGCAAATAAACTCCATGATGCACGAGCATTGGCAGAAATGCAACGATTAAGAAATCTTATTTCTAACGGAAAGTAGAGCGCCACCTAACTTAAACTCCCCACTGTAAAATTAAATTATAATTTAATTTATTATTGTTTTTAGATCACTTTTTAATACAAAATCAACAAATAAAATAATATCATAATAGGTCGGTTTGTATTTTATCTAATTTACAACAGCCGTATGTAAACTGCTTATAAATTTTTATACAAAATATTGCTTTTTCCCGTTATATTTTCCGTATATAAGAAGTACCAGGGTACTTCACCATCAGCTCCATTATTATCTATTACGAGCATAAACATCGCCTAACAACAATATTAAATATTAGTACTTATTATCAAGTAGTGGCTATCTGTGGTCTTCATCACAGACTCCAAAAATAACAGGTAAGTATCTAGATCTACCTATGTGGTAAAAGCATAGATCGTACGGGATTAATTGATAGAAAAAAATCTATGAACAAAAAACTAAGCAATTATTTTTTACCGTTTTTGGTTTTGAAGTCGGTTTTTTAAAAGTTATTTTTTATTTCCGATTTTTTTATGAATCTGACTTTAAGACGATTACTAAAATATAAATAAAATTCTCATTCCCTATTTTGTCACCCTTAGGATTGGTATTTTTTTTAAAATTTATATGGAACCAAACTGAAAGTATACCCTCAACAACGGAAAAATAATTTTCCAAATCGGTTCATAAATGACGGAGTTATGAGGTGACATAAAAAATATATAAAATTTTCATTCCCTGTTTTCTCACCCTTAGGATTGGTATTTTTACTTCAAATTTATATGGGACCAATTGGAAAGTATACCCTAAACAACGAAAAAAAAAACCAAATCGGTTCATAAATGACGGTGTTATGAGGTAAAAAACATTAAAAAAAAATTTTGAGCTCATAAAATATTAATTCTAATTGATAAAAACATACAACCGAATTGAAAACCTCCTCCTTTTTTCGAAGTCGGTTGAAAAGATCCTTTTCAGATGGTAACAAATAGATACGACAATAGTTCTAGTTAAATAACTAGTTTCAGCGATAAAGACTGTAACTCAGCATCCCAGCCGCTGATCCCCATGAACCGTATTGATTGAATAGATAATTTGATTTTTTATGTAGGTACGTAGTTATTAAGTAAAATTAATGAAAGCAACATAAAATAATAAGAAAAACAAAAAAGATGGTAATTTGATTCGGTCATGACTTTGCAGAAATACATACTTATAAAACACATACATACATACATTCAAAAGACAAAACATTTAGTCCAAATCTGCCAAGTCTCTGACGAGTTCAACCAAAAGAATATTATTCTAAATTTGGGCTAATTACTTAAAACATAACTAATTGTGTCCTTATTGGCTACAGGAAAAAGCATGATTATGTTAGGTTTATCTATGGTCTTCATATCAAACAGTCGTCTACGAGATTCTACGACTGAAAGATATAGAAGAGATTAAAAAGTCTACAAATTACAATTTTGGAAAGTAATATCTGATTGACTTGACAGTCTTATGCAGTATAGCTGTGCATATTACTTTAGTATACATCTAGTAATTTAAATTATGCTTAAATGAATATTTATTATAATAAATAAAAAAGTAATAAATAATGCGGGACGTAATCACACAGCAGCATGTAGCACCAAGCTACGCAGAGCTTGTATTATGGGAACTACATGATTGATATACTACACATTTTTTTTTTTTTGTAAATACATACATATCATACACAGATCATTAAAATATAGAAAAAATTAACAATGCATTTTAGCATCTTCTCATGAGTAGCATCATATTATTATGTCCCGTTCTACATTCCATTTTCCTGTTATTATCGTGTTTTTATTATTGGCTATCATTTCTCAAGCTATATTCGGGCTATCGACCTGATCGGCGTAGGTAATCACTTGATTTTATACAAACTTGTGTACCTAAAAGATAATATAATCGAAGTTCCCTTATTACTCATGTATGCACCAGAGCACCAGAGAGGCCTTGTCTTTTCTAGCCTTACATTACTTAGAGGCTTGATATTTTTGGCTTTCAATAATTCAGTATCAAGATAATGTATAGTTAAAGAAACGACTAAAAACACTTACTTGTAGACATCTTGCAGTTTTGAGAGAGTTTCTTGAAGAAATTAATTCATCAGCGGGTGAAGATGACGCACGCGCCGATACACAAAAAGCCGGCACTTTGCACGTAAATAAATAAAAAGGTACACAAACTTTATAGTACACCTATTGATTGTATTGAAAGAAGTAATTTAATTCATAAATTAAAATAATAATATATTTAATTTACAAAAAATAGACATGGCGTCTCTGCGCCAGCATGTGCTTTTGCACAATACAAATGAAATCGAGTGTGCAAAAAATATAAGTAAAACGTTCAAGAAGAATAGACGAATCAGAAATGAGCATTGCCTGGTGATATTGGATCAGCGAATCAGGAGGCACTTGGATGCAACGTAACAAATATGGTGTTGGTAGCTTTATACATAAGTTTATAAGTATATCAACTTATCCAAAGTCTACAGCAGCTATAAGTAGCTAAAAAGATATTGTGGCCGGTAAGCAGGCACCGCAATATCTTGCAAAAGATTACTGGATGACGATAGTAAAAGCTGATAATTCTATGTCGCATGACCTTAATAATAAATGACAGAATAGTACTACATACGAGCAAACCTCATGAAACAATTTTTAGATTCAAGATTCGAATGTTTATTATTTACAAGTTTATAACTAATTTTGACCTTTCGGTGTTTGCCTGTAATCAAATTTGGCAAGTTAAATGTGACTCCCATCCCAGTTTCCTGAAATTTTGTATGCATATGTAAATCGGATGACAAAGCAATATTATTATAGCATCGAGCTTATCTTATGGTGATGATGGAGCTGGCCATGAGATCTTTGTAATAAAACGACGCAACCCCACCTAGTTTTGGATTATTTGATTCGTCTTGACAAGGACTCTGACTCTAGAGTCAGAGTAGGCCCTAGGGCCTAATGATTAAGATGGCCTTCTTTTTTATATTTGTAAAAGATATACATGCATTTTCTGTAATGACCATACCATATTCCAGCTTTTTAACAATAGATAGTTTTGCTAAAATATCACTACCACTACCAGCCTATATCAGTCCTCTATTACTGGACATATACTATCCCTAAAAAGAAGGGGGGTATGCCCATAATTCCCACGCTGGGCATGGGGGTTGGGGATCGCAAAGCACAGATTCTCGCACCGCCAATGCTGCGACGCTGCTGCCCGTTGGCAGTCAGGGAATTTATCTGTGATAGGCATAATACACATTATGCTGCACTATGCCGCAATCAGCCGGCTAGCCGCCAGAGCCCCGTTTGTTAGTTAGCAGGGTGCATCACATGCTGGTAGGATTAGCTAGGTTTCCAAAGATGGCGGGTGTCGTGCGATCGATGGCACTCTACGGAGCGCCCGTCTGGTCGCATAGGCTGGCGGGTGTTAGGCACCCCCCCGTGATGGGGGGCCCGCGGCTCCCCCTGTAGAGGGAATCTCACCGGACCGTGGGTGGTGGCAGGAGTGAGGGTTCCAGCCTCCACCACTAAGCGGACCCGGGGAGGATGGCGGCGCGTTTGTGAAGCGCGCCGCTGTAAGCACCGCGAAGCACTGGGGGCAGAAGCTACGGTCGCCCCCCGGAACGTGCATCGGCAGATGCGGGAGGGGTATTTGGAGGCAATTTGATTCCCAAAAACCCCTCTTTGCGCATCGAGGTTGGACCACCGCGGGAGGTTTAGTGGGTCGGGCGAGTCTGCGTAAAAGATGGAGGTTGCCCCCTAATAAATAGGCAATGTTATTTATTTATAAAATAGGCAATGCTTAAACCTTCGAGCAATTTTAAACTTTATATTTATTTTTTATTAACAACTAATAAAAGCTTGATTTTTGAAAAAAAAATCAAAATTTGTTTATAATAAAAAAATCTGGAACCTGAAAAACCTGTCAAGGGTTGGCTATTAGTATTATAACTTCTGCTGAAAGTTTGGGTTCAAGCACCATCTTTTTCAGAAATAGAGTATATTTTTATGATTTTAGGGAATCCCGCTGGCCCGGCCCGTTGAGCTATAGACTTCGCTGGCCGAACCGGGAATAACTCAATTTTTTGACATAATGCAGTACTCGTCTGGTTGTTTCGCTTTTTTTGTTCTCTGGATCAAAATTAACTGGTAAGTATCTTTTTTTTATTAGGTAAGTACTAGCTTTTGACCACGATCGCTCGCGTTACTGCGGATCTTGTCAAATATTTTGTTTTTTGTTCTCGGGAAATCTTTGTTTTTTGTCAATATATAAACAAACTCATGCAATTTATATTTAAAAAACTACCTATTCCAAAGGGAGATATGTACAATATCTACCACCTTCACTTACGTATTTAGGCCACTATTTAGTTTGGTAGGTAGGTATGTACGTACGTACGTACGTGTGCCTACATAAAAGGAAGTTACAATAATTAGATACGTAGGCGGATTCACATTCCAAAGAGTGTACCTATCTACTACCTTCACTTAGTTACCTAGGCCACTATGTAAGTTGGTAGGTAGGTCCATGTACGTACCTATGTACTGTACCTACATAAACATAATTTGAATTAATTATATACCTAAGAACGGGTTCACATTCCAATTCACCCAAACACGATGCCTTGGCTGTAAGTTTGTGAGGGTATCCTGTTGATGAGGTCCATCGGCAGGAAATATTTTCTTCAATCATAGCTAAGAACACTTACAATCAAGTAACCTTTCAAACGAAAAAAAAACAAATCAAAAACTGTTCATCCGTTAAGGACTTACGATGCAAAAGACAACGTAAATCTTGCATAACATTACTTGATTCTCTACAACAGAGAAACCATAGTAGGCAAAAACACACCACGCGGATGCGTCGAGCTGATGATGCCTATGTCCAGCATTGGACTGCTATAGACTGAAGATAATGATGGATGATGATGTCATCTCATAGCATTTGATCTATCATTGTAAACTTAATTTGGCGGCAGGCATAGGTATGCCATAAAATAGGATTTTCATAAGATACCTTCGCTCATATAAGATGAAGTAGGTATTGTAATCCATAAAAGTGTTGTGTTTTTTAATATAATGTGTACCTGCGTTTGTCAATATGAATGAATTAATTAACGTTAGTTTCATAAGTAAAAGGTACGTTGCGTGAAAAAAAATTATCTTATCTTATCAAAAAACAACTTTTTGGGGAGCAGTCTAATAAGTGATGATAACAATTGTAAAAACAGAACATATCTAGCTGCTTACTTACCTGTGCACACTTTGAAATGGAAAACATTGTACTCAGCTACGTTTTTTGCACGACTGGCCATCTCTTAGAGTTTGCTTGTATGTATTGTATTAGACCAATAGTTTGTCTCATCTGTCACCCCATACATATAATAAAATAGTAGAGTGGTGAAATTCGTGAAATTGTTTTATAAATTAATTTACCTTCGTTGGTTCACATTATATCTCCATCTTTTTGCAGCAGCACGTTTAATTTTAAACTTTTGAGAAAATTGTTTTTTTTTTTGTTGTAATCGTTTTTTTGGCTATGTAATAATAAGTTTATATTGTTATAATTCAGCCTGTCCGAATTATGTTGTATGTTAACTATTATTGTCCGTTTGTATGTATACTTATTAATATTATTATGTGGGTAGATTGTCCGTAACATTAACGTCTGGCTCTGACGGAAGACCAGCGTTGGTTGCTAGCCTGCTAGCCAGCCAGCTTATGCTGATTCAGAGTCCCTTTTGTGACGTCCGGGCTTACGGTCATTTTAATACCATTGTTTTACTCTGTATGTCTGTATGTAATGTATGTCTATGTAAGCCTAGTTGTTGCAAATAAATTCATTTTCTTTCTTTCTTTCTTTATCATATTTTAAACGTAACTTCATACCTATGTTAAATATTCTACTTTAAAAAAACATACAAAAACATACGTGCATCACAGGTGCATCAGGATTTTTCAAGGTTAGATAGTTCAATTGTTTCAAACTAATAGGTTTAATCCAAGTTTGGAGTTGGACATTACATTCTTGGATTAAAATATTTACTCCATATTGAAATAAAGAAACACGTGTTTCAAGATACATGGTCAATGTAGCAGTTCTATGGTTTTTTATCAGATACTGCACTTATCAAGTACTTTCACTGGTAGATAGCCTAATTTTTATTCTGTAAATATTTAGGGTTCCGTACAACTACCAATGTCGAGAAATTTATTATTATGACACTTATTATTATTATTATTATAAGCTTGAGTTGTCCCACTGCAGGGCAAAGGCCTCCCTTCCCTCCTTCCACTCCTCTCTATTGAGTGCTGTATTTTGCCAGTCATCCATATAGGAGTCCAGTTCGGCTCTCCATCTTCGCCGCGGTCTGCCACGTGGTCGTCTGATGCCATGCGGGGTCCAATCAGTGGCAGCCTTTGCCTAGAACTCATCCGACATGCGTCGGATATTGCCTGCCCAGTCCTATTTTAATTTGCTGACTTGTTGTCCAACGTCTGCGATTTTTGAGAGTGAAGTAAAAAAATTGTGGGGTTTCACAGGGTTCCAAACTTCCAATCGCCACCTTTGGAACTCAAACCAACCGTTCCCTGCTAACTAACAAACGGAGCTTTGGTGGCTGGCTGTTTGTGGCTTAGCGCAGCCTAGCTCCAACACAGCTTAACTCCGTGACCGCCTGGCAGCGTTGGCGGTGCGCGAAGCTAAGTGTCCTGTGATTCCCAACCCACATGCCCAGCGTAGGGATTTGGGCATATCCCTACGACTTAGCATGAACCGTTGTAGTTATCAGCAGTAAAAATTGGGCTAGCTACTGGCAGGCAAACATAATATCCACAAGCATTCGAAAAAGTCAGGCTAATCCAAAGAGGTTGGATCATTTACCTACATCTGGCTAGTGGAGATTTTTCACATCCAGGTTTATTGAAAAAATAATGTCATCGCAGGCTATTTAGACTTAACCTATTATTACTGTGATTGCTAGTATCAGTTATTGCTTGACAAACGGTATCTGCTCCTCCCCGCACACGTTCTTGCCTTCCCCAGCCATTGTTTATCAGCAAAGTATCATATTTCTATCTTTCTCTAAGCGCTCGTGGCGTGGCGGCGTAGTGTTTTAGCAGACGATGGGTGACCGTTAGTGACATTTAGATCTGAGTGCTTCCGTGCTTCCGTGCTTCGTACGTTAAAATGTTGGTTTTGGCTTTTCAGTCGCTATGCCATATTGGAGACTCAGGTGGTTTTAAAACTCCGGAAAGAAAAAGAAAACAAGAAAGACTTAAAAAAAGTTGGAGAAATATATTCATCCAACAATGCGTACCGGATTGAATGAGGAAAGGGTACGAAGTAAGGAAAGAGAAGGAGTTTTAGTGTTAATAATTTAGTTGTTTAAAATGTGTGTTATGTGTTAATTTATGTAGTTAAAATAAAGGGCTTTTTATTATATTATCTTATTTACTGGTCGTTATAGTAAAATGAATTATTCAAATATTCATTCATAAACATTTCATTAGTAACCAATTATTTAGCTTCTTTTTGACTAAGGTTCCATCACTCTAATAATTTAATTAAGCTCTCTGTAAAGGGCTCGTCCGGGGAAGTACTACCGTGAAGCAGCATTGCTGTGTTTCGGTTTGAATGAGGTGGGTCCCAGTGAAATGAAGCACATGAAGCTTATCACCTTCATGCCTCTGGACGCAGGATGTTGCATCGCAGGGCCAAACATGCGTGACCTACGATGCAATGCTTTGTGATAGGTAATGGTTACCACTTAACAACAGATGGGCCATGTGCTTGTTCCATCTTCAAGTCAATTACTTAACACTTATTTGAAATGGCTCTGGTTTCCTTTGAAAACCAGCGCTGCTATGCTCGTGGAGCAGCATTAAGCTGAGAGGAGACCTATTTTGGCCCACGCTTACTTCTAAGCACAGACAATCAGCTCCACAGCATGAGGATGTTAGGGATGGGTAGGCATGCGGACGGGTTAGAGTACCTATCTGCTTAGATACTTATCAGTGGATATGCTACCATCTGCCTGCCTACCCCAACCACTTATTTGAATTGTTCTCTGTTTATATCTTGTTGTTATTTTGTTCCATTATCTTGTATGTGCTGTTATATATACTACTTTTTACTGTTTTTCAACATATCGTGTGCCAAATAAAGAAATTATCTATCTATCTATCTATCTATCTTTGTTACTTTTTCCTAACTTAGCTATAATATAGAGAGTTAATAGGCATCTTCTGGGAAAGCTCGCCCTATCGTCGACCTCATCCTTGCCTATGCAAGCCTCGAGGTCAAGAGCTGGCCCATATTAAATTAAAAAAAAATACTACTTGCTTCCGCCCGTGGCTTCGTTTGCGTGGTACCGGGATAATTTCGGGTTTTCGTCATTGTTTTTGACTGTCACTTTTGATTATCTACATGCATTCTGCATCTACATTATTGAATAATAGGAATTATGTTTAAATTAATTAAAAGTTAATTTATGTTTTTCTTCTATTGTACAACAACAACAACACCAGCCTTTAACATTCTACTGCATACGTCTTATATAAGAAGGCCCATAATCTCCACGCCAGACATGCGGGTTGGGGATCGCAGGACTCAACTTCTCGCACCGACAAAGCTGGTAACTGTCGGCGGTCAGGGATTTCAGCTGTGCCATGCCGATGTTTCGCTGTGCTATGCCACAATCAGCCGGCTGCCAAAGCCACGTTTTTTTTTATAGCAGCGTACACCACTGGCCGGTGGGGCCTGGGTGTGGCTTGGCTTAGGTTCCAAGCTGGAGATACCCCTTACCTCCCGTTCTATTGTAAATATTCCTAATAAATGACTGTAGAATTCATAACTTATAAGTGCTGTTACAATATTGTCAAGCATTTAAAATCATATTAAAGTTACATAACCTTTTTTGTTAATGCTGTACTGGTTGTGGGCAAATTAAAAACTTCAAATTCTGGTAATATTTTTGTATTCCACAAACTTATTTTTATAATTTTTTTTGTACAATTTTTTCACGGATTGCTTTTTGTAAGTGAAATTGACAGATTTAAAATGACAGTCACAGAGCAATTAACCAAAAGACAGTGACAGTGACATTTTATAAAGTTTTTGTGGCTTCTGGCCTTTTGGGCACCCCATACGCATGTTATTTCATAACACTGAACAACACTGAACATATGGCTCCCCCAAATTATGTTGTAGTCGAACCATGAAACATCATGGTTACCACTTAACAGCAGGTATGACAAAGATGCTTCGTAGACCACTTATATTTCGAACCCTACGATGCAACGCCCTGCAATCAACTGAGGCATGAAGGTGCTTAAGCCTCATATACCTGTGATTCCACATGCATTAGAGGCATTCCTTCCTCATCATTCCAATTTGTTTTTTATTAAGTTATTTTTAAAAAATGCTTACAATAATTATTATAACTTAGTGTTTTATATATATTCAAAAGAAACTAAACTTTGTTTGACATTCTTTACATTGAAGGAGGGAGAAAACGTGAAATAAAATACACTAAAATATTAATACCACTTGTTTTGATAGAAATTGCTTATCACAGGTAGGTATTTTAATAGTAAGTAATCTTAATCTTTCGCTACTTGTGAAAAAGCAAAGTTTTTGATAATGCTGTCCGAGAAAGGCAGATAAGCAATGTTTTATATAACCGTTACATATTATCGTTGGCTAGGGGATTTAGCTGTGCCTACGTAGCTACGTGCTATGCCGCAATCAGCCGGCCGCCAGAGCCCCGTTCGATGTTTAGCAGGGTGCACAAGGTCCAGGTGAGGTTGGCTTGGGTTTCGAAGATAGGGGTTGAAACCCCGTACACCCCTGTAGTTGTGTGTTACATACGAATGTTTGTATGTTTCCATTGATAGTTTCTTCCTCTGTCTTCTCTAGCCTCGACTTTGGTTCAAATCCCAAACTCTTTTCTACTATAGGTATTTCATTGTATGAATTACATTAATATTATAAAGTAGTTGACTCGCCTCTTCGTTTGTGTACCTATTTAACTTTTTTTTTGTGCGCAATTTCGTCTTTTTTTACAAAAAAAATTATAATCCCTATAAATAAAGAGCTTGTTGGATTCCACTGCTAGGTCAAGCCGGAAAGGCATTCTTTCCATACATTCCTGTCGCATTCACATACATTCACATACATGTCGCATACATTCCTGTCCTAGACAGGTACTGACTTCTGATTATTAGATATTAGAGAAATGGCGTCGAGTTCGCAATGTGTTGTGGGCCCTATTCGGTAGGTAGTTTCCTTTTTTTGCCAATTGCTACATCAGCATGCGACACACACATATCGAACACAGTCCTACTTCAGCTTGGCTGCTCTTTGGGTGTCATCGGCGATATGGTAGGAATGTTGTTTCATAAAGAGTCCCCGAATCGAATCCCGAAATATTAATTCGCTCTATTGATCGCCTTCTGAAAGAAATACACAGTCACCAAACTATGTCGCATCTACTGGATTGCCCGATTTGCCCCTGTACCTGTGCAAGAGCCAACATCAATATCGCTTCGGACGCCGCTATAGCGGTGGCAATTTTGAAAAAAGAAAGAAGCCCAAAATGCTGAGTATATTTTCTTATTTCTCTTAAAATTCTATGCCTACGATTGTCCTGTCCGGGCATAGAGATGTTCTATGCAGTGCTCTTCCAATGTAGAGCTTTTCTCCAGTTTTCAGTTCTGCCACCCACGACCGCATTTGGTGGAACATTACCGTGACTGCTCTCTATCCATTTAAGATTAATTATTAAACAAGCTTTGAACTAGATTTTAGCATAGATGACTATAGAATAATACGATATTTTTGTTTGGATTTTAGTACCTACTTAGTAGGTACAGTCAGCATCAAAAGTAGATGATGAGTTTCAGAATTTCAAAACAGCTGATAGGAATTTGCGTCAGAATTAGATAGCACTAAAGTGTTCCATAAATAGGTGATTGAAAAATATGCCAACAATAAGCTGATGACACTAACCACCACATGTACCTGATGACTTTAAGGTTCAAAAGTATCTGATGTAAAATAGTTTTATAAATATATGAATTATGTTACTTTGCAATATTTGGCAATAAAGATATAAGTTCAAAAATAACTGACTATCTAGCATAGCATAAATAACTGATTATCTATTTTAACTGGCCTTTTAGCTTTTCTTGATAGTTTTTATTTTTATTTTTATTTTTATTTTTATTTTTATTTTTATTTTTATTTTTATTTTTATTTTTATTTTTATTTTTATTTTTATTTTTATTTTTATTTTTATTTTTATTTTTATTTTTATTTTTATTTTTATTTTTATTTTTATTTTTATTTTTATTTTTATTTTTATTTTTATTTTTATTTTTATTTTTATTTTTATTTTTATTTTTATTTTTATTTTTATTTTTATTCCTATAAAAAAAGTTCATTATGAAAATAAAACTTGAACAGGGTATGATTGGGAATGAAAGTTTGTATGGGGAACCAATCATTTAAGTTTATTAAAATTTATCATACTTAACCGGCACTTGAATTGGTGATCAACGTGAACAGGAGTGGGAACGGGAACGAAAAAGAGAGTAAGAGTGGGAAAGAGAACGGAACGTGTACTGGTATGCTAGGTAATGCATTAATAATATGTAAGTACTTTTTATTCCGCGCAAAACGTGGTAAAAATTAACCTTTATGTAAATAATGAAACACATTTTGAGACATACATTTCCACGCGGGCGAAGCCGCGGGGTGCAGCTTGTATATTTATAGAACTATTTTACATCAGATACTTTTGAACCTTAAAGTCATCAGGTACATGTGGTGGTTAGTGTCATCAGCTTATTGTTGGCATATTTTTCAATCACCTATTTATGGAACACTTTAGTGCTATCTAATTCTGACGCAAATTTCTATCAGCTGTATTGACATTCTGAAACTCATCATCTACTTTTGATGCTGACTGTACCACCATGCCTATTTTCTGCCGTGCAGCATGTTACAGTTTGAAGGGACTGATCTAACATATAATTCTTACGCATCCAGTTTTATACATAATCAAAGTAGATTAATTTGAAATAATCTATTTCTACTTACAATGTCTGAGGTTGCACGAAATAATTAATTAAGTCGTTGTTTACTCGCATATAAAACATTGTTTCAAAAAAGTATAATTTGCATGGCACCTATAATTTATTTATATTTAAAATACAAAATTGTTTCAAACATTATGTCCGTTATAGACTTTGAAACAATTCAATTGATGTGCCCCAAACAGTTTCATTCGAAAGGCAATAATGAGAAGATGTTTTCAGACTATTATAACAATGCACTAAGCATATTTCTTTTTCTAGCGTAGTAGCACACGTCGGCTATCCGCTAGTTTATATAATAATATCAAAGAAACTTAACTTAAATAAATAAAAAGTAAATATAGTAAATTATAATTGAAAAATGCTTCTACAATATTGACGAATTGGTAATGGGAAAATTATAATTATATAACACATAATACTTACGTTATTTGATTCAATTTAACGTTATTGTCAAAATTTTATTTTACTATTGCATTTGAAATTACTTTTCTGGACTTGTGTTTGAATTTTGTAAATTATACTAAGAGTTTAAATAATTTTAAGTATTTTACTATGTATGTACTTATTGATTAATTAAGAAATTTAAATGATTTTAATATTCATGTATATTTTTATTAAGACAGTCACAGAGTGGTGGCCCAGAGATGCTCGAAGGCCAAGAGGCCGACAACCTGCCTAATGGTCGAACGAAATCGTAGAAATGGCGGGGAATCTGTGGATGAGGCTTGCAAGGGACAGAAAGGAGTGGTGTAATAAAGAAGAGGCCTAGACCCAACAGTGGGTGTTAACGGGCTGAATGATGATGATGATTAATGTATCTACTTATGGTTTACGTTTCATCATTTTCTCGGTTAGCTCACCGACATCGATAAAACGTGTTGTGCCACACCCACAACTACATATAATGTCATCTTATCTACACATGTAAATGTAAATAAATTATATATTATCTTTTATCTTTTTAAGGGTGTGAAATTACCGGCTCATTCAAACTATGCTCGGAGTTTCTCTGAAGGATTAAATCTGAACCAGACTATTCGACAGAGAACTAAACTTGTCGACATTGCTCTGAGAATTAAAATTAAATATTGCACGCCTTACCAACGCCTTACAGGTAGAAATAAATTGTGTCATATTTAAACATAAACTACCTATGTACATTACTTACATATATTTGATGCAATACATTTTACTTTTTACTTTTAATTTTAGCAAGCTGAAGTGGCACTGTGGCACTGTTGGGTAAACGTTTTTGAGTGGAGACCGCGCGTCTCGGCAAATGTAGTGAAAGACTCCCTCCGACTAGATGTGACGATCTGCGAAAGGCTGCTGGTAGAATCTGGATGCGTCGAGCGTAATGGGGAGGCCTATATCCAGCAGTGGCCTATGGCTGTTGATGATGATGAAGGCTTATTCATTTTCATGCCCCAAATTGATGGACGCAGGGTGTAATAACGTAGGGCATATAGAGGAATAAGCGTTACCTACGATGCCATTAGATTAACATCAGATGGCCCATGTGGTTGTTCCATTATAAAAAAAACTTATATGAAGGTATGAAGATAGACAAATATAAAATAAATGAACTATTATAGCTAAATTATTAAACTAGCAATAAGTTTTGTTATACTCATAAGGTACTAAAGAATAGATCAAAGCATCTTTTCTTCTCGGTGAAATATACTGAAACCACATCCCGGACACTCAATAAAATGCATGAAACAAACGCGTTGGTCGCAATCATCACATGCATAGGTATACTTTTATACGTAAACGGTGCGGTTGTATGTGTGCGTGAAAGAAATTATCATAGTTGTCACTAGATATCGCAAAAGCGTGATAACTTGCTATCGCATGCTCCAAACCTAAACTCGTACGTTATGACTTATGAATGACCCTGCGTTTTAGTGCCTATGAACGTGTCTACAACTTTGCGGCCGGGGTAATACATCACCCAAGCATCACCCTCTCCCACCGATCTGACCTGTTGAGGAGTAGGAGAGTGTCCTTTGTGAACGTGTTCTGTGCCGAAACACAATTTATAGTACATAATATTTTACCTCAAATACGTAAACCATATGCTCTTTCTCCTCATAAGCAACATATGCTTGTTTTTTCCAAAAGCAAACAACACCAGCCTATGTATATCAGTCTACTGCTCGACACAGATCTCCCCTAATAAGGAGGAAATGCTCATAGTCCCCATGCTGGGCATGCGAGTTCAGGATCGCGGGGCACATATTCACGAACCGCCACCGCGCCGATGCTGCTTGGCGTTCAGGGGGTCAATTGGTGCTGGTGTTAGCAGCAATCAACCGATCGAGGTCTGTTTGTTTGAGGGCTGCACCATCAAAACACATGAGAAGGTTTTTTATTTTCCTTCTATCCTTTACAGTTAAATAATCTAAGCATACAATATTTAAATAAAGTAAAGGTACCTTTTTCGGTTGCTGCTTTTTGGTTGCTAAAGTAAAAAATTCCTATACTACTATTCACCCTATTTAGATAGATCATAAGTATGAAAAGAACACACAGACTTGCATAAACAGTAGGTACAAACAAACATAGACTTTCCACATTTCAGAACCTATCTAATTAAACTACCTAATTATAATAAGAACATATCAGGTTTATACTTAACACGCATAAATCATTATATGCAGTGAACATCGGAAAAGTTGCTTAGTTGTCTCAAATTTTACTAAATTAAATTTATTCGTTACCAGTGATTCTTTGTTTCTTGATAATTGTTAAAACTTGTCACCATTTACTAAATTAAATAAAAAAACTTACTTGATTGCCCGGTACTTTTCATTTTATTTTGTTAGGCATTGACTCTGCTTTCGCCTCGGAGTCAAATTCACCTGATTCTGCATCTTCATTTGTTTTTTTGCTACAGGTGTTGCAGCACTTAAGACGACGATACATGTCAAAGCTTCCTCTCGCTCGCACTATTCAACATTTTTAAAGATATAAAATGACTGAACTTCATGGCCTAGAAAATAACAATACAAAGGTTCTGCAAGAATATCATGTTGTACCCAACACGTTTTCCTACCAAAAAATTTGCACCAAAATTGATCACATTGATTGATTGCTTACGCTATAAAGCAGTTTTACCAAGAAGCAATACAATACAATATAACAATATAACAAATTTATCGAAAAAAAATAGAAAGCCATCATTTCATATAGTGAAATTAAATAAATCTACCTATTATATCATATATCAATCATGTGGTTTCCATAACACAAGCTCTGCTTAGTTTGGGGCTACATGTTGCTGTGTGATTGTCCAGCATTATTTATTTCATGTTTTGTTATTGAAATTATGGCTTTCTTTTAAATAAAAGAACAACTGTTGACTCTTTATCAACCTATAGATAACACACTGACTTTTAAAAAAAACCTGTAATAAACTTGGCCCAGAATTGGACTCTTATTATTGTTTCTAATTATAGTATTTATTTCGGATTTTTATATTTTTGATAATTGAATTGAGCGCAGCGCACTATCACATCGTCTGTTTACTCCTGTAAGTAGTTAATAAAATAAACAAAGCTAAACTGGTAAAAATTGGCAAGCTTCTGTGATGAATCACTATATTTATTGGTGGTTCAAACAAAATCAGTAGGAACGCTCTCGGGTTGTTGGTCAGTAGATATTATAAATAATAGCTTTGTTTAAGACAAAACAAATAAAACAAGTTTTGAACGCTTTTTATCGCCGAGTCACAGGATATTATGACAGTAAAGTCAGAATAGTGCTGACCATAATTTTAAAAGTATTTCCTTATTTCATTAGGTACTTAGTACCCAGAGAACACAGTTCTTTGTTCTGAGGTAGTATATAAAGTTCTAATTATTGCATTTATCCATTAGGGTTGCCAAGATAAGTATATATAAATTCTAGAACAATAAAAACATTTATTATCTACCAGGATGTCGCCTGGATACTGATCTTAGTTTTCTTTATAAATACGTCAGTGTCAAGTGCAATGCAAGTTTTTATATAATCGATCGCTTCGAGTTAAACCCTTTTACTCGCAGCGGCCGCGGAGCCTATCGTCGCGTTTTGTCGCGGCAAGGTAGATATGATTTTGAAATAAATTTTTCAGATTCTCGTCTCCTTTATCTTTTTTTTTACACAAAATAGTCAAGCGTTTGACAACTATCACATCTGAAACAGATTAAGATGTGTTCTAAGATGGAACACGCTTGCCTAGAAGGAACCGAATCACTCTGGATTTGAACACTCCGAGATTGTACTTCACATTCTTCACATTAACATGACAACGTAACAGTTTTTATTTTTTTCTTAACTTTATCTTTCAGTCCGGCTATATGCCCGTTATGTCTGCTAGCATACCTGCACTACTAGACTGATAACATAATACCCTGCACAAACAAATTTGTGCAAGTAAGATGTAAGGCTGGCCTCACGTCTCCGAAATCAGAGGCATTTTGGCTGTATGAAGCCGGCATAGGACGGTAGCTAGCGCAGGTATCTTTTGTTTACCGACGGGGCCGTGGTAGAATCCCACCGGGACCCGATGAACCCGTCAGGTGTTACTGCAGCGTCGAACCCTTCATCAGGCGATAAATGGTTCGATGATGCATTAGCACTACGGCGAGCAACGGAAAACGGTGTCTTTTAGTCGGTAGGCCGTCTTTTGTTGTCATTCACTCATTTAATATTGGATTTGACAATTAGAGGGAGCAAGCATGATGGAGCGTGTAGCCTAGACATGCGCCATAAAAGATTAAAGTCTTGAGAAGATTGAAGATATTGTGAATAATTGAGAACACAAAACTATGAATATAAAAATATTTTATTAAATAAAAACCCATAAAGCAGATCCTTTACATAATACACGTTTGCACCAAAATGTTTTTATACAATATCTAACTTTTAAGTCTATGAAGATTCACGCTACACGAGGTTCTAGATCGGTTTAAGACTAGCGTTTTTTCTATGCTTAAAAGCTTGTTTTTGGAAGCACTTTTTGGCACGTATAAACACAACTTTTGTCACACGACTTGCTTTAGCGCGAGCCGCGAAAGATTGACCCACCGATTCGTTCGAGCGAACGCGGTGGAATAAACTCGCGTTTGGCATTTTGAAGGGTGAAATGTGGCATGCGTGTAAGTCTGTAAACTGATATAAGCTTAAAGGTACAAGCGAAAAAAACGCTAGTTTAACGCTTTAAGCTTCTAAACACACTATGCTGAAAATTACGCGACGTAAGTTCCGCAGCTGATTTTGACAAGTTTGGTTGTATGCCATAACGCAACGTGATTTCAGCATGTGTCATCTGTAAATCAAATAGCATCATGCCGAACTTACGTCGCGTAATTTCGGCTATAGTGTGTTTAGACACTTACAGCAGATACCAACTTGACTGTTTTAGAAAAGCGAATATATGTTGATTTTCTGTTGTTAAGCAAACGTTGTTGTGGATGAGACTCATATATTCTGTAACACTATCACAAATCTCTATAGAAGGTCTGAAACGTTTAATATACCTTTCAAATTAAAATTTTGGGTATCTATGATCTTTTATATAACACTACTTCAAAGATCTTGGAAGAGAGTTTACGAATTATACGTAGCACATAATCTCATATATCTTATGTGCTATTTCTTTGCCAGCGAAGGAAATGTACATGCCATTGTGGCTGGGTTGCACCTGAAACAAGAGAAGATAATTAAATAATTGACATCCAGACCTGAGACAAATATCTTTAATTATTTTTCGTAATAGGTATAAATGATCGAATTTTCAATTTTTACAAGGTTGTTGGATGCTATTCTTAACCAGGTGCCGCCGACGGTCTTTCTAATATCGTCAACCCATCTCGCTGGAGGACGGCCTCTATTTCTGTAACCAACTCTCGGCCACCACTCGGTCGAGGCAAGTGGCATAATCAAAGGAAGGCCTTTGCCCAGCAGTGGGTCGATAAAGGTTGAAATGATGATGATGTTGGATGCAGTAATCATAACCTCTGTGGCACACGTTTTTACGATCATCATAATGTCTGCAAGTTTTAGCAAAGCACTCTTTATTTTCTCGATGGCCAACTCCAGTAGACTGTTTTGGATATCTCGTTATAGTAGGTGCGTTTCTGACCGGATCAACATTCTTGAAAATAGGTTCAAGGTTTTTGTCTTGCATTTTTTTCTCTGTTTTTTTATTGACCTTTGAAGTTTTGTCGGTATCGGTACCTTTGGCTAGAAGGAGAGCCTGCACATGTTTGTCGTATATAATATAATATCTGCAAATAATGCAAACATTTGTCCTGCGGCGGGAATCGAACCTGCAACCTTCTGTATCTTAGGTGGGCCTTTGCCCATGGCGACACAGGGGTCATCAGTAGTTTTATAATAATTTTAAAATTAAAAGTCATATACCTATATTTTCTTATCTCGTGCTGATTGCGTTATTCAATTTTGCAAAGGAAAACAATAATCATTGCAAAGTCGAAGACCCAGGGTGATCGGCTAACTCTGTTGCAAACAGAAATGATTGACAACGATCCTATTTTTACAAACTTTGACATTTCATCTGTCGAAATTCAATGAACATCATTTGACAAACTGTCACAGTTTGTAAAAACAGGGCCGGTTTCAATAATTTCTATTGGCAACAGAAGATTTGAGTTGTATACATATTTTACTAGATACCACCCGTGGATTCGCACGCGTGCTTAATTGATAAAAAATGGTCTATGTGTTACTTGACGACCTCTGTGGCGTAGTGGACAAAGGTCTGCCTGAGACGCTAAAGGTTGCGGGTTCGATTCCCACCACGAGACAAATGTTTGCATGTTGTCTCGAGTTTGGGTGTCATCTACGTATAATGCTATTAAAATTGTAAAAATATATATGTAGTACAACGATCATGTAGTTTTTTCCATAATACAAGCTCTGCTTAGTTTAGAGCTACATGATACTGTCTGATAAAGTTCAAAGTTCAAAGTCATTTATTTGCGAACATAAGTAATAAAGATGTACATACATTGGTATTATAATTAAAGCACAACATGTTCTGCCTAAATATAAAGCATGCAAAATTTCGCCAGTAGTTTTCTAATCCATTGTACAAATCAAAAATATTATCAATTAAATTACATACAGTAAAAATGAAAAAGTAAATTAAATGAGTCAAATAAAATAAAATTGGTACTGTTTCTAATAATTAAATTTGTATATCCTTGTCTATTAAAAAGTCATTTATATGATAATAACATTTCGATGGCAAACATTTTAAAAAATAATAACATAAAAAATAATAAATAAATAAATAATGATAGGGTCCAGCATTATTTATTTATTTATTACTTTTTATGTAACCGATGTTGGAACAAGCAAATGGCCCACCTGATGTTAATAGTAACCATTACCTATCAAAAAGCATTGCATTGTATGTCATGCATTTGAAAAGTGTCCTACGATCAATATCCTGCGTCCATCAACTTGAGGCATAGATGCATCATGTGCCTGTAATTTCACTGTCAGTATCTATTATTTCATCATCATAATTTCAATTATTATCGACCCGCTGCTAGGCAAAGTCCTCTTTGAATTATCCTACTTGGATCGATCCTGCGTTATTCTGAACCACAGGTGCCGCCCACGATCTTTCCTAGATAACCTAGATTACAACGAAACCGAACGACTTTTGGTAACATTGCAATGAAAGTATCTAAACTACACACACACACACACATTACGCATGTTCCAGGGATAGCCCACACACACCACATACACACACCCTCACACACATCACACACCGTTTACACCATACACACCACCATCCATCACATTCTCACCACAGACAACCTCTTCACTCTTAGGATTGTTTATTTCATAAATACATTTTTGTGACCATATATGGGAGAAGACACTGACTTCTGTAACACACGTCATCGCACCTAGCTCAGCAGTCAGGGACTTCATAGGACAATTTGTACAAACCAGTTTTTATGTCAATAAACAAAATATTATTATTATAATTATTATTTCCGATATCGTCAACGCATCTCGCTGGAGGACGGCCGCTATTCCTGTAACCAACTCTCGGCCACCACTCGGTCAGCGCTCTGGTCCACCTGTCGTCACTCCGTCTGGCAAAGGGACCTGCCCAATTCCACTATATTTATGTCTTTACTAGCTGTGCCCGCAACTTTGTCCGCGTGGTATAGTGACTTTGGGCAGCATTTTTTGGTTTATTTTTGATTATAAACAGGTTATTATTAATTATGAACCGATTGACATGAAACAACTGACTCTGAATATCATTCAGAGTCAGTTGTTTCATGTCAATCGGTTCATATGATGATATTCATGAAGCTTACCACAATACATCAAGGAAAACTACATCTAAATCGGATACGCCGCTTCTGAGATTAGCGTGTACAAACGCACAGACAAACTTATGAACAGACAAACAGACAAAAATTCTAACAATCATTGTTTTGGGTGGTATTCATTCATCAGTCAAACCATATCACAGCAATACTGCTTCACGGCAGAAATAGGCATGGTGGTGGTACTTCTCAGGACGAGCACTGCACAAAGAACCTACTACGGTCTTTGCGAATAAAAAAACACAATCGGACTTGATTCAAATGCATGGGATTAAATATACCTTGCCCGGTGTCAAAGATCCCTGTTCTCTAGCCCTGCCAACGTAGAGAGGTTCTCCAGAAGAAGTGTTGCCAGCTATAATAGCGTTAGGTGGTATATTCCCATCTCGATTCTCCTGCCATCTGATCTTTTCGGGGGGAGCGCAGCAAACCTGAAAAGAATATTGAGTAGGTTTATTCAATAGGAATAGAGGACGTCCTCTGGCGAGATAAGTCGACGATTTTAAAATGAGTGGCATAATCTAAAGAAGACCGGTTAAGTGCGAGTTGACTTGCCCCCTCTTCGTAATTAAAATGTGTACGTCCTATAAAAAAAATATAAATCGGCTTTAGAATGGGCAAATTAGGGCCTTTCAGATAACACCATATTTGACCATGTAACTAGCTTTATAGCTTGACCACAACTATCATTACATTTATTGAGGTTTCTACAAAACCATATTAGCTGGAGACTTTGTTATAATTTTCCTGTAAAATAAAAATAAACATCTATAATATTTATAAATTTCAGGTTTCTCACTTCGCAAACTGGTCATTTTCGGACTTTTTTCATCCTAAATCAAAATCTGTGCATGATATCAAAAAAAATTAAAACTGTTATTTACTGTTCAAACTGCCTTTTCATTTGATACCTCTCTGGTCATTTCTTGAGTTTTTTTCATCCGAAATCAAAATACTGAAAACGGATTTATATTGTTCAAATCAAGCCTTTTTATTCGATACCCAACTCTCGTATGATTGTGGTGATCAATAAAGTGTTATCTATCTATCTATCTGTCAACTGTGGTGGATATTGCAACCCATTAAAAATATTAAGAGGTCAGACCTGTAGTGGACTAAGACATCATCATCATCATCATCAGCCTTCAGCAGTCCACTGCTGGACATAGGCCTCCCCTAATGAGCGCCATTGCAACCTATCATCAGCTTGACGCATCCAGCTTCTACCAGCAGACTTTTGCAAATCGTCACTCCACTTAGCCGGAGTGCGCCCCTACGTCGAGCCGCGGTCTCCACTCAAGAACTCGTTGACCCCAACAGTTATCGGTTCTTCGGCAGATATGGTCAGCCCACTGCCACTTCAGCTTGCTAAGGAATAAGACGTTGAAGTGTAAATAAATAATAAATAAAAAAATACCCAGACCTGAGGTGAGAATCGAGCCCTTCGCGTCTCAGGTGGGCCTCCTCTCACGCCACAGAGGATGTAAATAGTCTTGTGTACTAACCTCAATATTACGTACACCGTTTTCCTTCCCTCCCCAAGGGACATACGCGGCCTGGTGTTTGATAGCGAGTTTCCCAGGGATCAAGTCGCCCTCATGCCTCGCCCTGATCACCCAGAGAGGGCTGCCATCATGGCCTTCGAAGCCTCCGACCACTGCCCGGTCGCTCAGACCCACAGCCTGTTGCGGTGTAGTTGGGATCCATTCGATTTCTGCCAAAAATGTCGAGAATAGAGATAACGACTGGCTAAAAAAATAATTATTCTAATTAGTCCGTCAGATAGATCAACAAAAAAATATTGGACACGTATTTTTTTATTTATCAATTAAATAATAATTTACTGAGATTTAGAGCGTCAACGTTTGGGAGTGGGGGCTCGTGACGTCACGACTAGTTAAAAAATGTACTAAGCTGTGACGTGACGTCACACGCGGAATTTCAACGCACTATATCTTTGTAATTTTTTGTTTAATTGACAAAAGAAAAAATATGTGTCCAATATTTTTTCATAATAAAAATGATGGACTCATTAGAATTTTTCAGGTGTCATCCCTATACTTTAGTTACGAATGTTTGAAAAGAAGGCTAAAATACACACACTTTGTCAATAGGAAAATGGCCTATACCTATGTCAAATCTAATGAGCTCCGTGAGGTTATCTGGTTCTTTTGCTTTTGATGGTAGATTCCACACTAGGTAAAACCATCATAGTTTTCTATGATTTGAAATTATTTTTATACATAAAGTCACACCTTTTTCCCAGAGGGGAAGGCAGTGACCACGGAGCTTCACTTGCTACAATCCTGGAATACTTATTTTGCTTCTTTCACTCTCATCAGTCATCACATTCTTCATACACGCTCGTCGGCTTGAGGTACTCTTCACCTAGACTTTTTCGAGCACGTCTCCAGGCGCACGTCGAGGTCTTCCCTTTGGTCCCATTCTAACCACCTCAAATCCTTTTTTGTCAATATTTTTAATCCATCCTCTCACATGCCCAAACCACCTCGGTATACTATTTAATCTCAATCCTTGTTATTATAACTTCATTCACTCCACACAACTCTTAAAGCTACACAACACAATAGTACCTACTTCTCAGAGATTGTCAACACAAGTGACATAACCAGAGAAGTGATAGACCTATCTAATCTATTGTATTGTTACTGGAAGTAGGTATAAAAGAGAAGTAGGTACACACAATACTCAAGTTTTTGATGCAACAATTAGAATTTGGTAAAAATTATGTTCTAATGCTGGAGTCTGGAGACGGGTGTGTCTATAGCGCCCTGCAAGGTCGGACCGCGCCTCGGGACCGCGTTCCAAACCGCAGTCCGTACGGTTTGGACTGCGGATCAAACTGTCGTGCTAATAGCGCGTAAAGATCGGACATCTGGGTGATCACTGACGTGATGCGCGGTTAAAACTGTGAGATTTGCCTTCGCATCCACGTGCCAGCTCGGACTGTCAGCCCCGCGCATCTAAAGGTACGTTTCGGAGTGCGGGTTGTAATGGAACGTGGCGTCCCGCGGACCAAACTTTACGTGTGCAGGCTGTGGTGCAGGGCGCTAATGTGTGTGTGTGTGTGTGTGTGTGTGTGTGTGTGTGTGTGTGTGTGTGTGTGTGTGTGTGTGTGTGTGTGTGTGTGTGTGTGTGTGTGTGTGTGTGTGTGTGTGTACTTATATTTGTATTTTATTGTGTTGTATGTTGTTATTCGTGCTTTAATGGGATTTGATTTAAAAAAAAATTGGAAATAAAGGCTAGGACCTCATGTTAAAATTTTACTACTAAATTTTACTCATGTTAAAGTTTTGGTCGTATCTTTTAATTAGTCCGTTGGGTGTTAAGGGGAAACCCAATTATAACTATTTTCCGTAACGCAACAACTAAAATATGAACACCTGTTTATATCCGTTGTTATGTTTCATATTCCGTATAAACAAATTAAATTCCAAATATGGCGTAGCCCATTACATAAGTTCCCAAAATATGTACCCAAAATATAAGACATGTGGGGGAAATTTATCCCATTATTTTTATCCCGTGATGATCACTATTATTTTCATTATAAATGAACACCTCTCTGACTACCTACGATATTGTGTAGGTTTTAATCTTGTGAGAAAACAAAATCCTAATCCATCCCGCCTCTAGCGTACCTACATACGCAGCGCAGTTAGAAACAAAAGAAATACCAACGCTTTCTTAGAAGAGGTTCTGGTGTACTTACGAGTATTCTGAGCAGGTTGTGGTGCCACTCCGTATCCAGGGTACGAGTACGAAGGTGCCGTGGCCGTGGGAACTATAGCCGGCTGATTCGCCGGGAACGGGTATGAGAAACCAGGCTGCGGTGGGTATCCTTGCCCCGGTGCGTATTGACCTGGCTGTTGGTATTGCTGGCCAGGTTGGCCGTATTGTTGACCGGGTGGTGCGTATTGCTGGCCAGGTTGCCCGTATTGCTGCGCTTGGGGGTATTGGCCTTGCGGCGGGGCGTATTGCTGACCGGGGGGCGAAATACCATGCCAATTCTGCGGCGGTTGGTTTGGAACTGAAAATATAGCATTCTGATGATTTGGTTATTTCCAGTGTAATTCCAGTCGGTATAAAGTGCCTACTTGCGATTGTTTATTCTGTATTTCCTAATTCATGTTTATTTTTGGAGTTTGAATAGCGCGATATCGCTGAAGGTCGATGGAGAAAAGCGGATATGAGAATGATGCGTTTGTATCTATCTACCTAAGTAGTTATTAGGCAAGTAGATAGAATCGTTATTCAGAACTTCCCATCATAAAATTATGTTATTGACAATTAATTCATTGGAAGTTAAACTCGGTCTACTAACGTAATTCTCTACAGTTTTAATCAACAATTTACCTTAAGGGTGACATAATTGGAAATGGATGTGATCGTTAATTTTTTTTATACAATCAACCTACAAACGCCAAATGTAAAAATGTTCTTTTATAAATACTTGTACCTAGACGCGATTGCGCATAATGAGAGGCTCCCACAGCGATATTCTGTATAATAATAATATGACAAATAAACCGGTAATGTTGTTAGCCGGTGTCGTTATCTAACTAAACAAAGCCCAACACCAAATAATCGAAATCATCGAGTGGTATAAATAAGGTACTTATGTAAACAAATAGCAAGTAATGTATCCAGGTATAACCTTTTTTTGAGGTCAAAAAGAGGTACTTACATCCAGACATTGTAATCGAATATTTATTATTCCAAAGCACAACAGAACGCGCAACCGACAGACTGTGATAGAACACTGGTGGTAGTGTTTGTGCCTCTGTCTGTACGGTATAGTTATCCTTTGTTAGAAAGAGAGGTGATATCGAACTGATACGAGCAATACAACAGGTCTGAGCGAGAAGCAAGATAAGAGAAATCGTGTTGCAATGTCTGACTATGACGACGTTGAGGCGCCGGGGGCACCAGCCATGACGTATCTTTCCAAACAGAAACGGATTGCGATGTTACTTTATTGTTTTGTAATAAGGTATTTTGATAAATGCCATTTGCAGATCAAACTTTTAGCAAACTTTTGCAGATAAAAAATTCAATCTATTTTAACTCAACGCTCGATGCCTTCTCCAATTACGAGTATAAAAGGTATTTTTATTTTTTATACTTTATCGTCCCACGGCTGGGCAAAGGTCTCCCCCATAGACTTACAAACCTCTATGTCCCGAGCTAGGTACCTGCCACCACTCTCTTTTGAAGGTATAAAAGGTATAAATATATAAAAGGTATTACTATAAAAATATAGGTACTTAATAAATGCAAGATTCAACAATATTATCTAATTAAAGAGCCGGGAGTTTACATTCAGCTCGGATTCATAAACTTTTAGAAGTTCCAACAATTCCTCCTCAAAAAAATTAAACTTTATCCTATTTTTATTTTATTGAGAACCTCCTCCTTTTTGAAGTTAGCTCGTCGGAACCTTTTTTTCGACTTTTTTTTATGTATGTTCACCGATGAAGTCAATTGTGGACTGATTTTCAAAATTCTTTTTTTGTTTAAAAGAGTATACTTCAAAGCTGGTCCCATATAAATTTCATTCCTGGGGGATTGATACTTTTCCCGGAAAACTAAAAAAAAAACTCATCCTCACTTGTAATTTTCGCCCTATAATCACCAATATGTCCGTCAATTGTGAACCGATTTTCAAAATTCTTTAAAGAATTATGATGTGATTTATTTGAAGTCAGTTAATATTTAAAAAAAAGTCCTATTTTATTTTATTTTATTTGGGAAACAAACGCTACAAACTAGAAGTAATAACAAAAATACACATTAATAAATCATTACACATTTAAACATAAAAATGAGTGAACAGACTTACTAAGATAAAACTTCTCATGTTTATAACACTTTTACATGTAGGACGTAAGCATAAACAAAAACAAATGCGGGACGTAATCACACAGCATCATGTAGCCCCAAACTAAGCAGAGCTTGTATTATGGGAACCACATGATTGATATACTACACATATAATTTTTTTTTGTAAATACATACATATCATACATAGAAACACCCAGACCCGAGACAAATATCTGCAGAACATGCAAACATTTGTCCCGCGGCGGGAATCGAACCCGCAACCTTCTGCGTCTCAGGCGGACCTTCGCCCACTGCGCCACAGAGGCCGTCAAAGTAAAACAAACAAAGTAACATAAAAAGAGGGCGGCTTTAAAACTATACAAAGTCATTGTTGGTGGCGGTACTATGCTGCTACGGAACGTACCGAAGTAAGTAGAAAAACAAGACCGGTTAAGTGCGAGTTGACTCGCCCACCGCGGATGACGTCAATGGCGTGCGATACTAATTTCAATTTTAAGGTTTCTTCCGTAATTAAAATGAGTACGTCCTATAGAAAAATAAAAACGGCCTTTAGAATGGGCTAATTAGGGCCTTTCAGATAACACTATATTTGACCGTGTAACTTTGCTTTAAAGCTTGACCACAGCTGTTCATTACATTTATTGAGGTTTCTCCTAAACCATTTTGGCTGGAGACTTTGCTATGATTTTTCTGTACATATAGATATACTTCTTACGTTTCTAATTTTGGGACCTTTTGGGATGAAAATGAAAATATTTTTTAAGCTATTGCATAGCTTCTATCGAGGGCCTTGAGCGCGGGGACCGAATCCAGAAATTCCGTAACGAAAAAAACCTCACGCTCCCCACTCCGACGGGCACGGAGGTGTGGCTTGAAGGCCGTGCATTGTCTAACGTCGTTTCTTTTCGGCAGTCTTCGACACGGTGTTTGTGTGCGTGCAACTAGACGTATTGTACGACTCTACGAAGCTCGCACGAATCGAGACGATCACCACGCTCAAAAAGTGTAACTTGAATTAATATCAAAGAAAAAGAAATACTGCATAAATAAAATAAATAAATAATTATAATTGCATAAGTTGATACAAAATGCTATGCAATAGCTTTACCGCGGCAGTCCCTGAGTGCCACACGTCTTTTTTATTTTTTCACTGGCAATCTTATTCAGTCAGTGCATTTTAAATCTAAACCAAATTTCAAGTCGGTAGCTTATGTAGTTCCTGAAATAATCAGCTGTGGCGAACGGACGGATAAAGTGGTACCATAAGGGTTCGTTTGACCGGTTCGGTAACGTCACCCTAATGACAATATCGTTAAACAAATTATTGTGGTTATAGCAAGCTCTAATCAATAGCATATTCGTTCTATAATTGATAATAATTATTTTTTTATATTATAAGATATTAGGGACAGAGATATTTGGAAGTCTGTGGGAGACCTTTGCCCAGTTATGGGACGAGAAGGGGCAAATAAAAAATATCTACTTCAAGCTTGCTTTTACTTCAACAATAATTTAAGTTATTTTGTTGGGTTGGTCGAAGTAGTCTATAAATATAAAAATGAAACCCGTTTTCATTGGTCACGGCATCACGCGTGAATGGCTGGACCGTTTTCACTAATTCTTTTTTTGTTGTATTTGTTAATATTATGAGAAGGTTCTTACTTAAAAAATATTAAGAAAATTGCTACACTAAGGCGGTACGAAGTTGGCCGGGTCAGCTAGTACGTAATAAATAGTCTGTTACTAGATATGTATTACCTACATATTTATATTTTTTATATAAGTTGTTATCAATTCAACATGATACTATATACCTGCCTACCCACATCAATTAAAGTAATCAATTCAACAGGTAGGAATTGATTACTTTTAACAGTAGGTTCATCGCTATTCCCGAAGGTAACCATTTTATTAGTTTAGCTGTAACGTCATGATTAATGATTATGACGTCATAATGCACTAGGGACGATTTCATTCATCCACGTTTTATCTTATGTGGCCCAATCGGAATAACTCCTTGGGGATTGATCACGGTTGGTAACCTTGGTATCGTTCTAAAAACTATGTTACGTAGGTACTTAGATATTAAAATGAAACAGACCAGATGTGCAACATTCCAATGTGCAAGCAGGGCTTTGCTACGAGATAAATTTTGAAAGTAAAGAGGAAACAGACAGTAGATGTATTTATTTGTTCTAAGGAAAACAATTAAAAAAATATATATACTTACAAAATTTTCCTTTGTACTGTTGTGAATAAAGGTAAAATCATTGTTGATTTCAGAAACCTATTTTTTCCAATGGAACGAAGTAATGCCATCTAGTAGCGGATAGCTGAACTACAAATTAAACAACCAAGCACTCTCATCACTACTGATAGAACCAAACGTTTATGACACTTTTCCTCAATTTAGTTATATAACTTTTCACTAGATGGCGTTATCTTAAAAGTAATTCGACGTATTCTCTGTCAATATGTTGGGGGAAAAGCTAGTGGAATAAAAGGTACTTACCTCAATTACACGGTCAAGTAGCCAAATACGTACAGTATAGCAATCGTTACAACTGCAATCATTAAGACTCCAGGCAATAAAGCCATAATACAGTATATAATGTTGCAGATACAGCTGTAAGAAATATAACCTAGAGACGTTAAACTTTGAGATGATTATACTGTTGGTAGGTATGTAAGTAAAATTCTTGCATGGTGTATAAGATAATCTTTAGTAGGTCTCCGAAAGGCCTATACGGGGAAGTAGACCAAGCACTAAGCAGCACTGCTGTGTTTCTGTTGGGTGTGTTTGTGTTGGTTGTATTCTGAAAGGGTGTTATATGAATAACATAATAATTTAAATCTTTAACACCTCTCATCATCAGCCTATTTCAGTCCACTGCTGGACATAGGCCTCCCCTAATGAGCTCCATAATTGAGCCCTGTAGTATTTCAAAACTTCCATAAAAACACTTTTAGAGCAGTTTCAGAGCCAAGAAAAGATTGAAGCTTACCACATCTTCTACGAGTTTTACTTTCCGAGGAAACAGAAACTTTGAATTATCAATTTTATGATATACATATCATACGTATTTTTATTGATCACCTTTACTTATAATGAAAAGTTCGATTATATTAATTATATAAACTACTAAAATAATTATTTTCTGAGGATATTTTTGTCACAAAGTAAATAACACTTTGGTCACAGACTTTCGATGATCCACAGACTACAGACAGTATATGTACATATGTATCTACGGGTAGATCTAAGGGTAGTCTAACACTTTGGTAGATCTAAGGGTAGGCCCTGAGGCCTCATTTACTAACTCAGTTGTACACTGAAATGATCGGCACCGGACCTTTATTTGCAAAGTTTGACATTTCATATATCGAAATTCAATGAACATCAATTGACAAACTATCAACGTTTGTAAAAAGAGGACCGGTGCTTATCATTCCGGTGTGCAACTAAGTTAGTAAATGAGGCCTCAGGTTCTATTAACTTTTTGATCTATTTTGAAATCGCATTGTTATATGCATGCGTCCCTTTTTAACTGATGATATTGGACATAACAAAGTAGAGATCAGCCGTATGAGTTGATGTTTAGAGCACGAATGATGATTTTATGGGTTCTTCTATGCTTTAGTCATAGTTCTTTGATTTATTATATACTGTAGATAATAAATCTCTGTGGCTTCATCCGGCATCCGCTTTCAAGATATTCTTCGTTTAAGTGAAAAAGGTTAAATTAAAGCTTGATACAGGTATACGGTCAAAGAAATAGGACTAAAGCATAGAAGAAGTCTTAAAATTCATTTATGCTCTGAAAATTAACTCATACGGGTGATCTCTACTTTCTTATGTCCATATATGTTAGCTAGAAAGAGATGCATACTTTATCTGAATGCGATTTCTGTGACTTCGTACGTCTTCGTACCAGGGCATTTGTATGAACCTGCATAGAAATTTGTTCGAGCGCCCTGGTACAATAAATTTTTTGAAGTCGCATTGATATATGTATGCATCCCTTTCTAACTGATGATATTGGACATAAGAAAGTAGATATCAGTCGTATTGAATTTTAAAACTTTATCTAGTTGTCTTCCTATATCTGTGTATACGTACATATTATACTACTCGTAGTATATGGATTAGATAATAGGCTTTTATAATATATGCTTCCCGAATTCAGAATCACGACATAAAATAAAAATAAAACGATTGGCCACCAATTGTGTTACCTCTATACTAAGATAATTTTACTTTTTTTATGATACTTGAAGATGGAACAAGCAATTACTTTTCCTGTATAAATGTGGTGATTAATAAAATGTTACCTATCTATCTTTATGCGAGTAGGTACACTTTATCAAAAGGGAGATGCGGATTCCAGATGCTAATTTTATAGGTAGTAGGTAGAGTTCTTTGTGGAGGGCATGCCTATTTCTGCCGTGAAGCAGCAGAGCTGTGTTGCCGGGTATGGGTGCCGGTGAAATAACAGGCACCAGAGGCTTATCATCTTCATGCCTCAAGTTGATGGACGTAGGGCGTTGCATCGCAGAGCACGTTCCGGAAAAACGTGATCTACCATGCAATGCTGTGTGATAAGTAATGATTACAAGTTAAAATCAGGGGGCCATATGCTTGTTCCATCTCCAAGTTGTATAAATAATAATTATAATAATACTATCCTCATAGTAGGTACTTAATTAATTAAAGATGCCTCGTTTGACAATCTTACTACAATTATTTACTCTATTATTTAGGCTTTGAGATAATATTTTTTTATATTTATCTACAGCGTAATTAATCAAAATTAACATCGATATACATATATTAATATTATTATGGAATAATTATTTAATTAGATTGCATTTTAGCTATCATTATATTTGCTATCATGTTCAAACAAATGATAAAGTACGAAATATCATAAAGTCAACTACAAAATACTGAAAATCTAGGATTCAGTAAAGTAGTTATTATAAGAAGTAATAATAGAATCCCAAGAAATAAAGAATTTGAAACAGGCAAGGTATTTAAGAGGGAAGGAAAGTAAATAAGAAAGATTTTGATATTAAATAGTTTATACAGTCATCTCACAGTATATAGAGTAGTATAAAGATAATACAAGTTCAATGTGCTTTAAGTTTAAAATTTCACATTATTTACAGTAAACTTAAAATTAATAATTATACTTATACGATATAAAGATATTTATGAAATAGAAAAATAAAAATCAATATACACGTAAAGACCAACTTATCTTTGATTAAACTTTCAGAAAACATTCTCATGTCTCAATTATTATTTGCCACTGGTGAATATTAACGTGGTTTATGCAGTATGTACTTATATGGTACACAGTTTAAAAATATCCAAGTCTTAAAAATAGTTAGTAACGTTAGTAAGAGTTAAATTTTTTTGACGAATCGAATAGTCGCGTCGTCGCATCTGCAACTTTATCGTCGTCTGAACCTGAAAAAAAATAATAATGTAAATCGATCAATAATGTAACCGTCATTCTTGAGTACATAATTGAATTAGCTAAGCCATTTAGAGAAGACGAAAAAGTACTCTTTTCGCCCACGTATTGAAAGTACGCTAATCTCAATAGACGGGATTCAATTTCGTCAATGGATAAACCATCGACGAAAAAATCGTAGATACTCGTAGTACGTAGAAAAACTTGTCATAGGCACGTGATCATACACATCACTCATGATATTTGAGAATACAGGATAAAATCTGCAGTAAAATAACACCTAAACACACTAAACACAATTGTTCTGGCGAGTTCTCATTGCCCAAATATATACATATAGTTGCAAGGCATGTTCAACACCCATCTTTGGAATGCAATCCAACCTCATCTGCCCGTGAATAGTTCCAAAAAACGGGGCTCTGGTGGCATGGCACAGCCTAAATTCCCTCATCGCCGACGCACGTTGCTGCTGCCTAGCTGCGTCGGTGGTGCGAGAAGCTTGGCCTGCGATTCCCAAACCGCGCATACCCAGTGTTAAAAGCATACCAATTTATTAGGGAAGGCCTATGATCAGTCAATTATAGGCCGGTGTATGGAAAATATGCGATATTTATCAAGTAAATAATCATAAAAAGCAGACAGGAGAGGCAATGTATAAAAATGCAATCGTGTGTCGTGACATAGACATAGATTTTCAGTAGCGTAAACGGAGAATGTATTTTTGACAAATTGTTTCGTCTATCGTCTATATTATAGCTATCGACTGACGATAGCTATAATATAGTCCAGTCATTATAGTAAGTTCACCTCGGAATTCGAGATACCCAGCTGTAAGTCTGTAAATACTTGTATATTGACACCCTAAAAGTTGTCTCAAAACCTACATATGGTAGGGTGTACGCAACTATTAAATTTCAAGGTCAAATGTCACAAAACTGTCGTTTTTTTGCGCTTTTTTTGTAAATATCTCATTTCCTATGGATTTAATATGTGCACATGCTCTAAAGACCACCATTCATCGCCCGCCTATACGCCAGAATTGTCACTGACAGCAAGTCCGCTACTTAGCATTAAGTTCGCCTATGTAGGAAGGTACTAGTTTCATCTTGTGCAATAAAGAATTTTCTATCCGCGAAAAATCTGCGTGTGAATGGTTTCGCGGTTCAGCATGCGGCTTACCGATAAGTAGGTATTGCGCCTACACTGTTTAAATAATACTAAAGCGACTTTAGTGCGTTTTGAAAAGTGTGTAGCCGATGATGACGGATTCACAGGCGCGGTGTGAGGTGCGAGGTTCGCTTTAGTTCTTGTTTCTTTCGAAAACGTGACATTGATTATTTGTTTTTTTTGATAACATTATCCGTTCATTTCTATGAACGTCACATTACGCTTGTCTGATAAGATTGTGCATATATCACTAACCAGGAGGTTTTCCTGATTTGATTGTTCATTGATTACCAACTATTTAGAGGTGGTCAAATTTATCAGAATACTGAAAACTTTACGGTATTGAGCAAAATTGAGAACAGTTCATTATATATAGTTTATGAGCTGTTCTTCAATTATCAGCTAATCTAGTAAACAGCTTATCCTTAATAACTTGAAATATATATCAAATAATGCATTTTATTTTCTTATACCTTGTAGAAACTGAGTGGTAACTGGATTGGAAAATTACCTACTACTGTCCCTATTTGAAATTACTCAAATTATACGAAAATGTATTAAAAAATATTTCGTTTTTACATTTTGACACAAATTATTCTTATATTTGAACTAAACTGTTATTATTTAAGTAGCACCTATATAAATATTATGCGAAGTTAGTAGGTACAGAAAATAAAATATGCACTAAAACTTACCGAATATGACTCCAACTCCCCATAATATAAGGAGTACCACTGCTATGATAAACAATATGGATATGGCCAAACTTATAAGTTTGCACAGAAGATTGCACACACAGCTGTAAAAAATAAAATAACATGTATTTATTAACATATTCGCCTGCACAAGGTTAACCTGATTCAATACAAAAGTTTGTTTACCAAAATTCAACTTAACTAAGGGCCTAACACGACCTCTTTTATAGAAGAGTAATTAATTAAACAGGTACCAACAATCTGTTTCGTAAGCAGATTGTCCTGTTGAACCAAGTGTTTTCGAATCAACATTACCAAGGTTGTAGTAACAACCAGTGCTCCTTGAAATCATTTCACCCAAAGAACTCCCAGATAATATCTGTAAAGCAGAATGCTACAGTAAGTGAATGTAAAAGTATTGATTTGCTCACCACATATTGAAGTAATTAAATTAAAGAAAACGTAAACAAACTGGAGCCTTCGAGTAGAACTGGTTCGCGACTGAGTCAGCGTGGCTGTTATAACAATTTAAAACGAACAGAAAATTATCTTTCTTATCTATGTTATCAAGTTATCATCGATCGATACTTGGTATATCTTCAGTTTTTGGATTTCCTATAGCATAAAATACTGATAATATTGTTTCTGATAACTAATTTGCAACTTTTATTATATTCTTTATTAATATAATTAATTGTACTAGCTAAACGTTTACTAAACAAGTCTTCCCGGACTATCAATGTTAAAGCATCATAATCTTCATCAGCCTATATCAGTCATTAGCTAGATATAAGCATCCCCTAATTAGCGCCACCGCACTCAAAATGAAGAAAATAAAATCATACTGAAACTTGAAAACAAAGAAATATTTGTTTTTTTTATCAAATAAACTAATAATACTTTGACAAAAAAAAATAAAGCGCATTACAACTTTGAATTCAGGAAAAAGGTACATTGAAATATAAATAAATATTAAGTCACACACGGTCAACTGATCCCAACCTAGACAAAGCCGTATGGGTACCAAAAACTGTTAATTACACATTCAACACTAATATGCGTCGAGCTTAGCACAGGGCGCAATGGCGCTCATTAGGGGAGGCCTGTGTCCAGCAGTGAGGTGCTAAAGGCTGATGATGATGATGACTCTTATGACACCCAGACATAGAACAAACATGAATGTACACCACACAAATATTTGTCCTGGGAAGCAATCGAACCCGCGACCTGCTATTCAGAAGGCAGGGGCACTACCAACTGAACTATGAGGGTAGTTATATAATAAGTTATTAAGCAATGATCTCTTCGATAAAAACAATACGACATATTTCCTGCATTATAATGACAATGACTAACATGCAACAATTATCAATATCTACAAGTAATATGGTATTGTCTTCGTTGAGTCACCGTCCTTTATTTGCCTTCTGACCTTGGTCAATGACAAGTTAACATATAATAGGACGATGAGAAAGAACAAGTAGTTAGAAGGTGCGCAGAACATTATGAATTCACACACACCACACACCACAGCATATTATCAGTCCACTGCTGGACGTATGCCTCACCCAATAAAAGGGGATATGCCCATATTCCCCATGCGGGGTGGGCAGCCCAGCTTCTCGCACCGGCAATTCTGCTGGCTGTCGGTGGTCAGAAAATTTAGATGTCCGGTGTTAAGCTATGCCGCAATCAGCCGGCCACAAGAGCCCCGTTTGTTACATAGTAGAGTATACCACGAGGTTAGGATGGCTTGGATTGTGAAGATGGAGGTTGGAACCCCTTACATTCATAATAAAAAAAATAAACTGTTTGGTGCAATTTAAAAAATTTGGTTACCAAAAACTGTCTTGCAGGATAATAAATTAAATCAGTGTTAATATTAAACACGCCAAAATAACCGTTGTATTTGCTAGAACCATACGCTAACATCATAAAACAGTGCTCACTAAATTATTCGAGAGCTGCAAGTATTCTGTCATAGCTAGGGTCTCCCGAGGTTTCTGTAATAAAAAAGTTTTGTATATTTTTTTAACTTTTTCCATTAGAGCGGATTCCCCGGAGTGAAGCGGCGTGGCCGGTCGCGTGAGAATGAGCAATTTCCTCCTCCCTGCCACGATTTCGATCTGACTTCCTGTCTGGGCAGCGATTTTAAAATTTATAGAATCGCTTTACATGGAATTGAAAATAGGAACAACAAGTAATGGGCGTCGGGAACGTCTGTCGTCAGTTTTCCATCTGCAGGAAATTGAAAAGTGGCGTGGGAGATTTCTTTGTGTTTTGTGGCTTGCTTGCGTCTACGCATGTATTTTGTGACTGAAACCACCTTAATCGTTGAGTTTTTGGATGTTCTGGGTGTATAAGGGTTCGTTATTTCATACCATGGCACAAAACGTGACACCTAGTAAAGGCTTGGCACATTGCGCAGAAAGATGTAACGAGTTTTCGAAAGATTGTATGTAGATAAGTATTATTACGTATACGTATTCTTTAATTATTTATTGCACACAGAAAATATGCTATGCTATGTACAATGGCGAGCCCTGAAAGAGTTTTCTAACCGCAAACTTTTGGGTATACAGAGTACGCATTATATTATTATTAGTATTATACTGATTTTGTATCAATCGATTTCTCATTATGATCATCTTATTCAGGTTACATCCTCTGGCTGGGCCAAACCTTATTAACTTCGTCACTCTTTCCGGTCCCTTGCGAGTCTGAGCCTGATTACCAGCGTTGACGATGTTATTCTTACTTCTTAAAATATAAAGTTTTGAGTTGTAACTAGCTTTTTAGCTCAGTTCGTAGTGGTTCTATCTTTTACTGACAAGTTACGCGTTTGAAATGGTTTATCTTTATTTTGTATAAGTATGTCATCCTACTTCCTATCCTACTCCTAATAATTATAAACGTGAAAGTTTGTGAGGATGTAAGGATGTTTGTTACCCTTTCATAAAAACTACAAAACGGATTTGGATGAATTTTGGAACCTACATAGTTTATGACCTGGATTAACACATAGGCTACGTTTATCCAGGTAACTCGCGAACGTATAGTATAATATACTAATATACTATCTGTAGTACTCGAATGTACAAAAATGCAGGATTTGCTTTGTTTGGATATCGTTTCACTGAGAGCGTGATAATAATATCATCGTCATTCGCCTGCCTTTATCCCACTCTAGGTGTGGTCCCCACAACATATTTTCTTTCTCCATTAACTCCTATCAGCTGTCAATTCAGTATTCACTCCTTCCATACTCATGTCCTCTTTCATACAATCACCTTCCCTTCTTCGGCCTCCCTCTATTCGTTCATCCAGTCACATTGACACTCATCACTTGGTCGCATGGCTTTCATCCCTCACCATCACATGCTCATGCTAGTAATCTTCACTTTTTCTGTCCCAGGTGCCACTTTGAAGCTTGTCTTATCTTTTATAATATTTTTTTGTTACTTCGCGATCGTTCTAAAGTCTACAAGCCGGTCTGATTGTATATCGGCGCCATGATTCTCTATTGCCGAACAATGGGCCGTTGGAATAACGAACTCAATTGTGTTAAGTCTTTTGCACCTAACCGTTTTTCAGTTTTGTACCGCTTTTTCATTTATTTTCTAAAGTGTAACATTGGAAGAATATTTTAAAGTACGACTATAGATTAGATTTATTAATAGAGCACAAAGCACAAAGAATTAAGTAATATAATTAAATACTGCAAGATTATTTAATTTAGAAGCACAGTTTTCAAGGAGCTTTGTCAAATACTATAACTAAGCGCTCGTGGGGTGACTAACTTCGACCATCTTGGATAAGCAACATTCCGCCCGGTCACTACTTGGATGGGTGACCGTTTAGTGGTGTTTTGTGATCGCTTCCATGCTTAGCCATGCTCTTTTCTTTGCTGTAGTTATTAGTATGTATTTGGATGTTGTCTATTGTATTTTAAACATATGTTGGACTAGGCGCACCGCTGCTCCTGTTTGTTTAGTAAGTTTATCTCCATCCAAAGGTTTCCTGGAAGAGATCGCTCTTAGCGATAAGGTCACCCATTGTGCCATTATTTTTAATGCCTATTTCATTATGTTGTGTTTCTTTGTATGGTGTTCAATAAAGCTATATCTATCTATCTATCTTTTGTCTCGTTGAACTCGGGAATTTCGACAACCACTGCTTTGCTTATTAATTTATATAATTTCAGATATAAGACATCGTAGAATATGCTCTAAAGTTTCATTTCGAAAGTATCAAGAAAGGGTTTTAGCAGAACTTAAATACGTACGCCGGGAAAGAAGTTTCGAAATAAGTCTTCAAGAAACTTTCGAATTTCATCGCGATTTTGAAATGAAGAAAGACTTTCGCGGGTCACGAGTTGGATCGGGAAAGTTGAAACTTGCTGAGATCGAACATCCTCTGATTGCACTGCTGCTACAGATTTTTCAGCAAATACGTCTGGGTTGAAACTTAAATGGGTATACCGATATTACCTATTTTGTATGACAATGTTTGCGCTCAACTTTGTTAAAGACATCATTCAGCTCCATACATTTCTGGACATATAAATAATTTAGCGTATCGTTTTGATTGAGGTATGTAAACATATTAGTAATTTGCAGCTAATCATAATTTGTATCAATGCGTGTCATTTTCAGCCCAGGGACGAAAAACGCAATAGAGGACGCTAACAAATAAGATGGGTAAATTACCTCAAACTCACGGCTGGATACCATTTGAAGAAGCAAGCAAGACATAGAACCCAGTGGAAAATTTAGAGGAGGCTATGTCCTCCAGAGGCACACGGAGCAACATTCTTTAGAAAAATCAAAAATGCTATGTATATTTAACTGTGCAGTTCAGAGTAAAAATAATTTTAATCTTTATTTATCGTGGCTTTCAAGCATCAGATGGCCCATATGAAGAAGGAAGGAAGGCGAATAATAAGGATAAGGGAATAGCTAACAACCTGATCGCCTTAAATATCTAATTGAAAGCAGAAAATAACATATCATACTAAATATTTTCACGTACTTGACTTGTGTATTCATAGATAAAAGATACCTGTGTGCAGGTATTAGCCGGAGGAGTTTACTAAACTTGGATGTAGTTTCGCCTTGGTTTCTTGTTGCCTTAGATTGCTATCAAGGGAACTTTGGTGAACTAAAGTATTAGCTTCTGCTCGCAGCTTTGTACGAGGAGCGTAATTTACTAGTTTCAATGAGGTGAAGTATTTTTTATCAGTGAAGATGTGTGTACCTTTTACTTTTAGCTTGTGTTTCAGTCACTGTTTCTGAAATTTGCATGATTTTTGTTTTTTTCTTGTTCATGTCTGCTAATTTAGATTATGGTCCTGATGGAAGACCAGCGCGGGCTGTTTGTAATTCTTACAACCCACGGTGTGCTGAGTTGAGGTCTATTTGGCAGATAACGTTCCATGTTTCTGGTATCTTATGCTATAACTATTATTTTATAATTTACCTTTTTATCTGTTCATGTATTGTGTTGCAAATAAAAAACATTACCCTCCTTCTGGCGCAGTCGGGTAAGAAACTAGAGAAAAATGTGATGTTAGTTATCAACAATTGATAGGTGCTTAAAATAACTTCCTTAACGTCGGTTTTAAAAAAACTTTTCGTAAGTCTTGAAGTCGTTGGCGGGACGAGCTCGATGCCTTCAAAAGAGAGTGGTGGGAGGTAGCTCGGGACAGAGATGTTTGGAAATTTATAGGGGAGGCCTTTGTCCAACAGCGGGACGATAAAGGTTAAAAAAAAGTCTTGATTATCTCAAAGGACAGAGATGGTCGGCCGAATCGGAGGGAGAACTTTGCCCAGGAAAAGGACGGTGCAGGTCAATAAAATAAATTTAAGAAGTAGGAAATTTAGCTGTCCAAAGCCTTTCACGTGCAAATTTATATGAGGCACGCTGTTTCTATAGATATCCTATCATACTTTCGGTACATTTCGATAAAACTGTAATTTATTTATTTGTCTAATCGGCTGGTATCAGATAAAATAAAAATGCTACGGAAAACTATGACACATACAACCAATTTTTAGGGTTCCGTACCTAAACGGTAAAAACGGAAACTTTATTACTAACACTTCACTGTCCGTCTGTCTGTCTGTCTGTCTGTCGCCAGGTTGTATTTAAGGAACCATGATAGCTAGACATAGACAGTTGAAATTTTCACAGATAATGTATTTCTGCTGCTGCTATAACAACAAATACTAAAAACAAAATAACATAAATATTTATGGTGCTCCCATAAAAAAACGTGTTTTTTTCCGTTTTTTGCTTGATATTAATAACGGTAACAGGTAGACGCTTGAAATATTCGCAAAACTTTGTTGTATGTTTATTTCAAGAATAAATAATTAAATTAAAATAAATAAATAGGGCTTCTGTGGTACGGTACCCTTCATGCGCGAGTCCAACTCGCACTTGGAAGATTTAATTATTTATTTATGACTATTCAAGCAAAGTAATAATCAGCTCATTGTTAAATTATGTATGAAAATGAGTCAGGATTGCATCACCACCTTAATTATGTAGGTACGAGGGGTTTTTCATGTCATGAAACATTTGGAAAACGTACTGAGTCAATAGTCTAATAGTTTGAAGCATTGTATCATTGATCCATGACAACCACCACAGAAGCAGAAGTTATAAAATATATTTTTTTAAATAATTTTATCTCAGAAACCATTTGATTTATATGGGATTTAAATCAAATAAAGAATCATCGTTACCAAAAACGCAAAATTTTCATAATTTTTTTGGATTATGAAAAAGTGCAAGTGTTCAATATACTTTTGTGGCTGACTATACTAACATATGGGGTGTAAGGGGTTCCAACCTCCACCTTCGGAACTCAAGCCAACCTCACCTGCCCGTGGTGCACCCTGCTAACTAACAAACGAGGCTCTGGCGGCCGGCTGATTGCGGCATAGCGCAGCCTAATACTGGCACTTCTAAATTCCCTGACTGCCGACGGGCAGCAGCGTCGGTGGTGCGAGAAGCTGTGCTCTGCGATCCCCAACCCGCATTCCGAGCGTGGGGATTATGGGCATATCCCCCTTCTTATTAGGGGAGGCCTATGTCCAGCAGTGGACTGATATAGGATGTTGTTGTTGTTGTTTATTGTGTATACTAACATGTTTTTATTTCATCAGTACAAATCTGTATTGAGTCCGAATTGAGTACCTATTTTTATAGCTTTCGCCCCTGTGGTTCCTGGATAAAAAGAAGTCTATATCCAGATCTAGAACTACATTTGTGCAAAATTTCACCCCTATCCGTTCAGAGTGGAGGTGGACCGTCACGCTTTTGAAAAATAGTAGTTAAAAAAATGTTATTATTTAAGCAGTAAAATACAAAAAAAATATCAAAAATAAAAAAAATATAAAGCCAACCCCACCTGCACGTGGTGCACCTTGCTAAACAACGAACGGGGCTCTGGCGGCCGGCTGAATGCGGCATAGCACAGTCTACATCGGCACAGCTAAATCCCCTGGCCACCGACGGGTAGCAGCATCGGTGGTGCGAGAAGCTGTGCCCTGCGATCCCCAACCCGCATGCCCAGCGTGGGGATTATGGACATACCCCCTTTATAAGGTAGATCTTCGTATGTCTTATAGTTTTGGACTTTCCCATACAGACCGATCTAAATGTTACACCTTGTATATATTTGTACAGATATATTTGACCGTCTTTCGATATAATCGGTGCCTACAGATACTTGACGGTAAAATATAAGATAACTGCATAGTGTGAGTTGCTCTTTGAGTTTAGTATAGACAGCGATATTGACAGATACGTGCTCAGATTCGATACGAGTATGTTACCGTTTCCAATACAAACGAAGATATCTATTATTGGCTATAAATTAACCAAGGAAACATGCATATGAAAATGAGATTGTTAATTAAGACGTCAACAGTACCTCTAGCTGAAAAAAACTATTGCAGTATATTTTAAGCTCTTTACCACATAATTATTCAGGATAATACCATAAACAGCGATACCAAATTTACATATCCATTGCCATATACAAGGAGATGTTCTATCACGATCTGTTTGCAATCCGCTTAGTCCCCCGCCCGCCCAGCGTCCGGTATCCGCCGGAAACGGTCCTTGGGCGGGTACGACGGAAGCCTCCGTAAGCTGCTTCTGATAGCAGCTTCGTTGGTAAACAGTTTGCAATTATCGCTTTATGAAGTTGATAGCCGACTTCTCGTAGTTATGAAAATGAAAAATCTTGTCCAGCTTGTGTGCTTAAGTGCTAAGGTGTAGCAGGCCATACTAATTTTTTTTGTAGAAATAGACATGCATAAAAGTTTATTTACTTCATAAGCATTATTTGTCTGTGACGCAGAAGGTTGCGGGTTCGATTCCCGCTGCAAGACAAAAGTTTGCATGTTCTGCAGATATTTGTCTCGGGTCTGGGTGTTTTCTTTGTATGATACGTATGTATTTACAAAAAAAAATATATATATAAGATATCAATCATAACACAAGCTCTGCTTAGTTTGGGGCTACATGATGCTGTGTGATAGTCCAGCATTATTTATTTATTTTTATTTATTATTTAATTTTGCAGTTTATAGTAAAACCCCTAAGTGCATAAATATAAGTGTTTATACCTTTTTTTTTAAATTTATCATTGACAATGCCCCTTTACAGCAGCTTCATTTATGACTATCAACTAATGACTATAGGTATATGTATACCTAAAACTTAAAACAAAAATGGATGTCAACTATTGGCTTGTCTGTCTTACGGCCATGATATATATGTAGTTATATTCTTTGGTGTATGTTCTTTGTTGTGTAACTTATTTTAAAAATTGATATAACCAAGTGTACTTTATGTTCCTATGGTGAAATAAATGAGTATGAGTATGAGTAATATAAAATAAATTGTATTAGTTATGCACTTTTAGATTGTGTCAAATCAAATAAATGTATTAGAATAAAAATTCAAATATGTTTTGTTTAGCATATTTTATGAATCAAATATCGCTTTTTGACTTTAAATCCCGATATCTAATTTAATAAACAGCACCCAGCCTATATCAGTCCACTGCTAGATATGGAAAGAAGTGCCCCTAATAAGAAATTGGATATGCACATAATCCTCACACAGGGCATTCGGGTTGGGGATCATTACTCAATGCTCAATCATTTATTGCGTTCTATAATGTGTCCTTTATTATATGTATTGATAAGTAGGACAATACGTTGCTCCAACATTTGTATGGCTTTTAATTTATTGGTGTTTAAATGCTATCTTTTACTAAACTGTTGACAGTAATGGTACATTTATGCGGGCGCCGGCTGCTGACCACTGATAATAATTCTGGGTGTTGTTTGAAATTTGCAACGCAATTTAAATTATGGAAAACAGAATTAGCTTCAGTGGGCAAATGAACTAAAAGAATTGCTGTTGAAATTGCAGTTGGGGTTTGGGTTTGTTTTTTGATGATTGAACTAACGAAACACAAGCACGTAATGTTTTCTGTACGTACGTATGAGTTGTGTAAGGAGTTTCATTTAATTTATATCTAGCGATTACGGCTTTGCCACGTTGTACCTGGAGGAAAAGCAACTTAAATTTTATTCCTAGTCTTGAAGTAACAATATACATTAATAATTATTAATATCAACGGGATATTTACCATGATTTGTGAGTTCTGTTATTTCCCGATATTTCGACGCAGTTGCATGCGCCATGATCACGGGAGAACTGAAGTCTGTGCGAGTGGGTAGTTACTGGCAGACGAAACGATCTACCCTCTTTCTCAGTCTCAGTCTTTTATTACGAACGACACCCCTACCACTGGTCTCAATATCACTTTTAACACGATCACGGCACACAACACTTACTGTATCAGGACACACTTCTGAAACATCACTTTTACGGTTCCTACACATTCTAACAACAGGATTCCAGACTCCAGATAATTGAAAACCATCTTCTCTATTGAAATTCTTGTGTTTGGTAATCTCAATCGCCTCTTGAACCAGTCTTGGTATATAGTGGCGTTCTGTTGAGATTACTTGCGGATTATGTAGTTCGATCCAGTGATTTGAACCTGATTCCAGCAGATGTTCAGCTATGGCAGACTTCTAAACATCAAGGTTCTTGACCGCCCTAATATGTTCTTTCACACGACAGGCTATCGTACGCTTCGTTTGACCGATGTAAGAACTCCCACAACTGCAGTTAATCTTATACACTCCCGGTTTTTCAAGTGGTAAATTATCCTTAGGTGAGCGCAGGTAGTGTGTAATCTTCTTTAACGGAGTGAAAATTGTTTTGACGGAAAATTTATGCAGGACTTTTGCAATTTTATCCGTTACTCATTTGATGTAAGGTAGAAATGCTGGTTTTCGTTCCACCATATATTTGCGGGATTTCGGCCTAGGTCGATGTGGTAGTGAACCCAATCTGTATCCATTCTTCCTTAGAACATCATGGACATATGCCAGTTCACTCTTTATGTGCTGTTCGTCACACAGGTCATAAGCACGATTGGTGAGCGATATTACAACCGAGTTTAGGTGTCAGAAGTGTGTCCTGGTACAGTAAGTGTTGTGTGCCGTGATCGTGTTAAAAGTGATATTGAGACCAGTGGTAGGGGTGTCGTTCGTAATAAAAGACTGAGAAAGAGGGTAGATCGTTTCGTCTGCCAGTAACTACCCACTCGCACAGACTTCAGTTCTCCCGTGATCATGGCGCATGCAACTGCGTCGAAATATCGGGAAATAACAGAATTCACAAATCATGGTAAATATCCCGTTGATATTAATAATTATGTTCTCAACCATGATAGTTTCAAAAGTTAAAATACATTAATGTCTAGAACTATATAATCATCATTCCCTTTAGTCGTTCTGGCGTAAAAAAGTATTTCTTCCTGACATAGCTGTTACTTCTGACGCGTCTTCACAAACTTAGCCTTTTTAATGTTTTTGTTATGCTATGTGATTACGTCCCGCATTATTATTATTATGACACTTTATTTAATTGTAAACTCGTCTAAAATACATTTTTTACTATAATTATACATAATACTACTTATGTACATAAATAACTATCAAAAACATTATAGTAAAAAATGTATCAAAACGGGAGACCATCGACTGCGGGGCAGGGCTCAAACGGTCGGTGGCTAGGGCTGCAGAGAGAGGAACCTCCGCACAATGCGTGCCGAGTCCAGGAGAGCCGCCTTCTGTATCTGACCCTTGATCCAGCTGCCTAGCGAGAGCCTCTTAAGATATTGGTCAAGGCTCTTCGCTATCAGACCGTTCACTGAAACGACTATCGAAACGATAATTGTTGAGTCGACATCCCACATAGTTATTATTATTATTATTGTACAACATTTTTGAACTAGGCGGGACTTGAACCCTGTCAATCTCATAATCTCTGTCTATAGCCACCCAGCGCGACCATCGCACTATCCAATTGTGCCTCTGTTCTGCGTGATACGGTCATGATCGAAAATCTAGATTAGCCTGTAGACAGTGACTACCCACACTCCTAAAGTTTTGTACTACCCTCATTTATTATTAAAATGTGCAATACTATATAATGGGCATATACCCACCAATTTTAAAGGTTGATGAAGTTAGATTTATATCAATCTAGTTGTAAAATAAGTACATAAATGCAAATCAATATAACTAAGGAATTAGAGTCTAAGCTCAGCAGTGAAAAGACCGACGACGATGATATTCATGTTCTAAGACCAAGAAACTTAGCCAAGACTTTACTAGTACTTGGGCGATTTGCAAGGATAAGTATCGCCAACACCCTGCAAGTTTTAACAGATTCGTCACCAAACTTTCGAGCTAAAGCCTTAATTAAGATAACGTCGTGGCGTTGAGAGCCGACGCCAAGGGAACTTGGAGTTTTGCAGTTTGCTGTTTGCCTAAGACAACTTGGACACAAGTAACTAGTCAAACAAACTGAGCTCCTCGCCCGAACGCCGATTAAAGCTGGGCTTAACATCCAAATTAAATGCTGGAACATGTCTCGTTTTGCCGAACACGGGACTGTAAGGTCATGGCAGCCGCAAAGTGTTATGAAGTTACTGTTTAAACTTTTCCACTCATAGCATAGAGTCGACCCATTGGACTCGTTAGCCAACTTAAGCCCCGGTAGAAATATCTACCAAGGTTAAATTGAGGGGTGTAGAGATAAAAATGGATATGAAAACTCAGATGGAACGACACATTTGATATTCTGATTTTGATGTTATTTTTACACAAAAAATTATAAAAAGAAGATCCTATAGGTAGTGAAAGCCGAGCATTATTTAACATTTGTCTCGGGTCTGGGTGTTTTTGTGTACCTATTACACGATTAATATCTGACAGGCCTTGATTTGCCTATTCTATTACAGGTTTTTATTTTTATATAAGACGTACAGTTTTTTAAATTACGAACTAAACTTACTAATAATAAAAATACTACGGAATTGAGAACCTCCTCCTTTTTTGAAGTCGGTTAAAAAACTACTAGATAATTCCATCACTAACTGTTTCAAATTATGGTGGTCAGCCACGTGGATGCAACTACTAGAACTCACAATTATACTACTCATGATATCAGCGAGGATACAATACTGAATGTATGAATTAGTATTATGTATGGAATCAGCTGCTAGCGTCTGTTTTTTCATTGTCTTATGACCCTAACGGCTTCAAAAAGTAATTTAATAGGCATCTTCTGGGAAAGCTCCATCGTCGATCTCATCCTTACACATTCAAGCCAAGAGTCAAGAGCTAGACCATATTAAATTAAAAAAAAAATAGACGTAATTGACGTCACCCGCGGTGGGCGAGTGAACTCGCACTTTACCAGTCTTGTTGTAGTATATCATCATCTAGTTCCTAAAAACACAAGCAATAAAAATATTGCTATATGTTCAGTACCTAATAGACAATAGGTGATTTCCATCAATATAATTATATTCTACCATCTGCAAATGTTACAATCGCCAAACCGTCTACTAAGCGTCCTGATAATGGTAAATCTACAAAATAGGAAGATGTTCAGGCAAATATAAAATTATACAATGAACATAAACTGAAGAAGAATACAGAGAATTTTAATTTATTCCTTACATTAGTTTAATTATATAAAACTGAGACTGAACTCACCAAAGTTTTGTACTGACTTTAACAACTAAGCATGATGCCACACGGGCGTTGACGCTACGTTGCGTCACGTCGTCGCATCGGTCGGTCGTGTCGCAGTGCAATGATTTCGATGCACTGAATGCCACACCGCAAATAAGTGCATAGTGCGAGTTTCTTTGGTAAGAGGTTTATTTGGTTTAATGGAAATAAGTCAGTGACACGAGTCTCGCACTAGATGGTGCTACCTCGATTCCTTAAAAAGCGTAAACAGAGACGCGATCGAGCTGGTAAAAAAACTCGTACTAGGCGTTGCGTTGCATGTCAGTCTTTTAACGAAAATAGAGTTAGTTAAATATTATTGTGCTACGCTGCATTAGGCCCCTCACCCACGCCCGTCGCTAGCTTATTGCCCTCGCCCACACCACGATTCTCAGTCGCAATGCAAATGAAATACTGTCGCGCTTCTGTCGCAATGCAAACTCGATTCAGTAACGGCATAAAACTGCCTGCAATCGCCACAGTTGATCAGATTGACTCTTGTAGACTTTTGCGCATGTGAAGGACAACAACACTCTTGATCTGTGTGTGAGAAGGTACTGATGCCTCTCCACTCCCACTCACGCACGCTCTCTCCGTGCTCTCTCCGATGCCGTCTGATATGGTCACCCGTTTATCGATACGGTCGCGATGCTGTAGCACATTAATAGCGCGTTGGCATCGTTTCTATAGCGATGCTACAAAAAGGCACCTTGGGCGAGGGGCCTTACCGCTCCGGCGTGTTGCAGGACATTTCCCCTCCCGGCTTTGCCTTTTTGCGCAACGCTTGTATGTATTTGTACTTGTATTTCGCATGTCTTTGTGATACAAGTGTAAAATTTAGCAGCGTCACTGACCTGTCAACGCAACGCACCGGCAAAGCACGCCATGGCCTCACTCGTCTTTGACAAGGTAAAACCAAGATTAACTCATCTCAAGTCAGACTGAACTCATGAATATTTCTAAGTATGTACCATGTAGTGATAGAACTTGCATGAAACTATAATGACATAGTAAACAATGAAATAGTCATTCATTTTCACAAGGGCCATCTCAAAAACAAGATAAAGATTGCACATATCTTTGGTCTTTCAGATGATGTAGGTAAGTTTCAAGAGTGAAAATTTGATTGCCTTATAATGCCTGAATGAATACAAAAACAGTGATGATTGGCCTCATAGCTCAGTTGGTAGCAACTCTGCCTTCTGAACTGCAGGTTGCGGGTTCGGCTCTCGTGTGATGAAAATGGATGTTTCTTTTGTGTGATGAAAATGGATGTTTGTTCTGTGTCTGGGTAATTTTTAAGTATCTTTGTATGGTTATCAGTCTCTAGTGCCCATAGTGCCTAGTTTGATTAGTTGACCACACAGCCAACTGATAACGTGATTACATTCCGCAAAGATATTTTTTTATTAATAAATTATTATGTTCCTCTTAATTATTTACGCAATATTTATCTTAAGGTGGTTCCTTCCTTTCCTTGTGCTGTGTAAAATAATGTATATTCTGTTCTGTCTCATAAAACTGTAGTTTTGCAGTACTGTTTATGTTTTACATTGTTAAGTTTAATAAATGAGCAATATGTAAACGTAGGAACTACCTCATGAAATCAATACTCAACTTTGACTTAATAATATCGTCTCTTGAGATGACTTTGTACATTCAAACAGACATACAGTTGGAACTTGGATATTTATCACTGTGCGTAACTCAAAGAACAGCTTGAGGAAGGATACTACGCCAAAGTAAAAAAATCTGATTCCTCTCAGGACCATCTACCATCCATTTACCATCAGCCTATAAAACCATAGCCCTCGACAGTCACATAGACTATAACATGATTTATTTCTTTATTAGAGAACAAGCACATGTGGTAACTGTTACCTATAATAAAGTGTTGCATCCTAGGTCACGCATGTTTAGAACGTGCTCTACAATGCAAAGCTCTGCGTTCATGAACTTAAGGCATGAAGATGATGTTTCTTGTGCCGTCACCCACACCCTTCAAATACAATACAGCAATGCTGTTTCACGGCAAAAATAGGCATGGTAGTGGTACTTCAACGGATGAGCCCTTCACAAGGAGCTTTACTACTACTGTCATGCATAAATACTCGGAAGTCTCTCGTAAGCAGTACACCCAGGAACAAAATAAGCATGAGCAGATAATTGCAGTATTTGTCCTGCAGCACAAATGAACCGCAACTTCTTGCATCTGGGATCCGGTCCAGATCTAGGGTGAAGCTTTTGGCTGAGAACTTGTCCAGATGGAGCAAGTTTACAAGCGAATCGAGTCGCGCGTAGTCAATCATAATGGGCACTCCACAGTTCACGTGAACTGGCTTTGTGCAGAAGGGAAGGATTTAGTTAGGGAAGCCGAATGTGACTGTGAAGCCACCACCACGACACAAGCCTATATGAGTCCACTGCTGGACATAGGCCTTCCCTAATAAATCCATAATCCCCATGTTGGGTATGCGGGTCGCAGGGCACAACTTCTCGCACCGCTGACGTTGCTGCCCGTCTGTGGCCAGGGGATTTAGCTGTGCCGGTGTTCCCTGGTATTTGTTATTTTTTGCCAATTAACCAAAAAATAACAAAGATATATGTTATTTTTTGGTTAATTGACAATAGAAAAAATACATGTCCAATATTTTTTGGATATTTAAATGACGGACTAATTAGAATTTTTCAGTCGTCTAGCATATTATTGTTATCATCACACACACACACACACACACACACACACACCAGCCTATATCAGTCCACTGCTGGATATAGGCCTCCCCTAATAAAGGGGGATATGTCCATAATCTTCACGCTGGGCATGCGGATTTGGGATCGCAGGGCACAACTTCTCGCACCACCGACGCTGCTGCCCGTCGGCGGCCAGGGGTTTTATTGTTATCATCATTAAGTCAAAATTTAACAAAACCAGCATTCTAGGGCTGCCTATGTTTTGATGTAAATATTCCGCAACAAGCCAGTTCATTAATGAAAAACAACTATATTCGTAGTCTTTGAACCAGTTTTTGACTTTCAGGAGTAGGGTTTCCCCATTTCGGGGTAACTATAATCAAACTCACGTGTCTAAGACTGGCACCAATACGACATTTTTTTGTCAGAAAAGCGTAGTGATTGCTTTTGCATTGCTATTTCAATATTTTACATACAACAAAGCAAAGGTAGTAAACGTAGCTATTTTAAATAGCATCATTGTAAATGTAAATTTTGTATTTGTAAATTATTGCCTCATTAAATGGTGCATCATCACTGTGTACAATGCTGAGAATTGCTTTTACTGAGAGGATTATTAATTTATTGGTGCAATTCACAGTATTTTGCAGTATATTTGTGTAAATAAATGAGTTAATAGGATTTGATTTAAACATGATTGATAATTTGAAATTATTTTTGCTTATTAGTGAATAGTGATAATTAGTTCTGGAATTTTAAGCTACCAAAAGACATGGCTTGATGATTTAAAATACCCGGACAACAACATAGTTTTTAAATAATATGTAAAAAAGATGGCGGGATGAACTAGACACCTTCGATAGAGCGTGGGTACAAATAGTTCGGAATTGAGATGACTGGAGGGATCGTAGGGAGGCCTTTGCCCAGCAGTGGGACATAACAGGCTCATCGTAATCGTAATGTAAAAAGACGTGAGATAAATTTGTTCCTTTTTCACACCTACTGACACTGAGACTGAGAATATATATTATAGTCGATAGTCTACCTAAAGCATCTTACCCGGGTAGACACCGCGCAAGCAAAGCCATAGGCAAAAGCTAACTCATCATCAAGGTCTTTGTCTAGCATTGGAATTCTAGAGGTTAAAGATGAGGTCTGATATAATAAATAACTATGAATAATAAAGTTCCAGTCGATTTCTGAACAAAAGATCCACGGAGCTTTTCCGCAGATAGAATCCGATTTCTCTGTTTTGTCAGCAATATTCAAATGGGGCCCTCAACGGAAATATTGCCCCGTAGCCTATATGTAAATTCCATTTGAAATGCGAAAGTTTCCGTAAGAGCGACGAACCTTCAATCGTGAACGCAAACAGTTTCTATAAGATTATGTACGAGATGCTCCTTCTTTAGTCAATATTGACTCAAGTCCGTACCGAGCGCTCTTCCTCAAGAAATGTGTACGTTTTGTTCCTTATAGACTTATTGTCTTGGACGTTCAAGTATTTGCTGCGGATATTGCATTCTAGTAATGGGTACTGGAAAAAGCTTTTAATTATATGATGGTATACTAACAGACCATAGCATAAAAATAGTATATAACCAGGTCAGTCTCACACCACACTTTAGGTGCGAAGCATCGGCAGGCCCCGACTGCGGGGCTCGCTCCGTACGTTAGTACGCGTCAGAATAGATAAGAGTTACGTATAGAAAGGGATGCAAGGTGTAGGTGAATATAAAATGTTAGGTACGAGCTGCATAACACTTTATTGCGTCACAGCTAAAGTAGCTATTTAAGAAATAGTTTTTGCGGAGTGAAAATTCTTTTCCTTTTTCTATTCTTTGATATAACTATAATGCTTTGAATGCTGAAAACACAATTATTGAGCTGCACGCGTAGGTCTTGCTGCTCAGGCATGGCACGTAATGTCACGCCCAGGGTCAACAAAACGTCAACGTGTTCAACAAAACCCACGTCCTCTATAAGATAAGAATACGAACATTTTATTTATTTATTTTATTTTATTTGGGAAACAAACGGTACAAATTGATAAAGATGATAATAAAAATACACATTAATAAATCTTACACTTTTAATCGCTCTAAAGTATATTTTTGATCCATTCATGATTTTTGTACCTTTTTTTATATTTTTTTATGGTACTCGAAAATGGAACAAGCACATGACCCACCTGATGTTAAGTGGTAACCATTACCTATCACAAAGCATTACATCGTAGATCACGTTTTATCGGAACGTGCTCTACAATGCAATGCATTGCGTCCATCAACTTCAGGCATGAAAATATTGAGCCTCTTGTGCCTTTTCATATCAACAAACAGAAATACAGCACAGCTGATTCACGGTAGAAACAATCATAGTGGCAGTCCTTCCCCGAACGAGTCCTAACTCTATTACTAATTCTTAAGTCATTTTTTATACTACTAAGTTAGCAAACAGGCATACGGTCCTCCTGATGGTAAGCGGTTCCCGTAGCCTATGGACGCCTGTAACATCAAGAGGTATAACATGCGCGTTGTTGACCCTCTTAAAAAATTTAAAACGCCCTTTTTGTAACGCTGTATATCGTAGTATCTGGGGAAAACCTCGGTAGAGAGACCATTCCACAGCTTGATTGTTCGTGGGAGGAAATTCCTCTGGAACCTCACAGTGCGAGAAGATATAGGTGGCAATGTATGTGGATAATACCTCTGCGGATTTCAAGCGGTGCGAAGATAGAAAGAAGCAGCAGGCACCGTCTCAAACAATTCTCCGGAACACTCTCCATTATACAAGCGGTAGAACACATACAGAGAGGAAAAGTCTCTCCTGAAACTTAAAGGTTCAATACCACTTGTGAACATGGGATCGTCGACAAGTCTCTTAGCTCTTCTTTGAATCGAGTCAAAGGTACTCCTGCCCAAAGGTGACATCAATTATTTGGGTTCTTTTGACTGTCATTTAAAAATAGTGTTGCTATCTAGTATGTCTATCTTATCATAAGAATTGTTTGTTATATTTATGGGCTATTGATTTCGTTTGAATGAATAAACAAGGCCCGCAGTCATGTCTCGAGCAAGACCTACGCGAGTTGTGTTTTCTGAATTCAAAGCGTTGCTTCATTACTTTTCATTTTCGAAAATGGCATTGTACTTTCAATTATAAATGAGTTGTACTTCTGAGTATAAGCTTTTCATATTGACAAGTGTACAATTAGCATCGTCATGCCGCAGTCGGATAACGAAGCTCGACTCCACTCATCACATGCATCTTGACTTTGGAAGCTTATTAAAAAAACAACCTTACTTGCTAACTTATATAGCTTAAAAAGCACTCTATTTTATAGGGGTTTAAGTTCAATTTGGCGTACAAGAAAATATATTTAAGGTCAATTTTGTTGGATACAAAGTTCTGTGGATGTTGCACTCGCTACCACGATAGTGGATATAGTCAAGGGCTCTTGTCTGAAGAAGGTATACAGACCGCGGACGAAGACTTGCGTTGCCAAGTTAGTCACGATTTAATATTAAATTATGCTTCTCTACTGGTAAAATGTACTTCTATACCAAAATTTGACTTCAGAAAATATAGGTAAAAAGAAAATTAGAAAATTATTATGACCTTTAGCCACGACTAGCTCAAACACTAGGATTTTTTTAAATAATATGGCTAAGTAGTTTGTTAAAATGAAACGTTTATTTTGCAATTACAATGGTGGCAGAGATACCTTTATACCCACACTGAAACACTGTCAGTGGTGGCAATTCGCTTGGCACCAAACTAACTAAAACCCTAATTCCTATTCGGTTGTTGCCCAATTAGCGTAAATTTTAGGTAAATGTTCTCAAAATTTTCTAAAATTTTAACACTAAATTAGAAAGGCTACTAAAATTTATTTTACTTATTTTTATGAAAAGTTTTAGAACTTTTATCCTTAAATATAATCATTTCAATGTATAATCATACAATTTAGTCAGCACCTAAAAGGGTGTTGATTAAAATCCCACGAAATAATAAGACACTTTAATGGACCTACCTAACTCCTGGAACTCAAAATTAACATTCAGATCAATCACATTTAGAGATTTATTGATCCAAATGCTGTAATTTTGTAACTTTCAGTTCACATTACGAACACATAAACATCCTGACCCATTGGAATGCCGGGCGTTTTCGTCACCGCGATCTAGGATTGTACACTTTTACACTACGTCATCTAGTGCTAGGAAGTGAGAAACGTGGTAAATTTTTAGTTAGTTTTCCACGTACGGTCAGTTTGAAAAAATGTGTGTATTTTTGGCTGAAACATGTAAATACCGAGAATAAAATACCTAGCCAAGATATTTAATTTTTTTTGCAAGCTTTGTTGCGCGAGATGTCACTTTATGAACGATAACAAAATGTTTGATGTAACAGCAGAATAGCTTTTAAACTAAAAAAATAAATTTACCTTATTATTACCTATTTCATTTAGGCATGACTAAACAGCCGAATTGCCACCATTGTGTATAAAAAAATTAAGCCTTTGAGTCTAATCTCAATTATTAATATAGCATCAAGTGATAATTTTGACCGAGACTGGGATGCTGGTATCCAAGACAAAGTCAAATGATACTAAATCTAACCATGGCTTGCCCAGTAGGTAGTAGGTATAGGAATATATAAGACTTCAAACCAAAAAATATTCATGAAGAAAAGATAAGAAGTCCATTTTTGCTGGAATATGGAATTTACTCTCATTGTCCTTATAAATATTCAAAACAACCATGCTAACAAATGATACAAACTGAGTAAATACCAACTCTACGTTTATAAAATAAAGAGTGTACTAGATGTGTGTATTTCATGCAAATTGAAAATAGAACAAGAATTTCCCTCCATATTAAAGTGTTCTTTCCAAACAAAAATAGCGTTGGAAAAACCTGTTCAGAATTCAAAACATTTGTGCTCAACGGTGTTACCGAGTACACATCAGAGTAATAACGCGTAAGAAGTCGCATCCAGCTTCTAACAACTGCCTTTCGCAGATCGTCACTTCACCTAACCGAGAGGTTTAGTGTGAGTGTGCACACTAATATTTTTAAGATTTTTATACATCCCAAAAATTTTGACTCAGGCGTGATTTGAACCGACGCGTTAACCAACTGCGCTACCGAGTCAACTCCTCCTTCGTTCACCTACCTGAAGTGTCGGTTGACCCTTAAAAACAAAAAAATCATAGAATAATATTTTTTCACTTCTCTTGCTCAAAAAGTGTATCATAATAGTGTAGCTTAGCGGGCCTAAAACTCGAGTTTAATACCTAGGGCTAAAAAGTATTTTTTCTTTTTAATTTTTGTCTAAAATCATCAGCCCGTACAAAGCATTCGTTCTCTTATATAAAAACTCGACTTCTTGGTGCTCCGTCAATCTTTTTTTTTGAAAATAGAACCGTCTTGGTGATGTTTTATGAAGGTTGATTCTTCCCTTCACGGTAGAATGCGAACTGTTTCGTTGAGGGTTATTGAAGGTATAGAGATTTAAAAAAAAAGATGGTATTGGCGCTAAATCTCTAGAATTTTCTTCATTCCAAATCACAAACTTTTACGTTTAACTTCCTGACTTTAACTTTCAAATTGTGAATGTGAAAAATGTCATCAAGTGATAGTGAAGATGCTAATATGCAAATGGAAGAAAAGGGCAAAGAAATAATTATGAATCTGTTGCCGACAAAATCACGTGAAATATATTTAAAGAGTTACGAAAATTTTATGAAATGGAGAGATGAGAAACGTGTGGATTCTTTTACAGAAGGGGTTTTTCTCACTTATTTTGATGAATTATCGAAAAAATTCAAATCGTCGACTCTTTGGAGCACATATTCAATGTTAAGAATGACCTTAAAAACAAGACACGACGTCGATATTAAAAAATATGTAAATTTAACGGCTTTACTGAAGAAATTGTCCACTGGATACAAGGCAAAAAAATCTAAAGTCTTGACGACACAAGAAATCGAAACATTTTTAAATAACGCTCCAAATAAACAATACTTGGCAACAAAGGTAACCTACTTATGTACTCTACTCAAACTAAATAAATAGATACCTACCTACATACCTAAATTATGTACCTAGGTTATTACGATTATTAACACACTTATTTTTTTGTTCAACAGGTTGCTTTAATTTATGGAATCAGCGGTGCATGCAGAGGAATAGAGCTTGCCAATATAACGCTAGAAGACGTAGAAACGGATACAAACCTACAAGCTGTGAGTCTGCCGAACACGAAAACAAACAAAGAGCGTAAATTTGTCATCAGTGGAGAATACCTTAATATAGTTAAAGCCTATCAGGAGTTACGTCCCACTAATGTTTCAACGAGAAGATTTTTTCTAAATTATCAAAATGGTAAATGCACAAGGCAAGTCATAGGCAAAAATAAATTTGGTAACATGCCTAAAGATATTGCCACTTATCTAAATTTACCAAATCCGGAACTCTACACGGGCCATTGTTTCCGCAGAACATCCGCGACTCTGTTGGCGGACTCTGGTGCGAATATAACGACATTAAAACGCCACGGTGGATGGAGGTCCGATCAAGTGGCTGAAGGTTATATAGAGGACTCTATACAAAACAAGTATCACGTCACGCAGCGGATTATGGAAGGAATCAATATTCTACCAAACATTACAGAACCCCAAGCATCTACATCGCGGGATTGGATGAATATGTGAACTCAGCTGAAGCCGCGCAGGAAACTCAAGCATGTTTCGAGTCTCTCCAACTTTTACTCCACAACAATCAACTCAAAATATTATCACATCCCAATCACAGAGAAACGAAATAAAATTGCCCGGGAAAAACATATCACTAAACATTCAAAATTGCTCTAACTGCACATTTAATTTTTAATAAAATTTCTGAAAATTGACTAATTTGGAATTGTTTTATTTTCTCGCAATCGAAGTGAAAAGTAGAGTGTTTTACTCGGGCCAAAACCACCCATTATAACTCGGTCTTGTCATCCTCCCTCGCTAAGCTCGGGAGTATAACAACCTCGTATATAATGGGATGGTTTAGTCCCTTGTAAAACAATCTACTATTATACTATATAAATATTGTAGGTGCCAAAGAACCGACAATAGTGGAGATTTCTAGAGCCGCGTAGTGACCGCGTCTCGGAAAATATAGTGAAGGACGCCCTACGGCTAGGTGGAGTGACGATCTGTCTGAAGTTGCTGGTAGAAGCTGGATATGTTGAGCTGAGGACAGGGCGCAATAGTGCTTATTGAGGGAGACCTATATTCAGCATTAGAAGCAACCTAACTCTACTCACCCACGACGCCATTGTAGATACTTCAATATTAGAGTGTTTTTCAGAAAAACAATGCTTTAATCCTTTAATGTCTGTACAAAATTACAGGCACAATTGAATGGAGCCTTGTGTAGCCTAAGTGCTAAGCACTTAGGCTAGATACCTAGGTTAGACATCTTCATGCCTTCAAGTTGTTGGATGCAGGGCGTTGCATTGTGATAGCATGCTCCTAACGCGCCATTCCTTGCCCTGCCGCCGCCGTCGCCCCTCTCCCGTTAACTTCGTGACCGCGGCCTCAAGGTAACCACTTAACATCAGATGGGCTAGTGCTAGGTGCTAGTTCCAACTTCAGGTATAACTCAATCATACTAATATTATAAATGCGAAGCGAAGGCGCGGGTGGAAGCTAGTTTATAAAAAAATTGCGTGCGCGTTTTGCAAAAGTTTGAAAACTGCTTAAAATGATCTAATTTGGTAATATTGTATGGGATTTTTGTATGAACTCCAGAACGTCTGATCAGTTAGTTAAGCTAAAGCTAAATTATGATAAATGGAGTACGTAAGTGGGGTGTAAGGGGTTCCAATCCCCATCTCCGGAACTCAAGCAAACTTCACCTGCACGTGGTGCACTCTCTCTGCTGTATAACAATCGAAGTTCTGGCAGCAGGCTGATTTACTTGCTTATTTAAATCAATGCTCTATTACGATTGCTGGAATACTCTGTGGCAATGCTCTACAATAGATAGAACAACATCATACAAGAATAATAAATATGTACATTATTTACCAACGGGCTGGTAACGTCAACATTTGTTTCTCATTACGTTCGCTGTTGTATCAGAATCTGTTGCTTTTGTAATGCTGTTGTACCGAAAATTTTACAGCATATTTGCTGAGTAAACATGATTTATACAATAGTGTCCTTATTTAATTTTTAGTTTGTAAAATATTACACGTGAAATTAAGAACCTTTTGCCAACATTGACATGGTATGATGAAAGCTTATCAGCAGCCCTAAAGCCATATTTTCAACTACAGTTACTATTTAGTTAAATGGCAGTGTACCAATTTACATTTATATGATTTGCAGGAGCCATTTTTAATGTATCTGGAAAAAATGCTTTTTAAACTTGTTATTCAGAAGTTAAAATAGTATAATTTGTACAATTTTAGTATAATACTGAAGACAATAGCACTACAATATTGTACTAAAATTTAACGAATAATGTAAAGTTTACATAATTGTAAAATTTATCATTTACACTTCCCATAGCTGGACATAGGTCCCCGATAAGCGCCATTGCACTCAGTCCTGTAAATTTGTATTTTTTACTGTTTAACAAAACATGATCAAAGATTTAAAATGGCACAACACCTTTTCTTCCCATGCAATTGACATAGATCTATGCTAACTTGAGGGGACTTCAGAGGGTCAAGCGGTATCTCTAGTTTTATTTATTTATTTATTTATTGTTAGAAACACCAACGACAATTCACATTACAGAACAGTAAAATCTATAACAAATATTATTGGATAATGTGACATTACCATTACAGGCGTTTACAAAATATTTTTACAAATATTTATTTAAGTAAGTTTAAAAATACTCAAGTCTATACATATGTACTAACTAGCATAAAACTTAGCATTGCAGACATAGCAAGAAATTAGCCTACTAGTTCTACTAGCCAAATTGAATAGAATAGAGCATATGTTTTAAGATTAAGCCGGCTAACTAAACGAGAGATCCTAGGCGAGCGTAAGAACATTTTGTATGAAGGGAACGCCTTTCGGGGAGCGGCCGCATTTTCTTATGGTATGCGATGGTCGTATGTAGTTTTTGGGGGATCCTCGAACAAACATTATGACATTTGTCATTTTACAGTATATTACGGTAAGAGTAAAAAAGCCGGTTTCAGACTACGCTATACTATTGTGCTATATAGTATAGCAAAGAAGGACCTAATGCAAGACTTTATAGCATGGCGTTCACATAACGTGATTTATCGCAAGCATTTATAGTATTAAGCAAGCTCAGTTGACGGGACGCCTGGGGGTGAGGGAGGAGGAAGAGGGCGACGCGTGATATAGCACAGCATGATCTCAGTGCACCACCGCAGTGTGAACGTCTCCATAACTATTTATGGTGCACGATATTGTTGTGCTATGAGCTTTATGCTATATGCTATTATATTATAGCGTAGTCTGAAATTGGCTTTAGTGTAATTATTTATTCAAGAAAGAGTACAAGTATACAAATGATGAAAAAACACTTAAATATAGGTATATAGTATTTGTAAAACAATGTCGTTTAGCAGCCGCGCTATATCCTGAGTTACAACTGCTACAACTTCTAGGCACACTTTTCATCTTTTCAGTATAGGGTTGGCAGTTCCGTGATTTTTAAACAATGTGGGATTTAAATGAGTTTTCAGTTCTAGTACGTTTCCCACTGATGCTCGTCTATCTCATCACAAAGGCGGTGCACTCCACGCATTCTAATGCAAATTCCATTGAAATGCCCCGCTATTGTTATCACTTCCAGTTTTCCGAGAGCTCCGTATTCATACGACCGAACCACAGTGAAGTTAGGACATGGTACAGAAAGATCACTTGCGATTATTACAATGAGTCCTTCATAGAATTTGAGCGTCAAAATTGTATTCATAGTAAAAAAACATGATTGATTTACCTACATAACGTACGGTTTATATAATAACGGCAGCGACATCGCTCGTAATTAAAAGTAATATAAGTATATTAACTTGTTATTCCTGGTCTGGCACTACACATTACACGTATGTGTAAATTCAATTCGTTCATTCGTTTTAACGTGAAGGGGAAATTAACATAACAAAACTGTTATGATTGTGATTCCTATAACGCAAGTTTTGTGTACTTTGAGGCTATATTACAATGTTTTATGAAAATGTTCACCATTATTTATATTTATTTATTCCTCTAATTGTGCTGTTAATAAAAGGCTGTGTAATGGGAGAGGTTTCAAAGTTTTTGCTCTAGGAATCATTACAATCAAACATAACTAGCACGTTTCATAGCGGGCTATGGACACGACGTAACGTGCTATACCCGAGAACATAGTCCTGTGGCAGGTGCACCGTTGTATTTTCAGCACATAAAGTGTTATGATTAGCCCCAAATTTTGTACCACTCAATAGTGATCTACTTCACTAAGTTTTCCTACTGCATTTATCACCCTGTGTCTGAGCTCCTATGCGAGAATTCTTATTTCGCTTTACATATTATCTTTATCTAATTCACTATCTATTCTTTTATTTGTCTTTGTCGTGTATTTTTCTGTTGAGATCTGATAGTTTTAAACTAAAAGCTTCTGAGGAATGCTACTGTAAGTTGGAAACATTTTAATAGAAACTGATGTATTAGCACTTACGTGTACAATTACTAAAAAGTAGAAAGGAACCTTCCCTATCGTCGGCATTTTTGACTAAGCTCGACTAATGACCACAGAATAGAGAGAACATGCAGAAATCACCTGATGACTTCGAGAACATGGGATGTTACCTATGTATGGAATTTAATAGCCTAAATAAACGTGGACACTCACAGTATGGCTAATCCTCCAGTTTAAAGTCGTTCAGCGGGCTATGGAACGAGCCATTCTTAGAGTTTCTCTGAAGGATGAATCCGCAACGAGACTATCCGACATATAACTAATGTTGTCGACATAGCTCAGAGAGTTGAAGTAGCAGTGGGCTGGCCATATCTGCCGAAGAAACGACAACCACTGGGGTAAACGAGTTCTTGAGTGGAGACTGCGGCTAGGCAAACGTAGTGTAGGACGCCCTGCGGCCAGGTGGAGTGACGATTGCGTAAGGTTGCTGTTACAAGCTGGATGCGTCGAGCTCAGAAGAGAGCGCAATGGCCCTCATTAGGGGAGGCCTATGTCCAGCAGTGGATGGCTATAGGCTGATGATGATGATGAGCCTAAATAAAAAAAGTTAAGGCCATTATGTTATCTCATTCGCACTCACTAACTCAACGGTCATTAACTCGAAGAAAGATATATAGAGATATATTCTTTTAGTATTAGTGTACCTGCTTTTTGTAAATTGTTATTATGTTATGTATGTGTTTGTAGTGGCAAATAAATATCTATCTTTCTATAAATTACCCCCCTAAATTTTCTATAAAATTACTTACCTAAATACACGGGTACTAATTATTGTAGTTACCTTATTCAATGTAAATTATTATGTTGAAAAACTTATTTCTATAAGGAGCAAGCCACTCGGCGTCAACATTAAAAGCTTTCACCTTTAAATGAGAAAACTTTCGTTAGAGAAGCCTAAAAAGATGTCAATATACAAAAACAGGTTGTTTTTACCTTAACTTTGAAACTAGGAGAAAATAAATGCTCGAAGTTGGAAACATGGTAATAAATGTTCAGAGTTTAGTTAAATTTATTTTCTTTTTAAAAGAAGCAGTTTTTGACGCCACAAAAAACCTTGTATTATAATCAATGTGTTATACTATTTATTTTGTTTAACTAACATACAACTGTATTTATTTATGTTAAATAATTGAAATGATCATAATAGTTTGTGAAATAGATGACTGTACCTGAAATAGATTAACTGTCGTTCTCTTTCTTTGAGAATTCTTTGAGAAATAACGTAATTATTATATTTTTTCAACTATAATTGAACAAGTCGTCCTCTGTGGCACAGTGGGCAAAGATCTGCCTGAGATGCAGAAGGGTTCGATTCCACCCGCGGGACAAATGTTTGAATTATTTGCAAATATTTGTCTCAGGTCTAGGCAAAAATGTATTAGTAGAAGAGTTATGCGGATCCCATAATACAAAGCTCGGCTTAGTACATGATGCTGTGTGATAGTGTTCATCATTATAATATCATTATTATAGTAATAACTGGATGATGATGGTTATTTAACGTTTTCGAAAAATGAAACCTAGCTACTTCGATTTATTGCCTTAGAAACTTTCTGCATACATAAATTTCATGAAAATTGTTGGAACCCTTCCCGAAATTCGCATGATTGTATATAGAATTATATACAAGAATTGCTCGATTAAAGGTATTAATAAATGTTATTATATATGAATTATAATTGTTAATAAACTTTAGTGCGGAATTCTCTAAAGTTTATCAGTACCAAATTCCGTAATGTCGACGCTCCCACTATTTGTTCCATAATGTTTTTCATTAAAATGAATTTAAAGTTTAAATTGCTCGCGTTTAAGTTGCTCGAAGTTAGCAAGTTTCGTATGGAGGCAACTTACTCGTATACAATGAGAAACAAATAAAGTTAGAGCCAGGAAGTTTGTAAGGAATACGCGTATCGTATTATTATTTAGATTCCACAGCATTTACTTATCGCAACACATCAAATACAGAGTTTTATATCGTACTTACGAGTACTTAGCTAAAAGGTGGGTGGGACTTGTGTTCTTTATTAATGCTTAATAATAAGCATTTATTTATCTAACTCCTTATTCGCACGAAACCTTTTTAACCCTCGACGCAATAATAGAGTGTTATAAGTTACCAAAGCAAACAGGAACAGCAAGAATCAAAGCCAATCCCACCTGCCCGTTGTGCACCCTGCTAATTAACAAACGGGGCTCTGGCAGCCGGCTGATTGCGGCAGAGTGGCAGCCGAACACTGGCACAGCTAGATTCACTGACCGCGGATAGGAAGCAGCATCAATGGTGCGAGAAGCTGTTCCCTGCGATCCCTCTTTCTCACGAGAGGAGGCCTATGCCCAGCAGTGGCCTGATATAGGCTGGTGTTGTTGTTGTTGTTGTATAAGTTTGCAGTGAAACTCTCTGTATCCGTATGTAGTAATGGGATAAACCGAGTTTGATTTGTTTTTTTATTGTTTTAAAGGTGATTTGATCAAGAGTGTTCATAACTATGATAATGATGATACAAGAAAATCTGTTCAGCCGTTTGAAGATATCAGGGTCCTTATTCTCTATGACACAAAATATTTCTGGCTGATAACGTGTGATGTCATAACATGCTTCAAATACAAACGCGTTTCCAAAACACGCCATGGCGTCGCGTTAAATTTGACATGGGCATAGATAATACGATTACACGCAGATTCCACGCAGATATCGTAGCGATGCGCGTTACGTTGGCGTTTGGTCATAGGAAATCTTTTCTTGTTCATGAAGAGATCTTAGCAACTTCTAGACGTCTGATCAATCCAAAATTTGGTATTCTATCACATCAATGATATTTCAAGAATATGGTAACCTTGACTTGATGCTGCAGCATCTTGCTTGTGCAAATTATTGTATTACTTCCATTGTCTTATGACCCTAACGGCTTCAAAAAGAGAGTTAATAGGCATCTTTTGGGAAAGCTCGTCCCATCGTCGACCTCATCCTTGCCCACACAAGCCTCGAGGTCAAGAGCTGGCCCATAGTAAATAAAAAAAAAACTTACAGCAGAGGTATCGTGTTTGAGCTCATCGGAATGGTCTCAATAAATATGTTTTGGATAGAAGGTGATCTCCTGATCATTTCTAATGATGGAGTAGGTAAGTGAACTAAACTATCGGAGGTTTTATCAATTTTAATTTCATACTAAATTTGATAAAAAAACACTAAAAACAGTGCATGTCACAGAGTTTTTATGACGTGACTTGTATGCTGCGTTGTATTTTAATCCCTGTGCAGTGGACGGCAAGTAATTTGCTCTATAGTTTTTGTTCAACGTCAAGTATAAACACAGTTTTTTACAGATTTATTCTATCTTTATCTAATTCACTATCTATTCTTTTATTTGTCTTTGTCGTGTATTTTTCTGTTGAGATCTGATAGTTTTAAACTAAAAGCTCCTGAGGAATGCTACTGTAAGTTGGAAGCATTTTAATAGAAACTGATGTATTAGCACTTACGTGTACAATTACTAAAAAGTAGAAAGGAACCTTCCCTATCGTCGGCATTTTTGACTAAGCTCGACTAATGACCACAGAATAGAGAGAACATGAATAAATCACATGATGACTTCGAGAACATGGGATGTTACCTATGTATGGAATTTGATAGCCTAAATAAACGTGGACACTCACAGTATGGCTAATCCACCAGTTTAAAGTCGCTCAGCGGGCTATGGAACGAGCCATTCTTAGAGTTTCTCTGAAGGATGAATCCGCAACGAGACTATCCGACATATAACTAATGTTGTCGACATAGCTCAGAGAGTTGAAGTAGCAGTGGGCTGGCCATATCTGCCGAAGAAACGACAACCACTGGGGTAAACGAGTTCTTGAGTGGAGACTGCGGCTAGGCAAACGTAGTGTAGGACGCCCTGCGGCCAAGTGGAGTGACGATTGCGTAAGGTTGCTGTTACAAGCTGGATGCGTCGAGCTCAGAAGAGAGCGCAATGGCCCTCATTAGGGGAGGCCTATGTCCAGCAGTGGATGGCTATAGGCTGATGATGATGATGAGCCTAAATAAAAAAAGTTAAGTCCATTATGCTATCTCATTCGCACTCACTAACTCAACGGTCATTAACTCGAAGAAAGATATATAGAGATATATTCTTTTAGTATTAGTGTACCTGCTTTTTGTAAATTGTTATTATGTTATGTATGTGTTTGTAGTGGCAAATAAATATCTATCTTTCTATAAATTACCCCCCTAAATTTTCTATAAAATTACTTACCTAAATACACGGGTACTAATTATTGTAGTTACCTTATTCAATGTAAATTATTATGTTGAAAAACTTATTTCTATAAGGAGCAAGCCACTCGGCGTCAACATTAAAAGCTTTCACCTTTAAATGAGAAAACTTTCGTTAGAGAAGCCTAAAAAGATGTCAATATACAAAAACAGGTTGTTTTTACCTTAACTTTGAAACTAGGAGAAAATAAATGCTCGAAGTTGGAAACATGGTAATAAATGTTCAGAGTTTAGTTAAATTTATTTTCTTTTTAAAAGAAGCAGTTTTTGACGCCACAAAAAACCTTGTATTATAATCAATGTTTAATACTATTTATTTTGTTTTACTAACATACATCTAATGTTTTTATTTATGTTAAATAATTGAAATGATCATAATGGTTTGTGAAATAGATGACTGTACCTGAAATACATTAACTAGAAAATATAAATAAAACTCGTTTACTGTTGTTCTCTTTCTTTGAGAATTCTTTGAGAAATAACGTAATTATTATATGTTTTCAGCTATAATTGAACAAGGACATCTTCTGTGGCACAGTGGGCAAAGATCTGCCTGGGATGCAGAAGGGTTCGATTCCACCCGCGGGACAAATGTTTGAATTATTTGCTAACATTTGTCTCAGGTCTAGGCAAAAATGTATTCGTAGAACAGTTATGCGGATCCCATAATACAAAGCTCGGCTTAGTACATGATGCTGTGTGATAGTGTTCATCATTATAATATCATTATTATAGTAATAACTGGATGATGATGGTTATTTAACGTTTTCGAAAAATGAAACCTAGCTTTGTCGATTTATTGCCTTAGAAACTTTCTGCATATATAAATTTCATGAAAATTGTAACCGTTTTCGAAATTCGCATGATTGTGTATAGAATTATATACAAGAATTGCTCTGATGCTTGAATTATAATCGTTAATAAACTTTAGTGCGGAATTCTTTAAAGTTTATCAGTTCCTAATTCCGTAATGTCGACGCTCCCACTGTTTGTTCCATAATGTTTTTCATTAAAATGAATTTAAAGTTTAAATTGCTCGCGTTTAAGTTGCTCGAAGTTAGCAAGTTTCGTATGGAGGCAACTTACTCGTATACAATGAGAAACAAATAAAGTTGGAGCCAGGAAGTTTGTAAGGAATACGCGTATCGTATTATTATTAAGATTCCACAGCATTTACTTATCGCAACACATCAAATACAGAGTTTTCTATCGTACTTACGAGTACTTAGCTAAAAGGTGGGCCGGACTTGTGTTCTTTATTAATGCTTAATAATAAGCCTTTATTTATCTAACTCCTTATTCGCGCGAAACCTTTTTAACCCTCGACGCAAAAATAGAGTGTGTTAAGTTACCAAAGCAAACAGGAACCACAGGAACCAAAGCCAATCCCACCTGCCCGTTGTGCACCCTGCAAATTAACAAACGGGGCTCTGGCCGGTTGATTGCGGCATAGCTCAGCCGAACACTGGCACAGCTAGCTTCACTGACCACGGATAGGCAGCAGCATCAATGGTGCGAGAAGCTGTTCCCTGCGATCCCTCTTTCTCACGAGGGGACGCCTATGCCCAGCAGTGGCCTGATATAGGCTGGTGTTGTTGTTGTTGTTGTATAAGTTTGCAGTGAGACTCTCTGTATTTGTGTGTAGTAATCGGATAATCTGAGTTAGATTTGTTTTTTTATTGTTTTAAAGGTGATTTGATCAAGAGTGTTCATAACTATGATAATGATGATACAAGAAATTCTGTTCAGCCGTTTGAAGATATCAGGGTCCTTATTCTCTATGACACAAAATATTTCTGGCTGATAACGTGTGATGTCATAACATGCTTCAAATAGAAACGCGTTTCCAAAACACGCCATGGCGTCGCGTTAAATTTGACATGGGCATAGATAATACGATTACACGCAGATTCCACGCAGATATCGTAGCGATGCGCGTTACGTTGGCGTTTGGTCATAGGAAATCTTTTCTTGTTCATGAAGAGATCTTAGCAACTTCTAGACGTCTGATCGATCCAAAATTGGGTATTCTATCACATCAATGATATTTCAAGAATATGGTAACCTTGACTTGATGCTGCAGCATCTTGCTTGTGCAAATATTGTATTACTTCCATTGTCTTATGACCCTAACGGCTTCAAAAAGAGAGTTAATAGGCATCTTCTGGGAAAGCTCGTCCCATCGTCGACCTCATCCTTGCCCACACAAGCCTCGAGGTCAAGAGCTGGCCCATAGTAAATAAAAAAAAAACTTACAGCAGAGGTATCGTGTTTGAGCTCATCGGAATGGTCTCAATAAATATGTTTTGGATAGAAGGTGATCTCCTGATCATTTCTAATGATGGAGTAGGTAAGTGAACTAAGGCTATCGGAGGTTTTATTAATTTTAATTTCATACAAAATTTGATAAAAAAACACTAAAAACAGTGTATGTCACAGAGTTTTTATGACGTGACTTGTATGCTGCGTTGTATTTTAATCCCTGTGCAGTGGACGGCAAGTAATATGCTCTATAGTTTTTGTTCAACGTCAAGTATAAACACAGTTTTTTACAGATTTATTCCTACCATATCCCGTCAAAATTTTCATTGCCAACTTCAGCTTGATTCATGGGCCATCTATTTTAATCAGAGTTTTCAACAAATATGAGATAAGTGTTTGAATTTCCCGGAATGAAAAGGTTATTCCAGGTTATCTTAGCGAGGTCTGCAATTAGAGCCGTCTGAATAGACTTTAAGAAAATTGAAGCTTTTATACTACTTTATTATTGAACGGCAAAATGTTGATTCATCATCATCATCATCAGCATGTAGCAGTCATTAATGTTGATTACCTCAAATCAACACGTGCGACGCGATACCTATCATAGATTTCAAGGTCCCGTAAATTGCGTAAAGTTACACCCTTGGTGTAAGGTGAAACCTACATACAATTAGGTTGTTTGTAGGTACTTACCTTAATATTTACTAAGGTGATTAAACTCATAAATACCTAAGTAGTAACCTACAAACAGTTTGTGCCCGAAAATACGTGCTAATTAAAATGTACCCTGAAATTCTGATGCAGCTCACAACTCATCGACCCAGATTGATACCACAGATAGACGTAATCACAGCCCGCGGGAATAGAGACAAATGCCGTATTGGTTGCAGATTTACAGCGGGGGTCGCGCCATCTGGCGTGTCAATTTATGAGTTTAATCAGGGTCGTACTGCCGTACCGGTAAGTATTTGCCAGGTTGTCCTCAGGCATAATTATGTTGTACTCTAAATGGGCCGCAGAGGTGCGATTTGTATATAAAAGCGGTATGTTTACTTCATCATCATCATCAGGATATAGCAGTCTACTGCTAGACGTAGAAAAATGAAAAAGTTAATTAGCTTTATGTTATATAGGTATATTTTAGTTACACTGAGCAACGGTGTTCGATTTTTAACAAGGTTGTCTATGTATAAAATGCTCATAATATTTACATTAATGGTATCGTTTGTTGTAGAAATAACATTATTAATATTTTATGATACTAATTTCCATAATATTAACTACGTATGCAAATTTAGAGAGCATGTTAATAATATTATAATTAAATTATGTACGTTCATAGTATGGTATAAGTAATCATCATAAATAACGATACACTCACGCTTGATATTTGTAACAATACTCTTTTATTTAAGACGTTAACTACTATCTCTCAGAATCGAACTGAAACTTTAATTTGATCACTATTTAAATAACGTTACAGTACTGCGATTTTAGGTATTATTTAGCGCTTGTTCTCGTGCTACATTTAATGCTTTGAATGCTAAAACACAACTGAGCTGCACACGCAGGCCACCTTACTCGGGATGGCACGTAGCGTTATGTCCGAGGACCGCAGTCAACGTGTTTTTGTGCTGAAGAATCCTGACGTGTGTTCTGTTCACGCACTTCACTTTTTCCGTACTAATAAGCGCGTCAACGTACATACAAGTTGCAACCACACACACCAGCCTATATCAGTCCACTGCTGGACATACTCCCCTAATAAAGGGGGATATGCCCATAATCCCCACGCTGGGCATGCGGGTTGGGGATCGCAGGGCACAACTTCTCGCACCACCGACGCTGCTGCCCGTCGAAGGCCAGGGGATTTAGCTGTGCCGGTGTTAGGCTGCGCTACGTCGCAATCAGCCGGCGGCCAGAGACTCGTTTGTTAGTTAGCCGGGTGCACCACGTGTAGGTGAGGTTGGCTTGGGTTCCGAAGATGGGGGTTGGTAACCATTACACCCCTATACAAGTTACAACCATGTATACAAGCCCACACGCGCTTCCAAAAACGAACTAATACGCACCGAAGAAACGCTAATCTCAAACCACTCTTGTGCTTCGTGAGGTTTCTATCTGCTACATTCACAAAGTAATTTAATATTGTTAATGAGAGCCAAAAAACCTCCCGATTGGGAATAAATTGATTGGTAAGTTACGAGCGTCCTAAATCAATTCGAACTCAAATATGCAATGATTTACTGACCTACACCATATTTTTTATCGCACCGACCATTTTCATATTGGATTTCCATTTTGCGAATCAATTATACCTCGGTTTAATCTTACGAAGTAATTTGGAATCATTAATACCATCAGTAATTAAGCCATAATTAATTTTGTAAGTGGAAGACTGCACATTTTTAATTAAATAAATAAATAAATAATCCTGGACGTTATCACACAGCATCATGTAGCCCCAAACTAAGTAGAGCTTGTATTATGGGAACCACATGATTGATATACTACATAGATACATTTTTTTTTGTAAATACATACATATCATACATAGAAAACACCCAGACCCGAGACAAATATCTGCAGAACATGCAAACATTTGTCCCGCTGCGGGAATCGAACCCGCAACCTTCTGCGTCACAGGCGGACCTTCGCCCACTGTGCCACAGAGGTCGTCAAAAAGAATTAATGACACAGTTTAAGGTGTTTTTGTATACGTTAGTCCACTAGTAATTGGAATAATTTATATTGTTGTTGGCAGACACCTGGCAAGGCGAGGCGATGACAGATAGAGTAATGTACTAATCACACTTACCGGCGCGCGTCGGAGAGCATCGAAGCGTTAAAATGCGCTTCGAACATGCTAGAGGAAATTGAAACATCCACAAAGCAGTTAAGTTCCTTATTCGTATGCAATATCTACTTACGGATGTATTTATGTCAGTGTTTGACAAAGCTCAAAGCTGCGTAAATTGCATGCAAATAAGGAACTTAACTGCGTTATGGATGTTTCAATTTCCTTTAGCATGTTATAAAATGCTGTCCGATGCTCTCCTATGCTCTCCGACGCGCGCCAGTATGTGTGAATCGTACAAAAACTGAATGGCGTCCAAGAACCGGATACAGAAACTTCGGTCGTCCAGCAGCTGGGCGGACGATATTGCATCAATTGTGGGCCGAAACTTGATGAGACGAGCTTTGATCAGTAGAGATTGGCACATAAAAAGGGAGGCCTGGCCTATACCCAGCAGTGGGTGAAGTCGGGATGTGGATGATGATGATGATGATTGTTTTGTGGTTTATAAAGTAAACATTAGAACATAATGTAAACTAGAAACAGTACATACATTGTAAAATGATAGTTGGGTAAGATTATTGAGCTTGGCCAGCTCCACGCGTATTGGCATTGTCTTTCTTGTGGGTAAGGCCAACTAAACTGAGAGGTTGGTATAGGTGCAGAGCAAGTCTACTCCATCTAACCATGTCCCAGGTACTGCAGCGTCCCAGTCAGTGAATAAGTTACCACTAGATGGTGTATAAATCATCTAGAAATAGATGCAAAGATGATTTTGTGAAAGATTAATCTATACGGTACACAGTCTTTTTATAATATTAGTTTATTTTATGATTTTTTGGGTTATAAGGGCTTCCAACTCCATCTTCAGAACAAAAGAAACCTTCACCTGCACGTGGTACACCCTGCTAAACTAAACGAGGATCTGGCGGCTGATTCTGACATAACGCAGCAACACTGGCACAGCTAAATCCCCTGGCCGCTGAGGGGCAGCGGCGTCGGCGTTGCGAGAAGTTGTGCCTCGTAATCCCCAAGATTAGATTTTCCCTTTGTATGCCCTGCGATCGCCAACATGCATGCCCAGCGAGGAGATTATGGGCATATCCTCTTTATTATTAAGGGAGGCCTATTTTCAGCAGTGAACTGACATAGGCGGTAGAGGCGTTACACTTTAAAAAATAATCATCGATGTTGTTTACCAAGAATACTTATTAAACAGTTCCAAAGAACAGGTAATTTAAAAGAAGCTCAAAAGGGGTTTTTGATGTGACAAATAGCTTTAGTTCGGCCCTCAAGGAAAGCTCGGTCGTTTAATATTGTTTTTTAATGTACGAACTTTAACAAGAAAACCGATAGAAAAACTCGTTCATAGTCGTTTTCTTCTTATTTACATGCAACATTTCACATTATAGTCGACAATGTTGCCAGTAAATAGAATTTCTCCCGAAGTTCACGCATAAAAACTGGCAATAACTGTCAGGAGGGCAATACGGCCATAGATATTACAATAGTACTTTAGACAACCGTTTCACTAAAGATAAAGATAATTTATTTTGCGAAAACATGTGTAGAATAAGATAGAATTACAATAAAAATATGTCACAACATGATTTACCTATAAATATAAGTATGCAAAATTTTAGAGAGAGTGGCATGCAAAATATAGTTATAAAAAAAAAACAGTAGATAATAATATAATAAGAAATTAAATCAAAATACATCAAATTAATTTAAGTAACAAATAATCAAATATAATAACCAAAATAAATCAAATTAATGTCAAATTAAATTAAATATTGAATTAGCCCTACATTGTGTCATTCAAAAATTCTTTTACTTCATAATAACATTTAGATATCAATAGATCTTTAAATTTTAATTTAAACAAGCTATTGCTCATTTCCTTAAAATATTTTGGTAATTTATTATATATTTTTGATGCCATACAGATGACACTCTTCTGCTGTAAAGCGGTTTTACAGCTAGGGATGTATAATCTGTTGGCATCACGTCTGTTACGTTTCACAACATCAGTCATCCGTGGAAACAGAGTAGGGTTGTGTCGTACAAATAAAGCCATTTCTAAAATGTATAGTGACGGAAGTGTAAGAATTTTATATTTTGCAAATAACGGTTGGCAGCTATCAGTCATTTTTGCCTTAAACATGGCCCTTAAGCATCGCTTTTGTGCTTTGAAGATAACATCTCTATCAGTAGAGTTACCCCAAAAAATTATTCCATATCTTAGAATCGATTCGACGATTCCGTAATATGCTATGATCAATGACTCTATGTTAACAGTTGATGATAATTTATATAATGCATAAGCTGAGCTGCTAACTCGTTTACTTAGTTCCTCGATGTGGCTTTTCCAGTTTAGCTTTTTGTCAATTCGCAGACCTAAGAATTTTGTGGAGTCGACTTGATTTACAATATTACCTTGGAATGTTAGATTTATGTCGGTTGAGTTTTGACTTCTTTGACTGAAATGTATTATGTTAGTCTTTTGTATATTTATTTTTAAATTATTATTGTCAAGCCAGGAAATAATTGAATTAAGGGAATTATTTATGTCAGATTCATAATAATTAATGTCATTACATTTTACCGTCACTGTACTATCATCCGCAAATAAAGTCATGTGTTGTTTCGTTGCAAAAGGCAGGTCATTTATATAAACGATGAATAACAATGGTCCCAGAACGCTACCCTGGGGGACTCCATATTTCACTTCACGTTCAGTAGATTTATAAGTAATTTCTGTATTAGTTTTGTTACTCAGCTTAGTTATTTCAGTGACTTGTCGACGATCGTTGAGGTACGAGGAAAGTAATTCCAGTACATTGCCTCGTATACCGTAAGCATTAAGTTTTCGGATTAGAATATTATGGTCCACGTAGTCAAATGCCTGCGTCATGTCACAGAACACAGCACATACAGGAAGTCTATTGTCGACTTCATTTATGACATTTTTTATAAAGTCGTATATAGCCATATTGATGGTTTTGTTTTGACGAAACCCTTTTTGCTCTTTACACAAAATATTATTTTTTTCTAGATAACTGTTAACTTCAGTATAAAAATATTTTTCATATATTTTAGAAAATACTGATAATAGAGCTATAGGCCTATAATTCTCTGGTAAATATTTGTTCCCTTTTTTATAAAGTGGTTTTATAATAGCTAATTTAAGATCTTGGGGGAATATACCAGTCGTGATACTGAGGTTTATCAAGTAGCTGAGGTGAGGGCTTATAAATTCATTTACAACCTTAATTATTTTTGTTTTTATTCCATCGAAACCAACACTTTCAGTATTTTTGAGATTTTTTATAATCTTATAAACATGGTGCGGCAAGCATGGAGCCATAAACATTGATTTTTCATATTGCCGTATGTTGGCTGTAACTTTTTTACCATTACCTGAAATCGGTTCAACTTTGTCAATAAAATAGTCATTAAATAATTTTGAAATGTCAATAGGATTAGTTATAAAGTAGTCATTATTGGATTTAATTTTTAATATTGGTTCCTTAGGAACATTTTGTCGCGTCTTGTTTATTACTTCCCAAGTCGTTTTAGATTTATTATTTGAAGTCAATATTTTATAATTATTTTGAGCTAGTTTTGTCAGTAAAATAATTTTTTTAAAACGTTTAGAGTAATTGTAATAAATGGATTTATTGTTTATATTAGGATTTGTTCTGAATTTCCAAAGTAGTTCTCTTTTTCTTTTACTACAAGTCCTTATACCCCGCGAGATCCACTTTGGTTTATTGACTGTCTTTATGACTATCTGTTTTAATGGGAAGCAAAGATCGTAAAATAGCTTAAAGTTGTCAATAAAGAGACGATAGGCTACAGTAGAGTCAGTAGCATTATAGATTTCAGAAAAAGATAGGCTTTTGATACAAGTTTTGAATTTTTCAATATTTTCATCACTGTAGTCTCGTATTTGTTTGCGCCAGAATTTGATTTTACAAATATTTTTGACTGGTACTTTTATAATCTGTGCTGTATGATCTGATAGAGCAAATTCTAACACTTCCGTCTTACAATTTTTTGTGTAGTCATGAGCAATGTTGTCTATGCAGGATTTACTAATCAATCGTGTTGCTTGCTTTATTGAGAGTTTTAAGTTATAATTTAAAAGTGTACATTCAAAATCCAATGTGATATTATTACTCTTAAACATGTCTATGTTAAAATCTCCGACCAATATAGTATTCTTATAATTTTTATTTTTTATAAATGTCAAAATTTTATCAAGTTTATTAAAGAATATATTATAGTATTCATGATTTGTTTTCGGTATTCTATACATACAAATAATAACTATTTTATATGCAGTTAACTCAATTGCACAACATTCTAATATTTTTACCAAGGAGAAATTTCTGACTTCATGTATTTCTTGCCATTCATGGTCTCTCTTTACTAATATACATGCTCCACCTCTACTTATATCACTTCTGCTAAAACATGCAGCTAAGGAATAGTTTTGTAGATTGAGGTTTAGTTCGTATCCCGTTCTCATGTTGTGCTCAGTGATACACAGCACGTCGACGTCAGTCTTTCGTTCTCTAAGTTCATCTAAATTAACCATAAGAGCGTCTGATTTATTCAATAAACCTGCAATATTTTGATGAACAATGATTAAATTTTTAGTCTCGAAAAAACTCGCTTTCTCTGTCGGGGTTTTCCAGGTTGCATTTATATTTCATAATTTGCTGTTCCATGCTGTTATTATGCAGTTGTATGACATCCATGTATCTCCTCAAATTTTCGAAAACACTTCTCAACCCACGGCTATTTATTTTCCCGGAGTATCTCTTAAACATTGTAAAATCGTAATTTAACTTCTCGTTCGAATCAAATATGTAGGCATGCTCATGTGTAGAGACATCCAAGTATAGGAGGTTATTAAAGCTCTCTACTCTCCAGTTATACATATTCATTAGCTTTCCGTATCTGAAGGTTGGTAGGCATAGTATAATATTTGTATGTTTTATTTCTTGTAGTATCTCTCGCATAACTGAGATAGTTTTCTCGTAGTCCTGAGTTATTTTAAACTCTTCTTCTCCTATTAGGATAACACAGAAGTCGTTCATTGTGAAATCGACTAGTTTCGCATCGATATTCTTTAGCAGTTCATTTGTACTGCTCCCAGGTTTGAGATAGTGACAAATCTCCGAACAATTCAGACTATTTTCTGAGATCGATAAAATATTGTTCTGTTTGTTCGTACTTAGTATACATACTTTAGGTTGTAATAGTTTACTAACTACATTTTGTGACAATGTACAGTGTTCTGTCATTTTCTGTGTACTTTTGTTTGTTTGTGATTTATATTTTTTATCTAATACTTCTTTTGTAGTTTGTGTTTCTTGGTCTTTTGTTTCTGCATTATTGTTTCTTTGTATGTCAGGATATATTATCGTTTGAGATTCTCTATGATTTTGCTCTACGGTCTTGAAAGCTAGGTCCTTGGCGAGGATCGCTGTTTGCGTATTCTTGTGTGATAGTTTTGGCACAGACTGTTTAGTAATTTTCTTAAGTCCGGGAGGTGACCATAATTTAGAAGGACTGTTGTTAATTTTCTTATACAGCTCGTTTTTCCGAAGCAATTCTTGATTATTACGTTTTAAATGATTATTTTCGAGTGATAGTTGCTCAATTTCCCTGTGAGCGCTGTTTAATTGTTCTTGCAACTGCTCTACTTTTTGTAGCAAATTTCTCACTTGCACATTGTTATCGATCGATAAGTCGGGAAGGCTACTTGTGGTGACATCTAGTGTGTCGATGCTCATATCCACATCATTTTTGTCATTCATATTAATTTGTGTGAGTGCGCGTCTTATCGTTACATTGTCATTATCAGGATCCATTTTTACTGAGTCGATGGTTCGTTCTAATTTTTTGCCTTACCGCTAGATGTCATTAATTTGTAAGAACCCTGAAAAAAATAATATGTGCAAAATTCTCGATTTGCCCGTTGAGACTCGAACCTCCGGTCGTAGTGACCGGTCGCACTGTAGTCGCTCCGTTTCACCGCTGAGCTGTTTAGCCCATACACGGACTGTCGAATTTATCGTTTGGATATTGGTAGAACCACTTCTCTAAAGAGATTTACTCATTACTCATTTAGTCATTCGTTGGTTATTATGACTCACTGTTTTTTACAACACCGTCAAATGATTTCGTTCGATAAACTGATTATTTATTTAGGGGATTAATTGACACGAATTACGTATATATCCTCGTACTAGCACAGTTTTATCATAAAATGTTATCTAGTTTCACAGTATTTTATTTACAGGTTCGGTTGTTATTATATTCCAGAGAAGATATTATTACACTTCACTTCAGTTTACCACTTATTTTTGGGGTTTTATTGATAGATAACACTGTCACGTATGCTGTATATACTTATTGATGTTTTAACGTTAATGAATTGATTAGTTAACCACTTCAGACATTCAATTTTAATTTATTTATGCAGAGCTAGTGTTTACTTGACGGCAGCGCCATCTCTCTCCAAATCCACTCAACGGTCTTTTGAAAGAAAATATACCTATTACTCAAAAATATAATGATAGTCACATTTACAGTTTGAATATCGTATGAATATATATAAAAGAGAAGAGTGCGAAGAATGTGTGAAGTATTGTGAAATTATTGATAGTGTAAGATGTAATATGTTGTTATTTTCATGCATTTTTATGTTCATTTTGTTTTAGATTTCTTCTTTTGTTTGTGTGTTGGCACGTTTGTTTACACTGAACTTCGTAACAACTGCACGGATTTGAATGAAACTTAGAATATACGTAGTTTGTGACCTGGATTAACACACTTTTTATACCGGTATCACGAGAGCGGAATCGTGGGCAGAAGCTAGTTTTTTATATTTTGAACAGCTTTGTTGTCCATTTTCTTTTTGAATTCAACTGAGAGAGAATAACTCCCTAGTTAGGTACTATGGTTTACTATGAAACTTTGTCGCAATCATGTTATCTCTGTCACCGGTTTTAAAAAGTAAAACCGATTGATACTGATGTGAATAAAGTTCCATAATAATGCCTACATATTTGTCGCAAAACCAAGGAGTTTCTTTAAGAGAGTACGCGCTCTGAACAAAAATCTGTGCCTGATTTTTCTCAATAAAAATGCGTAAAAAAAGGGGTTTTATCTCCTTTCGTCTTTGGTGTAACACTAAAGAGGAAACGATTCGCAATAATTTTTGGGAGAATACATAAGGCATAGTTTTGTTAAAAGAGCATAAGTGACTCATAGTAAAATGCCACTATTGTCAAAGAACTTCACTCTTACAACTTACATCTTAGTGTTTATTTTACTTTGAAAGCTGGCCAGTGGAACAAGCGTACGACCGTACGACCCTTACCTCCATCCATAGATCTTTGAGGCGATAACTAAACAATATTTATGCCTAACAGCCTTTGTATGTTTATCGTCTATTCAATAAACACAAGAAGAATAATAATTCTTACTTTGTTGTCAGATTCAATATCGTAACATATTTTTTGCTTTACTAGAGACGAATCATACATAGGTTAGGTACATGCACTAGATGTATACATTTTAGGACTGTGTCGTTGTAATGTCAAAACATTGGACTAGGTGTCATCTGTTAACTATTGTATTGAGTTGTATACATTGTCCACGTGGCAAAAAAAACATGTTTTCGTAGGTCAATTCAAAATGATAGGTATGCAAGGTGGAAGATGAGAGGTGTAAGGGGCTCCTATTTTTGGATCCCAGACAACCTCTCCGGCACGTGGTGCCCTGCTTACTAATAAACGGGGCTCTGGCAGCCGGCTGCCTAGCTACAACCTGACATAGCTCAACCTAACACCGGCACAGTTAAATCTCCTGGCTGTTAACGGGCAGAACTGACGGTTATACGAAAAGTTGTGCCCTGCGATCCCCAACGCGCATGCCCAACGTGGGAATTAAGGGCATATCCCCCTTTTTTAGGGGAGGCCTATGTCCAGCAGTGATCTGATATAGGCTGGTCTGGTGTGTGGATACAAAGTGAGTTTTAATTCGTATATTATTTGGAAAGAAGTAAATCTACTCCCGAAGGTCGACCTTTATCCAAAGACTTTTTGAATTTTGTAGATTATCATTGAAGAAATGGTTTGTATGCTTTTATGAGACATCCCCAGATTAACTAATTTTATAAAAAATTTGTCCTTAACTTATTGATGATAATCATTGTATTTTAGAGCAGCCACACATGACATATATAAGCTAAAAGTTTTTGGAGAAAAGTTTTGTATCACGTATTTTTAACAGAGGTACATGCACCTTGTGAGCAACCATGGTCGAAATCTCCTCTTTTCGGGATTAAATAATAAATAATAAATAAATAATTTTCTCTGTTTTAAAATGGATAGAAATACCAAAATACTGACAATAAAAACCTAATATTATTATTCCCAATTGAAAATAATTATACCTTTTATGTTGGTTAGATACTTAAATAATGTTTGGAGTAGGTAGTAATAAAGGATCTTAAGTGCTATTCATTCTTAACTACCGTAATTTCAACAAGCTATATAAGCCATTCAAATACGACCCAAAACCATAAAATATATTTTAACTACGACCGGAAGATTAATTTTGAAACGGTATTGAATGATAACCTCTCGTAGAAGTTAAAAATTGGGCGTCAAAAACAAAATCATAGTAGAGGTTGCCTCTGAATCAAAATCTAAAATGCAAAAAATTCAAAGTAGTAATTTGAAATATAATATTTGAAATTTGAAATTTGAAATTTGAAAGGAGAATGCCGTCTGATGTATGGCGCTCGGTACCAATGCTAAAGTGATTGCGTCAAAACGAAACCTAATTTTTTTGAAAGATATTATACTGTTATTCATGGAATACTAAGTCTTTTTTAAGATAAACGTAAACAAATTGTTTTTATTTGATATTAGTTTTAGAGTTTGTTTTTGAAAAAATGCTTTCCCGAGACCTTGTGTGTTCAGTTTTGTCTACATAATTATAAATATTACACTATAAACATTTAAATATGATAATATCTATAATAAAAGGTTTATATACCTCACAAAGATAGGTAAAAGGGTGTTTTAACTTCTACTTCGTAGGTAGGACATTACATACATTACTACTGTGTTATACTTTATATTATTTTCAAATAATGATAGTGACGAGAAAGTAGATAGGCATTTACATCATTATAATAGGTATTAGTACTTACTGGTGAAGGTGAAATCCAAGCTAAGATCCAAGATCTTAACACATTAGTCACAACGACGAAAAGGCCATGGATGCCTCGATTGTTTATCGTTCATTATTGTGATTATGTCTAATAAAATATCTATTTTCAGAATAAACACTGCTACACAATGCCACAGAACACTCTAGTAATACATAAAAATAGGAGATAGTTTAGTAGTACCACAAAAAAGTTTCTGATCCAACCTCTTTGATTATACAAAGTGAAAAAACCTCCAATGTTTTCAGTAAATTCTACTGTCTAAAATTAAAAGTGAGGGTGGTTGCAATGTCATGGCGCCGTGCGCCGGAAACCAAATAAACGAAAGAATTTTTTACGTGATTATTAATCGAGTCGGTCTGTAAGACTAAAAAAAATGTTAAAGTTATTTATAAAATATAGCCAATTTTATGGGATACGTTTGGTTTTGACGCACTTGGTACGGGTTATCGGCATTCTCCTTTGAAATTTGAAATTTGAAATTTGAAATTTGAAATTTGAAATTTGAAATTTGAAATTTGAAATTTGAAATTTGAAATTTGAAATTTGAAATTTGAAATTTGAAATTTGAAATTTGAAATTTGAAATTTGAAATTTGATATTTAAATTAAAAATAATTGGAAAGTTGATAATACTTTGTATGATCTGCAAATATTTGTCTCAAATCTGGGTAAGATGTATTTATCTAGGATATCAGTCATGTAATTTCCATAATACAAGATTGGGGCTATAACAGACCTCGCAAACACGACGCTTTGTCGTCGCGCTTAGTCGCGAGTGTCTGTCATATGTTGGCGTCGCGATTGTCGCCGTGTGTTTTGAACAAAATGTATGAAAATTGACCCCCGCATGTCGTAGCGTCTAATCGCTCACGTTTGTCGTCCATTGCGCGCAGGCTATAAGATGCTAGTTTGAAGCAATATTATTATAGAATTGAGAACTTCTAACTACGAAGTTAACCTGCTTTTTATTTACACCAACCGGCCACCGAACAAAAATAGGTACAGACAAAGGGCGAGTCAAGGTTTTCCTAAGCTTAATCTAGATATTTCTCATGTCGCCGGTCGTCGTGTGAAAAAGCCTAGTCGAATTGACGCCAGTATCATGGGATTAGCTTCTACGTCGCTCAATTTCCGTTGATTACCCGCCGGTCGGCTTATTACGTGTTGGAGTTTGAGCCTTATATTACATGTTCTCATCAATTTTAATAGATTAGTTAATATCTTAATAAGAGCAAGATTCTTCTTCTTCTTTTTCTTCGAATGAGCTAGTAGTCAACTCTGGTATCGGAGCTATTAAGCCGAATGAAGGCTCCAGATATGAAAATTATACCTTGCCTTCTAGCGCGCTCAAATTTTAACCAGATTTTGACCAACATCTAAACGTGCCTTTCAAAATACGGAAGCACTCAGATTTAAATGCCACTAAACGGTCACCCATTCAAGTAGTAACCCTGTCCACGCGGTCGCTACTTGGATACTTTAGCTTTGCCTTGGATACATTAACTCAGATAATCTAAAAACACCGAAGTTAACCACACCATGAGCGTTTTTTAGGTGAACTGGGTGAATAAAGTACTAGCTGGGGTATTTTCAAACGTTTAAAACCTTGCCGAGTCGAATACGACAGTGTCGAATGAGCCAGAATCACATTATTGTGTCAAAGTGTATTGTGGTGTGATGCGCCATCGTGTCATGACGTTCTCCAAAATTACCATCAGCAGCATCCTATAAATCCTAAAAAGAAAGCCTAATATGTGAGTCTAGAGAAATATTAAAATAATAATGGGTTTTTGAAAATGCATTTTGTAAGGGTATCTGATTAACAGTTTTTTTTAAATTTAATATGGGCCAGCTCTTGACCTCGAGGCTTGCATAGGTAAGGATGAGGTCGACGATGGGGCGAGCTTTCCCTGAAGATGCCTATTAACTGTCTTTTTGAAGCCGTTACTTTTGGTCTTGAGGGTCGCACGCATAAAATGAATTTTAATGGAAAATCCTTTCGAGAAAGCGTATTATGAAAGTATGTACCACGAAACAAAAAAATACAATACTTGTTGCAGCTCTCTGTTCCTCAATTTACACTTGGAAAATCATCAGATACTCAGCGTGTGCTTAACGATTCCATTTCATGAACCCGAGTCCGATTAATTTCTTTGTTAAAACTGAATTGCTGGAAACCATAAAAGTAAAAATACTGTTTTCATTACGGCAATTCCATTCAAAAGCAAGGTTCGTCGATGAAAATTGAAATAACAAAAGGTCGGACTAATGATGAAGCCACAAAAGAATTGTTAAAGTGTAATTATGAGGAATTATATTTCACTTTTCTTTTATTCAAACGGTGCCCTTTCAAGCCAAAGTGAAATTTACTTTTTAAAATCATCAATGATACTTTAACTTTCATTTTGTCATTGCCACTTTGCACTATTACCGCACCAGAAATCCCACTTTCTGTCCGAATTAGCAAGATAAAGACATCGTCGAATGAGGGGCAAATTGAAATGGAAATAATCTGGCAGCCATTTTTATTCTACGTAGCGTCAGATCTACTCGGGAATTTCACCTCGAGCTATTCGCTTGCAGATGAAAAAGTTTGTGGTATCAATTTCAATTCCATTCTTGCCTTTAATTTTTCTCAGCGTTTTCATTATTAAAGCAAGATGCTCGTTACCTCCATTTAGTTGGAGTAAAAAGGCGAAGAAAGCGCTTGAAGTCTTAATGAAATGCATAAATCACTCGGTAGTTGGATCACAGACGGCGCCATTTGGTCTGCTTCATGGAGGGAAAATAACAAAGTACGCATGTGATGTCTACTGTTTATCAGTTGGTAAACATCTAAGATAACATGCTTTTTATAGAAGCATGGTTGTGTGCTACTTTCACTAAATTACTGCCGGTCCGCAGCTTGGCTAGAGTGCCTAGTACCTGGTGGTAAAAAAGTAGCCTGAAATACAAGGTCAGAAACTATGTTTTTAGCATTTTATTTATTTATCAACACACAAACATACATGTTTTATACTATTGTACCTCAATACCTTGTTAGGTTTGAATACCCTCGAGAGCAATGAATCCGGGTCACTCAAAGAATCCAAAAAATCTCGGAAAGTAAGAATGCTAGGTTAATGCAATAAATTGTATTTAATAGACAAAATTTATGCTCTACAAGCACGATGGAAGACACAGAGTGTAAAGAAGACCAGGGGAAAGATTCAAGCAAGCATGCATCGAAGAAAAAGTAGCCTACGGTGGTGGGTCTGTACTTGTGTGGGCCGGAATTTCCTCTGAAAGTCGCACAGAGCTGGTGATCATAGAAAACGGCTCTTTAACTAGCGTAAGATATGTGGAAGAAATCCTCAACGAACACGTTGGTCCATTTATGGTCAATTTGGGTGAGGATGCTATATTTATGCATGACAATGCCCGACCTCATACAGGTAGGATTGTGAATGACTACCTTCAAGAGATGAACATTACTTGTATGGAGTGGCCAGCGCGCAGCCCGGATATCAACCCGATCGAGCATGCTTGGGACGAGCTAGGGAGATGCGTAAAACAACGAAACCCTCCCCCAATCACGCTTCCTGAGCTCAAAATTGCTCTCACAGAGGAATGGGAGAATATTCCCCAAAATCGTATAAGGAACTTGGTGTACAGCATGCCAAACCGCGTAAACGCAGTAATGGAAGCACGAGGAGGTAATACGAAGTATTGAAATTCAAGAAAATCGTCATAAAGTTCAAAAATTTCATGTTTCCTATTTTTGTTTTAAGGAGAGATCAGCAGTTTTTTTTCTTTATGTAATTTTGTGTAAATAAAATGTATGGTGACTCATATTTTTTTAACTTTCATTTAAGGAGTATTAAATTGTCTATTAAATACAATTTATTGCATTAACCTAGCATTCTTACTTTCCGAGATTTTTTGGATTCTTTGAGTGACCCGGATTCATTGCTCTCGAGTGTATATACTCACATTAATCGTTAATTATTACTGTTGCTAGGTGAAAACGTCTAGAGCAGTCCATATTACTCGCATACATGCAATATTGGAGGGAGATGCAATGATTACAAATCCATTATGATTTGCATGCATAGAAGTATATTCTAAGTTTCATTCCATAAAGTATTTTCTCCGGAAAGAAGTTGATTTAGATTTGATCACTGTGCTTTTTTACATTGTATGGACCTTTGTTTGACCACGAACTCAGCTGATGTTAAGTAACGTTGTGGTTTATGATGGAGCACGAAGGTCCAAAAGACACCTATTCACTGTAGACTTAAAGAGACGCGGGTTATAGTTATCAAGAAAGACAGAGGCCGGTAGAGAGTTCCAATCCTTGGCAGTTCGCTTATTAAAGGTAGAAGAAAACCGCTTAGTACGAATATGTGGTATATCGTCTAAGTAAGGAAGGTACTGAGCCGTGCGTCTGCTTGTCCTGAAGTGGAATGGAATAGATGGTGGGATCAGTTTATGCAGATCCTGAGAGCACTCACCGAAATGTAGCCTATAGAAGATGGATAAGCAAGAAACCTTACGGCGGTGTTCTAGACTTTGGAGCCTCGTCTTCGAAAGGTACTGCACTTCAATGAGTCTGACGACTCTTCGTTCAATCGAGTCCAGGGTTACAAGCTGGTATTTACCGAGCTGGGTGTACAGGGTTCCAACCCCTATCTTCGGAACCCAAGCCAACCCCACCTGCACGTGGTGCACCTGCTAAACAACGAACGGGGCTCTGACGGCCGGCTGATTGCGGCATAGCAAAGCCTACATCGGCACAGCTAAATCCCCTGGCCACCGACGGGCAGCAGCATCGGTGGTGCGAGAAGCTGTGCCCTGCGATCCCCAACCCGCATGCCCAGCGTGGGGATTATGGGTATATCCCCCTTTATTAGGGGAGGCCTATGTCCAGCAGTGGACTGATATAGAATGATGTGGTGTGGTGTGTGTGGGATTTACCGAGCCATCCCAGACGTGGCAGCAATACTCCATACCTGACCGGACTTGAGCATGATAAAGTCTAAGAAGCTGTCCCGGTGAAAAGTGTCCCTTAACCTATCTGTCGGACATTTATGCTTTGGTCACCTGTAATAAGTTTAGTTCCAATTACTGTGTATATATAGGTGGTGTATTACAGTAAAATTCATTGTTATATGGATCGATATACCTAAGGTCGTAGAGCTCTTTGTAAAGTACTTGTCCAGGGAAGTTGTAAATCTCTGCATTGTGATGAGGTTTACCTCATCATCACCTTCTTGCCTTAAAGTGGTAGACTTTGCATGGTCGGGCAGTTCCACACATGCGTGAACTGCGATGCAATACTTTAAATAGGTACAATGGATACCTCATACCATCGGGTAGACTATGTGCCTAATCCATCTTCAAGTAATTAAATAAACAAGCTAACCCACCCGCAGCTTCGTTTGCGTAAAAACTTGTATATCTGTATTATCTGTATCAATCGTTTCGGAATGTATAGAGGACAAACATAACATAAAAACATTGATTTTTATATTTATAGATAACTCAGAAACTGTATCAGCGCGACATTGCAACTATAGCAATAATGAGCGCGCTGACTAATATTTCTCCTCTGCGAGTCTATTTCACGCTGTCTGCATTATTATATTTCAAAGTGAACTAAATTTATGAGCAGTATTGTTTCAAACATTTGAATATTACACTGCTGTTACTATTTTTCTATTTTAGAGTTATTATTATTATGTTTTTTCCACAGATTTATTAATTCATTTGATTCCCTATGTGGGATCGGCCCTCCTGATACTTGAACGCCGCTTGTTGCGGTCTTGAGTCATTGCTGGTGTTAGGTTATATACCCATAGGCCATATTCTTGGAGAGTGTACTAGTCCAGTTGGCGGGAAGCCTGTGCCTCTCTTGCCTTTGTTTATATCCATCCCTCGTTACGTCATGTTGTGTTTATCCCTCGCATTACATGACCATAGCAGCGCAATCGGCCTTCCTGCATATTATGATGTAGTTATGATGATGATAGTGCCTCAGATATACTCATTCTGAATATCGTCTGGTTGGCACCTCCAGACAACGTGACATTTTCATTTCGGTGGCATAAATGTATTTTTTTTGTTTGTAAAATAGTAAAACACATGATTATTTTTCAAAAGTCTTAACTAAGTGTTTTTAAGTTTGTTAAAACTAGAGGATGTACAAATATACATGCAGCTATACGTACGTTGCTAAAGGAGAATGCCGATAACCCGTACCAATTATCAAAACCATATCAAAACCAAACGTGTCCCACAAAATTGCCTTTATTTTATAAATAACATTAACATTTTCTTTAGTTTTACTTTACACACCGACTCGACTAATAATTACGTAAAAAATTCTTTAGTTTTTATGGTTTTTGTTCAGTGAGTTGCAGGGTTGCCCCAAGTTTTATTCCTACCTACCTACTTAGGTAATCAGGGCCGGTCCTTAGGCGGTGCGAGCGGTGCGACCGCACCGGGCGCCTTCAAGGGGGGGGCGCCAAAATGAACCAAAACGTGAAACAAAAGACGCTCGACCGAGCGCGCGAGTCGCGTAACAAAATTGCGGGGGAACGGGAAGCGGGGCGGGGTGAACATTTGTCCGTCACTTGTTTCACTATAGTTCTTCCATCTTAGGTTTTTTGACATTTGAAACTCAATTCTGCCAACGTTCTTAACTAAAACAGTCCGAACCCAAAGCTAAAAATGTTCGTTTTGCAATCTATTTTTTTTCGTAATAAATTAATGACTTTTCATAATTAGCTATGATGCCCTAATAGATAAAGAAATATCATACAAATGGATGACAAGAATAAGTTAATTGTATTATTTGCATATCAAACAACACTTTTTAATAATATGACAGGATGAATAAGAAAATAATCCTATAGACATTAATATTTTGTATAAAAATGTTACCAAATGCGTTGCCAGTTGCTAATATAAGGATAAAAAGTCCATCCACATCAGCCTATATCAGTCCACTGCTGGACATAGGCATCCCCTAGTAAAGGGGGATATACGCATAATCCCCACGCTGGGCATGCGGGTTGGGGATCGCAGGGCACAGCTTCTCGCAAAAAAAAGTCTTCTTAAAAAGTCCGCCGAAATCAAATGAAGTCCGAAAACGGACCAAATTCAGAAACACTGATGGAAGTAGTCATTGCAGCTATCTAAATACTTGGTTTAGCGATTTGACAACGTAAAATCGATAATCGATTATACTTGTCGGTTTTAGTTTTTGACATAAAATAGGTAACTTAAATTATATGTTACTAATATATTTAAAAATAGGTATTTACAATATATTGGTATTTACATAGCAGGTATGTCGCGTGGCTTAGTAACTGCTTGCAAAAAGTGATTGTCTGTCAAATATAATCTTTTGCCCTCTGACTACTCCATTTTACGGATTCCTCAATCTATTATAATTTATTCCCATATAGATTGGCGTACTAAGCAATATCTGAGGATATTCATGTTGGGAAAAATCATGATGATGTTTGATCTTTGTTTTATTCTGTTATACGTAAATAGTACCAGCTATATTAATAAAATTTATTAATCGTCGATCAACAGGAAATTGGCGTGTCATAAACTGGTGAGTCTTCGCCTAAACTTTTTAGGATTGGTTCTTGCTCTCTTATGTTATCCAAAGTCACATCCCTTTCCCAATCCGATAATATTAATCGTTTGGTCTTTTCCACCACATTTGCCCAATTTCAGGTGTCACTTAATTGCAGGCATTCTTTAGCAATTCGAGCATCTTTTTGGCTGTAAATGGTGGGCTCGTGTTATTTCTGGCAGCATATCCTTTCACTTGTGCCCAAATAAGTTCTATGGCGTTATATTGGCAGTGGTATTGCGGAAGTCTGAGAACTGCGTGACCGTGTTCAGCTGCGATTTCATCCACAACGTACAGAGGTTTCTGTTTTTTAGTTTTTAAAATGTTTACCAGTTAACACTTCAACATAGATTCACAAGCCAGTTTATGATATCTGACTTTTTGTTGGCTTGCGTTGGCATTTTATTCAACTGGTGAGAGTGATATGGTGCGTTATCCATGATGATAACAGTTTTTACAGGTTCTTCTAGTGCCAGCAGTAAGTCCTTAAACCAACCTTCAAAGACTTCAGAATTCATTTCTTCATGGTATTCCACGGTATTTTTTTATTTAAATGCTAGCAAAGCTCCATCTACAAAACCTTTTTTACTTCCTGCATGTCAAACGATTAATCTTTCTCCTTTTCCTATAGGTACCTTTACTTCCTGCATGACAAACGATTAATCTTTCTCCTTTTCCTATAGGTACTTTCGAGGTAGACGCAGCATTATCATCAGTCCAGTACCTCGACAAAGTGTGGTTAGCATTAAACCACGTTTCGTCGATAAAAATTACGTTTTCCCAGTCCTCTATTTGTTTTGCATCCTTCAAAAAGTTACACCGGTCTAGGGCAATATCTGTGTGCTCCATAAAAAGTTTTCTTTTATTCGCTTTTTTAAATAAAAATGCAATTTCTTTTAATTCTTTTGCTAACGAAGAATTCAGCCCACGAAACAAACCACAGTCCCGGAGCGATATTGTCAACTTCTTTTACGTTGGGATACTCACGCAAGCGTATCACCAACTCCTTCGATTGTCATCTCAATACATCTCCCATTTCCCTTATAGTCCAGTCATTTAAACTTAAATTAGGTAAGAATCTCGGAATTCGAGATACCCAGCTGTAAGTCTGTAAATACTTGTATATTGACATTTTATTGTACATTGATATTAGGCATTTTAGAATGACCTACCAGACAACATACACTGGTTGCTCTAGTTTGCTCATACGCCCAACAACCTCCTGTGTTCATGTGAAAAAGCAATCGTGAAAAGCATTTTTCCTATGACGCATGCTTGTCACAGTTTTCACTGAACATCATTTTGACGTACCTATGTTCAAACCTAAGTTATTTGACAAAAGAGTTTTCATGTCTTTTTCATTCAAAACTTTTTACGCCATTTAATTTTATCATTTTCTTCTACAATATTAGCAATACAAAAATAATAAAAATAATTATAGTTCTTGATGTAATAATTAATTTGTTGAGATATTAAGACCCAACAATGATAATGACAAAATAATGATAACAGTTTTTTTATTCGACGATGGTGTCATTAATCGATTCAAAAATCGTTCAATGTTATGTGGCTGCAATCACTAGTTATGGACTTTGACATCTATCAAAAATACATTTAAAAGATGGAAATACCATAATGTTTGAACCAGAACATAATAAATAACAGTTGACAATCATTAAAATTATTTTTTTATTTGTCCACCACTTCACTTAGAGGTATTCGCGCAAACTGGTAATTCGCACGAACTTTTGACAGCAGAATAATCTGAAGCCACTGCTTTTTCTGGTGGAAAATAAAGCAACTGCTTACATTTTTTTAAGCTATTGCATAGCTTCTATCGAGGGCCTTGAGCGCGGGGACCGAATCCAGAAATTCCGTAACGAAAAAAAACCTCACGCTCCCCACTCCGACGGGCACGGAGGTGTGGCTTGAAGGCCGTGCATTGTCTAACGTCGTTTCTTTTCGGCAGTCTTCGACACGGTGTTTGTGTGCGTGCAACTAGACGTATTGTACGACTCTACGAAGCTCGCACAAATCGAGACGATCACCACGCTCAAAAAGTGTAACTTGAATTAATATCAAAGAAAAAGAAATACTGCATAAATAAAATAAATAAATAATTATAATTGCATAAGTTGATACAAAATGCTATGCAATAGCTTTACCGCGGCAGTCCCCGAGTGCCACACGTCTTTTTTTTTATTTAGTGGGGCGCCATTTTTAGTCTTCGCACCAGTTAAAAATGTTAATAGGACCGGCACTGTAGGTAATGGACAGAATAAAACAGGGTATCGACATCGAGATCTGTATTAATTACTAATTACTATTTTAAAAACATACAGCCAAACTAGCCAGACGGAGGCACATAAATTTATAAGGTGTGGGAACTTGACAATCTGTTTCTACTTCCACTATAGCACCGAGAAGTACTTCCCTCGTATCCAGCCGAATTGTGCAGGGTGACTCCGGGACACCTCACTAGTTCCGCGTGAGTGTCTGGCAAGCTCTCGTCTCCTTGCGTAGCTAGGCAATCGCCTACAAAATGACTTTTTCTCCTTCCTTTCCTTCTTTCGATAAGCGCCCAGCAGCAAGGCAGAGAACAGAGCGGTGGAGAGATTCCACTCCGAGCGAAGGTTCCCTATAACGGGAAACACTTTCACCAGTTTACTTTAAATTTATATATCTATTAAGATTAGAAGTTTGAAAATTATAATTTCGTCAAGCCGGCTATGGCGCACGGAGCTTGCGACGAGCGGCGTGGTGTCGCCTTTGAGTGGGTCTAGGGTCGACTGGCTGTGGCTGTGTGCAACCTAAAATGTCTACCTACTTTCTTGTCACTATCATTATTTGAAAATAATATAAAGTAGAACACAGTAGTAATGTATGTAATGTCCTACCTACGAAGTAGAAGTTAAAACACCCTTTTACCTATCTGTGTGAGGTATATAAACCTTTTCTTATAGATATAGTAACATAGTTAAATGTTTATAGTCTAATACTTATAATTATGTAGTCTAAACTAAATGTGAACACACAAGGTCTCGGGAAAGCATTTTTTAAAAAACAAACTCTAAAACTAATATGAAATAAAAACAATTTGTTGACGTTTATCTTAAAAAGGCTTAGTATTCCATGAATGACAGTTTAATATCTTACGAAAAAATTAGGTTTCGTTTTGACGCAATCATTCTAGCATTGGTACCGAGCGCCATACATCAGACGGCAATGTCCTTTATGCTGATGGCCAATTACAATTAAATAATGATATAATATAACAAAAATAATCAAGTCTACAAATATAATTACAATAGATAGATAAACATAATGCAACTTTGCATTGTAAGCTACCTAAGCTAGTTTAATAGCAAATTGCTACAGCTGGAATCCGCAGTGCCCCGTAACTTAAATTACCTTACCGTTTAAATAATTTACACTCAAGAAAACTAAGTTCCCGTTCGCATGTCGTATAAAGTACGATTTTATCGCGTTTACTCTACAACAACTGTATTCGGTGGGCGGTTCTCAGGTGTTAAGGATTTAAGTTCATTGCTCAGTCGAGTGGGAGGGTTCTCTACTCATATATCTTAGAGAGCGTTTTGATAAAGCTTGTAATGTGCCTCAAGGGGAACATAGTTTTTAATATATAATTAGTTCGTTCTTTATGGTTAGGTCGACCTTTGTTAATTGAAACATGCGCACAATTTATTTCTGGCTTTATTAACTTAGAAGGGCAAGTCTACATAATTATATGAAAATCAATTGCCGTGCATTTAGTCTCGCACGAACTGGAAAATGGCTCGACCCATCGTTTTGTTTTACTTCTTAATACAGGAATTGATTTTGAATTCTGAGTATTTTGATTTCAAAAAATTTTTTGTTGGTATGATGATCAACGGGTATTAATTTTACCCTGTTATTGTTATTAACATAAATTTTAATAATAAATTGTTTTTATTTAGGCAAAATGTAATTTTGTAAGAAAATAAAACACTTCAGTTGCTTCGAAAAATTTTCATGTTGATTTACGCTTTACATTTAAAAGCGCTGGATTTTCATTTTTTGTATCATGCAATGCACAGAGATGGGAGTTCCTGAAATTCAAAAGCTGAAAGTAGAAAGTTTAAAAGACAATATATTCTCTGAGTGTTGTAAAACAAAATCAAAGCCCAAAAAAAAACAAAGGTAGTCTGTGAAGCATGCTCTTCTACTTGCAAGGAAAATTGACTAGCCAGGGAATTTTGTGCTATCAATCCTATAAGAAAACTGAATTTTATTGCGATTGTAAGAAAAGTAAGCAGCCCGGCTGGCTGTACACTATAGGTAGTCATAATATGTATTGTGGAAAAATGTTATTGAATCAAAAAGATTCACAAACGTATTTATTATAGAAGTTTTGAGTTCGAGCGTGGGTTGTGTTAATTTGTAATGTACGAATGGTCTCTCCAGAACAAAATAGAATATTAAAATAAACAGACTTACACAACTAAAGAACAAAAAGCACTTAGACTACCTAACACGGTTAATTGTCATCTTTACAAATAATAAAAAAACGCACCCAAATCGGTTGACCAGTAAGAGTTTCGGTGCCACAGATAGAAACACAGACAGACAGACAAACTCACACACATAGCGGTCAAACTTATAACACCCCTCTTTTTGTATCTGGGTTAAAAATATGTTAACATATACTCTAATAAATATAAACATATAAAAGAGAACTCCACTCACTGACTGACACACTCATCACGAAATCTCAGAAACTAAAAGGACTAGAGATTTGAAATTTGGCACAGGAAGTGTTTGAAGAATGTAGGTAATAAGAAAGTTTATTCTTTAGCAAATAGTCTTTGTACTATTGAGTAAGTCTACGTGTGAAATTGCACCTCATGATATGTCAACCTCTGTTCCATTGTGCCTATCTGTGTTGACAGAACAATCTCATTAAGCACACAATAGTGTAGAGGCTATAAATCAAGGCATTGTCGCGGTGGTTTGTATGACGTCACGGTATTGTGTACTCAATTATGAGGTATCGTGGTGTTTCCCGGCCCTTTGTGGGAGTTTATGTGAGAGGAAGTAAACAAAGGAATGTTATTACCAATTAATCGTAGTCAAGTGATGAAATTAATATACATTTGTACAAGGAACTGGTATTTGCTCATTACTATGTATATATACAATTATTAGATCTTCAAAATGACTTGTCGAATACTCTTTTATTGTCCTGTAATTTTGCAGTCCAAAAATGGTAAAAATTCAACAAAATCAATGGCCCGTCAGTCCTTAGTACTGCTAGTTGACTTTCAAAATAAGATTATAACATATTAAAGTTGGTTACAAACAAGCAAAAGTTTATGTGTAAAATGATTGTCTCGTCCAGTCTAGTCTCAGTAAAAATAATGAAAATATTATTATTATTGTTTTAAAATGTATACAAGATGAGTTTGAATTTGTATGTAATCCGGAGAAGGGGTAAATCTACTCCCGAAAGTCAACAACATCTGTTTAAAGACTTTTCGAATTTCATAGGTTTTCATCGAAAAAACAACTTATAAAGTTACACCATAATTTAAAAAAAAGCTGATTTTGTTAAACTTTTTCCTTGACTTATTGATTACAATAATTTTAGGGCACCACATACAACAAAAATATAAGATTCAAGTTTCTGGTGAATAGTTGGTGAATAGTTTTGGATCACGCAGTTTTAACTGAGGTTCTTATACCTGGTGAGCAACCACAGTCCAAATCACTTCATTTCGGGATAACAAACTTACCGTGTATAAGCCTACACGGTAAGTAGATTTATCAGCAACGTTAGCAAGTAAAGTGAGTTTCTGTCTTTTTCCTGTCCAATTTATACATTCATAGTGAACATATTCAATGTTGCGACTGTATGAGTGTCAAATCAAATATAGTTATGATGTGGTCTAGGTTCTGAAAGCCTAGTTAACATTCAAAGAAATGACTATTTGAAAGTAAATGGTTCAGGAAAATGAAAATGAATGATCAATCATCATAACTTAAGAAATAATTATTTATTATTCCTAATTGATTTATTGATTTTTTTTGCTTATTTGGCCTGTGTAATTAATTATTTAGTTCAGAATTATTTTGTTTATTACCCTATTATACCCTCGAGAGCAATGAATCCGGGTCACTCAAAGAATCCAAAAAATCTCGGAAAGTAAGAATGCTAGGTTAATGCAATAAATTGTATTTAATAGACAAAATTTATGCTCTACAAGCACGATGGAAGACACAGAGTGTATAGAAGACCAGGGGAAAGATTCAAGCAAGCATGCATCGAAGAAAAAGTAGCCTACGGTGGTGGGTCTGTACTTGTGTGGGCCGGAATTTCCTCTGAAAGTCGCACAGAGCTGGTGATCATAGAAAACGGCTCTTTAACTAGCGTAAGATATGTGGAAGAAATCCTCAACGAACACGTTGGTCCATTTATGGTCAATTTGGGTGAGGATGCTATATTTATGCATGACAATGCCCGACCTCATACAGGTAGGATTGTGAATGACTACCTTCAAGAGATGAACATTACTTGTATGGAGTGGCCAGCGCGCAGCCCGGATATCAACCCGATCGAGCATGCTTGGGACGAGCTAGGGAGATGCGTAAAACAACGAAACCCTCCCCCAATCACGCTTCCTGAGCTCAAAATTGCTCTCACAGAGGAATGGGAGAATATTCCCCAAAATTGTATAAGGAACTTGTTGTACAGCATGCCAAACCGCGTAAACGCAGTAATGGAAGCACGAGGAGGTAATACGAAGTATTGAAATTCAAGAAAATCGTCATAAAGTTCAAAAATTTCATGTTTCCTATTTTTGTTTTAAGGAGAGATCAGCAGTTTTTTTTCTTTATGTAATTTTGTGTAAATAAAATGTATGGTGACTCATATTTTTTTAACTTTCATTTAAGGAGTATTAAATTGTCTATTAAATACAATTTATTGCATTAACCTAGCATTCTTACTTTCCGAGATTTTTTGGATTCTTTGAGTGACCCGGATTCATTGCTCTCGAGTGTATTAGGTCTTACCTAGGATAATTAGGTGTGAGGTTTTAAATAAATACAAAAATACAAAAATTTGAGACTAATCACTTTTAATTATAAAATTTTATGCTAAAATTATTATAAATATTGTTAAAAAATGTAGAATATCAGAATTAGATTGCATTTAGATGGAACCATATGCAACATCTTAATTTTTTGACTTGACAACCTCTGTGGCGCAGTGGGCGAAGGTCCGCCTGAGACGCAGAAGGGTGGGGGTTCGATTCCCGCCGCGGGTCAAATGTTTGCATGTTCTGCAGATATTTGTCTCGGGTCTGAGTGTTTTCTACGTCTGATATGTATATATTTACAAAAAAAAGTATTTATATATTACATCAAACTTGTGGTTCACTTAACACAAGCTCTGCTTAGTTTTGGGCTATATGATGCTGTGTGATAGTCAAGCATAATGCATTTTTTTTTAAATAATCTAAGTCTTAAAGCGACCAAACAGAGAAGAATTTATGAAAAACTAAATAAATAAAATAAATAATTAATGCTGGACTATCACACATCATCATGTAGCCCCAAACTAAGCAGAGCCTGTGTTATGGGAACCACATGATTGATATATTACATATTTTTTTTTTTGTAAATACATACATATCATGCATAGAAAACTCTGCTTGACTAATGTTTATTTAATCGTCTTTGTAACTATTACATTGTTTTTGAGGATAAATACCTAAAGGATTTGTTTCCCCTTCTCTATCACTACCACTGATTATCTGGAGTTAGGTTTTCTCGTCTCGTTAATCTGCCAAGTGCAGTACCGAGCAGTGTACCTGTAAGAAACTTATTCACTTCCAAGACCAGAAATCCTAATTGAGTTCTGCTATTGAAGTCGACTGAGAACGGTTTTCTACGTTTTGCTGAGGTATTGCGAACAATTTTTGAATAAAATATACCCGGCGTTAAGTTTGAAATAATATTGTGGTCACCGGGAGACGTGAGCGCGGTCGTTGCAAACGATAAAAGCATTACATTAACAGGAATATTAAAACGTGATAAACCACAATTCCCATTTATATGTTATAGTTCTTTGAGCGGAATCGTTTGAAAAGTAGTAAAGATAGGTATTCAATTTTAAGTTGTTCAACCAGTTGTTTTATTATTTGAACCAAGGGGGCAATTGCGCTTAAGCTGAAACCGAATTGAACTTGATGAAGTCTTTGGAATGGATCAATGGTAATATGAGTTCTTAGCAACAACTTCAGCGCTAACAAGTTCAGTCAAACGCTAAAGTATGAATGCGTTTTTTGCTAAAAGTGTGCCACGACTGTGTCGGCATTAAATAACTGATGAATTATGGGCTTCGCCCACAGATAACTTATCATCATCATCATCATCAGCCTATAGCAGTCCACAGCTGGACATAGGCCTCCCCTAATGAGCGCCATTGTGGCCGGTCCTCAGCTCTATTCCAGCAGCGGCAGCGTTCCGTAGATCGGATTTCAGCATCCTACACTACGTTTGCCTGCCACCTGTCAGTCAGAACACTAATACTCTCATGGAATTACACCTTGTATTAACGTACAAGCGTTTAACATTCTCGATTCACCACTAAAACAGAAGGCACTAGGAGACCTTTGACGCGTGTAGTTGGCGATATGCGAGAGTTGCAGTTAGCGGTTAGATATATACAACTTGCAACTTTGATGCAGTTGCAACTAGACCACACTTTTCAGTTCACCATAGCCTTATAGGTGTTAAGTAAACTGGCATTAGCATTCTTGTCAGATAACGACCGTGAGTGAAGTCAAACATGGCTGACGCGACGCGAATGCTTCCTGTACATTCGAAAGCCGGAACCGCGCCGGAACAACACTTTCCGCGCCACAAATCACTCTGTCACTTCTGTTTTACATTATTTTTATTCAGCAGGCCTTTGCCACTGTGAACTGAACGGATATTCAGTTGTTTTTAGGTTCACAGCGGTACCCACGAGAATAAACACGCACTCCTTTCACACCACAAACGTTCCATAATCAAAACATACGATCATCGAGATATTTATACTCTAGATCGAAAAAGTGTCTGCACCAAAACTCTGCGCATGCTATCAATAGGCTAGATGCCTGAAAGATTCTATTTAGTTCGTTATTTAAATTATACAAGAATATTAGACACGTATTTTTTCTTTTGCCAATTAAACTATAAATGATAAAGATATAGTGTGTTGAAGTTCCGCGTAACGTCACGGGTAAGTACACTTTTTACATACAAGTCGTCACGAGCCCCCACTCCCAAACTTTTGCGCTCTATAAATTTGTCAATTTCTATTGATTTCATAAATAAAAAAAATTCGTGTCCAATATTTATATATAGATTTTTTTTTTACCCAGGCATCATCCCTAGTTCGCGGACTTTGAACACTTTTCAAGCAACATTAGGTTTAGTGCAAATTTGGCCTTTTGATATTTATTTATGTCAAATACGCTTGGACGATTTTTGTCAATTTTCACTTGAAGACTATATAGATACTCTATAGAGTTCTTTATAATTATCTCGATGCACAAGATATCATTGTCATACACATTGTGTTGTTGTTATTAGTCTGGTACAGCTAGGCAGGTTAGTGTTTAACCTTCCATTCTAAATTAAAAGCAAAAAGCCGTGTCCACACAAACAGAGCATAGTTCACGCGGCAGCATCGCAAGTCAATGCCTCGGTATGTGTGGACGGGCGCAAAAAAACAACCCCGGTTGTTTTTTTGTGCACGTTGCCTCGCCTGAGCGTGACTCGTGGTCGAGCCATCCACTGTCGGTAAACGGGACGCGCTCTGTGCGTTCAGTGAGGGAGGTTGCTAGAGAGCTTCTGATGGGCTCGGCCTGCCTCGCGAGGCTTGCCTTTGTGTTTCCGGAGTGCATCGCGAGGCTGGCTCACGAAGCCACGAGCCCATGTGCTCGGTGTGGACGCGGCTAATGAAAGATGCCTATAATTAACCAATGCAAAACCAAATAGGTATTGCTTTAAAACGTGATGACACTTTGATGTGATTGGCTGGTTTAATTGGTTCTATCATTTTTTCGCTTAGTTTCGGGCCTTTTATACTGTTGGCCTAACGAACATGATAGTTTGAATATTTTAACGTAATGTTTACATTTGGAAGGGCGAAGTGATAACGCTCTTGGCACTGTGCTCGGGAGTTTTGCCAAATGAAAAGAAACCACTGGTTAAATTTTTTGGCTTTATTAATTTTTTTATCGTTAAATACAAAGTACCTAAGTTAGTCCTAGCAAATTATAACTCAGCGGTATGCTTTGTACTCACTTTGTATTATTATACTAGGTTCCTGTCTTGCCAAAAACTGGGTTTTGAAAATTGCGTCCAAGACTTCTCTTTAGCAACAGACAGCTGAATTCAGACAGTTCTTGGATGGTTACTCTGTATCTCTCCATAAAAACCAATAACATAGACACATTAATGAAAACTTGCTAAAATGCATTGACGTAAATGGTCAGCAGACAACCAAGATAGCTGACATAGCTCTCAGAATCAGCACATTGAAATGACAATGAGCAGGCCACATAGCCCGTAGAGCTGATAACCGTTGGGGAATAAAGGTTCTCGAATAGTGAACACGATCTTTAAAACGAATCGTTGGAAGACCCCCCACCAGATGGACCGACGGCATTGTCAAGATTGCAGGTGGGGAGAGAGGGCTCAAGACCGTTCTTCGTGGAATTCTTTGGGGGAGACCTATGTTCATCAGTGGACTTTATAGGTAGTTATGATCATGATAAAGCGGTCAGTAAGGCATGAGCTGCTATTTCTGCTTGATTTCTACTACATCAGTAGATATTGGTTGTAACAGTACATGACTCACCACGCCTTTGAGTGCCAGGGCCATGCCAGAGTCGCCTAGGAGCTAATTTTCGGCTTCTTTTGAAGAAAAGTAAATGTTTTCATAAATTCATACAGATTGGTTTTTAGCTAGAATAGTACAAGGAAATTCAAAACCACAGCTGAAAAGCACAAATACAGAGCGTATTAGATAAACTCAATTTCATACCATGTAACATATTAAAGACACTAAAAGTGAATTTTATTCCTTATCTCGCTCAAACAGACGGCTAGACTAGTACAGTATTAAAGACCATCTTTACCGAAGACTACAGAACTCTTACTTAAACAGATGCTAAGCAAGGCAAAGCAAACAAGGCAAAGTACGGAAACTTTTAACGTGAAAGTGCATTAACATTTCTTGAACAGGCTCTTGGAAGGCAGACGGTAAGCCACAAGTCAAATAGACGTTCGAGTTGAAACAAAGGCGATGGTCCGAACTGAAACCGGGATTATGCAAGATTGAATATTGAGGGGAATATTTTGTTCAGGGGGCGTACCGTGACATACCTTCATGATTCAGTTAGCGATTCTCAGTTTTAATGCAATTCAATAATTTGCAACGCTCTTCATTTTGACCCGACTGCGAAGAAAGGAGTGCAATATTTTAAGGGTGAATGTATGTGAGTTTTTTTGACTGTTGCCGTATAGCCCAAGCGGCTGAATGGATTTTAATATAAAACAACAAAAACTTTTTAAATGTTTATAACGTTAAATTATTAATTTGAATAAAGAACTGAAATAATTTAATCATAATCATCATTATTTTTACAGAGGAAAGTACTTGATTCTTAAAATATTTTTTTCATCTCGCCTTGGATGAACGGGAAAAAACGCAATAAGGTTTTTATTTATAAGCTTGTTGCTTTAAGATTTGTCGTGATAGCATTTGAAACTGCATCAACTCAAAGTTGATTAATAGTAGTTATTGGTACAAACCCTTTCAAAATAGGCCATTGTTTTGTATCGCTTTTGGAACTCATGATCTTCGATTTGATGAAATGAAAATATGCTTTCAAAAATTCTCAGAGAGCTATCATAATTGCTTATATTCTTTTAACGACTGTTGAATCTTGTGGTTTGAATATTTAAAGCCAATCTTTCTGTACAATCTAAACTGCAGTTTCCATTGATTTTAATTTTAAAGAATTTTAGCAGAAATTGATGTGCTTCGGCAGTTAACATGATTAACTAAGAGGTTATAGAGCGAGATAAGTTTCATTTATAAAATGCATGTTTTAGTAATGGCTCGTAGCACAAAACATTGACCCCCTTACTTATGAACGCTACTTAAAGTTAATCAATACTCAAAGTTAGCCCTGTCACTGTTTGTCATCATTGAACGGTCAGAGATGGCAATAGCTTAAGCATCGTTTATCTTTTAAAAGATGTTCATAAGTAAGGCGATATAATTTCAGGTTTTAAACAAAATAAACGTTCTAGAGGAATATATCACACTAATGTTATAAATGCGAAAGTTTGTGTGTTTGTATGTTTGTTTCCACTTAACTCCACAATAGCTGAACAGATTTGGATGTAATTTGGAATATACGTAATTGTTCATGACTAATGATAAATGATAATTGAGTTTGTGACCTGGATACACACATATGCTACTTTTACTCCCGGTAGCATGCGAGCGGAGTCGTGAGCGAAGGCTAGTGAATTATATACTGGCTTCTACCCGCGGCTTCGCTCGCATGGTACCGGTATAAAAGTAGTTTATTTGTTCATCCAGGTCACTAACTATATATATTCTAAGTTCGTCGAAATCCGTTCAGTCGTTTTTGCGTGAAAGAGTAACCAACATTCATCCATACATCTGTCCATCCATACTCACAAACTTTCGCATTTATAATATTAGTAGGAAGTAGGATTTGACGTTGACAAACAGTACTATATTTATGAGTAAAAACACTTTTTTAATTATAATTTTATTAGAAAAACACCTTTTTAAATTTAATTTAATTAGTAATATTACATTTTTACTTTTAATTTCATTAATAAAAACACATTTTAAAGGAGAATGCCGTCTGATGTATGGCGCTCGGTACCAAGACTAAAGTGAGTGCGTCAAAAAGATATCCAATAAGTTTTTAGTCGATTCTACTGTCAAAATAATTAAAAATTAGGGTTATTGCCATAGTAACACTTTACATCTATGTTTATTACCATAGCAACGTGTATATCATTGGTTGTTGTAGTTTAATGGCGGCGTGCAACGGAAACCAAATCAACAAAATATTTTTTTACCTGATTATTAATCCCATCGGTGTGTAAAACTAAAGAAAATGTTAATGTCATTTATAAAATATAATAAATTTTATGGGATACGTTCGGTTTTGACGCAATTGGTACGGGTTCTCGGCATTCTCCTTTAATTTTAATTGTAAAAATACATTTTTATATTTTGTTTGAAAGTAACATACCACTTACGAGTATTATACCGTAGTCTTGTCTTGTAACAATACCAAGCTACGTTTATTGATCTCGATTCCTCACGTTAATATAACTACCTCCTGAACATACACAAGCAGTACACGTCCACTGATTAATTACGTGTACTAACCGAACCAGATGTTTGCTGAGTGAGAAATTGGTACATTTGGACTATCTTCGCAAGATTTGAGATAGAACTTGCGACATAGGTGAAGCTGGTGATTGCATAACCAATAAATTGAATTGAAGTCGACAAGAGTCCAATTCAACTTTACAATTGAGTTTCACATTCTAACGTTTGTTTTATAGAGTTGCTACTGATAGGTTTGTGGCTTCGTACTGAACACTGGTAGAGAACAGCTATAATATAAAAAAAGGACGAAGTACTATAAAGTATTATGTATGAGTACATCCGCTACGGCGTAGAATTTTTTTACATCTCACATACGGTCAAGTGGTCCAAATTAACCCGAAGCTGTGGGTACCATTTACTTAAAAATAGCCAGACATAGAACCAATATCTATAGTTCACTACATAAATGTTTGTTTTGGGAATAAAGGGAAAATGATAAAAAAGAACCCGCGACTAACAGCGCAAAAGGCAGAACTTTTATTAACTTATCTATGAGGCAAGTCTTTGCAATAATTGTAGTAGTTAATGACATAAACACTGCAACTATTGCGATGACTATATTCGATACAGCAGAAGCAGAATAGTGCTATGAATAGTGTCACTAAGGGATGGACCGGGCAGTGCCCGGAGCGTGGATTTGAAGTGTTCCATACATTATGTATGAAAGAATTCATACCACACAGCGCATCCGTGTTCCGTCCGGGCCCGGATGACGCTCGTCTATACCACGGTTGTTGCACGGACCCGCGCCGTCCTCTACTGTTTCACACAAAATGTATGTAACGTGTCAAATCCATGTCCCGTTCGGGCCACGTACACAACATGCCCCAGGCCCGGTGTGATGAGAATCATCCATAAGGCTACAGCGTGTATTAGGAACTATCCCAATAACCCCACCAAGCCGCCCAGCGGTGGGGATAATTTCATATAATTTACCAATGATCCGTAGCAATTCCGTATTCTGCTACGACGTTGTGGTTTCGCGTAGTTTCCCTACGTCTACGGCCGACGCGGCGTAGCGTAGCTTATTTCTAAGTGTGCTACGAGTAGTTTCGCTACGTTCAGTGCAGCGTAGCAAACAAAGTATGCTACGTATACATTCGCTACAACGGGCTTACCGTAGCAATGTAAAGAACTCAAATTAATGGACAATCCTACTAATATTATAAAATATGTGAAGGTTTGTGAGGATAGATGGATGGATTTATGTTTGTTACTCTTTCACGAAAAACTACTGAACGGATTCTGATGAAACTTGAAATAGGTATACATACTCGTGACCTGAAAAGGGTGTAAGAGTTTTTAGTATCCATATTTGGAACCCAAGCCAACCTCACGTCCCCAAGGTGCATCATGCAGAATAACAAACGGGGCTCTGGCGGCAGGCTGATTGCAGCAAAGCGCAGCCTAACACTAACACAGCTAAATCTTGCGGCCGCTGACATACAATACATCTACAGACTATTTTAGTTACCGTCTTTTGAAATGTTGATTAAATGCTTAATACAGACACATTATAATTGGTAAATCCCTGGAATAATTAACCGAACTGTAATTAGATGTAAAATGTGGGTGGGTACATACAGTGACAAAATAGATGACCACTCTAAATTATTAATATCAGTTAACAAACGTTTGATTATATACAAAAAAAGCTTCGAGATAGTACCAACCTATACTCTAGAGCCACTAACGCAGGAAAAAAATATTCGCACCAAAACTCGACACACGCTGCCTATTGCGCAGACATTGAACACTATTCAAACGTTATAACGTCTAGTTTAGTGTAAATTTGGCTTATTTCATGTAGTATCACTTCACTTCACTTCTTTATTAAATGGCTTCTGGGATAGTTATCCACAATTTAGCCAGTATCAAGTATAATAATTGTCCATAATAATATGAGGCGACGTAGTACGGTTTATAAGTCCAGTCGTCCAGTCTTCGGTCAGGTCCTGTTTTCTGCTATAGCCATGGCGACTATAACAAAAGACGATCGGCACACAATTTTCTTCATCAGAGAATTCCCGTTCAATCTTCTTTTATTCCATTTCACTAATACTTGTGTCTTATAACTAACATTTATCGGTTATAATACCATGAATATTAAACGACATACATTAGAAAAACACTAGAAAATAAAATTTAATAAAATTGACAACCGTCGTTCAAGATGAAAAAAATGGTGTCCCATGTAGTATCAACGACGCCCGAACGGCTTATGACAGTTTTCTATTGACGTACTATTAGTAAACAGTTTTCACTTGGAGAATGTAATTCTATAGAGTATTCAATTTCGATGATTAAGAGTCTATAAAAGGACACCATTTTTTTCATCTTGAAAGACGGTTGTCATTTTTATAAAATTTTATTTTCTGGTGTTTTTCTAATGTATGTCGTTTACTAGTCATGGTATTATAACCGTTATACGTTAGTTATAAGACACAAGTAATAGTGAAGTGGAATAAAAGAAGATTGAACGGGAATTCTCTGATGAAGAAAATTGTGCGCCGATCGTTTTTTGTTATATTCGCCTTGGCTATACCAGAAAACAAGACCTGACTGAAGACTGGACGACTGGATTTATAAACCGTACTGCGTTGACTCATATTATTATGAACATTATACTTGATACTGGCGAAATTGTGGAAACTATCCCAGAAGCCAATTAATAAAGAAGTGAAGTGAGTCTATAAAATGACTAATTAAATTATGTACTTATTTAAAAACAAAAAACATCAATCAATGAATTTTGTTAAAATATGTATAAAAAACATAAACTATAATATGTAGTTTATTTTTAAATGACGTAGCGAAATATAATGACGATTGAAAAATCGGAGCATAAAGATGTTATTACCTTTCTTGCCTATCTACACTTCTACAGAAATAAAAAATCGGACCATCTATTTGTTGTATTATTTCTTGTCTATCTACAGTCCTCTGCGTGATTATATCAATGACTGTTTAGGAGAGTGTGTATCGCAGTTAGAGCGTTAATGTGTCCGTAAATTAATTACATGCAGAACAATGATCAAACAGTTTAGCCAGTCATTAGAGATGTAGGCAACTAAGCAAAGTTAATTGAAATAATGATTGAACTTCATCATATATATAAATCAGTAGATACCAAAATAAAAACTTATATTTCCAAATGTGTCTTTAACTTGACTCACAAAAGGCTCGCGTGGGCAAAAGTTTAGGATCCCGCATGCCCAGCGTGGGGATTATGTGCATATCCCTTATTTTTAGAGGAAGCCTATGTCCAGCAGTGGACTGAATCGTCTCGTGTTGGTGGGCCGGAGTCCACTTAGAAGGCGACAGATTGATGACCAGTTCATTCATACAGTATAATCGTTTCTAGTGAGTCGTACCCCATTGATGCACTGATTGTACTTAGGCTATTCTTTAACGACATACCAACCCTCGCATGAGCATAGTGTCTAAACCACGAATATAAAATACACATTCCAAGCCGTCTTCATCATCATCAGTGCACTTAGCAGTCCACTGCTGGCCTCCCCTAATGAGCGCAAATGCGACATGTCGTCAGCTCGATGCATCCAACTTCTACTAGCAGCTTTCCGGTAATACAATTAAATCTACCACGAAGGGCATGGTTTTGTAATATCTACATATAAGGTAAATTAATCTAATGTCATACATTTTAGCTATTTGGAGCAACGGTCCTCGATTTTGATTAAGGTTGTCTCCATTGTATGTGAGTATTTCTCAAACTAAATGTACGTAACGCAAAAGTTGTTAGGAAACATAATAACATAAGGCTTGTTATACAATGGTGAAAAATCGCTTCGCACGCCTTGTGACGCGTCTCTCATAGTGCGAGTTCGATGTACAAGGACGTAATAACCAATGATCACAAGCTTACATATTTCCCAATCATAAAGTTTCCCTACGAAGCCCCAGTTCCTAATTCGTCCTTTACCATTGCGGACATGTTCAGTTATCACCGATCTGGATACCGGAATTTGGTCTCAAAGGATGCGAGTAATAAAGCCTTACCCTTGGTTCGATTAAGCCAGTAAATCAGACTGTCGAGTCGCATAGATATAGCGGGTTAGCCTGTGATTTCACGTATGCCTGCCTTCTATCTCGACGGAAATTGCCAAGAAAAGATGGCGAGGGCCCGGTTTACTTTTATTTATTTTTATTTCCTCGGACGTAGCGGTATGAGGACGCAGTGGCTTGTAAATTTTTAGTAAACGACCTTTTACTTTGTAATTTACTTACGCGGGTTTTTTTGAGTCATTAAGATATTTGTCATTAAGATATTTATAGCAAATCGATTTTGGTCTATGTAGTGGGAAATAATAAAACACCACAAGGTTAAATATCTATTTTTATTCAGATGCCTTAGGTCAAAATGCACCTTGAATCGTTATTTTTATATTACAATAATAAATAAATAAATAATAAATTCACAATGCAGAGAAAAATCAGCAAGAAACTAAGCCAATAAATGTCATACTATATCAATCCACTCCTGGTCATAACCTAATCATCCCTCTGTTCTTCCGGAAGAAAATGAGAAAACTTTCCATTCGTCTCCGAAGGAGCATTTTAAGTTTTTCTAAATAAAGAGGTACTTGTTGAAAGAAGCAGCCTCAAATATTGGTAAATCCAGTACGTCTACCAGTCTGATAATCTGATGCTCAAACAAAAAGTAACAATGCCTTCGAACTCATCGTGGTTAGTTTGAGATGTAAAAAAAAATATCAGGATAATCCAAATTTTGCGATGCAAAGCTAAGGAAATCGAATTACTGATTCCTGGTAAGGTACCTTATTAGATTGATAAAAATATCGTAGGCAAAGTTTTTTTTATAGATATAGCGACCATCAAAATAATATTTTGTAATGTCCTTTTTGTGTAAGGTTTTTCTTGTATACCTATATATCATAGTGTTTTGGTATCGTACTGTAGTATTATTGATTTTTTAAATGACTCTAAAGACTTGAATAAATAAAATAAGAGAACATAAAAAACAAGTTTTGACTTTAACCAACAATTTGACTTATCTCCAACTTGCTTAGCACTGATCACTAGGCAGTCAAGGCACGTGAAGGTAAATTGTTAAATTGGTACAAAGCCAGCTGGTACTAAACTAGCGTGGTAGATACGAGTACAAAGAATGATTCTTACTGCCAACACAAAATACACTTTATATCAATACGGTAAAGTTTTATTTATTTTAACTCATTTTGATTTTTATAGCCGATCATTATTTTTTACAGCTGTTTTTCACGAAGACCGTCTAAATAGTTTAGTTAAGGTTAGTAAAATGTATAATGGGAAAGTAAACTACTTATAACACACACCCGTCGTAAGTTTGTCGTCGATGTAGCTGTGCCAGCTTTAGGCTGTGCTATGCTGCAATCAGCTAGCTGCCAGAGCGTCGTTCGTTAGCAGGAAACACCACGGGTGAGGTTGACTTGAGTTCCGAAGATGGAAGATGGTAACCCTTACCTATAACAGCCACGTAAGTTTTATGAAAGTTTAGAGCTAAAAATAACCACCTTAAGTGCTAAATCAATACTAACGATTCGTTTTGTACGTCATTAACAGGTATTTTCCCATAATTACAGTCAAGGTATAATTAGCTGTGTTGTTAAGTTTTTGAATAAGTGATAGAATTGTTTATTATAAACTGTTTTCGTAGCATCTACATTTATATTCTAGTAATAAAATTGAAATAAAGTACGCTTAAAATACTCCTCAAGGAAATTAGTTTGGTGTGCTGTGTAACATGTGTTTGCAATAAACGATCTTGTATCTTGATAATCGTGTTGAGAAATTTTTTTTTAGCTTAAAGTTGTCGATAGTTTTTACATGGTTACATTTGGACAATGGTTTTAATCTAAAAAAGAGATGTGGGTAATGAAATAAAGGTCGATTCACACATATCAGTGAAGCCACAGTTCCGACACAGTACCGGCACTCTACCGGCACTTTGTTAAATATTATACTTAAATATATGAACGCATCTCCACTTGTCAGTGTCAGAAGACATAGTGCTCTCATTGTCAGTGCCGACAACTGCAATCACGGAAGTATTCGTTACTGATTAATGACATGTGTGAATAAAATCACTGACGTAACACTGTAGCACAGATACTGCACTGAGCGGACACGGCTTCACTGATATTGTGTGAATCGACCTTGTGAGTCTTGCGTTCTGACAAGATAATACGGTGTCCTAACATTTTTTTTTTGCATTTCTCTAACGCGGCTTCCTACGTGAGCGATCTGGACGCAACGCGAAGCGGCAGGGTTAAGCGTAGAAAATTTATAACTATTGAAGTGTCCTACGTGACCAAACGCATGCAAAGTGCGAAGCAGTGCGGCGCGAATTGACGCGAACGCGATCAGTGCTCAAAGGGTGTCTAGTGCGAGTTTTTTGCCAGCCCGATCGCGTTTACGTTTACGCAAATTTATATGGAATCGAGGTAGCGTCATCTAGTGAGAAACGTGTGGTACTGACTCTTTTCCATACAAATTTGCATAAACGCAAACGCGATCGAGCTGGTAAAATAACTCGCTCTAGGCACCGTACGATGATGTAGTACGATTCGCGTGCACGCAGGACAGAGTCGCGAAGCGACACGCAAATCTGGTAGATCGCGATCTACCAGGGCGATTCAAAGCGATTCAGAGTCGCTTTGAATCGCCCTGGTAGGACGCCGCGTAAGTAATTCCACCGTATCCAGGTAATTAATTATACTATTAGTTTTAATGACTGCTGTCTATTGTCACTGTATAAATAGACTTGTTTGTGGAATTACAAACCTGCCCGCTTTGTAGCCATAGGGTAATGAAAGGATGAATTTCACATGCGGGTGGGTAAATACGGCTGCAGACCTGCCCTGTACGTTTCTTGTTTACCTACCATTATGTATTTATCAGCTCCCATACACTCAAAGGCAACGTGGAGTCCATTTCAAGTTGCGTGACACTTTACGCCCCCCGGAAACCCTTTTATTACGTCCAATGTCGCGGAAAATATGAAAATAGGTTCATATCGAGCCTTTTATGTTGAAAAACGACACTTTTTCGATGGCATCGTGCATAAATTGTATTAAAAAGAGTGGTATGCGCAATATACGATTGCGGTATGCATAGCAAGTCGCAAAATGTGCGGATATTTTATGATTCGCGTGCGATTTGGGCATAGAATGACAACTAGGTAACGAGCAGTAGGGAAACTGAAGGTAGAGAAGTTAGCTAATATTGTCGTCACTTTTGGTTTCAACAGAAGATCAGCGTTGTGTTGTCATAACACAACAAATGCTGAGTTGGATGCCATTTTGTGATGACGACACGACGTGTCTTATGAAGTAGACGAGAAACACACTAATACGTTCATTGTTAGTCTTAGGTATGTGTACTAAGTTTTAGTATGTTTTTTTACTCTGTACTTTTTTCTAATATTAATCATCACAAGTAAGTTCTTTCTTTCTTTTTTAAATTCTCCTCCAATTATTGCAGCTTTCCCTTTTTAGGTTTTTTGTCCTACTGCGCGTTATTTTGTACTGCAATTTGTCGTTGTTTTTTCTTGGATGCCGGTCGAGTTGACGCGGTGGGCATGCAAATATATCCATCAATATTCATAGATTTTGGCGTCACCGATAATTGAGTCTTACCTCACAGCGGTGACTTCGATTTTCATACTCGTTACTGCGACTGCAGCAAAAAATGTTTAGTCAAAGCCATGTTTTGAATTAACAACGATTAAGCTATGAATTTTAAGTCTGCCGAAAATATTCAGATCTTCATTTATCTCGCCGATACTTATTAAAACATCCATTAGTTAAGTGTTTGTTGATCAAACCAATGCGGATGAAAATATATTTTTATTTATGTTTAAATGAATATAAAATTCGTATTTAAAAAGTACTATAAGTTCTATAGTGCAAATATTTTGTAGCGTAGACATTCCATCTGTAGTAGCTGCTTTCAGCGAATCAATTCTGCGCGCACCTACAGGCGGACACATTTTACGGACCGCAATCTTCATAAATCTCGACCGAGACGACCTTTTGTCTTTGTCCCCTTCTCTTACGGTTTAGGCAAATTCAAATCTACCGCAAATTGGCCATACTGCGGGCTTGAGCGTGCGTGTTACATCTCTATTTGAGAGATGCCTTTGTACAGGTAAATAAGGGCAAAACTTCGAAACTTATGTAAATCTAGTTATGTGTGCTCCGAATAAGTAACTCGAAACACAATAACATAGTTTTTCTTATCCTTTTCACGCATAGTGAAAAGTTGTCAAAGTGCTTCATGAATACGGGAATTGCGTTTCTTACGAGTAGGCAGATCCGAAAGGTCGAATTAAACGCTTGGGTGCGATGGTATCCTTCAAGTTAGGCTTTGTCCTTTACTGAAAAAAGTTATTATACTTGAGGGCCCGCTTTGTTCAGTTTCAGCTGAACCAAATCTAATATTTTAGGAAATAATAACGTACCTAGAGCTGCGGACTCATTCATTATGCAGGATCCCGCTCGAAATGTCTATAAAGGAGTTCTTTGAATATCGCCATTACATTAAATTGTTATCTACCACGAGACCCTTGGCGCACGGTTTTTTAATTAAAACAGGCAATTTGGCGCTGACTTATCCCAAGTTTTACAATTATGTTTTGTCCTCGCGGCTAAGAACTTTGGGAAGAAAAGAAATTTATTTTTTAACGACGTTCTGCGTAATTTATATTGTGATGTCGCATTAAAATTGATTATCTTGAATTCATTTCAGAATAACATTGGAAAAATATCATGGTGTCGAGAGTCAGGTGGTGTACATTTGCAATATAGACAAGAGCCACGATCGGAACGCTGACCGGGAGATTTATCGAGTGTAGCCTGCGTTTGGCGTGCTCCAACTACTCTCCGTCCAACATTGGAAAATGGAAAAGTTGTCTCGAAGTAACCCGGGCTATCGGGGCTCTGTGTAACAACAAATTTTATACTAGCAACTACGTCGAAGTTTCCACGTACTGCTCAGCAATAAATAATAATGCCTGAATATTGAACGCGATCGATAAGTAATATTTTCAAGTTACTGTTTACGCTTTGGATGTGTATGAATTTTTAATTCTAGTAACATGTTAAAACTTTACTGCGCTTGTAGAATATTCCAACACTACAAAATGAACAAAAATATGGTAGTGATTGAATATTCATGAATGAATCCCGGTTGAAAGTTTGATAAGGAATTATGGTAATCATTTTAGATTGACCTAATCCATATTGCGGGTCCCCAAGTTTTGGTACTCTTCGAAAACTTAAGAAGGGTATCACAAATAATGATACTAGTTTGAAAATTATTATTTTTCTTTTTAAACTGGTAAATATCTTTGCTATATTCTTTAGCTTTTACATAAATATTATTGGAATGGCAAGCAAGCTGATATAGGTACATTACTTAAGTAAGTAATGTACCTATATCAGCTTGCTTGCTCTGTATTGTTTCAAAGTGCTTAATGCTTAATGCCAGCCTAATAACGTGGATATAACATGATATCACCACGTCCTTATCATATTACCTTGAAAGCTTGTACAATACCAATGCATCCCTAATTGATGTTTTGTTATACAGGTACCGGTTCTTGAGTGCGAACGTAGTGTAGAACGCCCTCCGGCCAGGTGGAGTGACTATCTGCGAAAGGCTACTGGTAGAAGCCGGATGTGTCGATCTGAGGACAGGGCGCAATGGCGTTTAGTAAGGGAGGCCTATGTACAGCAGTGGGCTGTAGGCCGATGTTGATGATGTATGAATGTATATTATTATTTATTTATTTTTATATTATTCACCAGTATGGTACGACTTTACACCATTATAAATGAAATATATTATAATACTGATATTATAAAGGCAAAAAATGATGTGATATGTGAAATCTCACATAATCAATACAAAAATGTGAGATCGTTTGTTTATTACGCTTTGAGGCCTTAACTACTTAACCAATTATCATAAAGCACAGAAAAAAACATTCAGTACAGTACAGGAGGAACAGTGCAGTTCCCGAGGGATGTAAATGTAAATGTAAAAATATTCCTGAGGGATAAAAAATAACTTTTAGACAGATTGACAAAATCTACACAAACGCAAGCGAAACTGCAGGCAAAAGCTTCAAAGCGTGAAATATTTGTGCCTCTTTCACACCAAAACTAAGGTGTGGATTGATCTGAATTTTTTTTTCCACGGATAGTAAAGCTAGTGGTATAATTGACGTACTAGATAGTTTCAATTTTGTGCCAAAGTTCAGTTGGCAGCAGATCAATGTTCAAAATTTATTATCGAAAGTATAAATTTATTTCTAACCTGTGACCATGCATGTACCTATCTAGCATTTAATCTGTGAAATTGATATCGTTGTAGAGTGGTTGCGGGGCGCATGTCAGGGTCTCCGACACTCCAATGTTTCACCGAGAATGGTGACACACAGTGCGGTGAGAGTCGCATCGCGTAGGTTTTTTATGGCTATTAAAAAGACTACGCAAGCAGATAAAACTTTTGCTAAGTCTTTATTAAAGAGGATTGCAGTAATAATAGTATTTTTATTCTAGTATTTAATATTGAAACCTGTTCACTCTAAAGTTGAAGACACAAAAGATAATGATCGGGGAACACCCATTTGCGTAGGGAGTTCCACTCCTGGGTGGTGCGCATCATAAAGGTGGGAGAAAAGCGCTTTGTGCGCATTCATCGTTAAAAATACCATATATCGATGTAACAATGGAGAGCGTTTGTTTATCCGCCGGTAATATGGAGCTCGTGAAATAAAATTGGACACTCCAAAATGCAACCTAAAAACTAATATTTAAGATTTTTGAACGACATGCTTTGGCTATTTCCATGATTGATGACAAGTCTATGTTGAAAAAAAGCGAGTTCCGGTGCCGCACCGATACGTGTGTACGTCTGAGTGCCAACTCCATTCCTTTATTCTCACATCAAGCTTTTGTTCTACAGACCTTTAGTTTTGATATTGGATTCCGACCACGTTCTTTTGCCAGATTTATTGGATTACGTTTCGCAATGCGCTTGTGCTGGCAACATTTCTATTCGAATGTATGGTAACAAAATGTTTATTGCTGCTTAGATATCTGCGGTGTGATATTACCATCTGTGTTGTCTACGGAATTATGTTCTGTTTTGGGACATGTTAGATCAATAAAAGCTTTAATGGAAATAAACACATTTGATCGGTCTTTGTCGATGTATTTAAACAACGTACAGTTTTTATTTGCTTTATACTACTTAAAGTGTACCAAACGGTGACTCCCAAAACGTACATCTGCTAAAGTTTAACTATGATACATTTTTTCTACTTATTGAAATGGTTTTGAATGTTCGCTGAAATGAGTTTATTTCTCAGTTTCATTATCAGAGGAATCAAAGTAAAGATGTAAAGAAGCATCTTTCTCGGGGATAGATCAATCACAAACTTGAAACGTTTTCCATCATCGTTCAATCAAACTTTCTCATTGAAGCCACAGATCAAAGCACGTGATCTGGACAATTTAATCGGGTCACGCATGCTTTCAACTTATTGAAATCATTGAATATAGAAACACGGTTCCACTTTGGGTTTCTTACCTTTACCCTACCAATATGATAATGAAATAAGTATTCAACTGGGGCCTCATTCTGACGATTCGATAAATTTGATTCTTTGATAGAGATTGAGATATATATCGCGAGAATTGTCAATTTTCATACAGTTTTGACAGGTACCGCGATATTGATCTTATAGAATCAAAAATATCGGATCTTCAGAATCAGACCCCTGATTCCATTTTCAGAGGCCTAACTCGGTTGCCCACCGAAATGGTTGGCATTGGACCTTTATTTGCAATCTTTGAAATTTCATGTGTCGAAATTCAAAGAACGTCAATTGACAAACTGTCAAAGTTTGTAAAAACAGGACCGGTGCTTATCACTTCGGTGTGCATCTGAATTACTAAATGAGGCCCCTGATGTCTGTTTTGCTCTCTTCTAAGAAATAATACTGTTCCTGAGAAACCTGTACATTATACTAGATAAACACTTTTTTTGGATCAAACGTACTCCATGTCAACTACATTAAGGGTACCTTCAAAGTGGCTGACATTGCGGAGAAACTTAGAGAAACCCGCCTGCGGTGGTATGGACACATAATGAGACGCGGCAGTGACCACATGACAAGACGAGTGTTGGATTTGGAGGAAGGTAAAAGAGGACGTGGCAGACCACCAGTGACCTGGCAGCAAACAATCAGAAACGACATGAAGGCCAGCAATGTTGATACGGAGATGACGCAAGATAGACCACTTTGGAGAAAACATACAAGGAGGGCAGACCCCAAATAAATGGGATTAATGCCAGGAGAAATAAGAAACGTACTCCATGTCCTTTTCTGTACCCCTGACAACGTGAATGCGAAATTTCATAATGATTGGTTTAGTAGATAAGGTGTGAAAGTTTAACAAACAAATAAAGAACTATTCGCATTTTTCATGAAGGAGGAATGTCAGGAAGTTAGGACAATAGTTAATTATTATCTTAATCATTATTTATAACTTGATATCTGTGTTTATTACTAAGCAATAATGCTGTCGTTCTGAGTGGGACCTTTATAACTAAGTGCTTTTGTGTTTTGCAAAACAGGTAAAGCAAATGGCTACAAAAGGTTCCTCTAACTCGTTTTCTATAACGATAAACAAGCGCAAAAATGCAAGGCAAAAATCAAGTTCAAGTTACTACTCAGTTAGAGTTTTATTCCAGGCCCTGATTTTCGGGAATAGACATTAGTATCACATTACATAATTACCGTGAGAACTGACAAAATTCAATGTAAAGTCAATTCTTGCGACTTTCATTTCTAACGTGACAATAATCTCTATGCTTGAGAATCAGGCCTCTGAGGTCTGATTCTCGGGAATAAACATTATTATTTCAATATATATTATACCACGAGAACTATCAAAATTCTAAGTAGATTGAAAAGAAAAGAGTAGAAATATATTTATTGCTGTAACCTCAGATTCTGGGCTCAAGTCATGTGAACCCATCGATCTGCATATATTTCAACATAGGTATACTATTATCTAAGCCTCTAACAGCAGATAATACACAAATCAACACATTAACAATTCATAGGCTAAGTAGGAACGCTTGTCAGATGCAATTATCGAACATTAATCAAGCATGTGCAAACACCGTTATTATAACGTAAATACATAACGTTGTTTATATAACTACGTGTATTGTATTATGTGTAAGCTGCTGCATTATTATCAATAACATAACCGTGTGTTTGGGTCAAATGTTATGATGTCTTTGTATGAATTAGATTTGCGGTAACCGCAATATCTATTATTTTTTATATGATATAAAAACAAAGTGAAAATTTGTTTTGAAATAATTTTATTGTTAAGTGATTAAATATTGAAAAAATAGATATATGGGACAAAATGTAGACTAATTATTATCTTTTACCATGGAATCTTACCCGCAGCTTTGCTTGCGTGGTAATGGATTAAAAAGTAGCCTTTATGTTAATCCAGGTCACAAACTATGTATATTTCAGGTTTAATCCAAATCCGTTCAGTAGTTTTTGCGTGAAAGAGTAACAAGCATTCATTCATTCATCCATAAATCCATACTCACAAACTTGCGCATTTATAATATTAAGTAGGAAGTAGGATACCGTTACCGTCATCGGTTGGGTATATATACGATTTGACAGTTTTTCAAGGGAAAACGAAGCGTTGTCAGTAACGACCAGTTAAAGAACCGGCCGTTAGTAATTTTTAAGAAATCCAACTTCCTACTAATATTATAAACGTGTTTATGAGGACTCACGCAAAAACTACTGAACGGATGTGGACTTAGAATATAAATTGTTTGTGACCTGGATTAACACATGGGCTACTCTATATCTGTGTATCACGTGAGTGAAGCCGCGGGCGGAAGCTAGTAAGATATAATATCAAGAATTCTTGAATTATGATGTATCTCTCCAACGACGGTGCCTCAGTGCTCATTACTCAAGTTCTTCAAAGTAATCTTAATAATTTGTGAACTGGAAACAAAAATAAAAGCAACAGTCCAACTTACGACTCTCAAGGCATTAACACCGGAGCTTTCATTGAAAAATGTTTCCTTCTAATTCATTAACCAGCGTGCTTATTTATTTTCATAAAATTGTCCTAATGGCTCTCAGAGGAAGAACTGTCGTTGCAAATAAAACCATCTTTCGGTAGTTAATTTGGTGAATGAATCACTTTCGTTCGCAGGTCATTGAGTTGTTTTTGTTCGTGCGTCTAGGAGACGGAAACCTGCGTCTGTCAAGCGAAGTAATGAGTTATAGTCAGTGTTTACCGGAAGATGACATTTCTCGAATCGGCCCATTAATTCCTAATGGAGCGACGAGGGGCTACATTTCATCTGTTTGGCTGCACACCAGGCCGAACCGCAGCTATTTTCGGTAGCGTATCCGAAAATTTATAACTACGAGTTAGTTCTAAATCGTTGGATAGCGGCAAAGTAAGTGGGATTTATTGAATGCCTCTTCACGGTCTATTTGTTTGTGATGTGGGCTGGTGATTTGCCATGTTTTTTTTCTGAGAGCTTTCGCCAATTTGGCATAGTTGTTTTGGAATGCTACTGCTTGGGCGGGCGGATCAATTGTTCTATTTTTATCCCGATTCCGTTAAAGTGCTAGGATATTTACGGCGAACAGTTTTTGTTTGCTACAAATTCGTCCCTGGAGCTACTGGCATGTTTTTGTGAGATTCTCTATTTTGCTTGCAAAGTAATCGCTTCCTCTCCTACAGGAATGATTTACTAATTTTATATAAGACGACCTCTGTGGCGCAGTAGACCGAGACTCAGAAGGTTGTGGGTTCGATTCCTGCCGCAAGACAAATGTTTGATGATTTGCAAATATTTGTCTCGAGTCTGGGTGTTTTTTGTGTATGATTTCTATGTATTTACATGCTGTTTACACGCTGTTTTACTAGGTACGTTTTTAAGAAAAACGTACCTAGTAAAACAGCGCTGTGGTTCCTAAAATACAAGCTCTGTTTAGTTTTATTTATTTATTTGGGGTAAGTCCATTAACCACTTTAATTTATAGATTTTTACATGGTTGGAAAAAAAATACCTTGTCATTGTATTAAATAAAATGTTGGGTTGTTTTTATGTACAAAACCTAAACTATCACTTTGAAATCTAAAGCTTCTGAATGCAAAACTAACCTCCATTCATACCTAATCAAACTTTGAAGCAGATAAGTGTCACTCATTTCCCAAGGGAGGTTGCTGGTCAGGAAACTCGATTTGAATTTCGAAACTGGCTGTCAAACTGAAACTTTTTGGCTTAATATGTATTCTATATTCGTATTTTGTTAGATAGTTGGGCAACTATGTTAGGAGAGCGCGCTTCAAACAAAAATCAGTGCCTGATTTTTCTCAATAAAAATGCTTAAAAATGCTATGTCGTTTTCTCTTTTGTTTAACACTAAAATGAAACGAGACACAACCCATTTTTGGGAGAATAAATTAGGCAAAAAAATTTTGCTCAACGCGTACACTCCCCTGATAAAAGCTCCTTGGTGGCGCTTCATAGGTTAAAAAGAGGCTGCATTATTAAGAACCTACGAGTACATAATAAGGAAAAGGTAAGAAAAGTATTTAAAAAAAAACTGTTTTATTCAGCTGCCAGAAACCTACCGGTGTCTATTCAATCGGTTGCCAGACTAACGAGAAGCACTCACAATTTAAATAAATTTATTACATCTCCAATGTATTTCTTTTTGGAATTCATCTAACGAATCACATTGTTCTTGCTCATCTTTGAAGCTCAGTTTACGTTTTAAGGGTCATTACAAACTTTGCCAGTAGGTATTTCTGGACTACGAAGTAGTTAAGTTAGGCATATCATAATTAGGCACAGCATTATCCACAACCCGACTTTATCCACTGCTGGATATATGCTGGGCTTCCCGAAGTATGCCATTCACCACGGTCTTGTGCTGGTCGCATCCAAGAAGCCCTTTCGAATATCAATTGTTTAGTTGCTTGATAATAATACTGTGGTAATTTTAAACTCGGGTTTTGGTTTGCCTTTTAGGTCAAATTTTCTCAAAAGAAATCGCTTTCTATTTTCACCATATCGTGTTTATTTTAACAAGATAAGTAAGTACATAAAATAATGTATTTTATTTAAATTCTGTTATTTTTTTAAGTTAATATCCTTCCGTTTTGTTGTTTTTTAACAACATAATAAATTACATTTGTGTGCAAAGACCTTTAATAATTTAAAAATACCTTGCTTTAAAGCGTCCCCCAGTTTTTATTGAATCAAAAGATTTAGCAAAATTTCGCTTTATTTGAAGTGAATTTCAGGAAAACGAAGTTCTTTATCATAAGTTCATTAAGTCAGCGACGACGTCCGACGTCTTGTGTTGGAACTCTGTAAGATGAACGATTTATTATGTTGCTGAATTCACTTGAAAATAATTCTGACTTGTGTATAATGTCCTACGAAGTTGATCTTGTGATTTACACAAGATCAACTTTAATATTACTACATAGTTACTATATTTCTTATTACACATACACCTCCATCCGTAATTTTTTTCGCATAATCTTCTACATGCAAAGATTGTCTAGAAGAGATCGCTTTTAAGCGATAAGACCGCCCATTGTACTTTTTATGTTTTTGTTTGTTGTTTTGTTTTTAAATGAAGTTGTACAACACAGAATTTTCATTCTATCATTCGTTTGATAATTACTATCTTTGATATTTTATTTTGTTATTAATAACTGTCAATATAATAACGGCCAGGTGGAGTGACGATCTGCGAAAGGTTGCTAGTAGAAGTTGGATGCCTCGAGCTGAGGACAGGGTGCAATGAGGATCCTGTTTTCTGCTATAGCCATGGCTTATATAACAAAAAACGATCGCGCACAATTTTCTTCATCAGAGAATTCCCGTTCAATCTTCTTTTATTCCTTTTTAATACTTGTGTCTTATAACTAACGTATAACGGTTATAATACCATGACTTATAAACGACATACATTAGACAAACACTAGAAAATAAAATTTAATAAAAATGACAACAGTCGTTCAAGATGAAAAAAATATGGTGTCCTTACTACACTATTACATTATTACACTTTGACATTTTTATAGGCTGATGATGAACTGCTATATAAGTATTTACTAAACGTTGAATCTTCTGTGTCTTAGCTTACAGAATATCTTTCCTGTTTCACGAGATACTTAACTTTGGACTTTACGAGGACTGTTGAAATGGTCTTTTTTATTTTCAAGAAACTTTAGCACAGTTATAATATTATTGTCGAGTGTGTTGCAATTCTAGGTGCTTCCATATTTTTTAAATGTTTTTTACAATAGGTAATATACGTAGGTAATGAAATAGACTTTTTTCTACTTGTTGCATTGAGCGAGAAGTTTTAGTTACAAATCAGAGACCGCCAAACAAGTTTAACCTGTATCATGAAAACCTCCTTCCTTAATGATCTTAATGATCGAAAGTAGAATGAAGTATTTCATTATAACTGTTTCGAGAGCATAAAATAATAAATTATTAAAATCTTTATCATCATCATCATCATCACAGCCTTTAGCAAGCCCCTGCTTCTCTTTGAGCGGCCTCCCACAATGAGCGCCCATACGTTCTGGCCTCAGCTTGATGCAACCAGCTTTTACCAGCAGGATAAACATCTTGATCAAATTAAATATAAATAAAATGGAATATGGCTTGACAGACCAAGCAGAGTTTTCCAAATTTTGTCCTTAAAATCCTCCCTTGAAAATTAAGTCTAAAAAAGTTAGCAATGAACATGAATCTTAAAAAAAGTATTGCACTTTAAGTAAACATTCATCAGCCCTATCTCCATCTTCTAATTTAAACTTCGGATACCGAGAAAACGATAACTGTTAAAACTTATGCTTTAAAAACTGGCGGGAAATTACCGGGATTAATGTCATTCTAAAAGTTTCACAAACATCTCAGAGCGGGAGCCAGTCATAGTTTCCCTCTCGATATAAAAGTGAGCTAAGTAATTTTTTGACTTGACATGTATTGTATTTAGTGGAATCCACTCGAAGCACAATAACATTTTTCCATAAAAAAAATATTTTGACCTTTACTTCTGTTTGCTATTTTTCATGACGATTTCTCGCAAATCTGGAAAATAAAACTGGCTATATATTTTATTTTATTATTACATAAGTAGATTATATAAATATGTTTAGAGCAGCAAAATTAATGATTTTATCAGTATTAATATACCTACATTCCTATTTACTGAAGGTGACGACGAAAAATTTCTTAGGTGTAAAAAGAAAATATTTATGTAGAATTGCAATAAAGGACAGCTAAGAAAAATGATACTGGACCACTTAAAAGGAATTAACAGCTTTTAAATGCGTTCATGTAATTAAGCGTAACAACTTGTTATAGGTGTGTTATAAGAGGTTAAAATATACCCACGGTCTCTGCACCTATCTGTTAAGGCCTTGGAAAGTTCTGAATTTTTCCTTGAGGTGCAATGAATCTAGCGCGGTGTTATTAGAAAGTTCTCGCCCTAGATTTATTCGCACTCTGTCTTGAAATTCTCGACAAGAATATTATAGTTCAGAACTGAAAAACTTGCAGACTTTTTTATTTACTGAGTGTTTGGTAAATTATATTAGAAATGTTAATAAACAGATTTTTTTATGTTAATTAGACCGCGATTCCCTCTTTTTAGGATCTTGTGGCTCATTTTCGGAGAAAGAAAGTTAGTTCTGTCGGTAGAAACCTAGATAACTAATACACTTTTAGCCCTGCGGTTCCCAACCCATATGTCTAGCGTGAGCATGGGCATTGCCCCTATTTTATTAGGGGCGTCATTATGTAGATTGATAAAGGCTTGAATTGTTGCGCACAATTTTTTATGTTTTTCTAAAAACCAGATTGTCGAAGTATAATGTTTTCAACCAAATACATTATATATTTACATTATATATTTACCTTATTTAAAATGTTGTAAAGCAGTTTTGTGCGATAAGTACCTACTGGTACCAGGGATTTGGTAAAATATGTAAAATAGTTGTTGCTTTTTCAAGTGAAAAAATTAAGATATCCACAGCGGAGATTTGAACACACGACCTCCGTATTGTAAGTCGGGCATCTCCCGCCGGGATAGCAAGGCATGTAAGCTCTCGCAAGTAAATAATATTTTCAACTCAAAGAGCGTCGAACAAAGACAAACCGCACCTTGAACCATAACAGTATTTGCAAACAAAGCCTCGGTTTGAGGAAATCACAGCACCAACTCGAAAAGTTAAACGACTGTTGTTTTACTTGTCAAAAAGTAAAATTCCACGCTCTCGTTTCTGTCCCCATTTCTTATGTTAGCTGGGAATTCTCGCTTTTGTACGTAAATTACTTAGTAACAACTTTTATGGCGGGTTTTAGTATGGAATTTTCTAAACTTTTCGAAAAAAATACTTTCTAAATTTAAAATATGTTTTGTTTAAAGATTTAATATATATTTAGGCTACCACAATTATAACTATTGCGTAAGAAAACTTCCTAATTCCTCACGTAAACTAAATAAAATACTATTATTATTATTCAATGCAAAGGTGTTTAAACTTTAAAATACCAAATAGACGCCAGTGCGCAAAAAAACATGTCAAAATAATTACATTAAAGCAGGTTACAATCTAATTTTATGCGTATCGATACCATGGACCCCGACGTAAAATTGCATTATTTTGCACACAAAATTGGATTCCGTGATCAACGGGGATGTGACCGTAAAGCCTCAAACAAAATTATCGGATGCGATTTTATATCGTAATGAACCTTGCGACTTAAAAATTGCTAAATATATCTCTTCAATATCTTTAACATTATCTCGGAGTCAGGTAGGTCATGATAAAAATAGCCTTCACCTTTTTCAATGTATGTTATTAGTATAAAAATTGAAACAGAGGCTAAACTGATGAAACTCACAGCGTCTCCACTGCATCTTGCTCTATTGTGAAATTTAAACTAAATAAATAAATAAAAATCAACCCAAAGGAGAATGCCGAGAACCCGTACCAATTGCGTCAAAACCAAACGCCCAATCCCATAAAATTTATTATATTTTATAGATGACACTAACATTTTCTTTACTTTTACACACCAACGGGATTAATAATCAAGTAAAAATATATTTGGTTGATTTGGTTTCCGCCGCACGCCGCCATTAGACTGCAACAACCAATGATATATACGTTACTATGGAAACAAACATTGATGTAAAGTGTTGCTATGGAAATAACCCTCATTTTTTATAATTTTGACAGTAGAATCGACTAAAAACTTATTAGAGATTTTTTTGACGCACGCACTTTAGTCTTGGTTCCGAGCGCCATACATCAGACGGCATTCTCCTTTCATCAAATTCAGTTAAATATAATACATACCGATTTTTTAAGATAAGGTAGTTAAATTAGGTTAAGTGTATTAATAACTCAAATACAGAATCGCGACTCTAAATCGTGACTGTAAGTCGCGTCCGTTATATTAAGGCGTGATATTATGTAGCGTGCTGTTTTGAGGCAGTCAACTAGCCGGAATGGGTGGATCTACCGAAATGCCTGTGATGCTCAATATTCAAATATGTGCTTACCTTTGTAATTGCTTTTGTCTTCTAAATTAAGCTATTATGTAGGCACTTTGACAAAGTATACTCATGTGTGCTTATAGATAGTTAGATAGATACATCTTTAAGCAACTACATACATACAAAAAAGTAAGTTGACTAATACAAGACTAAAAGCATAATATATAATGTGTATTCCTATGTAACACAAAGGTCAACTCGGCGCATAATTTCAACGTTCAGTTAAATAACGTTTTAATTCGTTACAATACTAACAAAAACAATAACACACACCGGTGTATATATGTCTACGAGATGTTTATAATACACCTCCCCTAATAAACTGGTAGATTATGTTTATAAAACCTTTAGTGATGCTGGGTACAACTTCTCGCCCCGCCGACGTTGCTGCCTGTCGATGGCTAGAGGCTTTAGCTCATTCATAATACTTAAACCAAAATTAAATAGTGTAAATGATTTAGAGGTAGCAATATCTAGGTCAAATTTACATAGAATTAAGACTAAAGCACAGGTCATACTGCAAGCTAAACTAACAAATCTGTTTCATGTGTAATATGTAGTTTTCAATACTACGGAATTTAAATTTGAGGCGGCAGCTAAATTATGAACGTACGTGAGCTAAGCTGAGCCAAGCACAGAACCAGTTTAGCTCGTGGTTTAGCCCGCGTTTATCTTTCAGGTATGAGGGCTTAAATTTATTTCTAACAAATAACAATTTAAATCCTACCTGAAACAGATTGCACGATTTATTACAAAGATAATCTGGAACTTTGTAAATAGAAATTCTGGTCTGTTAATAAATTTTCTGTTTTCATTAACCCGCGTAGTCTAATTTTAAGTTAGAGATAATAATTTGTACCTTTGTGAGAGGAAGCGCTTAAATTTAGGGTGACAGTTTAAATGTAAGTAGAGAAAAGGGCCACTTCCAGATAGTTTTAAACGCAAATATTCCAGAGCCGTGTAGAAGAATTTGCTAACTCTGAATTTGCTTTGGGCACAAATATTTTGGTTTTGATTAAAAACTAGACGATTCAGAGTTCATTTAAACTTAATCAATCTATTTTTCGAATTGGTAATATGGGTAATATAACCGGTACTGAACCGATAACCTCGGATTGAATGTCGGGGAACACTCACAAGCTAACAACTGTTCTACATGCCTTGACATTTCATAGAACAAAGAACCAGCTCAAGGAGATTTCACACTAATTATTTCACGCTCAACACAAAATAATACCAAACGAATAAAACAAAGTTAGTAACAAAGCTATTAAGCGCAAGACTTGTAAAGTTCAGGATCTAATTACAGAGACGTTTCAGCTCACAGATCTGGCACAGAGCCTGGAAATGAGCTGGTGAACTTCACGAGCTCTTGAGTGTAGGACTCCGTCATAAAAGCCTAGAATTTGTATTTAATGTTACTGTATACATCCTAGTGCCGTAGTGGCTTAGTGATTATCGTATATATAGTGATTATACTTCCACATCGGAAGTCGGGATTCGAATCTTGACACCAATGGATTTTTCCTTTCGAAAAAACTAAGTGCGCTTTACCACGTGCTTAAAACGGTGAAAGTGGAATCGTAACTTAGTCTGATCCACGCGTACTATGTTTTTCCTGTGGCTAAGGCCGACTAAGTGAGGTAATTGTTTTACAAGACTGTAAGTAAATGACTGACGAGAAAGCAATAAGAATGAATAACTCTTATTAAATTCGTACTAGGTTCCGTCCGCACGCCGGTATTACAATCAGGATAAAAGTGTTTTAATTTTATTTTATTTTTTAAGGAATAACAAACGGCTACAATATTTATTCTTAAATTTACATTAAGAAGATATTTAATGTTAAAAAAAATATTTTATATAATAATACTGCAGGACACGGCGTTATCCACAATTTAAAACAAAAAAATACTAAAAATGTGCCACTAGAGGCAAAATTCTCATAAATAGAAAATTAATACATTTCATTAAATCTTAAACCTTAACTTGAACTAAACGTCATTAAATTATCATCATAGTTTTATCCTACTGCTAGACATAAGCATCCCTTTGATTTTTATTGAACTATTGATTATAAGTGTTAATAAGTGTTGATCCAGGTCACAAATAATGCATATTCCAAATACCTTTATGAAACCTTTATGGAGTATAATATAAATACACATACTTGCTTACACACAAACTTTCGCATTTGTAATAATAAGTGTGATGATGACCTAGAAGCCAACTCTTGTCTCGCAGATTTAGGCATAATGGAATAACGTCTGGAAACCCCGGACGTACAACGAAACGTGCCGGAATAATAAAAGTTACAGTTAAAGTTCTTTATTATCATCATCAGGTAATTGCTCTCTGCACGTGTAAACCTCACTGCAGAGGGTCCTCTCATGATGCTTTCTAGTATGATTTCTTTCCATTTCTTACGGTCCCTAGCGACTTGAACACCTAGCTTTGTGGAGTTGAGTTGTTGAGCGCGGTTCGTCTTTGGTCTGACTAGCGCATTGGGCTTCTTTCTCATGGTCTTCGTCGCTCAAATTTCCAAGTGATTGTGAGCCTTTCAAGACTATCTGAGTTGTGTCTGGCGATTCGATCAAAGTATTCGAGGGTGTGATTGAGGCAGTAAAGAAATCGATGGTGTGGTTGAGGCATATAAAATAAAATAAACTGATAAGTGCAAGTAAGATGCGTACCCTGCGGCTTCTGTAGTGGTTCTGCAGCGTTGAGTAGGAGCACTTCATCAGTTTGTTTACCTGCTCAAATGACCTTTGAACTGGAGTTCACAGTCAGGGTCTTATGATGTCTGACCAGTATAGGATAAACAGGATCCAAAATACTTCTAGATCTATGTTAACAAAAACCTTTACAAAGTGGAGGTCACAATTATGTAGTAGATTTTAAGAATATCCAAGCTTCACTTGCTTCAAGATCAAAAAGGTCGAATGTTAATGTACAAGCTCTTCTCTGAGCTTCGGTTCAAGTGAAATTATTACTGCAATTTTTCACTGAAAACTTTCATAAGCAACTTGGGGAACATGACTCGAAACTTCGGTGAAGAAGATTTATCCCCAAATAAACAGCGTTATAAACAAAGGGAAGCCATAACTCTTCATTATTTTAAACGATGCTTTTTTTCAGCACTAATGTTGTTTATACTTCTCTTTATTGTTGACCCGCAATTTTTTCTCACTACAGACGTATTCATTCTCTTGTTAAATTATTTCGATGGGAGAAATATTTGTGTGTGAAATAGATTCTGTCATTTTTTACGCTTACTACTTTTTCGCCATGGTGGATGTTAGGAATTGTATGGTAATAGTTTAACTCAAATAGACAATAGATGGAGTTGCTAAATATTGACGTATTCTGCATCGCGCTAACGATGCGTTCTAGCAATTGTATATGCAATATTGTTTAGTATTGTAATTTGTCTACCTCCGAAATAAAGTATTGTATTTAGTACATGCTTATTTCATTTTTGATTAACCATGCACCCTGGACCAGACTAGAGCTTCGTTCAGTGGATGTTATTGATCTAGATTTTTGGCTAACGACTTTTAGAATATAATAAAATAGATTACTTAAATAAACAACATATATATATATGTTGTATATATATATATATATATATATATATATATATATATATATATATATATATATATATACATATATATAACCTTTAAATAAAGCAAGCACGTGGTCGAAAGTAAGCTATTCGTTGGTTTTTATGAAAACGAATTACATCAAGACAAAATATCGATAATCGCTAATTTACTTGGAACTTTAACTCGGAAAAAAGCACTTATTGGAATGTAGATAACATCACTTTAATTACTGAAAATTACATTATATGTTAATCAAATATTTGTATATTCAAACATTGCCATTTACCGTCACAGAAAATTCAATCTTTGAATATAAAAAAAATATTTTTTTAATTACAGCTCGGGACTTCACAAATTATTTGACTTTGCTTTCCCGTAAATATGCCGAGCACTTGAGCGTCGAATATCAAAAGCGTTCAATATCGTGATATTAAATTACAAACATAGCTTACATCACATTAATTAATAATATCATCGTCATTAATCTCCAAATTTTAATTTAATCTTAATTAAAAGGAATTTATTACGTAACCGTATATAGTACGAGTGTGTTGTATGTAATTTAGACGAAAATTATGTAGGAAATATTTTGGAAAACTTTTACTTTTACTTGTACTAGCTATCATAAGATTTATATTACCAAATGTTAAACAAGTTAAACCTAACATTAAAATAAAAGATGAAGATCTAAATCTTGTGGACACTACTGTATTTTTAGGCATAACTTTTAGATAATAAGCTTCAATGGGGCGCTCACATGTCACAGATGGGTTGTCGAATAGACTCAGTTCTGCAGCATACGCAGTCAAAAGAATCCGTCAACTTACTGACGTAGAAACGGCTAGACTAGTTTATTTCAGCTACTTCCATAGCATTATGTCGTTCGGCATTTTGTTATGGGGGAATGCTGCAGATATCAACACCATATTTGTGTTGCAGAAGAGGGCTGTTCGTACAATTTATAATATGGGCCCCAGAGAATCACTTAGAACTAAGTTTAAAGAAATAAATGTTATGACAGTGCCGTGCCAATATATATATGAAAACTTAATGTATGTCCGAATACATATTAACATGTTCAAGAAAAATAGCGACTATCATAATGTTAACACTAGAAATAAAGATAAACTAGCTGTTCCTACTGTAAGGCTCCATAAAGTTAGTCAATCTTTTAAAGAAATGTGTGTACGATTTTTTAACAAAATCCCAAATGACGTGATTAATCTATCTAAAAATAAATTCAAAAATGTTGTTAAACGTAATCTCTGTAATAAAGCTTATTATAAAATATCTGATTATTTAGATGACAAAAAAGCTTGGGATAAAACTGCCAACTCCATCAAAAACAATGTTATTAAGATCAATATTAACAATATGAATTTAACAATATTTTTATAAGGTGGAAAAAAATCTGGATAGGGTCACCTTAATCCCCTGGTGGTATGAAAAATACTTTCCTTACTTACTACTTTTTTAATTTGATTTTTTATGTATACATGTAGTATGTAGGTATGAGAATAGTCTTATACCTAATACATGTACGCAAAAAATCCGGATAGTATCCCTATCACCTAGCGGAATGAAATATACTTTACGACCATTGACGTACTATTAGTAAACTTTATCATTTACGATCTAATCTCATCAAAAAACTAAAAAAAAATCATAGAAATTGGTCGAGCCGTTTCGTAGGAGCGCGATCACAAATACTGTGATACAAGATTTTTAAACGGTGATAAAATAATCTGGATAGGGACACCTTAATCCATTAGTGGTATGAAATATACTTTGTGACCTATTCTCATAGCTACCAAAAAAAATAAAAATTTCATAGAAATCGGTTGAGCCGTTTCGGAGGAGCGAGACCACAAACACCTTGATACGAGATACTGTTCTGATCTTTGGCAGAGATACTGAAAGGATATTATTTAAAAAGGTACTACGCCTATGCGTAGATAGTACACATTAATAAGTCATAATTAATAACAGATATACATAATGCTCACAGAATCTGAAATACTCTGGCATAATTCTTGTCTATCAATCTAACATCATAATCGCATTCAGGACTGGCATCAAGGAGAGCGTTGAGCGCAGCAAGGATGCGCGGAATGGGAGATGATGATCGGGACACCGTACGGGACGAGGGCACGCGACCACAACTAGTTTTTCTTTACAGAAAAAAAAACGAAATGACACAGTCGATGTTTAAAAATTAACTGCGGAATCTGCCTCTTACATAGGCAGCAAGAGTACTCTATAAAGGGCTCGTCCGAAGAAGTACTACCACCTTGCCTATTTCTGCTATGAAGCAGAATTGCTGTGTTTCGGTTTGATCGGTGGGTGATCCTTCACCTTTTAAACCCAAGCCAACCTCACCTGCCCGTGGTGCACCCTGCTAAACAACAAACTGGCAGTCAGCTAACGCAGACTAACACAGACACAGCTAAATTGGTGCTCACTGGTCACTGATGAACAGCGGCGTCGGTGGTGCGAGACGCTATGCCCTTCGATCCGCAACCCGCATGCCCAACGTGGGAATTATGGGCATATTCCGCGTATTATAGAAGAGCCTTATGTCCAGCAGTGGACTGAATAAGCTGGTGTTGTTTATACCGCAAAAGTAATACCCGGGTGCCGTCGGCCACAAACAGTTAGTTATTAATAAAAACCTATGCACGTTCACACCCATACAACTTTTAATTAAATCAGTTGATTTATTGCTTTAACCAAATTGAAATCTGTTATTTTTAAATTCATCGCTACATACCCCCAATATTTAAAAGCCCCGGGGCGATTAATCAATTGGGGTAAATGAATAACCTATTAACTGAGGCTTTATTAAAATCAAAACCTGTGAGAGTAAGGGCGTTTTTCACTATCTTCAAGTACTGATTAGCATAAGTAACGTTAATTAGCAAGTAAAAGTTACGAGTATCTTATGTAAATTTCATCAACGTAATCGAAGCTCTGTGTAACTACTCACAGGTTAAGCGAATAAATGATTCGCTCCATCCGTCAAATAATACGTCTAAATTGGTCTATCAATATTGATATCCCAGCTTTATTCGTGGTTTTTTCATGATATCAGTAATGTCATTTTACTTGTCAAGTGAACATGCTAATGGCCAGGATGGTGCTAAGTAGTAAGAGGTAGTTTTAGCCTATATCTAGTGTTACTCGAACGTGATATGGGATCGAGTAGTAACATGTATCTTTAGTTGGTGATAAGCCTACTCGGGACTTTAATTGAGAATGGTGAGCGAGGCCCTAAGTATCATATTGTAAATTTATCTAAGTAAATAAATTATCTAATCTAATAGATTTTAGATTGGAATTCTATGATCTTGAAATTTGGTTTAAATTATATCTGGGCTGCTTTTAATATTGGAATTTCGGATTTTTTTTATTGCTGGGCCTAGAAATATTAATATTTCAGTTTTAATGATATTTTAGTAAAGATCTTGTTCACCATACCAAGAGCTTCATTAGTTCTCATCATCATCATCATCATAATTTTAACCGTTATCGACTCACTGCTGGGCTTAGGCCACTTGCATCTTGTGCTATTCTGATTCAAGCACGGCCCACGGTCTTATTATTTCTACTTTATACAAAATATTAGCTGTTTCTCTATGTATTAAAGATAAATAATATATTTTCTATACAATGAAAATTAAAAGGAAGTTATAACAAGTAATTCAAAAATAAAATTGTTTGTTAAAATTTGTATAGCTGCACGGAATTGATTGAAATTTGGTTTAAACATAGACTTTAAGAATAACGAAGTCTTTTGTGGGTATTTTTATTACAAGTGAAGGAGGGCGAAAGCTAGTAAAAATCATAATTTTCTTTTGAATAATAATTAATGAACTACCTAAAACACAAAGAAAACGACATTTATAATGAAAACCGGTTAAGCTGAGAATAATCACAAACAAAAGAATAGGAGCACAGCAAGCCAAAGGTACTAACGAGGCCCAAAAAGTATATTAGACCCCACAAACAGGGTACCTACTAAACAATAATAAGCAAAAATGAAACGAAATGCTTTAAAATAGAGCACATTTTGTCTTGAATAGACTGATGGAGTTGTTTACGGGCAAAAAGACGAAAAGTTTCACGTCGCTTCGTTAAGCTAGACTAGGAGTTACATGGGGAGAATGTGGAGCAGTGTGCTGAACTTTAATCAATCAAATTGATGGATAATTTTTAATAAAACATTTTTTTGTAAACGATAACTTATCCAGTTAGGCACATGTGCACAGATATAAATTAAAAATGCGACTAAATGTAATCATTATTTAATACAAGGCTGCCCATTTACAGAGGTACATCGACGAGCGGAGCGAGCCTAGAGTTTCAAGAAGTGTAGAATAAAAAAAATTGAGTACTGAGAACACACTTGCTCTAGGGTACGTGCTACTTCACGCATCATGCTCGTGTCATGTGTGAGGCCTACAGTCAATGTATAAAGTAAAGACAAGAATATCACAAATGATATCCAGCAAGCGAAGTGAGCCACGATTTTTTTCAGGCGATTATGAGAGCAGTTAACACGAGATTGCAACAAGAGACTTGTTAGATGATAGTTGAGGATATTGAGACGTAAGAACTATTTACATTATAAATGAACGGGTTCAAAACTTCTAATTTCAATTAGTAAAACCGTATAACTCCAATTTCCGATTTAGCTAGAACTGCACACGTTTTCCAAATAATTTTCTAAGTTAATCCGCGCTCTATAGACGACTAGATCTAACCCACCAAAGTTTTGTACAAAGTTTTCCATTGTCTTTGGATTAATACGTGAAGTTAACAAAGGGTGTCTGGCACCACGTTTCTAATAATTACCTGACTTCAGAATCGAGTATTAATTAATTTGAAATAAAATAACTATAATTTTCTTTGTGACATGACGATGCTTAAACTTGACGTGCTGATATATTTTTATAAATGTAAAAACCTAATGCGGTATAATTAGCTATAAGGGTGCCGTACCCAAAGGGTAAAAACGGGATCCTATTACTAAGACTCCACTGTCCATCTGTCTGTCTGTCTGTCTGTCACCAGGCTGGATCTCATGAACAGTGATAGCTAAACTGATTATACAGGATGTTTCTGTAATGGCGACATTAAATGAACACACGGGTAGTGCTACTTGTCAGTAATCATTAAAAATTATAAATATATAAATCCGTGCGCGAGTCAACTCGCACATGGCCGGTTCTTTTCCTAATTTGAGTCATAATTATCAGCATTAAAAGCCTTAAAAGCATTGTGGCAAATAGAGTTTGCTTTTTTATGAGAGAGTAACAGACTTTTTATAATATAGCAGGCATGTTATACCTAGTAGATGTGATTGGTTTTGTAAGGGATGACTAGAATTTCCGTGAAGAAATCAAAAATCCTATAGGAATATTGCTTAAATTCTTCTTATTTAGTTTATTATGACGAAAGATTGTAATAAAGATGTGAGATGTGCGATATAAGATAATGTGAAAACTGTGTTCCTTCTTCGAAAACTTTCTTTTTGAAATTAAATAGGACGACTTGTTCCTTGGTCGTTTTTCCGTAATGGTCAAATTGATTCAAAGACATTATGACTAGAGGACTAACTATTGAAAATTAAGCGCACAGTGCACAGTAGTAACTTAGTGTATTAAGCGCTCGTGGCCTAGCTAACTTCGATGATCTTAGCAGATCACCTTGGTTAAGCAACACTCCGCCCAGTCATTACTTGGATGGATGAACGTTTAGTGACATTTAGATTTGAGCGCTTCTGTCCTTCGGAAGGCATGCCAAGACGTTGGTCCCGGCTTTTCAGTCATTAAGCCATTTCGGAGGCCTAAAAACCACCAAACTTGATCACTAGCTCATACGAAGAAGAAGAAAAGCCCATTAAGCTTCGAAGACCATTTTAAATTGAGGACGTTTTGCTCTCATTTTAAATTACAGCTGAGTTGCAAGAACATTTTGCTTCCAAAACCTTTTCATCCGAAATGAATGCATTGAGTTTAAATTGCACATTATTACAACTGTTCTAGAATAATCTTACAGATTACTTTATATCCAAGTGCCATGTGAAAGAATCTGCAGGCAGACGCTAGTTAAACGTTAGCATTGTTGTTATTCTCATGCTATGCTATAAACGTGGTTACGTGCTCTGTAATTAAAGCTTTCAACAGTTTATGGCTTAATTACTTATGCATGAAATCGTCTGAACAAAGAACGTTTCGAAAATACTTAAGCCTCGGTCTATCGAACAGAAACAACACGACGCGACGTAAGCGGCTGTTATCAACAAACGTTTTAACACCTGACTGGATGTGAACTTAATTAGGTATACTTTGAACCGAATAACTGAAGTCTAAAGTGATGCAACTACTGGAAAAATTGTTTTAACCGACTTCAAATAAGGAGGAGGTTCTTAATTCGGTTGTATTTTTTTATGTTTATTACCTCATAACATCTCGTCACATATGAACAAATTTTAAAAAAATCGTTTCGAAGGGTTCTCGTTTAGTCCCATTTCAATTTGAAGAAAAAATACCAACCCTAAAAATAAATTTCTTTGAAGTTCTGTTGTACAGCTTTCTGTAGACGACTTCTTAGCTAAAAGTATGCTTTTTTGAACATATCTACAAACTGTAGGTACACCAAAACAGTACTTAGTACAATATAATATTTTTTCTCTTGTCACAGGCATGTAATCTTTATCTGTGTGTTGATATTTAAAAACCATTTATTTATTCTCAAACCAATTATCTTAATAAAAATGTGTCAGTTTTCAGCGATTTGCAAATATTCATTTAATAGTACAGGTCATTTTTTTTTAGTTTTTCACCTTTTTAGCATGACCATATTCCTTGATTTATGTAAGCAAAGCTAGGGTTTCTTTGGGTGTCTTTCAAAGAGCGCATCCGGGGAAATATTACCACCATGCCTAATTCAACTACGAAGCAAGTTATCTGTGTTTCGGTTCGAAGAGTATAAGTGCTGGTTAAATTATAGAAACTAGAGGCTTAAGTCTCAAGTTGTTGGACGCAGGGCGTTGCATCATAGAACACGCTTCAGACCTACGATGCATTTGTCATAGGTAATAGATATAACATTAGGTGGGCTTTGTTTGTTCAATCTTAAAGTATTAAAAAAATAATCCCTTCTTTAAAGTAAAATACTTACACAATAGGCAGTGCCATAATAAAAAAAATGGGGGCAATTCGTGGGGGTGTACCGCGTCACGCGAGAAAACGCTCGATTTTGCACCACTTACTAGAAAATTGACTGAACGTACGAAACTTTCCAATTAAGTTATTTCGAAAATGACGGGTGGCAATTTCGAAGTTGCTTTGTGTAAATGTAGCGGCAGACTTGTTTTGCACCCTGTAATGAGTGGGGCTGAGAAATGATGGTATTTTGTTTAGGTAGCTCGTATTGTTACTCTAAATTAGTCATTATAGCAAGTCATAAATTGCCACTCATTTCTGATTTGTGTGAATGTGATTTTAGATTTAAATAAAGCAATGGGCATCTTAAATGTTTGTATCTAGGTTCCACAAGATGTGGCAAATATCCGAACCAGAACATTCATAAACTACAACTCCAGAGTCTACAAGAAAAACAGGAAATTATAATTTTAGTTTTTATGGAAATCTGTAAAATTTGATAATAATTTATCTTAAAAATGGACTCGGGTGGAACTTAAACCCGCGATCTTTCTATCAATACTGGGACGCGCTGCTAGGTGCCATACAGAATCAATGATTTAAATGGTAAAAATTTTAGTACTGTTTTGTCTCAAAGCACCGTTTACTACACGTACCTAGTTATTTATTTAGGGCTAGCATTGAGTAAAATTCTTACAAAATTACTGATATGAATATTTCAGAAGCCTTTTTTATAAGAAAATTGTTGTGCTGTTTTTCGCAAATCAAATAAAAATACAATTTTAAAACAAACAATGTTTTTTTAATCCTAGATGAATGTTCCTGGCAAGTCACTTCAAGTCCAATAAAGAGCGTGTCACGTCAGTCCGCCTGTCCGTCCACAAACGGGCACGTAGGCAATATCATCGACTCGATTTCACAATAGATCTAGCAAAAATAGACCTTATCACGGTGGAATAAGATGTTTGATTGAAAACGGGATATAAGGTAGAATACCTGCGTTATGAGTTGGACAGTTTGACGTCAGACCCAACTTTAAGTAGGTAAGTGGATAAAGGCCAGCGCACACCGGCAGACGTTGAATGGGGCTCCTCGGGCAGCGAGAAGGATTTGCCGCTTGCCAATTTTCGTCACGTGGTATCCGTGGCATCCCGCTATATGCCATGGAGCTTACCCTCGCTTGTAATTTCTCTCCGTCACTCCGGTTCACACCGTCGCATGCCTTCAAATCTCATCGCATGCCGTCGCGTCTCACCGGGTATTCTCCATCATTTATATCTTAAGCGCTACAGCCGTGGTCGGGCCTTGGTCTGGTCAAGTAAATTTCACCAGCCTATGGTCGATCTTGGGCTTTTCCTTCCAGCATTTCACTCCAGTCACTTTTAGATCTTGCTCTAACCCGCTTAGCCACCTACGTTTGGCCCTGCTACGAGATCTTTGGCCGTCGGGTTTTCTATGGTATGGTGCTGTACACCAGCGCGCTCTTCAATACCTCATAGAAAAATCCCCTTTGCTATTCCGTGGCAGGTCTGCTGAGTTTTAGAATCATTATCTTATTTCCATTTAAATAGGTACAAATTTACGTTGGTAAATATAAAATTCATTGTGTTATACTCCAGCGCGCTCTTCAATACCTCATAGAGAAATCCCTTTTGCTGTTCCGTGGTCGGTCTCTGAGTTTTAGAATCTTTATCTTATTACCATTAAAATACGTACGAATTTACGAAATTTCAAATACCTATAATACGCTGTTCGTACATATGCGCTGACCTTAAGTAGGTAAGTGGAGTAAAGTGATACTCTATCCAGTACCTACGTTAGGTTGTTAGATACGTGACGTAGGACGTTTCCAGATAATCTCTGAAATAGACTGACAGAAGTACAAATTCAATTTAGAAAGGAGATTTTGATACTAGTAGTTTGTGAACTTTGTGTTTTTTGTTTTGTTTACTTGAGAATTTTTTATGGCTAATAGTATTGTATTACATTTCGATGTTACATCCTCTAGATTTAATAGAACCATGTATTATGAACTTAAAGAAGTTGCACTATTGAGTTTACTAAATTATTGTAACCTGAAATGTGATTATTTGATATAGTTATTAAATGATTACTTTGCTTTTATAATTATTATACTTTCATTCTGCAACAGACGCTAAACATCTACATGGTTCTATTAAATCTAGAGGATGTAACATCAAAATGTAATTTATAGCTAAAAGAACTTAACTTGTGAAGTGAATTTCTACTAAAATTACATGAGATGTTATATCTCAATAGATTTCAATTCCCACCCACCCATTACAGCACACACATTTATTTTTTTGTACTCTGTTAATACTCTGTTATTTTGTACTCTTAGTTGCAGAATGCAGATTTTTAATCTGAAAAGAATGATAAGCACGGCTGCCGGTGAGTATATAGTGAGGGGAGCACACCTACCTGCCGGAATGTGATTTTGAAATAATATTTTTTCAGCTATTTCTTGAGCCAAATATATAATGCTATAAACATTGTGACGATACATGTGTGAGAAGCGGACTTATATTGTCATGTAATTTTGGTAGAAATTTACTTAAGGTGAATTCTTTTACCATACATTTTGTTACACTCCTAAAAGTTCAATAATTTCTCAATTATCTTTGCATCAGTCTAAAGGATTTTATGCAAAAGCTAGATGCAAGGTTACCTCAACTAAATATCTCAGAAAATAAGTTTCTTACTACACAATTATTTGCTACTTCAAATAAAAACCATTACCGACATTAAATTAGCCAATACCTACTAATAAATAATGCTGGACTGATTATGACAGCATCATCAAATCCCAACCCAAGAAGAGCTTGTCTAATGGGTACCGAATTGGCTGATTACTTCTAATTTATTCTTTTTTAGGGTTCCGTATTACTAAAATCCACTGTCCGTCTGTCTGTCTGTCTCCAGGTTATATTTCATGAACTGTCATAACTAGGCAGTTGATATTTTCAATGTTTTTCTGTTGCCGCTACATCAACACATATTTACTAAAAAAAATAATGTTGGACACTATCAAACAACATCATGTAAACCCCAAACTAAGCACAGCTTGTATTATGGGAACTACATGACTGATAAACTACTATTATATATTGTTTTTGTAAATACTTAGGTACATATTATGCATAGAAAACAGACCAGATCCAGAACTGAGACAAATATCTGTAAATAATGCAAACATTTGTCCCGCGGCGGGAATCGAACCCGCAACCTTCTGCGTCTTAGGAGGACCTTCGCCCATTGCGCCACCAGAGCCTATCATTATTATATTGTCTATCATTAGCACTAAATTTAAGTCAAAATACTTGGTGTCGCTTAATTTTTTTTTGGTGGGTATTATTCTTAATAAATAAAAAGGTTCAAAAAAATAATATGTTAAGCTATGCAGCTTTACTTTTAATATACCTGTAGTACACACTTTTTGCGTCCTTTCTCTCAACTTTCACCTACGATATCATAAAACTTAAATTCAATAATAATAAATCAACGCCAAAAGCATCTCAAGTGATATATGAGAGTCAGAACGTGTCCGGAACAAACACTCGCAGCGGCGGCTTAAAAAATGTCCTTTTGTTTACGACGCAATGAATTCCGAATTTTCAGACACCTGCTCCAAAGGAGGTCTTTTGTTCGACGTGAATAATTTTGACCGCGTCGCAAAGAGAATTTGGTAAAGGTAGAATTAATATTTAAATTTGGAACTGTTTAAACTAGTGATAATGCTGGACATTATCACAAAATGCCATCTAGCCCCAAACTAAGCCGAGCTTGTGTTAGGGGAATTACCGTTATACTACTTATATAAATTTTTGTAAATATGTATATACACGGTAAAAATAGTAATATAATTTGACTTTGTTTGATAAAACACAGAAGTACTGCTTCACGACAAAAATAAGCAAGGTAGTAGTCATCGAGATACTGTTATGAGGTACTGAGAGAGAGGTGCTGAGAGGTGGTAGTACTCTTACTTCAGTAATGCATTCTGTATAGCAGTTAAAAATATTTAAAATATATATTTAATTTTCTAAATTAAGACTCTTTATGACTTACCCTGAACTTTATTCAAACTTAAAAAAACTTTACGCTTGTCTACCCAGACGTGTAGGTAAATGTTTTTGAACCTTTATCTTTAGAAGTTGAATGATTCAGTTTCACTTTAATATAATTATGGTTTCCATTTAATTAAATGTACTGATTATTACACATTTATTAGTAAGGATTAATATATTTTAAGAAATCGGCAAAATAGTGATAGCTAGTACAATTCCTCAAAATCTCAGGACAGTTCTACAAAATAATGTTCTGCTCAAAGCTTTTACCGTCGTAATTCTCTAAACTGAAACAGGTTAGCAGAAATTGATAAATTCTGTTTCCTCTCAAGTACTCTCCAGATTCGAATCAATCAGAATTTATTTCGTTGAAGAATACTTATAACTTAGAGCTTATAAAATAATGGAATGGTTTTATGATTTCTGTTTAGAAAGGATTGATGAAAATATATGGAAAAATTTATGTTATTATGCAGAGGCATGCAAAACGTATAATATGGGCATCAAGCATTAAGTGTTTTTGTCAAAAACAGTACGTGACAGGTTTAATATTGATACAAACTCTATTGATGTTGTTTTTACATATTGTTTCACTGTACCCCACTAACTACTTTACTTACTGTACTTCTAATTAAAATAAATCCAACGCATCCAAATGGCGTGTCTAAATATTCAGACTAGTAAATCTAACTATTTGGGAAATGACCGACTGTTTGAATAAATAAACGGGCTTAGGCATCAATCAACTTTGAAAAATACCCACCGAACGAATTCACTTTGACTTAAATTTCTATGAAATTACACTACAAAAGTTAAGCAAAAATATTTATCTTATCAATCAAAAAACAGTTAAAACAATTGAACAAAATGCCCCTTAAATGTTCCCAAACAAAAATAACAACCGAACAATACCAAAGTTAACTCGACAATATTATCCGGCACAACGGTAAACAATCCGCGAATGGACAAAAAATGTTTTGTCTTTTAAAATATTAATGACATCGTTACTGCGGCAAAATGCTTTCCAGTTTAGTCGTTTGCTCGATAATCGAACAGATAAATCAGAATGGGACTGAGCGCGACGCGGCCATTGTGTCTAATTTATGACCATGATGTATTCACAGTCAAGCACTAGCTCTGATGGCTTCGCGTAATCATGCAAAAAGTTACGCTTCGTTACACAAAAATGTTACATCATGACTTAATAGGGCCATAGATCAGTCACTATATATATAGCTTTTCTTCCTGTGCTGTAGGCTCAATATCCGCCATAGTTTTTGTGTGTTTGATTTCCATAGTGGAGTGAATTGGGTTCCAACTTCCATTTTCGGACCTCAAATCAACCTGCCCGTGTGCACTACAGTCTCCTTATAACTAAAAACAAGGCTCTTGCGGCTGATTTCAGCATAGCACAGCCTAACACCGGAACAGCTAAATTCCCTGACCACCGACGGGCAGCTCTGCTCTGTGGTCCTCAACCCGCATGCTCAGCGTGTGTATTATGGGCATCTGCCTTCTTAGGAGAGCCTTATGATACTGATATAGGCTGGTGTTTTTGTTGATACCTATAAGTACTATAACTACGACCCAACTTAGCTTGGAATCAGTTGATCATGAGAAAAATGAGCTATTTATTGATGTGTGCTCAAATTTTTATAAGAAACCCCCTCCCCCGCACTTATTAATTATTTTAAAGGGTTACTTCGAAATCCGAGCGCTACCATGCTACGTTTTAATGTTGGCTCCGGCTTTTTTAGCTGTTAAGCCATGTTGGAGCCTTTGGGCGGCCTAACTCTGACACCAGAGTTGGCCACTAGCTCATACGAAATAAGTATCAAAAACAAAGTAATAAACGCAATACTAAAAACGAACCCATATCTATGAAGGCTTAACTACAATTTACAATGAAGTAGGTAGGTAACTTACGACCTTATTTTATAAACAGAGGCTGTCTCGTTGTGAACAATAAAAAGTACTTGTCTACTTAAGTTCAACTAAGTAGTGTCCTTCGTTTTGACTGGGGAGATGAAATTTTTATTGCACTCCTCTTAAAAAGCGTGTTTTTATTTTTTCTTTTACAACACGGCTTAATAAAAACATGCTTACATGAAGTACTTTTTAGCATTAACAACACTTTTAATGAAACTGCTTTCGAATGTTGTGTATTTTTATGCCAAAAGTTGTCAAAATGTAACCTAAAAACTATAAGGTTATTATGAGCTGTGGTGACCATTCTGACGTCGGAGCTTTGGCGTTTTGGCCGCCTGAATGCCTTCAGCATGGCTCAGGGTTCTCTAAGACAGAAAACGGTCAAGCGTTCGAGCATTCCACGTTTGCGTTCTGCGTTCGCTTTGTTTTATTACATTATATAGAAATGACACAACGCACTTGGCATTCAACAACAGGCATTCAGTACCACAAGTTCATACTTGAATTCCATGGTATAGAACGCAGAAGGCGAAACACGGATTGATCGAACGCGTGACGGCTTTCAGTCTGTTATCTGAAAAGCTGGGACCAACTTTTGCGTGTAGAATAAATATATGGTTACGAGTCTATTGTAAGAAGCAGACAACCTTCTGCGATCTTAGAAATCTAATCTAAAAGAACAACAACACAAGAGCACGAAACGTATTGAGTTGAGGAATTCGTAATAAATTCAAAAGTTAAAATTGCCGCTTGGAGCTACAACTCATCATCGTTAAAAAGTTTTGAGGAGGCTTTGTGTGGCATACGTTTCCACGCCTTCTGTTTAGTTTAATTATAAGACAGTCTAATTTCCAACTTTGCCTTTAAGGCTAGATTACGCAATTCTGTTTTTTATGTCTCTAATTTTTACTAATTTCCGCCTGGAAGTTTACTTTTGTAAAAATTTGAATTAAGATTAACCTTTATCTTATTCCAAACCTCTTAGTTTAGGTATAATACCATGATCATTGAATAACGTTTTCATGGGTGGTGTAAGCGATTCCTTTTACGTCTTCTTATAAACCAACCTCACCGGCTCTTGGTGCACCGTGCAGACGAAGAAACAGGACTCTGGCGGTCGGCTAATTGCGGCATAGCGTGGACTATCACCGGCACGGCTACATCAGCGTCGGCGGTTGGAAAAGCTACCCCGAAACTTTATTGGCAGATCCCCGTTCCTATTAGAGGAGATCTACGTACAGTGGTGGACTTAGGCTGGTGTTGTTATTGTTGAAACCAATACTCGTTTATGTCTACATTCTTTCAGACGTAAAATATTATATTTATGTAATTTTGACTTGGATACAAAAGGTGCATAAAATATTATTTGGTATTGAAGAACTAGCATGAAATAAGGCTTGCTTCGCTTGCCGCGTGAACTCACTTGACTTAAAATATACTGGCTTGAGGTATATAAAAACAACAAGTTGGCTAGAAAAGTGCATGTTGCTAATGGTTTTGGTGGCAGCTGCCAAATTTTGGTAGCGGATGTGCGAATTTGAGTTATCGTCAGTGTCCTTAGCATAAGAATGCTTGCAAGAACAAAATTCAAACCGTATCGTGACAGAATTGACTTGAAATCTGCCAAAAAATTTAAGCTCTGCTCGAGTCTAGTCACGATCGCGTTTTAGTATAAGTCTTTGAATCTCTAATTGTACGAGTTATTCTTTGTTTTTGGGCCTATAATTGCAATAGTAGTGAACCAATGCTTATGCGAATAGGTATCGTAAGGAAAGAAGACACTCTTTAAGGGTTATTTGAGTTGCAGTACCAAAAAGAGGCGATTTTCAGATCCGACAAAGTTTCTAATGTTAATTAGATGAATTTTAGTAAAAGAAAAAAGGCTTCTTGTCTAGTCGAGCCCTTAACGACCTCAATGAGAAACTTAGGACACTCAGAGAAACTAAGTGTGTCTTGGGAACTCTTTGTAGATTTCCAAGTTTCTTCATTCTGTTGTGTCAAGTCAATTTGTGATACCTAAGTTTTTTTTTTAACTATCTTATTTTTGTTTGCCTCAATGATTTTTGACTTTTTTGCATGCAGTGTGTACGGTGAAGTATGTGAAAGCGCTAATTATAATTATATATTTATAAATATTGGGGACTAATACTTACTAATCACATTTTCTATTGAAATCTCTGTATACCTCAAAATATTAAGATACGGTTTTGTAGTTATGTCTTTAAAAAAATATAACAATAGCGTTTTGTTTGAGTTATACTCATATAACTGTTGATAGTTTGAAAAGTGGATCGTTATTTTATATCGCACCAAAAGAAAAAACTGAGCGATTTGTTCAGCTCCAAAATCCAATCTACAACTACTGTCAAAACAAATCACTGGAATAGTGCCGTTCAGTTTTGCAATCCAATTTTTTGAGCGGAATGAAAAGTGTTTATACGATTTTATTGCGATGTTACGCACGCTGTATCCAGCAAAATTAAATTCCACCAGATAAATAATACATGACAATATTGCTTCAAACTATTCGCTACAGAGTACAAATACATAATGCTATGCAGAATAGCCACTCATCTTCTCGTGTGAATATGTTTTACCTCACCCCACCTGGATTTCAATAGATATTTAATTGAAAAGATCGTTGGAAACATAAATATATAGCTACTGTAAATATATTAACGTTCGAAAGCATAATGGTGTGGTAAAATTAAAAAGCGAACCTTGGGCATTACTCACCACATAATATACCACCACCGCCACACCATATCAGCCTATATCAGACCACTGCTGGACATAAGCCTTCCCTAATGGGGGATATACCCATAATCCCCACGTTTTGTATGCGGGTTGGGCATTATGCATAGGTGATACAAAGCGTTTTTTTCATAATTTTAAAGGTGGATTCATATCATTATTATCATCATCATCAACATATAGCAGTTCACTACTGAATGTAGGAGGTATAATTTGGCTTTTAGGTGATTGAGTCTAATCTTAGTCTTTTTTCAACCACTGTCTGCCAGCCACCTTGAATCTTCGCCGCAGGCATCAGTCGCCAATAGACGTTGAAACTTCGTTTTTTTATTAAAAAATGTGAAATTGTTTGATAGTCCATTCACACTCCCTGTGTTAAGGGGAACACTGCTTACACATTTCGGTTCTATTCCGTATTCCTTATGTATGACTTTACAGCAACAGGAATACACAGGAATTCTTGTTCCTGTAAAGTCATACAAACTTTGACAGTGCAGTACCGGCACAAAAGTGTGCATGTGTTTACGCTATCTCACCCGCTCACCATTTTGATAAAGGACAAAAACATCAACAGTTCGAGAACAGGCCAAGCGAAAACGCGGATACAAAAAAGCTATAAAGTATTCACATTCACAATTATTATAGCTTAAGTATTATGGTTTTTCAGTTTTGTCGAGTGTCCGGGGTGTGCTATTGTTAAGGCATCTCAGTTATTGGCAAGCCACATGCCGCCTGTGTTTAACTTTGTGGCTTTATTAATAGGTCTATTGAGTGTACGATCGATATAACCAACGTCACAAAGAAGTCTTTGGTTTGATAAAAGCGGCTTGCATGAAAGATAAATTTCCTTGGCCAATGTTATTTGTTTATATGGGTATCAAATCTCGCTTATGTCAGCAATGTTATCATTGTTGAATTATGTTACACAAAATAAATCTTTTACTAATTATAATTATTTATAGGTATATTTATTTTTATACTGTTCTAGCTGACGCATTTGCAACTTCGTTTACGTATGTACACTTGTATATCACAATCTGATCAATGGTTTTGAATCGCATAAAGTACAAAAATACAACTATTGATTTTTATTTGTAGATAGTTGTTGTTTTTAGATTTATGGTTTTATGTAGCGTAACATTATCTCAGAATAGATTTGTAATAACAAAATTATTGCAATCTTTTTATTTGTTGCTACAATACCTTTCTAGTATGTTCTCTTAGGATCCAAATTCAGCAACATAAATAGTAAGGGGTTTTTACATTTTAAATTATTTGATAGGTAAAAAACAGCTAGATAGAACAGGTGAAAATTGTTAAAAGGTAAAACTTCTGCGGTTATCGGCAGATGATTGTGATGTTAATATTCGCATTGCAGATTTTTGTAAATCAAAACCTCATAACTTTCTAACACGCGATGTTCTTCTTTCTCATAAATCAGCCAAGACGTGGAAATCAGGTCAGCAAGTTCAAAAACTTTATGCTTCAGTGCAGTTGAAACAATACCTTAGTTCACTTTTTGTTTTACAAGAACCACGAATGTACAGAAGAAGATAAAGTATTTTATACAATTGAAATTTAATGTGGCCTTTGCACGAAAATGCATGCTTAAATCTGCCATAACTTAACTTTACTACTATAAATAAAAAAAAAACTGTAAAAGGTGTGAAAAGTTGAAGATGTATGTTGGTTAGTTCTTTCTCTATGGCAAAAAAAATGCATTTAATGATAAAATGACCCATTGTACTTTCATTATTGTTAGTGTTCGTATGTTTATTTTGGTGTGAGCACAATAAAGAGTTTTTTATCTATATATTTATCTATTTATCTATCTATCTCATCATCATCATCATCATCATCATCATCAGCCTATAGCAGTCCACTGCTGGACATAGGCCTCCCCTAATGAGCGCCATTGCGCCCTGTCCTGAGCTCGACGCATCCAGCTTCTACCAGCAGCCTTTCGCAGATCGTCACCCCACCTGGCCGGAGGGCGTCCTACACTACGTTTGCCGAGCCGCGGTCTCCACTCAAGAACTCGTTTACCCCAACGGTTATCGGTTCTTCGGCAGATATGGCCAGCCCACTGCCACTTCAGTTTGCTAATTCTCTGAGCTATGTCTATCTATCTATCTATTGAGCTGAAATTTTGCACGTATTGAAATAAAATAAAGGCTATTTTTATTCGCGTAACACGTGAGTAAAGTAGCGGGGAGATTATCACTATCTACCTACTGAAGTATACCTAATCCAATTTTTACGTCTTTGGTCTTGTACTTTTTGAACAAGTTCTACGAATTTGAACCGAAAAAGAAAACACTAAGACGGAATGTAAATGTTTCACGAAAGTAAAAGTGTCTTACCCGTTCTCGGATATTTTCAGTACACATCTGTCTTGTTAGAGTGAGGCCATTTTTGTCACTCGAGACCCGCCATAGATCACGATCAAAGTGCAAAAGTATCCACATATTACTACATGAAAATATATTTTACTATCTTCGTCACGATAAAAATAATATAATCTTATAATAATAGAAGCATTGTTAACGAATACCTCGTGGCGTGGCTGACTACAGTGCTCTTAGCAGATCACCTCGGTTAAGCAACTCTCCGCCTAGTCACTACTTGGATAGGTGATCGTATATTAGCATTTAGATCTGAGTGCTTCCGTGCTCGGAGGGCATGTTGGTCCCAGCTTTTTCAGTCGTAAATCCATCAGAGTTCTTAACACTCCGAAATCAGAATTGGCATCTAGCTCATACGCAGAAGGAAGAAACTGTGTTACTAGCTTTCTCTCAAGGCTTCGCTAACGTGGTACCTGTGTCAATTAAGTTGCCTATAAATATTATTTCTGGTGTAGAAATACATATGGGCAAAATTTCAGCTCAATTGGCTAAGTACTTATGGCGTGAGGACAAACATTTTACGTTTCACAAACTTTGCCTTTAGCGATATTAGTAGGATTTTCAGTAACTGTTTATAATATTTCAATTGAATGAAAGGCATTTTTCACCTTGTTTTTGCTTACTGTGTGTCGTGTCGTTTATTTTAAAAAGACCTATGTTAGCCGACACCCAGTGGGAATTTTTCTCGCAATGCATGTGAGGGTTGCGACACACTCTCTTTTACTTTGAAAACTTGTTTTCCACGTGTCATACGTCACAAAGGCCGACAGTTTTTTGAGAATTTCGTACGCATTTATTTTTAAAACGAAACCATTTTCTTGAGTTTTCAAATCAGTCAGTTCTAAAGTATACGCAGCTATATTTTTCAACAGCATGAAAGATTTCACGGTCTCCATTGATCCGTAAAGTTATTGTGCAAAAATGTTACGCGTTTAACAAAGTTTCACTTTGAAAACTTTCCAAATTGTTGAATAATAATTTTATTAATTTTTAAAATCTGTTACGCCTCGACAAAGTAAAAATGCAAATTACAACAATATTACAAGAAATCCGACAGAGCCCATAAAAAGTTTGCAGAGTGTGAACTTTTCCTTTGCATATTCATGATGGCAACTCACTCGGAAGTTTTTGGTGAGAAATTATGATAATAATTTTATACTAACTTCATCCGTCTTGAGCTTTCATAAATTAGGGAGTTGTATGGAAGCTGCGTGCGGTCTGACGCCTTGCTCCTAAAGCGTACCCTCGAAATTAATTTAAATACCGGATAAAGTTAACGCTTTCATATCTCAGATGGCTGACAAAACAATATACTAATGTTCTAAACAAACTTGAACAAGCCCAGTTATTCGACAATATTACAAACTGAGTATCTCTTAGAACATTGACATCGGAAAACACCATTATTTATCAAATCAGACGGCTTCTAAGATATTCAAAAACTATACTTGTCCAGGTAATCCATCCCTGAATAATACTTTGAGTTGTATAAAGTATATATAGTATGAGCTGAGATTTGTTGATCAAAAATTGTATGATATTTATATGAGCCGAGATTTGAATTTAAAATATTCATATCAGCATAGATTATGCATGTGTCACAATGATTTTTGAATGTAGTCCTTTAAAATTTATCTTGTATGTTTAACTTAAACGAGAGCGTCAACCAAAGCACCAATTAAGTTATTTATTTAAGTTAATAATCAAACAAAATAGCCGATTGAATCCATGTTGGGTGCTTTGATTGCCTACTCATTCCAGTAAAAATAGGTCACTAGCAATTTAAAGAAAAAAGTTGGAAATAGTATTTTAAGCCAATCGCACGTTTAATGAAAAATAAATTAAAAGTCGTATGCTAATTAGAAACACAAAGTTGCAACAATAAACTAAAGAGCGCGCTCATTATAATACGGATGCACCAAAATTCGCTGCGTTCCATTTAGTCTTACGTTGGGTCGTAAAAGCTGGGATTGGAATTTGCCTAAGCTCCCTCGTGCCTGTGAGTATTTGCACCCTCCCAGCCTCTGTCCCGGCTAAACAAAAGACGGAGTATAGGAAGATTTATGAACAATTCACGAAGCAATGATATGGGGTATCTATTCAAATCCTCCACTGAATTTTGGGGCAGGTACTCGACTCAAGATGATGTATGTCCCCGAACAATACAACTGGCACCTATATTATCCTCGTGAATTCAATTTTCGTATTTTGTGAAATATATTTTATGATAAGCTCCATGAATTTTTGTAAGCATCATGAATAATATAATAGAGGTTCGTAGAACTAGTTTAATACTTTATTCTTCAGACATTTTGAGATAATAATTAAAAACGTTTCTATTGTTAATTGAGTTAAGACTCCAGGCACTTCGAGATTGCGTTATTTGTAAGCCTTTCAAAGCTCCTTGAAAAATCTTAGTAGTTTATTGCTACACCTCTATTAATAACACCTATACTTTTTATTACACAGAGCACGCGATACAGTGATTCCACTAAAAGCATCCTGGACAGGTAGGCCTCTTAAAGAACTCTCTTATACGCATTTTCTATGGAGGAAATTTTTATTCAGTAAGCGTAGCCCATCGAATAGTGTTTCGGGTATCCAAAGAAATATTCTCAGTACTCGTACATGACTTTTAAATATAACACGAATTTTCTCAGTGACTTGCATATTATATTTACCTGATAGCATATGCAAATAAGTTCCATTTTCAAAAATCACATCACACTTATTATAAGACATGCAAAAGTTCGTAAGTTTGAGTTATTGTGTGTTTGTTCTCACTCAAATCCTTAACGTATGGATAGATTTTTATGAAACTTGGAGAAGAATAAACATTATGTTTACCTGGAACATAGATTAGGGAATGAACTGATACTTGTTCACTTATAAGATCTACTCAGATATCTCTTTGGTGCAATGAGCAAAACCCCGCCAGACGCAGAATGTTGCGGTTTTGATTCTCGCCCTGGGACAATTTATAGTGATATCAAACTTCTTGGGTCTATAATACAAATAGAAAACATATTTTTACTATGTATCTATTAACAAAATATGTAATATCTTTGAAGTTTTTATTTAGTTATGTAGTATGTATATAACAAAATCTGTTTATTAATAGCCCCAAAACTGATGTATGAAAATGATCAGCAATTATTTTTATCTTATTGATAATGACGTATCTGAAATTGTTGGCATTAAAAAATGTAATCATATTAGCCATTTTCTTGTGTCTTAGATATGTGTTCTATCTTATTCATACTTGATAACTTGCGCAACCAAAGTGCAGAATATAATAGGTCCAACAAAGAAACAATAGTTGTCATTTTCTTGTATCTCAGATATTCTACGCTACTTTAATCATGCTTGATAACTTATGCAACCAAAAGTCCACTTTTCTAGTATCGGCGTAAAACATGCAAAAAAACAATATTAGCCATTTCCTTGTATCTCAGATACGTTTTCTACGCTACCTTATTCATACTTGATAACTTATGCAACCAAAAGTATACTTTTCTCAAGATCATAGTATTATTATGCGTCGGAAAATTCAAAGGATACAAAAGTATGGTATCGTTGTCATTTTCCCGTGTCTCAGGTGTCCGTTTTTTGTCGCTTAAAAGAGGGGATGTAATGAAAGCCTTAAGCAGCACCTGTTCACATGCAAGACCTTTTTCCAGATATCACGTTAATATTAACACTGGTTTCAGTTTTATATAAACAAAGATGGTAAAAGCTGTTCAGAAGAGTTCGAAGAATTGGTTCGAAGTAACTCAAGCACTAAAAGGCTTTTTTATAGAGTGCATTAGTGAGCCTTTTAGATTGTTTGTCTAGTCACGATGTTAGCGTTTAAAGGGTGGAAGTAGGCTTTATAGGCTATATAAGGTCTTATTTTTATGTTACCTATTAAATTTTGCTGCATTCAGAAAGAAAAATAAAAGATGGTTCATTAACGTTTGTATAATTTATGTTATTCACTATACATTAGCTTTTCCTATATTTTTTTTAAAAGGTTTTCAGATTGCCATGGTTTCTCTTGACTCATAATTTTATTTTCATTGTAAAAGTTATTAATAACACATTAATCTAATATGCATAATAGTACTACCACTAAAAACAAGCGCTGCAGTTGCCGCCATTCTTCTGCAGCAAACGCTGAGAGGCATCCTTTTTATGTCACTGATTCTCTTAACAAGTAGAACTTTAAAAAATAATTAAACCGACTTCAAATAAATCACTTCTTAATTCTTGCCCTAAAGAATTTCGAAAATCGGTTCATAATTGACGGAGATATTGGTGATCATAGGGCGAAAATTACAAGCGAGGATGAGGTTTTTTGAGTTTTCCGGGAAAAGTACCAATCTCTCAGGAATAAAATTTATATGGGACCACTTGTGAAGTGTACTCTTATAAACAAAAAAAGAATTTTGAAAGCAAAAGCATTTGCAAAAGCATTTTATTTTAAATTTTATTTAATTTGTATAATTTAATATAATTTGTAACTCGATTATATGTTTCTTTATCTTTATCTGCAAGAATACTAATAAAATTTACAAATAAATTTTATTAATATTCTGGCTTCATCTCGTTTTGCAAGGATCCAATTTGAGAAACCTCATTTTATACCTACTTTATGGTTGTGATTGGTAATCCTATGACAGTATTTCCTTTATTTTAGAACTCAGAACAATAACTGATTTAAAAAAACCGAAAAACGTATCACATTATTACAACATAATCCGAAAAAAAGTGTTGCCAACATTCGCAATATTCTAGTCACCTACAAAAAACTTGTGATACACATAATCCAAGATAATAATAGCTAAATCCGAAACAAGATAAACCGGCCGTTACATTTCGCATAAAAACCGCAAAACATTCGAAAATGATTTATAGTGGTCCCCGATCTGGAGGCTTCGCGGGACAAAAACAGATTATCGGAGTCCCAGTTATTCCCAACAATCGGTTACGTTCATTTACGAAATATTACAGAGAAGGTAGTTAAAGTATAACAACTCGATAATAATACAATTTCGGGCGGAGTTATTATTCGTTTCCACTTGTATTCTAAATGCGAAAATTAGAAAAGTTCAATTCCCGCTGCGGGACAAATGTTTGCATGCTCTGTAGATATTTGTCTCGAGTCTGGGTATTTTCTATGTACGATATGTATGTATTTACAAAAAAAAAAATGTGTAGTTTATCAATCATGTGGTTCCCATAATTCAAGCTCTGCTTAGTTTGGGGCTACATGATGCTGTATGATTACGTCCCGCATTATTTATTTATTCCAATTCAACTCCGAAATGGCTGATTCGGATGAAACTTAGTATAATATTTTGTAACCTGGATTTATACATAGGCTAAATTTTATTTCGGTTCCACGGGGGTGAAGGTGTGGGCGGAAACTGCCGCTTAATAAACAGAGACTAGACATAGTAAGCAAATACAATCCATAATAAGTCACACAACTTATCTGTTAACGATGTTAATTTTATAAAATATGTGTAAAAACTTTGTTTTATAACATACTAGCTGACTTGACAGTCGTTGTCCTGTCTCAAATAGGGTATCGAAGTTAAAAAACATTCAAAAAGGATTTTTTAAGAGGAATAAGTAATCAATGAAAATATTTAAGTGGAATATGCCATCAAGGAGAATATCGATGTTAAAGAAGCAATTAAAGAAGAAACTGAAGTGGGAGAAGCTGTAGAAAGGGAATACTGAAGTTGAAGAAGCAATCAAAGAGTATATTGAAGTGGAAAAAGCAACCAATGAGGATAAAATAACAACAACCAAAACTACCCTAAACTATCCATACCTCTACCCTTACCCTACCCTACCCTACCCCTACCCTACCCTACCCCTACCCCTACCCTAACCTTACCCTACACTACCCTTTCCGGTACCCTACCCCTACCCTAACCTAACCTACCCCTACCCCAATTTTTAAAATAAATATAAACGGGCTAAAAAGTATCCTATGTCCGTCTCCTGGTTCTAAGCTACCTCCACACCAATTTTCAGCCAAATCGGTTCAGCCGTTCTTGAGTTATAAATATTGTAACTAACACGACTTTATTTTATATATAGAGACTGGGGCTAGTAGAAACGTAAACAAAAAAACAAATATTTAATTTAAATACTTCACACTTATGCCACAAATTAGCTACGCTATTATCTAATAAGCGGTTATACCTATTTATGATAGAAGAACAAAAAAGTAGAGCCAAAAGATGGTATTCTATCTCACTTGCACTCATTAGCTTCAACATTGTGAATTGATGAACGTGACGTAGGTCACCCAAATTAACCTTAATTTGGGTAACCTCAAAAAATTTCACGTCATTTAGAACAATTTGGCTTCTCTTTAATTTCCTAAAAAGTATATTCAACAAGTCCGTTACTACTAGAAAAAAAACAGCGTTTGATTAACCTGTTTATTTTCTAGTATAATAATTTTATTTTCTCTATAATAATATTATGATCAGCTTATTCTGTTATTGAATTTGATTTATTTCATTCAAAATAATATTATTTTCAGTAAATATGAGTTGACTCACAGTAATTGAAAATAAGCAACTGAAAAAGATATCATTACGATATGCGAAATCAAATACAAGGAATAAAATAAGGGTCATTACACACTGTGGTTCTTGTTAAGTCCAGTCGTAAAAGTCCTTTTTAAGTCGTTAATACACTATTGTAATTTATTAGTAAAGTGTATTTTTGAGATATAATCTAGAAACAGAAGAAAAAACTTAACATGGACTGGTCAACCTGGACCGCGATTAAGTCTATAATAGAGAAAATAATTATCGAACAGTTGGCTACTTCTGTGTTAGTGGCCAAGGGACAAGTGGACAAGGGCCCGCCTAAGATGCAGCTGATTGTGGCTTCGATTCCCACGGCAAGACATATTATGCTAGTATAATCTGCAAATATTTGTCTCGTAACTGGGCGTTTTCTCTTTATAGTGTTTATGTATTTACAAAAGTAATGTAAAGTAAAAAGTAAAAGTATGTAAGTAATACATCACATGTGGTTTCGAAAGGTATTATGGAAGCTCTGTTTAATTTGGAGCTACATTTTCTTGCTGTGTGATAGTGTCCAGTATTATTTGTAGTCATTCGGATTTCCGTTCAGAAATTTTACAGAAATTTGAATCATTACATGCCATAAATAAATAGAAATAATGTTTACAGTCAAACACATTATTTACACAGCCTTTAAACTTTTTCGTTCGGCTCCGTCCGCCATTTGCTATATCGATGCATCTGTCTCTGTCTTACAATGTCTGCGGGTGGCGTAGCGCGGCAGTCGCGTCGTAGCTCTCGTAGACACACCTCGTAGCACCGTAGAGGCTCTACGCTCGTTACATCAACAACGTCATTGAAAATTGAACTTTATTGGGTCGTTTGATTGTTACAAAATCAACAAGAAAACTATCAACATATTTTATTTGTGTTTAATAGCAAAAGTTCGTTGAAATTTCGTGTTTGGATGAGATATCAACAGGTAAGTGTCAAATTACTGTGACTGTTTTATTTTTCGTTAATACTGAACTATTTTATTTTTTATATTGTATTTTTCCAATAATCAACTATTAATTGGAAGTTTTATTTGCTTATGTAACTGTGGTACCGTAATTGCTCTGTTTTTTCAACCAAGGTCAAAAGCTATCGCATTGAGCTAGTTCGTTATTATTTAGCAAAATGTATTTGATGGTAAAATTGCTTTTGCAACTATAAAATTTACACTTTGTTAAATAAGATTGTTTTATCGTTATTATATTAGTTATAGAGGAATCTTATGATTTATTATTTATAAATCCATTGATTTTTAATAGAATTTGAACAATCGTTATTACCACGAGATAAGGAAAATGCCGACCATTTTATTTTTGTTTGACATAACCAACGCCTTTGTGGCGCACTGGGCGAAGGTTCACCTAAGACACAGAAGGTTGCGGGTTCGATACCCGACAAATGTTTGTTTTATCTGCAAATATTTCTTTGAGCCTGGGTGTTTTCTTGGTATTTTAGGTTTTTATTTACAAACGTATATTAACAGTCATGTGAATCCCACAGCAGAAGCTCTGCTTGGTAATGGGGCTAGATGCGGTGTGATAATGTCCAGAATTACTTATTTTATATTTTTCCCATGCTAATGTACCGTCAAGTGGTAACCTTTTATTCACTAACTGGGACGCCTGGGACATGGTTAGATGAAGTAGGCTTTTTACTTTTACCATCCTCTCATTCTAGTCGGCCTTACTCATGGTCAATACATGTGGAGCTGACTAAGCTACGGGTTTCAGCGATGAACCGTTTCAGCGTTCTTCACCGTTTAGAGTACGTAGTGCGTAGTGCGCACATGCATTTTTTGAAACGATAAATTTATTGATACACGACTGGGATCTGAACCAGTCGGCATATATCCCAATCATCATCATCATCATCAGCCTATAACAGTCCACTGCTGGACATAGGCCTCCCCTAATGAGCGCTATTGTGCCCGGTCCTGAGCTCGACGCATCCAGCTTGTACTGGCAGCCTTTCCCAGATCGTCAACCCACCTGACCGGTATATATCGGTCACATTATGTAAAGCCATTAGGTTTATATCAAAATACATGTTACTAAACAATATTAAGGTCCAAATGTCCAAATAAATGTTACTAAACAATACAATAACAAACAATTTTAAGGATGAATGATTTTTTTATAAATTTACTGACTTTTTGTCAATGGCCACAAAAATTATTGTTTAAAACTTTCTTAAATAAGTAAATATAAAAAAAGAGAAAAATTTTACCAACCGTGTGTCTTTTATTTGACTCTATTCGATCCACACACCAGCCTATATCAGTCCACTGCTGGACATAGGCCTCCCCTAATAAAGGGGGATATACCCTTAATCCCCACGTTAGGCATGCGGTTCATGATCGCAGGGCACAGCTTCTCGCACCACCGACGCTGCTGCCCGTTGGTGGCCAGGGGATTTAGATGTGCCAATGTGGGCTGTGCTATGCCGCAATCATCCGGCCGCCAGAGCCCCGTTCGTTGCTTAGCAGGGTGCACCACGTGCAGGTGAGGTTGGCTTGGGTTCCGAAGATGGGGGTTGGAACCCCGTACACCCCTCGGTTCACCCCTCTATTCGATTCAGGGTCCTAATTCTGACGATTTGATATATTTGATTCTATTAGATAAATATTGCGGAAACTGTCTAAACTGGATGAAACTTTGACAGATCTCGCGATATATATCTAATAGAATCAAATATATTGAATCGTCAGAATCAGGCCCCTGGATCGAATAGAGTCAAATAAAAGACACACGGTTGGTTAAATTTTTCTCGATAGATATACTGACCAAAGTTGGCTTTTTTATTTGATTTATTTACGAATACTTTAACAGGTTGGCGCTTCATAGACTCTTTTTTCTTTAATAAACTATTTTTTTATGAATTCTTTCGCAGTAAATTTTTATGCAACTTGTTGGACGATCATACTAGTTAAATAAAACACATTATTTGTTTTACTTTTTAGTATTATAAAAGTAGCTTAGTTTTATTTAAATACAATAGGAAATAACTACAAGATACGTAATTGTAAGGAAATAGAAGAAGAAAAAGGAAATATTACAGAGTCTGAGAGGGTTTTAGAGAGCGCTGTTCAAAAACTTGAGAAACCCGTAAATATGTTTCTCTATGTTTTACAGATTTTAAAGGCAGTATAATTAGACGTACTTATCGCTCATGCAGCTTTCGAGTTTAAAATGGCTTTATACATAGAAAACAAAGGTTTTTCTTTCCCCCTTTTGGTTTTTAGGAGTGTTTGTTTGGTCTTTCATACACCCTCGGGGTGGTATTCTATAGCATTAGGAAGGCTTGAGTTAATTAATTAGCTCTTTTGATGCAGGGGTCCCAGCGACCTCAAACAAAGCCTCCACTTTTTACAGGACCCATTTTGGCTTCAATGTTTGTTTTGTATTGAAGAAACGTTTCCTTTCATATTAAATTATAATTTCATGCTAAAATATGAGTAAACTAGTATTGACCGCAGCTTTGCTCGTTAACGTCTAAGGAGCAAAATATGTTTAGCAAGTACTTTTTATCTTTTGAATATACCTATAAAACAATAATGTTACATAAAAAGAAACTACTTTAATTTTTTTTTATTAAAGAAACAAACCCAGTAAAGAGTAAAACATATAATTGCTAATCTTTTTTTTAAAACTTACAATCAACTTTTTTTGTCTGGGTACCTACCTGTTATTTTTGGAGTCTGTGTCAGCTAGGAGCCCAAACAAAAGTTATGCTTTGCTATGCTTTGGTACCTTTTTACTGGATGAAAGGATGGATATAACTTTATTGCACAGCATACAAAGAATAACAACGCAATGAAAAAGCATCAAAATAATGATACAATGGGCACTTTATCGCTGAAAGCGATCACTTCCAGGCAACCTTTGGATGGAGGTAACCTTTCAAAACTAACGGGAACGGTGGTGTTCCTAGTCCAGGTTATATTTATATTACAATAGAGTGCATCCAAATACTAATGTGTACTTACTAATAAATAATAAAATCAATGTATGATATTTACAATGATATTTATGTTTTCGGTAAGGTAAAAACAAACAAAAGGTTAATTATTTAGCTAATTAACATTATTAAACGTATTAATTGTGCCTGAATATTTTGACTTATTATTTACCAAAACATGTCCAACAATGCATTTATTTTTCTCCTCATTACTATTAAGGATTAGACTTAATTCATCATATCGATGGGCGTTAGGGTTATAGCTGGCTGAGACGCAAGAGGAAGGTAGCGGGTTTGATTTTCGTTGCGAAATAAGTATTTGCATGTTCTACAAATAAGTAAAATCTTTAATTTTTATGGTTTATTGTTTTAACTTTTTACCTGTCATGGTTGACTAGCAGAAAATGCTTTCTTGCATTAAGTACACCAATTGTACATTTATTTTTAAAGTTCAATAAAGAATTATTTATATAAATAGTGTATAATCAAAAAGTCTAATAAACATACATAAGAAGCCTTCTATATATGCATTAAACTGGAACCAGTCAACCGTTATAAACGAACAAACGAAGCCTATTTCTAACAATTAACTCCAATCAAGCACATTAGCTATTAGTTGCTGTAATATTTATTCGTATAAATATTATACACCATACAAAAATCTAACAGTTATGGATATTGCATGAACTTTAAACTAAGATTCTCTCGTACGTATAGTAATTATCAGGAATTATGAGTACGCCATGATACCACAACACCCAGACCTGTAACAAAAATCATCATGCTAACATTTGTAGTGGTAATCTAACTCACACCCTTCTCTTATAGCCGCATTTAGCTGCCAATCACTTCACATCACATCACACTTATATGATAATACCACATGGCTGACATATTACGTTTATTTTTTTACATACATAGACATTATTCATAGAAAACATTACTCGAGACCAATATTTAAAAATTATTCAAACAATCTTGCGGCTTATTTGTCTACACGGCCCTTTCGCAAACAAAATCATCAAAGAGCATGAACATTCTAAATAATAAACTGCAAACTACTGCAGTCTAACCACATTGAGGCTCATTTTCATTAAACTTGTGAAAGTAATAAACAGCAGCGCTCCGGTCTTGTCTAATCGGAGCACTAAAAGCGCCCTTCCGATTGCCCCGACACGATATCACCTTCTACTGATTGGTTGCATCCCCCGAATGCAAAAACTGGAGAGGTTTTCTAAAACAGATTCAAGATTGTATGTTTTAGGTTATTTAAGGGACGGGTAAAAAATTAAGGTTTGCCTAAAATCTATGAAGCATCCATCCTTATAACCTCTTTGGTTTTATCTAGAGGAAAGGGATGGTAAAATGGTAAACCATATAAAAGGTTTCTACACGATTTATTAACATTAAACCAATTTCGCTTTAAAAAAAATCCTAATTTTTCACCACTGAATCAAGGGGACAACGAAGAAAAACAAATCTGTTGATACCGTTTTTGAAATTTTGCTATACACAGTACAGACGCAGAAATAAAACTGCTGTAAATAGGTTTCCCTTACTTCCATGGTATACCAATATCGTACAGGGTACAATAAAGATGCTCACAGGAAATGCAACACCTGGTATGCGAAGCCTTAAATCCGCCTACCTTACGACCCCACACCTGATACTCTCAGTTTATTCACCGTTTCAAGGGAGAAACATCTGATTTATACAATCTAAAGTAAGCCCTAAACCAAGAAGCTAAGGTCGTCAGTTCACTGTGACAGAGGCATATAAAAATATATAAGAAGTTATGATCGTGTTTGCAGACAAACTAAGTTGGTGGATACTTAGCACGTTCGACTGCGGACGCCGCGCTATTTTATGTTATGGCAGTAAAAATCTTTGTGCCATTTTTATCATATCCGTAAATGGGATGCTATAAAACCAACAAAGTTGCTAGTTTTGGGATGTTATTGGAAGCCATGAATTTTATCTTTAAAAGTTACAAACATAAAAGTATGAGGTTTGGCTTCATATTGGTTTTTAGGTATTTTATTAAATGGTTCCATCAACTACAGAATGACGTTTGTAAATAGTTTACAGCTTGGAATCGATTCCAGTGGTTAGGATAATTCAATGATTTCTTTTTCGTGTCATTAATTCTAAAGCATAAGTCCACACATCAAAGTTTACGACCTGTCGATGCAACCCGTCCGAGTCGCTGTGTTGCTGTGTCGACGGGTGTTGGCGAATTCTGCCAAGGAGTACTTTTTCACTGCTGTTTAATTCATTTACTGAGAATGACTGTTATAGGTTCAGTTCTCATTTACTGCATTGCAGTAGTTGTTTATCTTGTTAGATGCACGCTGACTCTAAATTTTGTTGTCTGCTCTAAATAAGCAGACTTCTGAATTATAAATCTGAAATCTATATCTAAAACCAAACACTCCGGATTTCAAATGTGTAGGACTAAAATATTTGTGCATTGTTTGAATTACTTCAATAAAATTGCCTAAATTAATAATCAATGATACCCAATTTGATATTCAAATTATAAAAAAATATACTCAATTTAATTTTCAATGACAATACTGAAAACCACAAAGAGCTCTTTATATCCGCGATATATCATCTATGGAAATCGAAAATAATAATCAGGTAGAATGGGCAGTGAGCCGAGATAACTAGCTATCACACAGATAGTTCCATTATACTTGCTGGCGCAGCAATTTATCTACCAACGCTTTTTGTCAATGCTGCTTGTAAACTATGAATAGCGGAATCAATTCCAGCGTCAGAAATGGCCATCGAACGAATCCAAATGTGCATCAGATTGTAAATACAATTTGCATCATTTGCGAAAATCTTTTGTTGCAGATTCAATGAAACATGGTATCGTTAAAGGGGACGCGTAAAATAAAAAGGATGGGAGTGAATGCGGCACGACTGACGGGTGTGAAATAGACGTGACGGACAGATGTGATGCGGCGCTAGCAATGGCTTGCAAACTAGTGTGCGCCGCGGCCGTAGCGTTGGCACTACAAATAATTGGCGCCACGCGGGTGCTGTGTCCGAATGACCCTAACTGTGTTTGCGGCGGCACGCTCGCTGTCGAACTCAATTGCAACATCGACGGTGAGTGCACTTAAACTCTAACGCCTACTAAATCCCTTTTACAGGCCGCCGAATTTCAACTGAATTTTGAACAGCCCTCCATCATTTCAACTTCATTTTACAGCTTTTATATGCGAATCTCGATTTCAGGTCGGACAGTAAAAATAAATTTACTACCAGACACGTACATGAACATAAAATGCGAGAACGCAACAAGTCTTGACTACAGTAAAATGCCAAAATGTGCGAATCTTATGAACTCCTTCAAATCGGTCAGCTTCAAAGACTGTCCTTTACCAACTTCATCATTCAAAGATGTTTTGATGAACATGGGAGTTTCCAAAACGATGGCATTGATATTTCAGAATGGTAAAAAGTTATCCGGGTACTTTGACCGGAAGCATTTTGCCGGACTGCAGGACCTGACGAAATTGTTGCTCTCCATTAATGGAATCACGCATCTACCGGACAATCTTTTCACAGATATTAATAAACTTACTTGGCTGAATATAAGATCGAATACTATCAACTTATCCGAGGAATTATTTAAGCCGTTAGAGAGGTTGGAAACTTTAGAAATAAGTCACAATCACATGACCAATATATCTTCAAACTTGTTTTCACATTTGTCTTACTTGAGGAAACTTTCTCTATGGCAAAGTAATGTCACCTGGTTTTCTAAAGATCTTTTTACGGGTGTAGACGTCCTGGAGGAATTAGATCTGAGTTCTAACGGGCTTAACGAGCTTCCCTCGTCGATTTTCAAACCTCTGAGAAAGTTAAAGAAACTGACATTATTCTCCAATAAGTTTTCCGCACTTCCACGGAATCTCTTCAAGCACAATGAAGAACTGGAAACAGTCGTTATTCTCAATAATGATGCTAAACTGAAAAACCTTCCAAAATATTTGTTCGGGGGTTTGACAAACTTGAACGAAATATACATACAAAGAAGTGGGCTCGAGAGTTTGCCTTACGACGTGTTTGCCGACTCTCCTAAAATCACGAACATATCTTTAGCCTATAACGACATAGAGGCTTTACCCGAAGCTGTTTTCAATGATCAGATAAACCTATTAGAATTGGATTTGAGTCACAATAAGCTGAATAGCTTGGAGCCGAAAATATTTTCGTCTTTAGTACGACTGGAAAGACTGCATTTAAATCACAATAAACTGGTGAAGATAAGCGGGTAAGAATATAAAAAAAGAATTTATATTTTTTCTAACTTCAATTTCATTGTTCGGTGAAGCAATATGAACCACATGAATAAACTATGAATAGCAAATAATATTCCTTAAAAAACCGACTTCAACCGTTACTAAGTGTACCAACTTAAACTAAAATGTAAGCTTCTTAGAGCAGTAAGAAAGGTTTTATGCGCAATGGTGCACATTAAGGGAAGTCAATGTCTAGCAGAGGACTGCTATAGGCTGATGATAATGATGAGATAAGAACCTACGGTACCTACCGACGAAAATTACAAGTGAGGATTAGGTTTTTTGAGTTTTTCAGGAAACCTATGAATTTCTCAGAAATAAAATTTGTATGAGACCACCTATGAAGTATGATCTACCAAACAAAAAAAGAATCATCAAAATCTATTCATTATTTGCGGAGTTATCGTGTAAAATACGTACAAAAAAAAATAAAAAAGCAACATACAGTCGAATTGAGAACCTCCTCCTTTTTGATGCCATATGTAACAAGATTTGTTTTTATTACAGCTCCACGTTTGCGTCACTGCTAAGTCTAATGTTTCTGAACATGGAACATAACAATTTGAAAACTATTTCATCATACTTATTCAGCAATAATAGGCAGAAAATGGTGATATCGCTGGCTCACAACAGACTCAACTTTGAGGCGAAAGAGAATTATAATTCAATATCAAACAAGACTTCTCCATTTGTTCACACATATAACTTGAAGCTATTGAACCTTAGTCACAATGACTTCAAGTTCAGTTTTGAAGATTGGTGGACGAATGGCCACGATAATTTAGACATCTCATACAATCACATCCGGTATCTTTGGGTGAGTATATTAATAAGTTAATATATGATTAGATGTCAGAAACCTTCATTAAATACTGTTATTTTTTATAGCCTGAAGAAAACTTGAACAAAAGCTACCGTGACGTCATAAAGAAAAGGTTGAACAAATTGTGGGTTGCTGAAAATCCACTGTACTGCCAATGTTGGAATTATCTATTCATCGATTTCCTCATGGAAGATTCTAGAACTGAGGTAAATAATGATGTTTATTATTTTACGGAAAAATGCTTCTTAAATTTATTTTATCAAACAACAACGATGATTCAATTATTATATCTGTTCAAAAATTATAATTCATTTTCAGATTTATGACAAGAGTGACATTGGATGTCCATTGTGGGCAAGAAGGGCCTGCTACTCAAGATACAGTATAATTATGTCTGTGATCGTGGCAGTTGTTAGCTTCTACTTACTTGTGATAATATGCTTTGTAGTGTACAGAAATCATTTGATGTCTCCAATCACACGTTTAATCAAAGACAAATATTTTTCGTATATGACGTATTGGCGTTACAAAAAATACCTCGGTCTCATAATAGTTTATGACAAACAAGACACATCATTCGTTTATGAAGAGTTCTTGCCAGCGTTGAAGACTTACAGCGAGTCACCGATCGGTAAAAGCCTCGTCACAATTTCAACAAATAAAGATAAAATAAGGAATAAAATGAAGCGTAGGAATAGGGATAAAAATTACATTGTAGTTTTTTCACCGAATTACCTAAGGGCACAATTTAGCGATGTGAGTATCATAAACATACTTAGCGTTATGAAGGACGCAAAAAACACTGTCTACGTTTTCACTGATATTGGTCCTGATGATTCAATTTACGCGTTTCTGAAAGAGCAAAGGGACATAAGGAATTCTGTTGTTTGGAACGAGCCGTATTTATGGGAGAAGTTTTCAAAAATAGTAGACTTGAAGAAAATTGGCCGTCTTGTTGAAGATTACAAGAATTTGAAACACGCTTTTAACGCTAACCTTACATACAACGACACTCATACAGTAATGTTACCAGATAGCGATGGGACTTTTGTAAATGACTTCTCTAAGGATACTCTCTGCGGTCAAAATGGCAACAATGGTATTTATTACCAGTTTAGGTAAGACTGATTCCGAACATTTTCATAATATATTCTCACAATACGTTACACACTACTTCTAATTTAAATAATTTATTAATTTAACAAATGTAATTGCGTTAGTAGTGGTATCTAATAGTTATAATATCTGCTTATAAATAAACTTTTTACAAACTATTTTACAATGTAAAAAACGTAGACTAATTCTAGTTATGTAAGTTGATAAGTATTTAGTTTTCGTTGTCTCTGTATCTAATAATGATTAGCTTCAAAGAAGTCTGTCAACATCTTGGCTATGGCAAATGTAATTGGATTGTCATTTAGTTATTTCTAAGTGTACATAAATTTTGTTGTAACGATCATTCAAGTTTCACAGAAACTCAGTGTTGTTAAGAGTTGTAATATGCAGCTTAATAAAACAGTATACTTTCAAAGGTTTTATTTTCCCTTACTTTAATAACTGCAGAATTACTGAATCATACCTATACGTTGAAACACACTAATACCTATAGCTAGGTCAAGTCAAATTTAGTCTGGCTAGTCATATTAGGGTCCATACTAATAAGGATTAGGTATATGTATTTTCTAAGAGACACAAAATTACTAGGGTCGCCATCATTGAAATCAATGAGGACGACTATACCCAATCATCTATTTACAAGCTTTTATAAATGAAACTGATCTATTTCCGACTTTATATCAAACAGCGTAATTTAGTACCTACTCGTATAAAAGAAGCAGGGGTTGCCCCGCAACTTTGTCCGCGTACAAGAGTTTTCTCGCTCTACCCGGTTATAGGTGTGAATTTCGTCCTAAATCCTGCTTTAGTGCACTTCTACTCTATACAAAGAACATATCTTCTACAAGTCTCTAGACATTACGGTTTAGATTGTGCATTTTGTATCAGTTGGTCAATTTCTTTCATGAAATATCACACTAATAGGTATACCTATTACAAATACGAAAGTTTGTGGTCACTTAACTCTGTAACGGCAGAACGGATTTGGATGAAAGAATAAAAATTGTAATAACATGGACTTTAAAAAAATATAAGCCAAACAGAGTTTCTTGCCAATTCTTCTCTGTTTGGACGCGTTACGAATTTGTGTAAATTAAAAACAAATGACGTTTCAAAATTTATTTTACAGTTCCTACTAATAAAAAAAAAAAAAATTTGAACTTTTGAAAGAATATACATAGTTTATAACCTGGATTAACACATAAACTACTTTTTATCCGGGTACTATGTGAGCGAAGCCGCGGGCGGAAGCTTGTAGTTTTATATATTTTTATAAAGATAAATAAATATTTATTTAAACATTACAAGCATCTCATAGGTACATCATGTAGGTGATAGTTTTAGAACCAGTTCTTTATCATTACTATAGATAGATTTTCAGTTCATTAATTTCACTGTTTAAACTAAACAAAGATATAATGTACCTTAGCTAAGCCCTGTGCCTCGCGCTAGGTCTTATTTAAAGTATGATACCATTTAGTGAAATTGATATAAAACTGGATTTTTCACCTTGACTAAGACTCATCAAAATAGTAGATACTCAAGCTAAGACAATTTTATGCTATAGCAAAGCGTCGACGAAAAATGCTCCTATGTCTATAGGTAAGTAAATTGGAGTGGAAAAATTGCGAGCGACAGCCGGCAGCAGGGGGAGCCAGAACCATAGCAACAAGGGACAAACGAGGGGATTAAATGGGGTTGAAACTTTAGTTAAATTGCTATTTATAATTTGCGCACTTGTTCTATTTAAATCATTGCGTATCTCAAAATACGAAAAGGATAGCGATGGAAAGAAATTTGCCTTCAGCCTTTGAAAATATTTCGTGGCTGTTTTGAACTGGTAAGTACTTTTGGCCCCTTGAGGTGCCGGTGCAAGTTGTTGGACCGGCACCTCAAGCTTAATTGATAGCTCCTTTCCATTATTTTCACTTTCATTCCACATAGCATAGGTTTACACTTCAATGGCCATTAGACATCCTCTATGCTGTGGTAGGCAAAGGCTTGCCTAAACGCAGAAGGTTAGTTCAATTCCCGCAGCGAGGCAAATATTAGTATGATCTGCAAATATTTGTCTCGGGTGTGTTTTTTTTTTGTTTAATATGTGATAACGTTCAGAATTATATTTATTATAGTAAACAAAAACCTAAGTATATAACATGCTGTTCTTCCTCTACATTGGTTGTTTGCGTTTTTTTGGTGTTTTATACACGAAAAATACGTATATACTTCTTCTTTTTCTTCGAATAAGTGACCAACTGGTTTCTTAGTTTTTTGGCACCTCAAAGGCATGGCTTTACGAATGAAAAAGCCAGAGATCTTAGGCACATCTTAAAGTGCCTTCCAAAAACGGAAACGATAAGTTCTGAATTCCACTTAGCTCAAGTCAAGTCAAAGTCAAAATTCATTTATTCAGTAGGAACTGTATAGTACACTTTGAAACGTCATTTTTTTTAATTTACCACCAATTCGTAACGTGACCAAACAGAGAAGAATTGGCAAGAAACTCTGCTTGGCTTATATTTTTTTAACGTCGTACTTAATATCTATTACATTGTTTTTGATGGAGTTGGAGGCAGTTTCATCCCAAGCTTTTTTGTCATCTAAATAATCAGATATTTTATAATAAGCTTTATCACATAGATTACGTTTAACAACATTTTTGAATTTATTTACAGATAGATTAATCACATCATTTGGGATTTTGTTAAGAAATCGTACAGACATCCCTTTAAAAGATTGACTAACTTTATGGAGCCTTACAGTGGGAACAGCTAGTTTATCTTTATTTCTAGTGTTAACATTATGATAGTCGCTATTTTTCTTGAACATGTTAATATGTTTTCGGACATACATTAAGTTTTCATATATATATTGGCACGGCACTGTCATAACATTTATTTCTTAAACTTAGTTCTAAGTGATTCTCTGGGCCCATATTATAAATTGCACGAACAGCCCTCTTCTGCAACACAAATATGGTGTTGATATCTGCAGCATTCCCCCACAACAAAATGTCGTACGACATAATGCTATGGAAGTAGCTGAAATAAACTAGTCTAGCCGTTTCTACGTCAGTAAGTTGACGGATTCTTTTTACTGCGTATGCTGCAGAACTGAGTCAAGTCAATAGTTACAGTAGGCAACTTGCAACTTGCAGCAGAAACTTGGCCGGGTGCCCTATCAGCTGATAAAAGTTCATCAAACAATGTTTGTGTTTTCGCGGTGGCAGAGCAATGAGACGCCTCTTCCAGTAGTGTGATCTGTTGGTGGGCATCACATAGTTCCTTCTCCAGGACAGAAGTTCTCTTCAAAGCGTACTCATACTCAGTGCCACATTGATCGAACCTATCTATTATCATTTGAAGCTTGTCCCGTTCTTCAATTACAGAAATACACTGTGAGTGCATGGATGCTAACTCACTTTTTAGTTTTTTATTATTATCTAAGGCTTCTATCATTAACTTTTCATTATGCTCCCGCTCAAAGTTCAACTGGTCACACAATTTCTTGGATGCCTTGAGTTCCTGCAAAGCCCGGTGGAGCTGAGACTCTTCTTGGCGAGACAAGGCTTTACGAGTCATCATAATTAAAAAAAAAAATATACCAAATAGGTACGTAAAGTATTGGATTCCAAGAACATGTTTACACAGGTTGAGGTTATCTTTTTGGAAATGTTTGGTACTAAACACTTCCAAAATAGGGAAAACAGTGATCACATTCAAATTTTCAACTGAAATGCACCGGTATTTTAATTGGCCAAATCACAATAATTAACACAAAATTCACCACTCGTATCAATTGTTCACAATATTTGTGTTATTTTTTAGAGATAACACTGGAAAGGGCTACATAAATTCGCGAAAAATCAATTAAAAACTAGTTATGAAATACGGGACAATTTTATCAGCTGTTTGCCGTAGGGTTGCCACAAGCAAAAAAAAATTGAACAGGAACAGAAGAAACATTGTCTCCAACCTCCAACATAGCATTATAGCTGAAAGGAGCGAAATGTCACTAAAGTAACCATCGAAATAAGAAGAACAACGAATAAAAACACGCTATAACTGAGCTACGAACTGAGACCAAAGCATAAATATTTTAACACGTTGGATCGTAAGATCATGAAATTTGAACCAATGGGAAAGTGTGTATTCGAAATAGCGCGTTGTCATTGGCCAAAATACAATACGACATAACAAAATATTCAAGCTTCGGCCTCTGAGCGATAAAGACACAGATTACACAAAGCCAGTACAAATGTTTCATCCATCACATCCAGACATTGATTACTTTCTATTCAGAGTGGAAATTGATTACTTCTGAAGAACTGCACATCATAAAGGCTCTTAATGGATTCACCCCCTAATTGGTTTCCTGACCAAGTCAGTACGCTCCAACGCTTTGAACATTATGTGGGTTTATTATGTTTATATCTTACTAGCTTTTGCCCATGGCTACGTTCGCTTTAATAGATTTTGTTCTACCCTTCAGAGCAGTAGGTACTTTTTAGGACTCAAAGGGTAAAATCGGGATCCTATTACTAAGACTCCTCTGTCCATCCGTCTGTCTGTCTGTCGGTCTGTCACCTGGCTGTATCTCAAGAGCCGTGATACCTAGACAGTTGAAATTGTCACAGATGGTGTGTTTCTGTTGCCGCTATACCAACTAAGCGTGCTTGGATTAGCCGTGACTGCCCGAAAAATTTCGACAAGGCGAGGAGTTGAATCGGTAGCGCAGATGGTATTGATGTGAAGGTCGTGGGTTCAAATCCCGCCTTGGTTGAAATTTTTAGGATTTATAACTAAAGTTTGGTCACTTAAAATACAAAAAATCAACAAATAAAGGCTTAAAACAGAATAAAATAAGTATTTAAGTGTGCTCCCATACAACGGTACGGAACCCTTCGTGCGTGAGTCCAACTCGCACTTGGCCGGTTTTTTTGGTGAAACGTGCCCAATGCCCTTTTCTCTAACACTGACAACGTACAGTATCTGTAAGTATATTGATCTGTGTTTTAAAAATAGTTAAAAATAGTAACACTAAGTTACGTCATTAATAGGTACAACCTATTAATGACGTAACTTAGTGTTCTAATAAGTTCCTAAAGTTAAAAAAAAATTAAATGAAAGCACTTTTTTTCTGAATGTATATTGCCATATCATGTCTTTATTTTTTTTGGATAAATAAGACATGAAAGCTGTATAACTCTCTTTCAAATTTATAATAATTTAATAGTTCGGGTTTCAATAACTCTCTAGTTTCTGATTACGTGTTTCAAAAACCCATAGTTCAATACATGTTCATAAACATATTTCAATAATCTGCTCTGTTAATCTCTTTAATACACCACTGAAATGCGGGTTTCATTGTTAAATAATTACAAAATCAACTGATAAACTAAATCATTTTTGTGCTCAGTGATGTGTAAATCACTGAGCTTTTTCGACGTTGCAATAAACAGTATTTACATTTGGAAGAATGTGCCTGAATTTTAACCAATGACCCATTATTTATATTATCATTAAGTATATTATCATTATTCCCGGTGCTTTCTGACCCTGTTGGCGGTACCGGGGACGAAGAAGAGCTACCCGCACGGCAAAAACCCGCCGGCTTTGTCACCGGCACGTGTGTAGGAGGTTTTTTCACTTCTTACATATATGGTAATGGTATAATACTTATCGGAAGGACTTTCCTTTATGTGTAGTGAGCTTTTGGGTGGTAAGGGGGTGGGAGGGGAGGGGGAGGGGGGGGAGGACCCTCCCCCTAAAAGGGTGAAGTGCGGAAACTCATAGTTTCCGAGAAAAATAATAATTTAGTTTTGAGGTTAAGTATGGAAAAAACGTAAACAATATACACCAAAACACACTATCGGGAGAGGGGGGGATGCGGTAGTGTTAGGGAAGGGGAACCTATGACCTATGACCACTCTAAAATCCCGTTTCAAATCATAAAAATGGATATTTGACTCCAGTATGGGCTCTCGCCAGAACTCTCACTCACGCATTTTTTATACACTCTAAGGGTAGGGACCACAAGACTAGGTGGCGTTGGGGTGCTCTGTGTCGGTTCTGTGTTAGATTTCGAACCTAATCTACTCAAGTCGGGGTGTCTTAGAACCTACTTTGGTGAGAAGGATTTCCGGGTGGTTAAAAAAAAAAAACCTAATAACCTACTGTTTATCTGTGTCAATTTTTACACGACTAAATTCAATCAATCAAACAATCTCCAAAAACCGGCGGGAAAACAACAAAAGATGTCATTGTCATTGTCAGATTACCAAAAAATACCATAAAATTGCCGCAAAAACCACGAAAAATGTCATTGTCAGTGTCAGATTACCAAATAATTTGCAATCAATAGCAAACATTATCAACAAGTTTGACGAAAATACGTGAAAAATTGGAATTTTCAAAAATTCATATCTCAAAAACTATTCGTTTCCGCACTACGCCATTTCAGATTTAGGCTTTCTAGGTGTAGCCCTACCTGTGACAAAAGTTTCAGCCGCTTAGCTCACTACACATAAAGGAAAGCTGAGCCTACTTATCTCCAACAGATACAAAGAGAAACAGTTATTAAGAGTCAACGTAAATGGAAAGTGTGTTCCGGTATCTGTGGTAAAAATGTGTGTACCTCAAAGGTAAGGCTTGGCCCATTCCTGTTTTTTTACTCGACTTCAAGTTTTGATTTCAATTTTTTTTTGTAGTTTTTCGCTGAATTACAGTGGAAAATTATAAGAATAAGAATAAGAATAAGATTAAGATTAAGAATAAGAATAAATCTTTATTTAACACACACAGAAACACAGGAAAACATAAATGCACAGCTTACAATAAAATATAAACATAACATAAAATAGAACAACAACTAACAACTAAAGCATATAGGCAGGCAGGCACAACACTGAGAAAAAAAAAATAGGCAAGTAGGTACCTGTCCAGGACAAATACCTACCAACCCACCCGCCGCCAATTGCCAGTGCACCAATCAGAAACCTCCGCAGGTACCGTGTGGGTCAAATAGGACCTCTCTCAGCTAAATGCTGCGCCACACCAATAATGACGTGGGCAGCGCTGGTTTTCAGAGAGGCCCTGGGCGACATCACAAAAAAAAACTAAACTGTGACCACAAAATTTATACCTATCCCTCAATTAAATACGAAAACCTATCAACAATTAATTAAACACTTATATACTACTGACTAAAGTTATGATCTTCAGGTAGTGAAAACATTTCTCCCGCGGCTTGAATCGAACCTACAACCTTCTGCGTCTTAGTCGGACCTTTGCCCACTACGCCACAGAAGTCGTCAGGTAAGGTTTAATACTTTCAGAATAAAATAATCACGTCGTGATTGCTGTTGCAAAATATAAAATACGTAAACTAATGACTGGTCCGTTCTAGGACATAATTCATCTTCATTTTTAAAATATAAAATTAATAAAATTAAATGTAAATGCCTGATTTAACACATACTTTCAATGATAATACTAATCCTTCTAGATACGTGCAAGTTGTGGTTCTAACTCTCTACTACGGTTTTCTCTCAGAGCTTCGTTAGGTGGTCCTTTAAAAGACGGGTTTTCCATCACCATAAGGGCCAGCAGCGCATCAGTTTCACCTCCGGTGATGTAAATCCATGGCGGAGGTGACCAGATTCCATCAGGTGGCCCGCCTGTCAGCTTTGGCATAAAAAAAATATATATTTAGTATTACCCAAATTCATTATTAGTCTACGCATCCAGCCTTTTGCAGATTCTCACTCCACCTAGCCGGTATAATAAGTACATGTAGGTAGTAAAATATATATGGGGTGTAAAGGGTTCCGCCTTACATCTCACGGAACCCAAGCCAACCTCACCAGGGTGCACCCTGCTGATCAGCATACGAGGCTCTGGCGCTCCACCCACCAACTGTAACGGGTTATGGTCTAAACTCCCTATAATTATGTTAAGTCTTGGAAGGAGATGGGGGAGATGCCCAGCTGTGGGACAGTATAGGTTATTTAAAAAAAAAGTTATCCCGAAAGGGAATGAAACATGGCTGTCCACAAATTTTGAGAACCTGTTAAAAATACGTGATGTACATTTTTAAGGTTATCATTGTGTTGTGTGTGTTAGCTTTCAAATTAAGGCTACCATCAATAAATTTAGGACATACTCGTAGTTTTACAAAACTGTTCTAAAGCTGCTTTACAAGTTTTTTAGTAAAATTAGGTTGAACTTAATAAATAACAATAGATAAATAAATAATGCTGGACTAGTTCACATAGCATCATGTACCTAGTCCCAAACTAAGCAGAGCTTGTATAATGGGGACCACATGACTGATAAGCTACATAGACACATTTTTTTTTAATACATACTTATTATACCTAGAAAACACCCAGACCCAAAACAAATATTTGCAGAGCGTACAAATATTTGTCTCGTGGCGGAAATTGAACCCGCCTTCTGCGTCTCAGGCAGGCCTTCGCCCCCTGCACCACAGAGGTCGTCTGAACTTTACAAGCCATTTCTTCAATGAAAATCTACAAAATTCGAAAAGTCCTTGAACAAATGTTGTTGACCTTCGGAGGTAGATTAACCTCTTTTTGGGATAACATAGAATTCAAACTTACCCTATATAAATATAATATTCACTAAATCCTATAATTTGATTATTATTTTATCCTCAAAGTGACTTGCTAGGGCCCACTTTGAAACTAACAAGTTTCACTCTAATCTATCTTTCGTCGAATCACTAGATGTAATCGCCTGCCTTTTCAATCTGTTCCATTAGATCCATTAGTTTTATTAAATCGTCGTTTTTCGCTTTAATACCTCCATCAAATCACCCAGTGAATCTGCAGCAGAGGTTGTGTAATAAACAGCTGGTCCACTCGCGTTGCCCATGACATATTTAGTAATAAATAATTAAACGAACTTAGATAAGATAAGATACGATAACTTTTATTCTTTACTAATCTGTAAGTAAAGTTCTATTGTAATATAAGGCTTCGTCCAAATATATTAACAACTATCTATATATCAATATCGTAACAAACAGCGGGCCCACTTGGTTTTCCATTATATTTTGACTTAAGATTTTATAATATATTTAAATTTAGAACCAGGCGTGATATGGAAATAAATATTCCACTTTTTATCCATAATGCAATAGAATGGGAATTAATTTTGTTGGCGATTCACGTTAGACTGCTTAGACATTGCATACATACAACAAAATGAAAACGTAATAATGTCATTAGTAAAGTACCTACATAGATATTAGCAGTGTTAATAGTGGGATTAGCCCTATCTTTGGATCCCAAGCTAACCCCAACTACACGTGGTACAACCTGCTCAACAACGAACGGGGCTCCGGCGGCCGGCTGATTGCGGCATAGCACAGCCTACATCGGCACAGCTAAATCCCCTGGCCACCGACGGGCACCAGCGTCGGTGGTGCAAGAGGCTGTGCCCTGCGATCCGCAACCCGCATGCCCAGAGTCGCGATTATGGGTATATCCCCCTTTATTAGGGAAGGCCTGTGTCACAAATTATATAGGCTCGTGTGGTGTGAAAAATTAGCCAGCTTTTTATATTTAGTCTGTGGTATAGTAATCCGTGAAGCAATGAACATGGATGGTACATTAGCAGGGCTACGTGATTCGATGAAATAGCTGATACAGAAGAATTGGTTAGTTGAGTTAATTCTCTCAAATTTGTTGATTGAACTTCAAGTAATTATTTGGCTATCATTATGTAAATAATTTGAAAGCTATGCTTAAGAGTTTAGAATTTTTGACTTGGCACATTTGTACTGGGTACTCGTACCATAGTTTACTCCATCTTACATTTAAACAATAACAATATCAAAAACACTAACTAAATGAAACTCCGGACAGATGGGCGAATGCCCTTACATCCTGGCAGCGGGATGGAAGGCGTGGCCGTGGTCAGCCAAGAATCGTTGGCAAGACGAACTCGAAGCCTTTGAGAGCGGATGGTGGGATACCTCAAAGGATTGAGATGATTGGCGGAATTAGGGGGAGACCTTTGCCCAGCAGTGGGACGATGCAGGTTAATAAAAAAAAGAATAATAATAATGTTGGTCACGCCTGAGTCAATTAATTAATGTTGGTCTTATTTCTTTTTAGTACCTACATTATATATTTTTTTGCCATAAATAAATAATGCACTATCAAAAAACATCATGATCGCCCCAAACTAAGCAGAGCTTGTATTATGGGAACCAAATGTCTGATATACACCTTGTCATATATTTTTTTTGTTAATATCATACATCCACATTCCACATCAACCTATATCAGTCCACTGCTGGACCAATAATATTATACATATTGTATACATATCATACATATTGTTCATATTAAACACCCAGACCAGAGATATAAAAAAATAATAATAATAATGCAGGACGTAATCACACAGCGTCATGTAGCCCCAAACTAAGCAGAGCTTGTATTATGAGAACCACATGATTGATATATTACACATTTTTTTTTGTAAATACATACATATCATACATAGAAACACCCAGACCCGAGACAAATATCTACAGAACATGCAAACATTTGTCCCGCAGCGGGAATCGAACCCGCAACCTTCTGCGTCTCAGGCGGACCTTCGCCCAACAACTATTTACTATTTTATTAATGCGAAAGTTTGTGAGTATGGATGAATGGATATAAGTAAGTTTGTTACCCTTTCACTGAACGGATTTGGATGAAACTTGGAATTTACATAGTTTATGACTTGGATTAACACATAGGCTTTTTTATCCCGGTACCACCTAGTTAACTATAAATCAGTCATGTGGTTCCCATAATACAAGCACAGTTTCTTCTGTACCTTGGGTCTATAATGATGCTGTATGATAGTATAAATTATTTCTATATTTATGCATATAAATAACATGAATTATATTTTGCATGTCCTTTATAAGTATGTGCAGATGAAAAATAAACGATGCCATTTTCAAAAACACACAACAAACACCAGGCCCTCAGCACGGATCTCTCCTAACTCATCATGTTGCATACCATAAAGTATCCCTGTCGGGGTTCTATCGTGACATGGACGAGGGAAATAACAAATATGGCATAAAGCTCGAAATATAGATTATCAGTGCATACATAAAATTGTTTTTAAGTTTTTTTTTAATTATCCTGAATAGTCCTACAAAAGAGAAAAGGAAATCCTAGGAAAGGATCCAAATTCCGCCAACTATGTCTATCCTTTAAGATATCCCACCATCTTCTCTCTAGGGATTCGAGTAGGACGACTTTCCGCCAACGTTATCTTTGCTTTATTTTTAACTAAAACACTGTTTAAAATGAGCTACTTACGCGGCGGAAAACGCATTGCGATTGCTGCTGATACGCCGCTTCAAACGTAAAAATCAATACCTGGTCATCCATGGACCACACAGCTTTGTGTGTATTAAAATAGGACGCATCAATCGGAGTGCGTTTTCTGCAAAAAGCAATGCGCTAAGTGAGTTTTATATTTAACCGAAGAATATCTCCGTTCAGCTGTATTTTTCGCATGCAATAAACATTATTTTTTTTTATTTCATTTGTTCTCATTCCTTCTAAGTGAATATGCAAATTAAATCACAGATTTTATTGAAAACGTAAGATCCTCTCAGTCATTTTTTTTACCAAAATAATGTTAATTAAATTACCAAAAACTTCCTAATAATTTTTTTGCGATTCTTGAAAAAAGCAACAATTTTAAAAGTTCATTTTGTTCAGTGTTAAGATCTCAACACTTTCATAGATAAGCAAATAAAAATATTGAATCATAAATCTAGTCTTTTTTTAGTACTTAAAATGAGTTTCTGTTTTTATAATTAATTGACTCAGGCGTGACTTTGCGGAAATCCATTACAAGATATTCTACAAGACAAAATATTTAGTACAAATTCCGCTAACTTTCTCTGACAATTCTCTGTTTTTATGTTATTAATTTTGCGGGAACTCGCATAATCTTAGAACTCACGATTCACCCACATGCCATATTCAGTGTTGGCCGTTTATACTCAGATCACATTCATGTATTATACAGTGCACGTACCGGTCGCCTCGTCCCTCGAGATCTGCTGAAATGAGATTCATAGTGAGCCCGCGGCTTCTATGTATATTGCTAAATCCCCGGCGATTACTCATTGTATTGCATTGATTAGTTCTGCTATTTTAGAAAACTATTCAAAGGCTACAGCTATGTACTTTCATTATTGTTTTTTGTTCTCTCGCACATAATGGAGCTCGGTTCAATGGTTATGACGAATGATTCGAAGCGCTCTTGGAGTGGCTCATAGAAGCGCTCGCGGCGTGGTTTACTTTGTGAGTGAGAGTTCTTAGCAGTTCTCCTTAGTTAAACAACACTCCACTCGGTCACAACTTGGATGGGTAAACTTTTCGTGTCATGTTGTTGATCTGAGCGCTTTTTAAATAAATAATTAATGCGGGACGTAATCACACAGCATCATGTAGCCCCAAACTAAGCAGAGCTTGTATTATGGGAACCACATTATTGATATACTACACATATTTTTTTTAGGTACATATTTATCATACATAGAAAACACCTAGACTCGGGACAAATATATACAGAACATGCAAACATTTGTCCCGCAGCGGGAATCGAACCCGCTACCTTCTGCGTCTCAGGCGGACCTTCACCCACTGCGCCTTTGTGACGATCTCGACCAGGAGGGCAATTCTCAAGCCAGAGACATTGACTTCTACTAGACTTAGGTTGAGTGATCCGCCATTTTGTCTCTCGAAGCAGAAAAACAGTATTCTCGTGAAATCACCAACAGACAAAAGTCGACTCAAATTAAGAGACATGCAACGAGTGGTCCCGAGCACACGACATGGCTTGTCGTAGGATTTGTCGATGATAAAGTTGATGAAAGCCGCTATATTTACATCGATGTTTCCAACATTGATATTTAATTTCGATATAACATTTTTTTTTTGAAATGGGTGTTAATGAATAGGTGGCGAAATAACCACCGAATACAACTTAGGCAAGAATTAACAATGAGTAGACTAATTTAAAATGTATCTACGTTTTATTGTTGTTGGTACGTCCCACAAGAACTGACATAAACAAAAACAATAGGACATAGGTCATGTTACATCCATATATATAGGTATTCGTTTGCTTACAATAATGCGCGGCGATCGTGAGGTCGCCACCTCTGGTTTTCTCTGAAAAACAGCGTTACTACGCACGCTGAGTAGCATTAAGCTGAGAGAAAACCTAATTTGGCTTACACTTCTCAGCATGGACAAAATCAGCTCCATAGCATGAGGCATGAGCATGAGCGTGTGTTTGTTTTTTTTTTTCACTGGTACTTAGATTTTCGTCAGTTCGAATATTCATTCAGAAACAGTATTACAATCGATATCTAATTATTATTCCTGATAAATTGATTAAATCTAAAGAATCGGCTTCAACGCTGAAATAATTTATTTTTTGGGCAATGTAAAGTTTTTACTACATTTATAAAAAAATAAGTTTTTACCGACCACCGGCAACCCCCGCTTTGACTGACACTTGCTTGAGAGCTCGTAAACAAACAAACCAAGCATTTACGTTTCGTTTCAAGCTTATAAACTTGTCTTAGTACCTACCTAAAATAATCTTTTTTTTTCTATCAGTAAGCCCTAATAGTTGCATTTTAAGCATACTATGGTTAATATAAATAAAATAAATTTTTAATTACTATTTTTGCATGGTTTTAAGCCTAAAATTATGATGTACGAAATCGGCCTATTTTACCCCAACTACTGTAAATTTACCCGCGTAAATCGAAACGTATTTTAGCCATGTCACGGAAATGTCGCAGCGACTTCAGTCGAGTGGCCGTAAGAATAGTTATTTTTATAAATCGTGACTTTAGAGTAGACACAAACCATCGACCCAAGTTGGGAGACTCATAGTCGATACGACTCTGTATCGAGTAAACCCGTGAATTGCCCTCCTGGAAAGAGAACGTTAGGCATTATTTGTTCGCGTTAACATTCTTGGCCAAAGGTTGGAAAGTGCACAAAACAAATGAAGGTTACGGCTTTATAAAGAATGAAGAAGGACTGACATCAAATCCATCAATAGATTTGTTTAGTGGATTAGAGTGGAACAGGCTTACACATGCAGCCTTTGAACAAAATATACACAAAAAGCATATCACTTAATGACTGACGGGTTCAATAACATAATGCATTCAGGGTGCTGATCGGGGTGATATGCTTTTACAGCACCTCTGGCATGTTTGCCGAAGAAAGAGTTGACGGTTTTCTTGCAATAATGCGTAAAAGGTGGGCTTCATTAAGTAAAAGAGCGCGTGACAGCCCTAACTGTATCCTGCTTATGTTGTCGAACGGCTGGGGTTGTCCAATTAGTCACCATTGGATGCTGCTACATACGAGTGAGAAAGTTTAATTTTATTTTGTTATTTGTGTGTGTGTTTGGTATGTGGGAGAGAGAATATTTGTTACTACAAATTTCATAACGGATTTGGATAAAACTTGAAATATTTGGTCATCTGGATTAACTCAAAGGCTACTTTAAATCCATGTACCTTGAAGCGAAGCCACAGGCAAAAGCTAGTACACGATTGAAATAAAAAGATGATTATATTTTGCAATTTTTGAAATGACTGGAGAGATCGTGGTGATGCCATTGCCTAGCAGTGGAAAATAGTAGACTAATCGTAATCGTAATTTGCACTTATTTTCTACACTTTTTTCTTACACTGCCAATATAGGTCACACAAGTACTGTGAGTAAAAAGGCTGAAACAGTCCTCTAAAGTGGATAAAGAAGGTTTACGAAAATGGCTGTGTGACTAAGAACAGGATAAATCTCACTCGCAAGTCGAACGCTACACGTTTGAAGTCAAAAAGTCTTTACGTATTTTATAGAACGCGGACAAAAATATACCTTGCGGTGTAAATAGGTCGCAGAAAAGTAACTGAGTCACTTCAGAGTGGAAAAAGTTTATTACAGAGCATCGTCTGCTGTTAATGAGTTTTTTCTCAGATCTAATCAAAGTAGGAATAAAATTAGTTTAAAGTGCATATCGTATAAGCCTTTTTACGTTCGAAGTGTTTATAGAGTCGACAGAGTCCTGTTTAGAGATCAGTTTTGTCCTACTAATCAAAAAAGGAATGAAATTAGTTTAAAGTGCATATCGCATAAGCCTTTTTACGTTCGAAGTGTTTATAGAGTCTACAGAGTCCCTATTTAGAGACCAGTTTTGTCCTACTAATCAAAAAAGGAATGAAATTAGTTTAAAGTGCATACAGTGTAAGCCTTTTTACGTTCGAAGTGCTTATAGAGTCGACAGAGTCCTGTTTAGAGATCAGTTTTGTCCTACTAATCAAAAAAGGAATGAAATCAGTTTAAAGTGCATACAGTGTAAGCCTTTTTACGTTCGAAGTGCTTATAGAGTCAACAGAGTCCTGTACAGAGTCCAGTTTTGTCCTACTAATAAAGAAAAGGAATGAAATTAGGTTAAGTGCATACAGTGTAAGCCTTTTTACGTTCGAAGTGCTTATAGAGTCAACAGAGTCCTGTACAGAGTCCAGTTTTGTCCTACTAATAAAAAAAGGAATGAAATTAGGTTATGTGTATATAGTGTAAGCCTTTTTAGGTTCGAAGTGTTTATAGAGTCAACAGAGTCCTGTACAGAGTCCAGTTTTGTCCTACTAATAAAAAAAGGAATGAAATTAGGTTAAGTGTTTAAAGTGTAAGCCTTTTTACGTTAGAAGTATTTATAGAGTCGACAGACTCCTGTTTAGAGTCCAGTTTTGTCCTACTAATAAAAAAAAGGAATGAAATTAGGTTATGTGTATATAGTGTAAGCCTTTTTAGGTTCGAAGTATTTATAGAGTCGACAGAGTCCTGTTTTGTCTTACTAATAAAAAAAAGGAATGAAATTAGGTTAAGTGCATATAGTATAAGTCGTTTCACGTTTAAAGTGTTTATAGAGTAAACAGAGTCCTAAGATTTTTATTATCACAAAAAATTTCGACTCAGGCCTATATATTTTGGGATATAAAAAAAAATAGATTTTGCCTGAAGTGTGGGCAAAAATTTATAAAACAAAAAAAGAGTCCTTTTTAGAGTCCAGTTTTGTACTACTAATCAAAAAAGGAATGAAATTAGTTTAATGTGCATATTGTGTAAGCCTTTTTAGGTTCGAAGAGTTTAAAGAGTTTACAGGGTTTTATTGGGATTCGGAATAATCCATAATCCTGAAAGAAAAATAAAAACTCTTTTGAATCTATATAGATAACGATTTAAAAACCATCGACAGTCGTTTGTTTTACTTATTTGCTGTCTCGATTTTTTGTCTCTTTCGAAAAGAATATAGGTTATTTTATGGCAAATATTTTTGCACTAATATTTCGTGCAATCTTTATATACCTGTTTTAGCATATTTTTCGTATATTTGGGTATGAACCAGGTTCAAAACGCAAAAAAATTATCTGCCACATAAAATAGACTACATACAACATAAAGCATAACAAAGTTGTAAAAAGGCAGCACACAGCTTGTTGTTTTCGTAATGTACTCAATTTGTGCGACACTACCCGCTTCCTTTTGATGTTTCCTGCTCTACCCTGAATTATTTCCGGAGACACGAGGCACATCAACTACCGAGATACAGACTACGGAGTTTAATAAATCACACGAGTTAATCTAAACAGCACCTTATTTGTATTCGGGTAACGCAGTTACTCACCTTGGCATACGAAATAAAGCGATTTCTGACAAGAGTAAGATTGAGCGGTCCACAAATTAAGTACAAAGGTATAGTCGGCTGGTGATCAGCCCGCCTCATGTAATATTCAACGGAATGGCTGCGAATACCGCCCAATATATTTACCGGTCACCAGCCACCAGCCAGCGGCGACACCGAAATAATAACTAGTCCATATAACTATAGTGAGCTATAAACTGCGGTCAGGTAGAAATCAGATTGTCTGCGCTTGGCTAACAGGTTGATTCATTTACTGGCGAATTTTAGTTGGCTCGCTGTTCATAATAGCTGGAGAAGATCTATATCTATGTAAGAGTTAGCTACACTTGCATATGTATCCCAATCAGATAGAAATTATATAATCGGCTCGTATCGCTGTCAAAGTCGGCTATTAATGTTTTTGTAAAAGATTAACAGTTTTACATCTTCACGACTTTTTCCCCAATATGCATACCTTCAGATATTGCTCAGTACGCAGATCTATTGAGTATACCTTAACGAGGGTAGTCAGAGGTAAGTCCAAACATTACGTTTGATACATGCCCACTTTTTGCAAGCAGCTAGCATTCCACGTGACAGGTTGCAAGCCCATCGCCGCTTTTTATTGGAACACTAACCTAGCACATAACTTTCGAATTAGTTCGCGGGCATACCGGTTTCTTCACGATATTTTCCTTCACCGTTTTGAGCTCGTGGTAATGCGCACATACATTTTTATTATCCATTGGAGCACGGCTGGGGTTCCAACCCACGACTTCCTGATCTTAAGTCGGTGTACATCCCACTTGGCCACCACGGCTCTATATTAATTATTCTATATTATTGGGGTTTATGTTTTTTATGTTTATGTTTAACAGTTTTATCTTCTACTCTTTTTATGGTACCTTCAAGATTAATAATAAAAAAACTAGACACATTTTTAAGTGTTTGAAATGAATCCTTTTAGATTATGCAATCTAGGTATTAAGCAATCTAGTGAAAAACTTAAATCAACTTCTCAGTGTTTAAGTTTTTTTTTTAAATGATCCCAATATTACTATGGCTTTCTCGACACTTTCCTCTCAGCTTAATTTTAGAATGAACACTTTTATTCTTCTAACCCAAAAAAATAATAGAAATGTGTTTCCAAACTATCCTTTAAGTGATGGATATAGATGATTAGATAAAAGAGGGCAAAATGAATGTCCAAGAAGAGGTGCAGGCTCTGCCTACAGAAGCCGCTAGAAACAAGCAGTACCTACCTTAATCATGAAGACAACATCTAGAGATCACTCTTATCAGTCAGCATGAACCGACAACAGAAAAACGGTTTTCAATGTGAATAAAAGCAGCTATAGAAACCTAGAGGCTCAGCATCAGTACATTTAACTATAGACAGGTACGCTTGGCGACCATTTTCAATGGAATTCCGGGTAACTTAAAATGTAGAGAATTAAAATTGAAACATGGCAACAAGATCCAATAACTAGATGATTATTTTTCCTTCTTTTGTTTGGTCTTTGTACAGTTTTTAGTTTTTTCCAAAATTGCCTTGTAATTTATAAACAGGGTGAGTTTGACTTCGAATGATAACCCGAAAGGACATGAGTTGAACCATGGCTTTCCACAAATTGTGAACACCTTAGTTAAAAATTCGTATTTCAAAACTTTTCTACGAGCTTATCTTTGGGTCGTGTGTTAAAAAACTCCAAAATGAATGCAGAGCTAATATTATCTACATCAAATTAACTGTACTAGGACTGCCACACGAGTTGTTGAGTAAAATTATTACGTTACTTTACGACCATTCCACCAATAAAAATACTTTTCTTCTACATTCTTCAAAAAACTAGTAAATTCCAACAGTCCTTTAACAAATGTTGTTGACCTTCCGGGGTAGATATACCCATTTTCGGGATAACATACGAATTCAGGCCTATGTCCAGCAGTGGACTGCTATTGGCCGAAGATGATGATGATGATGATACGGATTCAAACTCACCTTGTATACAGCACTTTCTAAAACTGCGGTCTAGTCAATGTTTATGTGATACGCTTATCGTCTTAACATCTTACACACACATAATTGAAATTGGTGTTTATTTTTTTAGAATTGGAAAATTTGTAAGCATGGCGCGCGCAATTCAGAAAATCTTATATTGAAAGCTTTGAAACCAATCTTATCAGTATCCATTTCAAACCTAAATTTGAAAACCTCAAAATAATACAGTCGAGTTCAAAATAACATGAACAATGAGACCCTGAATTAGTTATCAACACAAAGAAAACTTATAGCATCATAGATCCAATTATTCTATCTGTTGCAACACACGAAGCTATTTTGAAATTTCGCTATAACTGCTAAATGAAACTGCTAACTCCTAAATTTGAAATGAGTTTTCGAAACGAGCTGTTTTTGGAGTTCAGAAACACAAACAAGCTTGAGCGCTCTAGCGAGACTAGTTAGACTATACATAAATGCCATGAAATTTCATTGTATTCCATGTGTAAAAAGAGATTTGGATTATATAAAATATATAAGTATAACAGAATGAGTAGATGCAAAAGCATAAATTTGTAAATAATCTAATGATTTCTGGTAAAGTCCAATAAAGGTTATTATTGGCAATAGGCATACTGGGTATAAGATAGTTTCTGAAGGGCTAGCTCGTCCAAGGAAAAACAACCACGATTACTATTTCTGCCGTAAAGCAGTGTTTTGGTTTCAAGGGCGTGGGCATCAGTGAAATTAAAGGCACATGATACCTGTATACCTCAAGTTGATGGATGCAGATCTATGCATCGTAGAACAATTCCGAACATGAGTGCCCAACGATGCAGTATTTTTTATTAGTTACTAGCTTCCACCTGCGGCTTTGCTCGCGGGTCACAAACTGTGTATATTCCAAGTTTCATTCAAATCCGATCAGTAATTTTTGCGTGATAGAGTAACACTGTAACACACATTCACCCATGCACCCATACTCACAAACTTTCGCATTTATAATATTAAGTAGGAAATAGGAAGTATATACTGTTTAATATCAGATAGGCCATGTACTTGTTCCATCTTCAAGTATTATAAAAACAAGTTTTGTTTAACGATTCCGCGTAACTGGACTTTGCAGTTTGGTGATCAAGTAAGCTTAAGTGAATGCCATTGTATTTTCCGTTTAAGCCAGTTAATTCTATTAAGATCATTGACTCATGCTAAATAATATTGGCTGAAGGTCCTAGCTAGTTATCTAGATTATCCAGTTTGGATACCCTATTACTCATTTGAATATGTCATATACTAATTAACAGAACAGCAGTCACCGCAGACGTACGCGTTTGTAAACCACATTGCGATCAAATACATGTAATTCCATACAATCATATTAAAGTAAATGATGATTTAAATAAGTTTCAAAAATATTATAGTAATGATAAAATAAGCTATATATTTTGTTAAATCAGTGATGGTGATTCAAAATAATCAGAAGCTACAATATTTTTATATTTTTATACCAAAAAGGTAATGCAATTATTCTAATGCTGTCTAGTGGGTGCTAGATTTAGTAACACGTTTCGTCATCATCATATCAACCTTTATCGGCCCACTGCTGGGCGTTGAGTATGCCACTTGCCTCGATCCTGCGCTATTCTGAACCAGGTGCCGCCCACGGTCTTTCTTATATCGTCAACCCATCTCGCTGGAGGACGGCCTCTATTCCTGTAACCAATTCTCGGCCACCACTCGGTCAGCGCTCTGCGGGGTGATTGGCTAACTCTGTTGTAAACAGAAATGATTGACACCGTTGACACCTGTTTTTACAAACTTTGACATTTCATCCGTCGAAATTCAATGAATGTCATTTGACAAACTGTCACAGTGTGTAAAAACAGGATCGGTTTCAATAATTTTTGTTTGCAACAGAGTTAGCCGATCACCCCGCTGGTCCACCTGTCGTCACTCCGTCTGGCCAAATGTCCTGCCCAACTCAACTTGAGCCCCAATATCCGCTCGCTGACGTCTTGGACCTTAGACTGCTTGCGGATTTTGGTATTGGAGACTCGGTCTAAAAGTGTACAGTTTTTTATAGTTAGAGGTCGACAACGTATTAATTTAACCTGTTGACTTGTTCATCACCTCATCAGTGCAAGTAAAACGTCTATTGAATAATATTTTCTTCTAAATTGAATTCACGTGTTTTTTGTCCCCCAATCCTAAGTATTGTTTTTCTAATCTGTTGCTATTTGTGAAAATTTTTATTTGGCTGTCTAAGCCTATCATTTTTCTAAATAAAGTTTTGTAAATAAAATAAAATAAATATAATTATAATATATATGTTTTCTTATAAAGGGTTTTCAACACAACAGATTGCCCGCCTGCCGCCCTGCGACACGCCAGCACCAACTCCGCAGACCTCTGCTGCGGAAAACTCAACTGTTTCAAGCCGCGAGCAAAATTAGTATTATGATAATTAACCAAGCTAAGCTATGTAGCTCTTAACTAATCATCTACGTTGATACCTAATATTCTAGTTATCTATTCAGAGTACTAGTTTGTATTACGCTCGACTTGACTTATCACCTCGAGGGTAATTTGTCTTCCATGTTTGTCTATTAAAGTAAAACAAATAATATTTCCTTTAATTTAAAATTAACCAAATAAATATTGAGAGCCAAGTGGAATGTATCCCGACTTCCGATGCGAAGGACGTGAGTTTCAATGTCTACCAATGAATTTTCGTTAAGAAAAATGTGAAATATATATTGCATGACAATTTAACGCAGCATTATGCCATCACGCCAATAGCCCCAAAGTGATTATGGGAACCATGACTGCTGACCTTCATGAGTGTAGTTTCAAACTCGAATAATTGGTGTAAGATTGTTAATTCCAAACTCATTTTCTAGAGTCTAGTATAGCTTAAAATTAATATAGTAGTTAAAATTAATATAGCTTTGTACCTGTCTCAACATTATGATAAAGAGTTAGGGACATGACAAGCTTTAAGAAGCTTTAGGTATTAGCGGGGCTGTCTGTGGTTATTAGTTGAGGAAGCTTAGCGTCCTTGCCAACTATTATGTGAAAAGCCTTTGAAATTCATGGTTTGAAATCTCTAAGCAAGGAAGGTAAAGCTTTGAAACTAGTAGAATGGTATCAAGACCATCATGATCATCATAAGCCTGTAGCAGACTACTGCTGGACAGAGGCCTCCACCAATGAACGCCATTGCGTTCTTTCCTTAGCCCGACACATCCAGCTTCTACCAGCCTTTCGCAGAACGTCACTCCACCTGGCCGGAAGGCGACCTACACTACGTTTTCCGAGCCGCGGTCTCCACTTAAGAACTGGTTTACCCCAACGGTTGTCTGTTCTACGGAAGATATGACCAGCCCACTGCCACTTCAGTTTGTAAATTCTGATGAAATGAAATGGATGGGATGAGGATTGGATGAAATTTATGTTTTGATTGATGGTAAATTTTAGTTCTACTACTTTCATTAATTGCTATTTGGTAAAACGAAGAAAACGAGAAAATAGCGGAGAATATAATTTTCATAGTATATCGAGACTGAATTTCCTTAGTAAAACTTATGTAAATATGTACTGTACCTATTATATATTAGCGCGTCGGTTTATCAGTGGCGATATTATTTGCAAAGTGTTAGTAGTTAGCATAATATTACAAACTAACGAACATGACCGTCAGCCGTGGCTTACTGAAATGTCCGATAGTTGATATATTTTCGGTCTATCAATTTACTCTTAGGTTTATATTCGTTCATTCCACTCGACACCACTAGAAGGACACCACCGGTGGTGTCGTTGGAATCACTATTCTGTTCGACAATACCCTAGTGTTGTCTTGAATAGCAAGCTACTTACGTAGTAACCACTAATTGTAATTATTGTATCAGAACTCATTGAATCGACCTACTCGAGTTATCAAATTAATCAATAATCAAGTATGAAGTCAAGGGTGATAGCTAGTAGATATATAGAATACCCTTACCTATAGTAATTTGCAGGACATCACTAATAGACGCTAGTATCGAACGGAATAGTGATTCCAAACGACACCACTGGTCGTTTCAATCTGGTGGTTTTGAGTGTATAAACTTTCATTATATTGAGTCCTCCCTTTTTTTAATAAGTACCTACCCCAAATATTTTTAGTAACATCGGTCGGTTTCACAAAAGGCTCATTATCTTATATTACAAAATCGAGCCTTTTTTGTTCCCCGTTCTTCGACTAATTGAAGCAAATCGCGGCAGCTGCTTCCGACAGGCATCACGAAATTTCCAGCCCAAAAATTATTGGGTTGGATGTAAAGCTGCTATTGACTAGACGTACCTACCAGTCCATATCAGCTTTATTTAATCAACTCTCATATTGAAGGGTTTATTAAAAGTACACAGTCTAGTACTGTAAGGGTTTATTAAAAGTACACAGTATATGTACAGTATATGTACTGTGCAATGAGAGTTGATTAAATAAAGCTGATATTGACTGGTAGGTACGTCTAGTCAATAGCAGCTTTACATCCTACCCAATAATGTTATTAGTAAATTGTTTAATTAAAATTTAATTGTAATTGTTTATTAGTAAATCATATGTGATTTACTAACGTAAATTAAGTAGGTACGTACCTACTTAAATTTCGTAAGTCGAAAGACCTAAGTTTATGTAGAGTCATAATTTAATAAATGATAGTATTAGTTCAATATAATATTGATTATACCTACTAAACGATATCCAGTCTTCTTCTTTCTTCTTAAATCTTGTACATTGGACTTTTCCGAGAAATGACCATTTTGATAATCGTCATTTCTTAGAAAAGTCCAGTACGGGTTTTCGGGCATGTACTTAGTCAACCTCACACCACGCCAGCCTATATCCATTGCCATACTATAAGGTGAGACCTATGTCCACTGTTGGACATAGGCCTCCTCTAATGAAGGGGGATATGCTCATAATCACTAAGCTGTGCGGGTTGGGGATCGCAGGGTATAGCTTCTTGCACCGCCGACGCTGCTGCCAGTCGACGGCCAGGGGATTTAGCTGTGATGGTGTTAGGCCGCATTCAGCTGGCTTCTAGAGCCCCGTTTGCTAGTAAGCAGGGTGCACCACGAGCAGGTGCTGTTGGCTTGGATCCTGAAGATGGAGGGTGAAACCCCTTACACCCCCTAGTGCAGTAGTGCTGAATGTTTATTATATTTTTTATCATCATCATCATGTTATTTTTGTAACGATTTTTATCACTTTAAAATCTTGATCTACTGTTTTCAACTTTATTGATAACAGCGATTTCTGTTTCGGTAGTGCCCATGACAGAAAATATTTTTGCTACCAAAATAAACCGATTACTCCCTCGGATATTTAGAATAGGTACTGTACGTACATGTATTGTTCGGCAAGCGCTCTCATTTCTATTGTGTGGGTAAATGTATGGTTCGGACTGAAAGGGAAATCGGACGGTTGACAACTCTGCTGAATGGTTTTTCGTGTATTGAAGTGGTTGTATGAACGTTGTGAATAGCAACCGGCATGTTGTGTATATTGAACCTACTTCTTTTTTCTTTTCATATCTTCCATTACTTACCTTTACTTAGTTATTATTTTGTCTATATTTTGGGGAGTGTTCTGAGGAATTGTTTAATCTGGTGCCCGGGGCCGCTTTCCACCATCGCACCACACGCCGCAAAACCAAATTTCATCCGCATTACCTGGATGGTTTGTTCTCTACAACCTTTCGCTTCGCACGATCTTTCCTGCCACGTACGTGCAAGTTGTGGATTGAACTCCTTCCTGCGGTTTTCCCTCAGAGCTAGACATGGGGTCCTTCAAAAGGCGGGTATCTCATTTCCTCAAGGGCCGGCAGCGCATCAGTATCGCCTCTGGTGATGCAGGTGTCCATGGGCGACGGTAACTTCTTTCCATCAGGTGGCACGTCTGTTCGTCTGCCAGCATTGGCATAAAAAATTGGATAATATTTTCATTTCATAAAAATAAACAGTCAAAACGAAATCCTTTTTTTTTCTACACAAAATAGTCAAGCGTTTGACAACTATCACACCTGAAACAGGTGAAGATGTGGTATAAGATGGAGCACGCTAGCCTAAAAAGAACTAATTCACTCTGATTTATTCTATTCATCATCATCATCATCAGCTTATAGCAGTCCACTGCTGGACATATGCCTCACCTAATGAGCGCCATTGCGCCCTGTCCTGAGCTCGACGAATCCAGTTTCTACCATCAGCCTTTCGCAGATCGTCACTCTACCTGGCCGGACGGCGTTCTTTGTTTGCCAAGCCACGGCCTCCACTCTAGAACTCGTTTACCCCAACAGTATTCTACGGTTATTCTATTATAAATAAATAATAGATTAAATCAGCATTATCCATGCAATCGTCAATTTCGTTTGAGTCAAAATGAGACAGAATTTGGTTGAGTAGGTACTAAGTATTCTATAGCGTCAGTCATCATTTGTTGCAACAAAATACCTGTAGTATGTTCTAGTTCCACAACAAATGGTATGCCATCAATTATTCTTGGATTTCAGCATCGCATCCATCCCTCTGTGGTTGCGCATATCACTGGGACGTTGATTGATCACATTACATTTGTTGTGAGATAGTTAATATGTGAGAAAGAAAAACTTTTCTGTTTCCTTATTTTGATGTACTTAGAGGCGACAAAGAGGTACTGGAGACTGGCAGCAGTACAAGCCTACTCAATATCAATATTGCAATGGCTGGTCTACCAGAGAGCCTGGTGGGAGTTTATTTACCAGCTTGATCGCGTTTCCGTTTAAGCAAATTTATAAGGAATCGAGGCAGCGCCATCTAGTGAGAGACGCGTGGCACTGACTCCTTTCCTTAGAAATAATATCGGTCAGTTTCATACAACCTGTGACCTGCTCGTAGAAATGACCTATGGTCTAATTGATATTTCTTATTGCAGGATATCATGTTCAATTAATAGTTTTTTTTTATTAAAACCGGAGAATTTTTCTGGGTATTTATTTTATACTTAGTTACGATCGATTAGTACAAGTTACTCAATTATTCTAAAGTCACAAGTCACTACGCATTATAAACTAGTGGTGACTATCGGAAAACTATTTATATATAATATATGTCGGCGCGAAAGCGTTATTTCAAGAAGATCATTCAATAATAACACGTGGTTGCATGCCACGTGTCGCAAAAAGTTCTAGTTAACTGATAAAACATTGTCTAAAAATCATAAACCGATTTATCGTTAGTTTATCTTTAGTCAAAATCAAGTTTAAGCCTAGTTCTTATGTCAAACCTGTTAAAGGACGTTAATTTGATTGTTCAGTACCTCTGAAAATGATTTTAAGAATAATTCCATTAAGTTTACTGTAAAAAGTGGAGCTCTGTGTCGTCAATACAAGTTTGTTCGCTTATTCAAAACCACGTGGTTGGCGACACAGCGCTTTGCTATAAATACGCGCCCACTGTCGACAATTGAGCATTCTCGCTCGAGCTGTCGGACAGTGCGGACCTAAACACTGCTACCAGACAATAAATTGGAACAACGTCTACTGGAGTTTCATTTCCTTCCACCATGGACATCCACCACCAGCCTGATGACAGGAGTATGTCATGGGCATCCACCACCAGCCTGATGACAGGAGTATGTCATGGGCATCCACCACCAGCCTGATGACAGGAGTATGTCATGGGCATCCACTACCAGCCTGATGACAGGAGTATGTCATGGGCATCCACCACCAGCCTGGTGTTATGCGTGTCACGGGCGACTACCACACTGCCTTGACCTGCCTGGTGCAGAGCGTGTCACGGGCGACCACGACCTGCCTGATGACATGCGTATCATGGGCTACCACTGCAACCCCTACTTCATGGGGGACCACCATACTCTGACGACAGGAGTGACGTCTGTTCCGTGAATGACGTCACTTCCCTTAACAACAACCACCTATGGGGCATATCTCTGCTCTATCACACCACATTTCTGGCTATAGGGAGTGACTTCAGTACTGTTGGTGTCTGCTGACGTCACTTCTCGTATCAACATTCATCTTTGGAGCATACTTTCTCCGTCATCAGAAGTGGGATCAGACTGAACAGTTCAGACAGTTTTGATCCTTACCGCTTCCTCATTAACTCTTCCATCGATTGACAGCATATCTGCACGTGGACCTGTGCAGATGCCCACAATCACAGCCATCGTATTTACCACTAAACATGAACGTATCTGTGCAGATGCCCATACCTGCGCAGATGCTCATATCACATCCATCATCAACTTGTTTGTAGTCATCACCGACCTGTAGCACCCGCTGATGGACGTGGGCCTTGTCCACGGCTCATATCGCCACCAGCCCACTACTGGTTTTCTGGATTTTATCATCACCATGTAGCGGTCTGCTCCTGGATGTGGGCCTCCCCACATGTGAGCCTTTGCGCCTTGTCTTCGGCTGGACGCATTTAGCATCTGCCGGCGGCCTTTCACGGGTCGTTGCTCGATGCGCGATTCTGTTCTTTGGCCACTTGAACTGCCAACCCTCAAAAATACGTCTACGGCTTGGGTTCACCGTCGGATGGTATCGTGAGCAATAATCACTATCACGCTCTAGTCTGGTACTGGCAGATCATCTTGACTGCCTCTGTCGTCGCTTGGATGAGCGACGGGTTCTGAGCGTTTTCGTTCGAAGGGCGCACTGGGATGTTGGCCCTTACTTTTACGGTCGTTAAGCTATGTCCAACGCCTTCCGCCTAGGGACTGTGCCGCCGATCAGAGTTGGCCCCTGGCTCCTACTTAAGAGGAAGAATACCACAATCAACTAATTATAAAAGAATAACGTAACTAACTTTTAACCCTGTTCCAGTTTCCATCTACAATTTCTTGGAGAACCTCCGAGAACATTCGTCTCCCTCGAGAATCTTCGAGAATCTTCGAGAACCTCCGAGACTCTTCGAGAACCTCCGAGAACCTCCGAGAACCTTCCCCTTTGGGGGCCTCCGAGAACCTTTCTTTTCAGGAACTCTGAAAACCTGGGTGATACTTTCCTTTTAGTTTCAAGTAATAATGAAAACCTTTTGGTAACTTGGAAAACCTTTTGGTAACTTGGAAAACCTTTTGGTAACTTGGAAAACCTTTTGGTTACTTTGAAAACCTTTTTCGTTACTTTGAAAACCTTTTTCGTTACTTTGAAAAGCTTTTCATTACAAACATTTTCGTTACAAACATTTTCGTACTTTTTGAAACCACATAAGATCACGTGCCTTAGTTGGCCATTGGTAACTCTGGTAAAGTAATAAATGGGTAACTTGGGTTACCAACACCGTACACAAAGAATAAGCATCTCTCTATTTCAGACGCAGATTAAAGGTTGGTGCAGAGCGCGCGCCAACTGTCAGGATAGCCGTATCGGCGCCGTAGTTTACGTGAACCTTCGAGAATCAGGAACTTCAAAATCCATCGAGATTCTAACCTTTTAACGCAGAACTAAGGTTGGTGCAGAGCGCGCACCAACTGTCAGAATGGCCGTGTCGGCGCGAAAGCGTTATTTCAAGAAGATCATTCAATAATAACACGTGGTTGCATGCCACGTGTCGCAAAAAGTTCTAGTTAACTGATAAAACATTGTCTAAAAATCATAAACCGATTTATCGTTAGTTTATCTTTAGTCAAAATCAAGTTTAAGCCTAGTTCTTATGTCAAACCTGTTAAAGGACGTTAATTTGATTGTTCAGTACCTCTGAAAATGATTTTAAGAATAATTCCATTAAGTTTACTGTAAAAAGTGGAGCTCTGTGTCGTCAATACAAGTTTGTTCGCTTATTCAAAACCACGTGGTTGGCGACACAGCGCTTTGCTATAAATACGCGCCCACTGTCGACAATTGAGCATTCTCGCTCGAGCTGTCGGACAGTGCGGACCTAAACACTCCTACCAGACAATAAATTGGAACAACGTCTACTGGAGTTTCATTTCCTTCCACCATGGACATCCACCACCAGCCTGATGACAGGAGTATGTCATGGGCATCCACCACCAGCCTGATGACAGGAGTATGTCATGGGCATCCACCACCAGCCTGATGACAGGAGTATGTCATGGGCATCCACTACCAGCCTGATGACAGGAGTATGTCATGGGCATCCACCACCAGCCTGGTGTTATGCGTGTCACGGGCGACTACCACACTGCCTTGACCTGCCTGGTGCAGAGCGTGTCACGGGCGACCACGACCTGCCTGATGACATGCGTATCATGGGCTACCACTGCAACCCCTACTTCATGGGGGACCACCATACTCTGACGACAGGAGTGACGTCTGTTCCGTGAATGACGTCACTTCCCTTAACAACAACCACTTATGGGGCATATCTCTGCTCTATCACACCACATTTCTGGCTATAGGGAGTGACTTCAGTACTGTTGGTGTCTGCTGACGTCACTTCTCGTATCAACATTCATCTTTGGAGCATACTTGCTCCGTCATATATAATAGACGTCCCCAATAACAGCTGGATTATATCTTTATTTAAAACTGAAAATAGTACTAGAATTGGCCAAGGTGGCAACACCACCAATACATGCGTGCTTTGTTAGATGACAGTTTTGATAAAGACAGTTGAAATTGGCACGAGAGATGCACAATTTGGATAAGAGTGCGTTCAATAACCATGATACGTTATGATAGGTTCAGCGGTAAATAATTTACTAAGTATTCCAGCTTTAATAAATAAAGTTATTAGTTATAATTTCAATACTCCATTATCAGGGATGTTCGCTGAGGCGAGGGTGGATGATTTTCACGCCATCATGTGCAAGCGAGTTGCTTCCCTGATGAGGCGGGTGCGCGGCAGCCCCAACAGCCTTCTGGCCACAGTGGCGGAGCGGGTCGGATGGTCCGGTCTTAAGACACTGGACCAAAACGCATGTGTTGGCCTGCAACTCCATGCGTTGTGCCAAGTAATTTTGTGTTATGGTCCAGTTTTCAAGTGTCAATTTAATTTAATTTGTAATTTTATCATAATTTATTTTGTAATTTTAATATTGACCTTGTAATTTATATTGTAATTTTAATTAACAGTTTTTGATTTATTTTGTAATTAATTTTTTTTTTTTTTTGTCATTTTAATTTAATTTCTTTTTTAATTTTAATTTAATTTATTTTGTAATTTGTATTCAATTATTTAGTAATTTTATGTTTTAAGTTTAACCATTTTTATGGACTATGGTCTGAAATAAACGATTTTTATTTTTTTATTTTATTTATTATCAAGAATATTTTTACATAATTCGTATTTTTATTTGCTTCGATTTATAGTCAGGTCTGAAATAACCGGCCTTCTTTGCGTATAAGGAAACACGATTGAGCTGGTAAAAAACTAGCACTGAATCTCTCAACTCTGTTTAATCTAGTTGTCTAGAGATAAGAGAAGTTGTTTTTTATACTGTGTTATTAGTTATTACTAAGGGGCCTCCTATTGCATCCGCGTAAAAGTTGATGCCTTTGAGGGGCGGAAATCTCCTACACTATGCAAGAAATGTAGTCTCCAAATTATTTTTAACGCATAATATTTTGATGCAAATAGTAAATTAGTGTGAGCTTAGTTTCGCTTTGATATTAAGTTTACAACTATTTCACCATAAAATCAAGTCTTTTTAATTTATCTTACGATCCATTTGATTGAAATACTTCCTAGAACTGAATGTTGTCTTGGGATCCTAATATCTAAAGATTTAGATATTTATCTAATTTTGTTACAATCAGTTTTAAATTTAGCTCGGAGCGTCTTAATCTGGTCTGATTCATTTCTTGAAACTGATCAGTAAGTATTTTCTTTTAAAAAAAACTAGATACTTGTATACAAAAAAACTCTGTATTATATGAACATATATGTATATACAAAAGCGAACATTATTCATCACGATTATTTATTAATGTAACAGCTGTTGGACTTTTCATAACACATTGCTAATTTCAAATTTCCTAAACATATATACTTACTGAACGCTTGTTTAATTGATTATAAACAAACGTTACATATAAACGACATATATTCTATACTATTATGATAATTAAATAAATAACGCTGGACTATCACACAGCATCGTGTAGCCCCAAACTAGGCAGAGCTTGTATTATGGGAACTACATGATTGATATACTACACATATTTTTTTGTAAATACATACATATCATACATAAAAAACACCCAGACCCGAAAAATCGAATGAAAATGCAATAAGTGGTTTTATTGCGAACAGATTATTGATTTTTCCATACAACTTATGGATGAAATCTAACTAAAAACGCCTACAATGCCACAAACAAAAAAAACTATTAAATATTAAAATATATTGATTTCGAATCACATAGGTTTTTGTACCTAACAACATAACAAAATTTAAGAGCACCTTCTAAAACTATTAATAAATAATCAGCATAATCACCTGGGAAATCTATTTAAAACTAAAGTAAAAATGATATCTGGATGAAAACGTTTTCCCCAAACACCATCTATTTTCATTAGAGCGTCCGCGGAGCTCATTATTACATCCAATATCTCTTCTCAGCCTAAACAAAATTATTTATCATAATAACGCCTTCTTTGCACGCCAAATAAATATTTTACATTACGCCTAAAGAAAAGCTTCGGCAAGCATGGGCTTTCGTAAGTTATTGTGTTGCGCATTGTTTGCTGTGATGAAAAGCTGATGAAAAAAGCTTTATCTTGTGTGATGAGAAAGGTTTTAGCTTTCGTAACATTTAATTAGAATAATAATCGCGACGCTTTTGTTATACTGATCGTTTGATTATAATACAACACTTCAAGTAAATATATTCTTCTTCGTATGAGCTAGTGGCCAACGGCTCTAACTCTAATAGAGTTACTTAAGCCACCCGAAGGCCTCCGACATAGCATTAAGACTGAAAAGCCAGAATCATCATCTTAACGTGTCTTCCGAAGTACAGAAGCACTCAGCTTTAAATTACAATAAAGGGTCACCCATCTAAGTGCTGTATAACCAAATAAGCCAAGATGCATCATCATCATTATCTGTATGTCTTTATGCAAATAAACATTTATGACTATGATTATGATTATGTGGCCCAACTTTACCTACTGCTGGGTATATGGTATAAGTCTCCCTTTGTGCGTGTAAGCCGATTTCCACGGTCCAAAGTTCGTCTCCTCCAGTTTCTGCCCACGATGGATGCAATATCGTTCGCCCAAGATTATCATCTAAAAACACCGATGTAAGCCAAGCCACACCACGAGCATGTACGAGCACTTCGCAGTAAATCTATTATAAATCGACTTTACTAAGTCTGAAATCGGGTTGATTACATTTTAGTTGCGAGACCTTTTTGATTTTCAACTTATTGTTTTGATCGTATAGTAATGACGATATTATTACATAATGTTACTGCTGGGAGTTATCGAAGTACTTATTTATTCACTATAATTACAGTCAACGTCGATATAATTAAAATAGAAATAACTATCTAATTCACCAGCGAAGAAATGATTATTAAGTAAACCTACATTTTCTTAGCGAGAAAGTTCACAAGCAGCTGCGAAACGCTCACAAAAATGGTCTCAACTTGGTAAACTTAGGAAAGTTGGCCTCTAAAATATCTCGTAAGCTTCAAGCGTCGTCAGCAGTCGTGAAATATCGCCAGCAAACTGGAGGCTGGAGCAGAACGGTCAATTTTTATCTATAGCATTTCACTGCAGTAAATCGACAGTGATTTTTCACTCTGAAATATAGGCGGTTCAGGCTCTATATCTCTGGGGTCGGGCGAGTAACGCGCTTGTTAATAAACTTCATTTATCAAGCTGAAAACTGATGTAAAATCAAAATAGTTAGATCATGTAACGAAGTTATTGTAGGACTATCATCATCATCATCATAAGCTTAAAACAGACCACTGCCACTGAGCGCCATTGCGCTCTGTATTCAGTTTGACGCATTCAGCTTCTTTACACAACTGCGATTTATTAATTCACACTCAATACTGTTTTTCCTACATCATCATCACCATCAGCATACAGCAGTCCACCCCTGGAAATAGGCCTCCCCCAATGAGCGCCATTGCGCCCTGTCCTCAGCTCGACGCATGGAGCTTCTACCAGCAGCCTTTTGCAGATCGTCACTCCATCAAGCTGGAGAGCATGTAATATCCATTTAATAATAAGTAGTTTTTTTGTCAGACGGCAGATACATAATCAATTCATGTAGTCTGAAAATATGCGCGCCAAATTCATATTTCTAGGACTCTCCGAAGTATTATTGTAAGCGTTTGTCTGCCCAGCCTTAAAATTGCGTTTCTACATCGCCTACTGCGGGCCACTTTTTGCGACATGTAGTGAAGTGACCGAATAATTTGCTCGTTTGTCAACGTCTTCGCTACGCCGAGGAGAAAAATGATTCAGTGAATCTGTCTACGCTTCACGTTTCTGAATTAATTGAAATAAATTACCGACCCGCATCAACAATTTAATCTGGAGCGAGTATAATCTGAGACTTGTCGTTATTACCTATTCTAATTAGTAACAAGCTGCACAGCGTAAAATTATTATCGGTTGCTTCACTTTTGACTAATAAAGTAAAATAGTAATTTTGTCTACCATTGGGTTTATCATTTATGTAGTGTGTATACACAAAGTAATTTTCTCGTTGTTGTAGATGATTTAGTTGTTTTTCAAAATTAAAGATTCAAGATTCATTTATTCTGTATTTGGTCAAGTCAATACTTATCAATGTTGCTCTAGAGTTGTCCTTTTTGATGATTGCATATCAATAAATAAATATAAATTTAAAATAATGCTGGACACTATCAAACATAATCATATGACCCCAAACTAAGCAGAGCTTGTAATAAGTATTATTTTTGTATTACGTATCGTCTCATCAATCGCTTTTTTTATGAAATAGTTTATTGAAAGTTATACTCAAGTTTCAATAGTATCTTACCGTGGGAAAAATTTCAAATTTATGTTTTGCAACTTTTTTACACAAAAAACTGAGAGCTATGTCTAAGCCTCGGCCTATGGGAGCTACTTTCGGGAATGTTTACTTTGTTAAAGTCTGACAACTGAGTTGCGGGTAGTTTGAGTGTCATGGCACAGGGAATTAAACTTTTGGGTTAAGGTTAAAACTATGTAGAACTACGAGATATTGTACAAGCTACCTGAGAATAGTTAGGCTCATAAGGTACTTGTACCTGCTTGAATAGTTATGTAGTTTGGCAAAATCTACCTACTTTCATCATCATCATCATCATCAGTCTATAACAGTCCATTGCTGGATATAGGCTTCACTTAATGAGTGTCATTACGCCCTGTCCTCAGCTCGATGCATCCAGCTTCTACCAGCCTTTAATACAGATCGTCCTACACTACGTTTGCCAAGCCACTTTTGACTACTTTTGCTTTAGACAATAACAAAGAATCGCCTCTAAGTGGGGTATTTCTTTGTTTCTGTAGTTTTCTGCTTAATTATTTCTGTTCATGAAAAGAAAAGAGTATCATGAACATCCGTTGTCGTCATATTTACATAATATGATAAACATAAAAATGTAAAAACGTAACTGGAAGCTGTTAAGATATTTTAATCAATCGTTTCCGTTAAAAACAAACAACACCGAATCATTGGCCAGCCACAACAGAACGCAAAATACAGACTCCAAAAGTGATTCCCGTTGCCAACAGACTGAAAAAATAAGCGAGTCCAAACGGGTCTACCAAAACACTTCCATTCACTCTTTAAGTAAATATTTTTCATCACTTTGCTCAGTGCTCATCGTACTGTAAGTTTGGTTTGCTGTTACCCAAACAGTTACGGTCAAAAGCTTTTCATGCTATAGAATATTTATAGGTTGACTGTGAAAATATGCCTCAATTGGCAGTGCGATCCGGGATTTCCTCTTTAATATTCAGCCGATGAAAAATATCCGTCATAAAAACCTGGCCCGTATGAGTTTTTAGCCCGCGCATTTGAATATTGATGTTTATGGTAAGTGTGCGCCTTCGAAAGTACTATAGTACAAGGTACGTAAAAACAGGTTGTTTTATTTATTTTTTGGCACTAACACGCTTGGCTACTGAATACTCAAAGCTCGTGGAAACGCAGTTTTTATGGCATGGGTCGTCATGAACAAGGCCTGTAGTGAAGTAAAAGAAAAATATTAAAACATATTTTAATGAAGAACATCTAAAACTAAATCCTATTGTTAAAACAGTGCATTCGTTTTGGAAGAAATAATGCGTTACATAAATAGATTTCTCTCACAAATACGGGTTTTCATTAGAATATTTCACACGTTTGTACTTTTCTCTAATAAAAATGGAAACAGTTTCAAATTATTGTTTATCTTTTGAAAAAGTTTATAATACGCATATAAAACAGAGTAAGAATACTTAGTAACCCACTTTAAAAACGAAGGAAGGTTCTTATTACTCGTATTTAATTTAGTTAACTTGCATCTGGTCCTCTAAGTGGTTGCCCAAATTTGTTCTTATTATCAAACATTTTAATAATCGTTACATAAAAGACCATACAACAACAACAACACCAGGCTGGAGATAGGCCTCCCCTATAAAAAGGGGTATTAGGTATGCCGATTATCCCCACTTTGGGCATGCAGATTAGGGATCGCAGAGTATAGCTTCTCGCACCACAGATGCTGCTGCCCGTTGGTGGTAAGTGGATTTAGCAGTGCCAGTTTTACACTACGCTATGCCGCAATCAACATTAATATTAAAAACCTGAATTGGATACTGATAAACAAGTCAAAACGTTTAAAGGGCGCGCAATCTTTTTTTTTTTAAGGGAGTCAGAGTAATTTGATGTGATATATTTTTAAGATCTATTCTGAGACACCCTATAAGGTTTGTTATTCCGCATGCTCGCACTCTTAAAATCCACAAAGTATAGGATATGACGACTTGTTTACACAACAAAGTGAAAATCATCGTTGTTCTCGGATCACAAAATTTTGGGTTTAGGTTTAATATGAATCCGTTGTTTGGATTTGCGTTAAATTAAAAGCTACATCGCAGATCCAAATTAATCTAAAACCAAAATGTTCTGTGAGCATATTGCGTTTATATTTTTCTAGTTAATACAAAAGTGGGTATTTGTTTTTTCGTTACGATTTCACGCTTTCACTACGCAAACGATCATCATGCAATTGTTGGCAAAACCTGTTTAGCCTGGAAGGTGCCAGCGTGGAAAAAAACCAGGCGATGAGCCGAACGCGACGGGCGTAGCGGGCGGCCGGGCCGACCGGGGACTTACTCTTGCTCCAACGATCTAGAGTAAAACTTGAGCCAACTTTAGTTCCGTACCCAGGCGCTTGAATTATATTCAATAACTGTGATTCTTTATATTATCAGAATAGATATAGTTTCAGAAGAATTGATCGTTAGAAAAATTAGGATTGAGATAAATTACAATTGTTGAATAATGACCGGTTTTGGTTTAATTACTTTCATTTGCAGATATTTAACACAATTTTATATCCATCTTGTCAGGCGGGTAAAGAAATGGACATATTGGTACCTTCCATACAGAAAAAATTCTGCGAAAATGAGTAGATATGTTTGTTTAATTATATGTTTATTTGTTACGCTTTCATGCTTTAACGAATCAATCGATTAACATGCTATACCTTTCATCCAGAAAAATATTTCCAAAGGATAAAAAAAAATACTTCGACGTGAGCAAAACCACAGGAGAAGCTCGGACTAAATAAATAATGCTAACCGTACTCATAAAACTATTATTGGTAACTTTGAATTTTTGGTATTAAAATAACAAAAAAATCAATGTATTAAAAATGGTAGGCTATACCTAACAACCAAAGTACCTTTATCTTTTTTTTATATTTTATCCTTACGATTAACCCTTCACGGCTATGTACCCTTATCATAATGAACTTACAATGAAACACAACCTCCAAGTATAGGCCTGCATGAGACAAAAAAGGGCATTAGGGTGTAATTTATCACAGTTTCCAGACCATTAAACACCGAGTGTAAAAACCGTGTGTGATAAGGCCTATGGAGGAATTGTTGAAATGTGGAATCCTGTGGAATCGGCCTTTTGGATTTATTGTAACCCTTCGTTATGTCAGTAAGATCACTTGACATCAAAAGTATGCGTGTGACATAAGTTGGTTTGATGTTCACTGGTGGAGGGTAGAATGGTAGTATGTGCTTAGAAATGAATATTTTTATTTGAATAATAACACTGTTTATTTATTTATTAGGGAAGATAAATGGCCTTTCATTGCAAATCTATCTATCTATCTATCAATATCTATATCTATTATTATATATTACATATTATATATATATATAATATGTAATATATAAATATATATATATATATATATATTTATAAAAATTAATTGCTGTTCGTTAGTCTCACTAAAACTCGAGAACGGCTGAACGGATTTATCTTATCTTAGTCTTGAAATGTTCGTGGAGGTCTAGGGAAGGTTTAAAAGGCGAGAAAAAATCGAATAATTTCCGGGAAAACCCTAAAAACAGCCCTTTTCTATTTCCCATACAAACGTTTTCTAGAGTCAATTTGAACTTTATTGCTATTCAATAAAGTTCATATTAAATTATAATCACTCACTGTTGTCTAAGCAATTTAGGTGTGTTCCTAACCTCAAAAAGTCAATTTGCAATTTATTACCGCTGCATAAAGTTCAATCTTCGTGTGCGCTTTGGAGGATCTAATGTGGCGTTTGCTATTTGGCGTATATTTTCATTTGCGATCCATGAAAGATACCCTACAGTAGTCCATTTGGCGGTCCGTTTAGAAAATGGTCAACGAGTTTATTTTAATGAATCGAACGCGGCAGATAGAGCGGCACGTCCACCATCGACAACATTAACAAGTTTCTTCACAGTCTGTCAAACTGATGATTTTGCTCGCACTTTGCTGTATGCTGACATGCCACGCTATTACATATGGAATGCATCATCGAAATCGTTTCAGCGTCGAAAACAAGGAACACCAGTTGAAGGACATCCAAATGTATTTGCTTCAGACGCTCTGGGTCGCATCCACACAGTACATCCAAATATCGATGAATGTTATTATTTGCGATTGTTGTTGGTGAATGTTCGTGGTTCGACATCGTCGGTCAAACAACTGAGAACAGTTAATGGACAGCTGTGTGCGACTTACCGTGAGGCATGCCAACTATTACATTTACTTGAGAACGATTCAAGGATCATACATATCATACGCTCAAGGATTCCGTAATATCTTCATCACCGCATCAAATTCGTACATTGTTTGCGATTATCATATCGTCATGTTTCCCCTCGAATCCAAAATATTTGTGGGTTAAGTATAGACATGACATGTCTGAGGATGTTTTGCATCGTGTTCGCCGTGAAACTTTGAATCCTACACTACAAATGACTGAAGAAATTTACAATGAGACATTGATCATGATAGAAGATATGTGTTTATTGATAGCAAATAAAGTATTGTCGTGTTTGGGAATGACAGCACCCAATCGTCATATGCACGATGCATTAAACCACGAGTTGCAAAGGGAACAACAGTACGACATTGAAGCATTGGCCGAAACAGTTCGTACAAATGTTCCACAATTAAATCAACAACAAAGAATTGCGTACGACATTTTGATAGAAGCTGTGAACAGTGGATCTGGTGGAATTTATTTCCTTGATGCTCACGGAGGAACCGGAAAAACGTTCTTAATTTCATTGCTATTGGCGAGGATCAGATCGCGAAATGATGTTGCTCTAGCGTTGGCTTCTTCTGGAATAGCTGCGACTCTGCTAGAAGGCGGACGAACTGCGCATTCTGCCTTGAAATTACCATGAAACATGCAAATCACCGAAACACCAATTTGCATCATCGCCAAAAATAGCGCAATGGCCAAGATCCTACAGGTATGCAAATTAATTGTTTGGGATGAATGCACATTGGCCCATAAGAGGTCAATGCAGGCGCTGGACAGAACATTGAAAGATCTTCGTGACAACCAAAATATTTTTGGTGGGGCCATGATTCTGTTGTCAGGTGATTTTCGTCAGACTCTTCCAGTTATTCCCCGATCAACTGTTGCTGATGAACTAAATGCATGCCTAAAATCATCGAATTTGTGGCAGTACGTAAAGACACTCCAATTAACAACTAACATGCGAGTATTTTTGCAACATGATGAAACTGCAAATGTGTTTGCGAAGCAGTTGTTAGATATTGGAAATAATAAAGTTGCAATGGACACCTCGACCGGATTCATCACATTACCCACAGATTTCTGTCACATCACAGATTCAAAAGCGGAGCTTATTCAGCGTGTTTTCCCAGATATAGCGCTTTAATTCAATAACCATAATTAGCTGGGTGAACGAGCAATATTGGCAGCGAAAAATAAAGATGTCGAGGATCTCAATGCGACCATTCAGAATTTTCTTCCAGGACAGTTGGTTTCCTTCAAATCAGTCGACACCGTTATGAACCAGGATGACGTAGTCAACTATCCCACGGAGTTTTTAAATTCACTGGAATTGCCTGGATTACCACCTCACAATTTGCAGTTAAAAGTAGGATCAGTTGTCATCATGCTGCGTAACATGCATAAATAAACATAAATCATTATTTACGCACCACAAAACAAAACAAAAAATATAGTTTATGAGAAAGCTTTAAATTGATTAACAAACTGTATCATAACAGTGTGTGTCTGTTAATAAAAATTTAAACCTTTAAATAGCCAGTATTTCAGGAAAACTCTGTTTTTTTAAATAAGCAACATGATGTGTCGAAAATAATAATAAAATTTCATTAAAAATGCTTTTTTATTCAATACGTTTTGTTTGTTTTGAAATTGATTTATACAAAAGTTTAGGTCTTTTATTTATCGATTGAGGCAGTACGAAGTCTGCCGGGTCAGCTAGTCTCTATATATATTTTTCCAACTCTATCCTTCAAAATATCCTACCATCCTCTCTCGGCTTGGAGTTTGTCCCGGCCGGCCATGACCTCGACTTCCATCTGGATGCTAGAATGTTATGGCCTGATACGGAGGCATCCTGCTATCATGGCCCTCCCAGTCTCAATTGAGAATTTTATTAAATCGTTTACCTAAATGCTCCTAATAAATAAATAACTAAATATACAGGATATCTCACACACGGTTAACTTATCCCTAACTAGGCAGATCCTGTACTATGGCTACCAGGGACTGATAAACATACATAGATACTTAGAAAACACCCAGACTAATACTAAGCAAACAAACATTATAACTCATATCTTTAGGTATTATTCAGTACGCAAATATCCAAAAGGCGGGTAGTTAAGGGCAAGTTCATACATTAAATTTTATACATGCCTATATTATGCAGTTTATAAATTTTTAACACAAACCCCATAAACAAAGGTCCGAAAATAGAAGTCATTTCGCATTCAAAAGCATTCACAGCTTAAATATTTCACGTTACGGAAAAAATATTTAAATTGTAATGTTTAAACGGGATTACCGCGGAAAGCGCAGTGTTACCAGTCGTCATGCGACCGAGAGGCAGAAAGCCTCCCTTACTACTGGTTGTTCCAAAGTGGTCTTACTATCAGTTTTACTGGAAATCTGGTAGAAAAATTAATCACAAAATATTTTGTCAATGAAAACTAAATATTGTAAGTATATTGTAGATTATGTTTTACATTCTCCAATTTTGAGTAATCTTAAAATTTGTTTATACCATACTGTTTTTGTATAAAAAATACAAAAATTCATGATGTTAATGATGACGATACTGTGTTTGTTGTTTTTTTTATGAAAAATATAACAACACCACCTGTCCACTGGTAGACAAAGGCCTTCCATTATAAGAAGGGGGATATGTCCATGTTTCCCATACTGGATATGCGGGTTGGGGATCGCAGGGCACAGCTTCTAGCACCATCGCGGCGCCGACGCTGCTGCCCGTTGGTAGCTGGGCTGGTACTAGGTTATGGTATGCCGCAATCAGTTTGATCCCGTTCGATTGATAGCAGGTTACACCACGGACAGACAGATGAGCTTAGCTTACACCACAGATTAGCTTGGGTGGACGGAGTTGGAAACCCTTACAAGCCCGTAACGACATACAAAAATGTTTTTTACGACCGAAATCAACTTTCCTAATCAGTATGTCAAATTGTTAATGATTGAATGTTGATTATTAAGTAAAAAAATCTATTTTAATATTACAAAAGTCAAAAACAGTCACATCACGCGAATGGCAACCCTCCAGGTACCAAAACCGGCATTTTTCCAACCAACCTCATAAATAACCTGACATTCATCTTCCTGACACTTGAATAACACGCGGGGCTCAGCGGGACCCCATTAGCCTTTAAACGAAACAATGCCTGAAGAGACTTTGTGTCTGTGTCCATTAATAAAGGTCCAGGAAAGAACCCGTGACTGTTACTAAGGCGGGCGTAGGTTGGTGCTTGTAATTTGAGAAGCTATTATTAGCCAGTACCTTGATACTTTGTCCATGTAGGTATTTCAGAAAATCTAATAGAAATAGAAATAGAAATTGTTTTTTTGCTAGAAATATGGTTACAAGATTCTTAAATTCTGTGATACAGGATTCTCATCATAATCATCACCAGCTGAGCTGGAGCCGATTTGTTGCGGTTGCACACATAATTTATTTGATTACTTACATATCTTTCTTTTGTTATAAATAGTTACTGTGAAAGTAGGCATTAGTACTTAAGCATTTGTAATTATCTTATATTCCAATTATTATTGTTTTTATTTCTCTCCTTTCGTTCTTTTTTTTTAAATTTTTACTTAAACACTTAGGTACTTGTCTTTCTATTGATTGTAATGTTCATCTATGAATTTGTGAATTTTATGTGTGTGTTAAAGCAACAAATAAATGCCTGTCTATGTCTATGTCTATCAATCTATCAGGGCTCGCGCTTATACAAGCTTATAAGTGCGTCAATACTGTGTGGCCAAAGGCGCGCGTATACTAGCCTACACGCGCTTTCGAAAACGAGCCGAAAAAAACTTTTGTGTCTCAACACACTGTAGCCGAAATTATGCAACGTAAGTTTGGCATGATTACGCCTGCAATGCTATTTGAATTACAGATGACATATTGTGCTGAAATTACGTTGCGTTTAAGCATACAGCCGAACTCGTCAAAATCAGCTGCGGAACTTAGCACGCGTAATTTTTGGCATAGTGTGTTTAGACGCTTTATCTCAAACCGCTCTAAGCCTGTTCGTTGATTGTCAGTCAGCTTCATTAAGCCGGCTTTTAACTATGGAATATATAGCTTGATATATAACATCCTGAGCTAGCTATTATATTTTATTGCTCGTCATACATTTTGAACGACACACCTCCCCGGACACCGCACCTCCCCCTGCCTCGGCCTGAGTTCACGTGTCAAATGATCACAGATGTAATAAAAAAAACAAAGTTGGTCACTAGCTCATACGAAAAAGAAGAAGAACAGATGTAATATACATTACATCGTATAGTCAAAAGCCGGCTTTACATTTTAAAGCCGGGGATATACATGTCAGTAAAGTAGGTGGTATAAAAGTTACGGGCATGTACGCGTAACTGACACACTGCGGATACATTTGCAAGTAATCGCGTAAACACAGGACAGTTCGTGAGAGTCACTCTTTCCTATTCTTGCACGAAACAAAAAACGTGCACCTACATCAACAATGAGTCAGCTACTGGTATGTCCGTAGCGGTCGCGTCTGTTCACACGTGCCAGTTTGGTAACCTACACACACACACACACACACACACACACACACACACACACACACACACACACACATCAATTTGGCTATGATGATGCCGCTCACGATACATAATGTCTAAGTATACTATAAATTACTTTGTAAGTTTTATGACTATAAGTTTTAGACGGTGCTTCGCATAATGCATTTAGAGTGACTCAAACTTTGTATCAACATACTGAATATTCTTAGTAAATAAACACTTAAGGCGAGTATACAGGTCAAACCCCTATCCTATCCCTCTCGCTCGCACTATTCAACATTTTTGAAGATATAAAATCACTGAATGTAGTTATGTAAAATAGCAAACCTTCACGGCCTACAAAATAAAAATACAAAGGTTAAGCAATAGTATCATTTTGATTCCATCACGTTTTCTTACCAAAAAAACTTGTGATCAATTTTGGTGCAAATTTTTTGATAGGGAAACTTGTTTGGTTCAACATGATATTCTTGCTGAACCTTTGTATTGTTATTTTCTAGGCCGTGAAGGTTTGCTTTTGCATAAATACAGTCAGTGATTTTATATCTTCAAAAATGTTGACATGTATCGTCGCCTTCCACATCCACATCCACATCAGCCTATATCAGTCCACTGCTGGACATAGGCCTCCCCTAATAAAGGGGGATATACCCATATCCCATCGTCGCCTTTGCTCAAACTAATTAAAATAATAATTTTATTAAAATAATTTCATAAAACGGTTCTCAAAAATATTCAAAAACTTTTTGTTCATTAACCCCAAAGTGCCGACAACTTTGAGTTTTCGAGATCCATTGAATTGAAATTTGTTTTATCTAAATGGCGAGCCGTTTACTTCCTCTCGAAATTAATCAAAACAAATCTTTAGTAAAGCTTTTAGCGTTTGATTTTAATATTATTTATTTATTTTATTAGACAACGCCAACCAGCGCACACAATAAACATAAAAAGCAAAAAAAATACTATTAAAGTACGTTTACTATAACTATATAGGATGTGTTGCTAGCAACAAAGGTTTTTAATATCGTTTTAGTCTATGCCTAGGTTTTTAATCTATGATACTTGTAAATCTTCTTCTTCTTAAATTGAAATACAATTAAGAGCAAACGTGTGCGTTAGAGAGGAATTCAGGAGTAATTTGTAGGAGGATTCAGCTGGGTTGGGCAGCATTTGGAAAACTAGTCGAGTTTTTTCGTCACCCATACCGCAATGTTTGAAAACAAAAGTTTTCAATCAGTGTGTTCTACCCGTCATGACATACGGAGTCGAAACGTGGACACTCACAGTACGGCTACTCCACCGGTTTAAAGTCGCTCAGCGAGCTATGGAACGAGCTATGCTCTGGGTTTGTCTGAATGATAAAATCCGTAACGAGTTTATCCGACATAGAACTAAAGTTGTCGACATAGCTCAGAGAATTGGCAAGCTGGAGTGGCAGTGGGCTGGCCATATCTGCCAAAGAACCGATAACCGTTGGGGTAAACGAGTTCTTGAGGGGAGACCGCGGCTCGGCAAACGTAGTGTAGGACGCCCTCCGGCCAGGTGGGGTGACGATCTGCGAAAGGCTGCTGGTAGAAGCTGGATGCGTCGAGCTCAGGACAGAGCGCAATGGCGCTCATTAGGGGAGGCCTATGTCCAGCAGTGGACTGCTATAGGCTGATGATGATGATGATGTGTGCGTAGAAAATACAAGTTTTGTCGTAAAGCATATCTTTATTTGACCACTATAATCGCCATACAGTCCACCTGGAAATGCACACCAAACACTGCTTACAGTATGTGTGCATGGTTACCGAATCTTAATGTATATAAATCAGGTTTCACTATGTTTGCATATGCTAATCAATAATTATTGGGTGGTTTTAGCCCTATAATTTCAATGAAATTTTGAGTATATGCATGGTTGGTAGGTCTAGCTTGAAAGGTTTTGTAATAAGTGGCGCTGTTGGTTTATGAAAAAAACATTACGCGGGCAAAGTTTGGTCAACTTGTTTATGTATATTTTAAACAGAAAAACGGGTAGTACAATGAGGATGTCAGACAAAAACAAAAAACATCACTGGATACCAAGATTAAACTTTAGATTTGTTTAGACAATTTCCCTTGATCTGCCTGTCAAAAATTGAACAAAGTTGAATTACTTAACCAACTTAAAATTAGTTTGGTTCAGTTTATAATCTGTATAACGTCAGGCTTTTAGAGATAGGGAAAATTCCCTTCATGTTTAATAGGATTTATTTCGGTCGGGCAACATTTTGATGGCAATATCCTAATTGATGCCCTAAAGTGGCCTGATTTACTTAAAAATCTATTTTATCTTTTTGAGTAAATCAGGGCTCTGGCAGCCGGCTGTTTGCGTCATGGTGCAGCCTATCAATGACTTAGTTAAATATCCCGGCTGCTGACGGGCAGCAGCGTCGGTGTTGCAAGCTGTGACTAGCTACCGAAACCCACATGCAAACCCACCGCGCCCACGCTGGCATGTGGGTACTCATAATCCCCAGATTATGAGCATATCCGCCTTCTTTTGGGGAGGCCTGTGTCCAGCAGTGGACTGAATAGGCTGGTATTATTATTACATTATTCACTTTGTATTGATTAAATAAAAATTTTAATCCATTTGCTTATTATAATAACACATAACAATAAAACAATGATTTGAGATCCTCAACGTTATTATTTCTAGTTGTAGTTAAGGGATTGTTATTAATCCTACCCTGAAACCCGTAGGTACTTGGTATGCATATTCAAGCTGTCCTAGACAAATAGATGGAGACATGCGTTGCTTATCCGTTATGATGAAGTGATCGCACAACTGCCTCATGAAATATTCATTGGACAATACTGCAGCATAATAGAAACCACTGACTCATAACATCCTATATCGCTCGGTGACCTATACGTAGACTCTGACAGCATGAGCTGACCAGCTTATATTATGTCTTACCTACGAAATTGGCGTTTTTTCACTCTTTTTTATTTTGTTCATATTTCTTTTAATTCGACAGTCATAATATACAAAATTAATTTATACTCTGAACAAAACATCGTTGCAAAGATTGAATTCGATCAATCATATTTCTGAGGAAGTTCATCCGCAAAAAATAAAACTTCAAAACAGTTCACTTTATGTATTGTCGCTTTCAATGCTTATATTTTTTTATGGGTTAGTTTTCTTTTTTAAATAATGCTACGCATACTTTTCACAATGTTGTCCAATTATAAAAACAAAATTTTAGGGGAATAGGATTTGTAGTTACAGAAAAAAATATAAAAATGTATGTATTTAAGAAATAAATTTTCTCATATTTCTATAAACAAAACGCCAATTTCATCGGTAAGCACCTGATACCTACTACAGAATAAACCTAAACAATAATCTCTTATCAATAATGCCTTAATTTCTAAGATAGCGTAGGCGTCTCTACGGGCAGAGCAAGATATTTGCTACGTAGTAATCCTCAATTATTGATCTACGTTAGATAAGCGTCCTGAACACGTTAAGTTCGGACCGCGGGAAACAGCACACGCCATTCCAACCCTCACTCCGAAAAGTACGTGTAGATGCGCGGGGCTGACAGTCGACGCGAAGGCAAATCTCACAGTTTTCAACCGCGCATCACGTCAGTGATCAGTCCCAGATGCGCGGTCCGATCTTTACGCGCCATTAGCACGACAGTTTGCTCCGCAGTCCAAACCTTAAAGATCGGACTGCGATTTGGAACGCAGTCCCGATTCGCGGTCCGATCTTTACGTGTGTAGGGAGCTATTGATAAAATAATCAACAACAGTCTTGAGCCAATAATTTTTTCTCACAGTTGAACACAACAAGAACAGCAAAAACAACACCTGCCTATATCAATTCCACTGATCGACAAAGGCTTGGGTTGGGTCACGAAGATGGAGGTTGGAACTCCTTACACCTCTAGAAGCCCTTACACCTGAGTTAGACATCCCTTATGGTGCATTCCTACAACCGATTATGCCTCGTTTAGCAGTACTTTTTTTGTTTATTTTATTTTTTATTTTTTAACAGTTTACTTTAATATTACTGTTACTATCGGTCTTCGAAGCGTAATCGGTTACCCAGGTTTATAGGAATTCACCTTTTGCATTATATTTTTTTAACTAACCATTTGCAAAAATATTAACTTTATCGTAGAACATGGCTTAGGCGGTTCTATCTTAGCTACAAACAGAAACAGTTTGACCGATATCGATATAACTAGCAGACGTGCGACTTAAGTTATGCCAATGGGCGTAATGCTGATGTCTGCTGGGTTAGATTGGGTCGATGAGATACCGGGTATCTACAATAATGGCAGATCGGAGCCAATATTAGACGCTATCAAGTGTACAGCACATTAGATATCTTGATGGGCACGTTGTTGTTTAATTATACAATTTGAGATATAACGATATTTCGCATGATTATGAGCTTGTTCAGATGGAGCGATCTACATGCGAATTGAGCATCAATATGATTGGCTAAGCGCGAGCCAATCATATCAACGCTCGTCACATTCCACGTGATATTTTGCAAAGTTGATTGGCTACGCGCAACTCGACTCACGCGTGTATCGCTCAGACTGTAACGGATGGAAATGATAGCTTTATTTTTTCTTAATTGTTGGTGTAATTGACTCTGATAGTATAGCTTTCCTTCATGAAAGTGGCTACATACATGTCAAACCTCGCCTCTCGCTTGCACTATTCAACATTTTTGAAGATATAAAATCACTGATTAGAGTTATGCAAAATAGCAAACCTTCACATTTTAGAGAATAACGATTCAAAGGTTCAGCAATAATATAAACTTGCACCAATGTGATCAATTTTGGTACAATTTTTTTTGTAGGAAAACGTGTTTGGTTCACATTATATTCTTGCTGAACCTTCGTATTGTTATTTTATAGGCCGTGAAGGTTTGCTATTTTGCATAACTACATTCAGTGATTTTATATATTCAAAAATGTTGAATCGTGCGAGCGAGAGGGAGGTTTGACATGTATTGTCACCTTAATGACTTGCTATGAACATATACCCGGCTTTTTAGCATCAGATTGCAAATTCGATGAACAGAAAAATAAAATGTAGCTTTAAATCAATATACTAATAATCACATCAGCTTAATGTTAGTACATTAAGCTGATGTGATTATTCTTAGTAGAAAGCGTATGCGGACAATAACATAAATCTAAAACCGCGCGTGCTAGCAAGCTTCGTGGAAAACTCTCCAAGTCAACTAATAAAGATTTATTGTTGCGATAAAAAATTTCATAGCTGTGAGTTGGCCGTAAATAATTCGTGGCATACCTGCGAATGCTGATTTGACATGGGTCAGGGCCCGAAGCCGTATAATATTTCATTTCTTCCGAGTCGGATCACGACTCATAACCACGGTGCAAATTGAAATTTCGCCTCAGACACCGCAATTTACAATTATTAACTTAGGAGGTTTCTGTCGACGTGCCTCGAAATGGTCTGCTAGCTATAACAGATCTTTTTATCAGGGTCTTCTGAAATAACTAGTAAAAATTTTATTGATCGATAAAAATATAAATTATCCATTTAATAATAATTATATTATTTATTTGAGTAATAAACTATAAATAATGCATTATAAAATTTTATCTTCCTAAAAATATCTTTACCTAACATGCGATTTAAAATTTGTTTTTTGTCTTAGGTAATTTCAACTCACCTTAAACCTAGGCCTATTAACGAAATCAATTTAGATAGGAGCCCATCTAAAAAAAATGGTCTATTATTAGCAATACATTTTTCACTGAATTCCTTATGCTTAAAACATAAAACAAAAAAAAATTAACAATATAAATCCTTCCATGGAAAAAAGTACCTAATTGTTTCTATAAGCAGGTCTGTTTTAATACAGCTGCAAATTCCAAAATACAATACTTAGCTATATTTTCTTTCTATTTATTAAAATATTTACGTATAAATTTCATTATGATTGCTACTGAATAAAGATTTTTCACACTGGTCCGATATTTAAGTAATTTTTGTGGTTTTTATAAAAGGATATAATTTTATTTCGATATTTAAAATAACCTTATCGTATAAACTAAACCTTCCGTACCTAAACTTAAATAACGGACTTTTTAAAATTTATTGCCTGTGGTAATAACAACTGTCCTGGTATTTAAGAAATTTATTTAGTATTTAAATACCTGTATATTTAACCGCTTCATCGATAGTCACTTACAATTAAAGCAGAACTCTAGCCTCCTAGAAATAGAGTAACAAATCATGCGACTATCCTAAACACACAACACATTGTGCTGGTCCCGAATTGTCTCACGCTCATTAATTTAGTCAAGCGGCTAACCATAGAAATATCCTAAGCTATTAACTACACACATATTATAAGCTTTTCTATTGTCACCAGCAGTCTATAGAAATCCACTTCTGCAGGGTTATTTTCAAGCGTTCGATATGTTTCCGAGTCGAATACGACAGTGAGAATTAAGTCTGAATAATATCACTGTGTTGGGTTATGCAATGATGCAACGCGCCATCATCTCGTAAAAATCTCTTCAGAGCCAAGATAGCTATCGGATTAGAAACAGAATCGAACAAAAACTGTGTGATTGGACTCGGAAACTGTCTTCTTTTCGGAATTTTGGAAATTTTGTAGTCCATCTGGTGGAGTCTTCCTACACTTCGTCTACTAGTCAGCAATCAAGAACCTTTACTCTGAGATATATTTATTCTTTAATAAGTTTTGTGTCGTAGTTTCTTTTTACGGCGTATATAATCGGGACCAACATCGTAACGTGCACAAACGCACTGAGATTTAAATGACACTAAACGGTCACCTATCCAAACGACTGGGCAAAGTGTTGCATAGCTAGGATTATCTGTTAACACCAAAGTAAGCCAAACCACGCACGCTAAATCTATTAACTTTACACATAAATCATCATCATAATCAGCAGCAGTCTATAGCAGTCCACTGCTTGACATAGGCCTCCCCTAACGAGCGCTATTGCACCCTGTCCTGAGATCGACGCATCCAGCTTCTACCAGCAGCCTTTCGCAAATCGTCACTCCATCTGGCTGAAGGGCGTCCGACACTACGTTTTCTGAGCCACGGTCTCCACTCAAGAACTCGTTTACCCCAACGGTTCGGTTCCACATATGGCCAGCCCACTGGCACATCAGCTTACTAATTCTCCGATCTATGTCACCAACTTTAGTTCTATGTCGGATAGTTTCGTTACACATAATATCCTTACCTAACTACGGGAACGTAGAGTGAATTTATATTTCATAAATCAGGGTCAGTCCCATAAGGTCTATAGATAAACCCAGTGGAATAAAGAGTGGAGGACATTATCCGTACAGCTGGTCCATCGCGCACTGTCACATTACAACCGGGTTTATGTCCGGGTCCCGGGCGAACCTTGCTTTAATACCGTATCTCCTCGAAACTTACACAAATTGAAACTTGGTTCTGGCTCTGGGTAATTGGAACGTTCTGTGTAAAGTCGGAATTGGTTTGAAAAAAGTTTACCCCAAAACTTTGTTAATTAAAAGTCTTCCTAGGTACATTATTATGTGAGTTGCGTGCATTGTAATGATATTTTGAGGTTTTGTGTAGTGTTTTAATTCATAAAACAACTACCTTCTGCCCGTGTTTCTGCTCGTTGATGCTACCAGGATAAAATGTAGCCAAAGTACAGTGAAAGTTTCAATCCAATCCGTTTAGTCGTTGCAGAGTTAAGTGGGAACAAGCATACCTACTAAAACGAACTCTAAAACATATTATACTTTTGCATTTGTTATTAGTGTGAAAGGTAATTCTTCTTAAGCTTTACCAAGTACTTACATAAACTTAGATTTGCATTAAAGAATGCTATCCAAGTATCCACGTTAAAAGTGAAGTTCACATTACGAAGTTTTAGGAAAAATAGCTCTGGCAAGTAATAAAAGGCATTTTCACAAAGATTTACCACAAAATATAGCTTTGTGCTGAAACTTATAACATAAAAAAGCAGCATTTACTCACATATAAAGTCTAAGTACTCTTCAAAAGCAATACAAAGTTGGCCACACGAACGACCATAAAGAAAGGAATTTAAATATAAAGGCAGGAACATAAATAAATATCCACTTAAAGTGCTTAAAGTACGTCACATTCTTCGGCCTGTTTCCTTGGCTCTTAAACCCGGATATCCGGTTTCATCTGCGACTTGCTCTTTATATTTGTCTTCAACTTTATTTAATAAAATGGATGAATAAAGTATCTTGTAGCAGTCTTGGATCAAATTAATGGTTGTAATTTAAAGGGTAGGTTTATGAGATGACAATTATTTATAATACGTACTTGAAGATAGAATAAGTACATGGCCTACCTAACTGGTGATTATTATCATCATCATGAAGTACAATCAGATACAACTCAATAACTGTGTGCCTGTAATAATAGATGTACATGTTTATAAATAAATAAAAGAAAATAAAATAATAGAAAAACTTTATAAACCCTGTGATGATAAACCAAATGTATGGTGGTACCTATTTTAGGAAGATTGCATCATGATAATGTGTCTTAGAAGTTGTGAAGGGCTCATCCGGGGAAATACCACCATGTCTATTTTTGTCATCTTCAGCTGTCATAAAAAAGTAAAACTTATGAATAATAAGTTCACCGTGTAAGTGACATGAATATTATATATGAATATTGTCGCCTTGGACGCGCAGGCAAGCCATGGAGCCTGCGGTGTCCGCGTGGGCGCAACAAGCTTATTACTTTATGTTGAAATATACGTATGTGCCGTTTTGTGGAAATAAACTATATGAATAAGCGAATAAAGTAAGTAGGCTAGGCATAAAATGTAGTTCACTTATTGTGGAATACCTTGCGAGAATCAAGTCTCCTAAATAGAATATTCAGTGCACCCAGGCAAATTACCAAATTAAATTTTTATGGACATTCCTCCTGCCCGCACGAAGCGCTTAGCTGCAACTTTTCTCCTTAGGACAGCTAAGGAATGGAATGCTCTTCCGGCGTCAGTGTTTCCCGATCGCTATGACTTAGGGATCTTCAAGCGTAGAGTTAATAGGTACATTCTAGGCAAGTGTGCTACATCGTCGACCGCATCTTCACTTACCAACAGGTGAGATGACGGTCAAACGTAAGCCTATAAACAATAAAAAAAGAATTACCCTAGGTGAATTAGGTACCGCTTCATAAGGCCTCTTGTTAACAACCGTTTTTGTCAACGGTTGACGGGCTGTCGCGAAATGGAATACAAGATAACGCGTTAAATACTCACCCTTTTTGTTTGTATGATACCCTAAAACCAAGACAGAACCAAAAGTAAGAAAAAGTACAAGATTTATCCCTTAAAAACATGGCAATACTTATTTTCTCATTCTTGAATCATGACAGCATTCGTAAAAACGTAAGAATCCACGTGCACATAAAAAATGAAAACGAAGTTCAGGACGAAACGTATTTCTAATAAATTATGAATACGTTTCAATGGAATTGAAATCTTCGTAATAGTTTCCTTCGGTTTAAGCATGACTATTGAATTGATGGAATTCAAAATACAAAACATTGCTATGTCTGGCTTCGGCAGAATTACAATAGAACTCATTCTGTGTTAAAATACATTTATTTTTCCTAGCGACACAATATTTCATTTTCACCCTTCACGGTATGTAATTTTATTAGGGAGATCAATTTTATGGTATTCGATACTTTTACGGCTGTTGGGCCTCAAACGTGAAAGGGTTACAGTACGGCGCCCATAACTTTACCCTTCTTTGTTCTTAGAAGCAACTTTAGTTCTTAGAATAGTTTATATAAATACAAATCTTTTTTTTTCTTACTGACTGACTGACCTTACTTTCTTCTTCTTATGAGCTCAGCATACAATGGTGTCGGAGTTTTTAATCAACCCAAGACTTCCAACATGGCTTGACTGATAAAGCCGGGATCAAGATCGCTCAGATTCACCAAGGTTGTAATGGGCCACGCTATAAGTGCTTCACTAACAATTAATGCGCTTAAATCCTGTAGGTGATACAGTTATTGCTCCAGTGGCGATTCAAAAATACAGATCACTATTGTTACTATACCTACCAATTCCATGTAGCAACGACTAAATAGTCAAAGCTACCTATGATCATGGCACGAAAAAACATCATCAAGCATCGCTATAAGACTTCATAGAAAGCGTAGTTACTGGAAAAAAAAAACAATTAAAATATTTTATTTTCCAAGAAGTTACAATACATGGTTTCATCATTTCCTATGTATATGCTTATACTATGCTTAATAAGATGACAAAATCGTTCGGAATGGATTGCTCTACCCGCCAAACTAGTATCTTGACGGCTAGGTCTTGTCTTTCTCGCGCCTTGCCGCTATCGTGTACAATTTTAAAAATATATTTTAATAGTACAGTAAATAAGTAAAATACAAGAAGATAAAATTCAAAACAGTAACCTGGTTGTTTGTTAAATAAATAGAAGAAAACTTGCAATGGGTATATGCATAAGTTCTTTGCGCAGTAAAGATATACTTTAGGAAAAGTAATTGGACAGTTTGGGAGTATAGCTGAAAAACTTTGAGACGTACAAAGTCACGAGCGTTCTATAGTTTAAACATATATCATCATTCATGTCGAGGGTATCGGGTTAGAGCTCATTTGCCCGTGGATCTAACAAGGCGTAAAAGGAAGGTCTTTGATAGAGCCTTTGATTTATATATTGAGTAGCAGAATGCCCGCAACTCCGTCCGCGTAGGGGTTTTACAAAATCCACCCTGATGCTTACATATTACATATTACAGTGATGATTTAAATATTGAATTTTAGTAAATACTTTCAGGTAACTCTACAGTCTAAACTATGCAAGGGACAACCTTTCAAATTTCACGGTTTATGTTGTGCGTGCGATTGTCAATTTAGTATGAAGAACTATAAACTAAACGCATTATATTCAAGCAATGTCTTTAAATTAATAATTATCCTTGAATAATATCTGTTGTTTACTATTTCATACACAATTTTAATTCCAAAGATAACTCTTAAAGATCTAATCTAGTAATATCGTTTAGATCCAAATTAAGATTATTAACTTACGAAATGTAACACACAACGAAATTATTTGTGGTCTGTGGACCACACACACATTGTCGCAATGTATCAGAATTTCCATAGTGTGGACGCCTTGCGTGCACGAACTATGCACACTACGTGCACGAATATAGCATTTCTGTATACATTCTCTAAATGCTCCTTTCATGTTACGTTACATAGTCTACCCGCCAGTGCCAGCCAGGCTGTCAGTGTACCCACCTTAACATAAAAGACCTTTATAAATCAAGGTAATTACCTTGTACTTAATAGGTAAATAAAATGAGAATTTAAATGTATCCAGCGTAGAACCTTTTTTATCGGATCAATATCTGTACGATAAAGTTTCTTTTAAACGGAAACGATAAGTCTAATCTAAGTAGTTTTCTTATCAATAGAATTGCCTGGCAAAGCTACAATTTACGCGAGTACTCACGAGTATTTGCATTTTATTACATGGCTATTCATTTTAAGTGGGCAAAGTAATATCACGTACCTACCCAATGTTTAATTTAACTTTTGGTCAGCTAAATTTAACGTTGTAGCTCGGGAGTCCGTTGCATGTTTAACATTTGACTAAATATATAATAGGAAGGAGTGTAAATGAAAGACTAGTTTTTAGTTTTTTTTCGGAAGGATAAGATCTGCAAAGAGACTATCCGACTTAGAGCTAGTCTAATGCTTATGACGACATAGCTCAGAGAATTAGCAAGCTTAAGTGGGAGTGGGCGGCCATATCCGCGGAACTGACAACCATTAGGGGAAAACTACTTATTGAGTGGAGTTCACGCCTCAGCAAATACAGTTTATGACGCCTTCCGGTCTGATAGAGTGACGATCTGTGAAAAGCTGCTGGTAGAACCTGGATAGAAGGACAATACACAGTGACACTTATGGAGACCAGGCCTATGTCCAGCTGTGGACTGCTATAGGCTGATAAAAATTCCTTCCTTTTTGATGAAAGCTAGTGGCTAACTCTGGTATCAGAATTTTTAGGCCACCCAAAGGCTTCCAACATGGCTTTAGGGCTGAGAACTGGCTTTTCAAAAAGCAATAAAATAAAATAAAAATATTTCGAGTATTGGATTAATCTTCCCTGCTTCCGAATTCTTTAGTTACGTATGTATGCGGTTTAGTTACGTGGTCTACGCATAGTTAAGTACCTTTATTTAAAATCTCGTATGTTTGTAAAACGCTAGATTTTATTTTTTGTCTAAAATGGTCAAACAAATCGATGAGAAAACATAGAAGTGGTATAACATGATAGCTTATTTCCAGTTCAGGTGACATTATCAAAGTATTATGTGCCATTACAAAGCCAGATTACGAATTCTCATACAAAAGTAGCCTGACTCTCGAAATAACATTCAAATACAAACAGTGTAATAGCAGGTCATAACAATAATTGGCTCTGTTTTCGGAACAACGATCTCGATTGAGAGCGAAATGCTGCTTAGTTTAATACCATGTTTTCTACGTTTAGGAGGTTGGTAACGTTCTTAATAAGAGGCTCTTACATCTAATGTTCAGAGAAAACATTATTAAAATTAGGCTTCAATTTAGTAAGGTCTTGTTTTATTTGTTAATTGCGTCTGTAACGGTTTTTATCGTTAAATAGAAAAATAAGTGCCTATAAGTTTCAGAAGTGGGATTAGCGACACATGCCCCACAAAAGTGGTTATTCTCATTTTTTTTAAATTATGCCATATGATTTGATACTCGAAATTGAATATTCTTTTCCTTGTTTCACCTACCGTTTTGGCTAGATAATTCCTTCATAGATTTGATGCGTGGTCAAGGCAACTCCTTATTAGCATCGGCTCTTTGAGGGCGTTGTCCGATATTGTTGTGTAGTGCTAGATTGCAATAATGTAGTGGAAGAGGAAAAGAATGATGCAATTTTTCTTTATTTTATCTTTCTTGCTTAACCTATTAATTCACTTGAATATTTTACATTTTCTTATGCCATTGGCTATTTGTTTAAAATTAATCCTAATAAAAACTAATTATAATCGACTCGCGCCTGACAAAATCATAGAGCGTTTACTGTGCTTGTTCTTCTTTCTATATTTACAGTGAATGAACTCGAACAAAAACATGGGGCGTTTTCTCCTTCTCGGCCTACGGAGACGAAACTTTGCTGCTAAGAAGAACAAATGCTGCTGGATCTTAGTAGGCGCAGTCGGGCCAGTCGCCGCTCGAACAGTCAGGCCAGTCGCCGCGGGCGCAGCCGGGCTAGTCACCGCTCGCGCAGCCGGGCTAGTCGCCGCTCGCGCAGCCGGACCAATCGCCGCTCGCTCAGTCGGGCCAGACGTCACTCGCTTTTCAAAGAAGAAGGTTGTCTTGTGTAAGGTGAAATTGTGTATCGGTGAAATCATTACAAGAATTATATCAGTAAGTACTGCATTATTATTATCCCAAGTCCCAAGTAGTATTCAGGAAAATCGTAGGATAGTTGGCTCAAATGAAAAGCGCCAACAATTAATTAAATAAATTAATTAAAATTAATAATAAATATTAATTAAATTTAAAATATATATTTTATTGGTTCAAGATTTTTTCTAAAGGTAATTTTACTTTATACAAATAAATAAGCTTCACTCGCTTGATGGCCGGATTTTTAATCCTTAGGTCCAGTTTCACCATACTCTGTTAGTTAATTAAATGCCCTGTTAATTGTTTTAACAGATTGTTAAGGTTAACGAGTGTTCCACAATGTGCTAACGATTGATTAGTTTTCTTAATCAGTTGTTAAACTTAACGGCTGCCCCACAGGTCTGTTAAATTGTTAACAGACGATTATTATTACAGTCAAGAATTCAAGATGGACATGGTGTATAATTTTATTTTCGAAAACGAAGATATTTTAGACAATTTAGATGATTTGGACAATTTAGTAAAATGTCCTAGAATTTACAAAGAACGGCGAATGTATTTCGAAGAATACGATGACATTGATTTTTGCACGAGGTTTCGTTTATCGAAAGAATCTGTTTTGGATGTATTACAATTAATTGAAGACAAGCTTGAATACCCATCAGATCGGTAAGTTCCTAATTTGCTTTACAAATTTACCTACTGTAGGTAGGTACTTTGTAAAGGTATATGACATTATACACTAACTTATTTTACTATTTTCACCTACATAATTATTGAACATAACCTCTATTTGTTTACAGGAATTAATCTATTTCACCTATAAATCAATTGTTTTTGACATTAAGATACTATGCAACTGGTTCGCAGCAAATAACTGTAGGAGACTATTGTGGAACAAGCAAGTCTACATCTCACAGAATTATACATAAAGTAACCGCAGCAATAGCCTCCCGTGCTATCACGTGAATATATCAAGTTCCCTGAGTTAGGGGACGAGTCAAGGAAAGCACAATTAGAATTTTATAATATAGCGCGATTCCCAAAGGTTTTGGGTGCTCTTGACTGTACACATGTACGTATTAGATCACCTGGTGGAGAAAATGGAGAGTATTTTAGAAATCGAAAAGGCTATATGTCCATTAATGTGCAAGCCATTGGTAGTGCAAACCTAGAGATATTAGTTAGCAAGATGGCCAGGCAGTAGTCAAGATCAGACTATATGGAATGCCTCATACAGAAATGCCTTATTTGAAAGCAACCGGTATGGAGATGTAGTTCTTTGGCTGATAGTGGATAGATCGACCATATATAATGATGCCATTAGAAGACCCAAAGACACCAGAGGAGGTATCCCGCTTGCATGTTAAATGCAGAGAGTCAACGATATTTCAATTTGGTCACATCACATAGCCCGTGACGTATTAAACAACTACCTGAAATAGTGCACATGTTTGCGTCAAAGAAATAACAAATAATGACATTTTGTATTGGTCGTTTTAGAAAGTGAGTGAATGATAAATGAGTCATTCGGTTAGATGCTAGATTTAGTAACGGTCTGTTAGATTATCACAGTGGGACATGAAATGTTTTAACAGCGTTGTTAATTTTAAATACTAATTAGCTAATCACTGATTAAAAAGAATTTGGTGAAACTGGGCCTTAGTCTATTAGTTAAGGTATATTCAAAATTTCATTCAAATCCGTTCAGCCGTTCGGGCGTGATACTCACAAATTCTCAAATTTATAATATTAGTAGGAATTCCAGTATGGGAATTGAATCGTGGAGATGGGCCCATTTGTCCAATTAACTTTTTTGATTGAACAACCACAGATTTTCAGCAGCTTGTTCACATACCAATCAAAATTCACATTTTGCAGAAATTATTTCGAAAGTAAAATCTTCATAAAATGTGATTTTAATGTTTTATCTGGACTCAGAACTACTAAGTGCTTGCTACCAATCAGAATCTACAAATATTATTGCCAACATTATTTCAATTTTTTTTCTTCTTTTTGTTCGAGTCAGTAGCTAGTGAATTATATTAGTTTCTCTATCTTTCTCTCATCAATCAAAATGGTGAAAGAAAACATCATGAAGAAACCTGCGGCTTAGTCTGTGGGTATAGGCTAAGAGGATGATATAAGTGCTAGTCGAGCCTACTCCATCTTACCATGTCCCAGGCATAATAGCGTTCCAGTCTGTTTGTGAAACAAGTAAAAACCATTTTGTTTTTCGTCATTGTTCGTCATTGGTCGTCAAAACGACGACCTACTGTGGGGCAGTGGGCGAAGGCCCACCTAAGACGCAGAAGGTTGCGGGTTCGATTCCCGCTACGGGACAAATTTTTGCATATTTGTCTCGGGTTTGGGTGTTTTCTATGTATGATATGTATGTATTTCCAAAATATTATATATGTTGTATATCAATCATTTGGTTCCCATAATACAAGCTCTGCTTAGTTTGGGGCTACATGATGCTGTGTAACGTCCAGCAGTATTTATTTATTTATTATTTAACAGGCCTAGATTTTTTCTTATGATTTCCAGTGAAAAATCTATACCAGAATCTCAAATACACTGCCAGGGTATTCTTTAAAGATTCATTGATCACATACGGACAATTTCTCGAGTGCTTGGAATTGCACTCGCTGCGATGTTCGGGATAATTTGAGAGATCGCCCGAGAGCCTGAGTTCTCCTGGCCGGAACGTGATTCGCATTCTCCCTGAAGACCGAAGAATGACCCACATGGCTGGCTCGCTGTACACAACGATGCCAAAATATTATATGCATCCTCAGCGGGAATTTCATTTCGAAAGTTTAAGTGGACCGATTCAGTTCTAAATTATTAGAGTTCGAATTTTTCGTAAGTTTTCTTTAGGTTACAGTTTTGAGATTCAATTGTTTGAGATAAGCTGCAATAAGTTCAGTTCTGCCAGTACTGTTCAAAAAATTCAAGTTCTTATTTCTACATTCCATTCATAAAATACATAACATAGATTATACTACTTGACATAGTAACCTACATGATGAGTAACTTAAAGTAATTTTTATTTTCTATAGGCTCTGTTTTGAAAACATGATACAAAGAATATCCTAACCTCTTACCAACATGTACTATAATTTTAACCAAAAACAATTATATAAACTATTCATAAGAAAGTGACCTTTTTGAGTATCTTTTTGAGAATAAATCCCATAATAAGCCTGTTACAACACGTTAACTACCGAAGAGAGAAAGAAAAAAAAGTTGGTATCTGCCCCGCAGTACAAGATATTTATTTCCATATAAGTGTAAGTAACACGACAGGGCGCAATGGCGCTCATTAGGGGAGGCCTATGTCCAGCAGTGGACTGCTATAGGCTGATGATGATGATGATGATGATGATGATGAAGTAACAGTAGGTCTTAAGACTAGTTGTAAGAACATGACTTATTCAACGTTTTCCGGTATTGCAAATATATAATATAGTAGGACAGCAATATCTAATTAATAATAGTAATTCATCAACTTTATTAAAATTGATCTGTTTCTGACTTCGCTTTTCATTCCTTGTAGCATTTACTTCATTTTCATCACTTTTTCCTTTAACAATCATTGTACTTCCTCAACAGCTAAATTAGTACAAGACATATCCATGGTTAAAAGATAAAGAATGGCTTCCTCAGCGCAGGATACCAGTGGCTGGGTCACGCGCTACCAGGCCAGTGCCATAATTCGGCCCGCACCCCGATGCTTTCCTCTACGTGACTTGTATCGCAATCTTCGCAATATTGAGACCAGCAAGCTTTGGCTTCGTAAATCATGCTTTAAATGCGAAAATGGATGTTTCGATGGAGATCCAAATAATGTTATATAACAAAATGTTTGCAAGTTTGTGAGTGTGTACCTAAAACTTGAAAAAATATCACAGTAATATTGAGAGTTGATAAGAACAGAACCCAATCAAATCTACGAAATGTTTAACGTCCCCTTACTAACCAATAGGTCATGAAGTTGACGATTAAACTGGCAAATACCAGGACCTACGAACAGTAGATCTGGCTGCCGAAATGCAAAGTGCACCCCGAAACTCAGGTGAGTTACTCGTTGTTGGAGTTGATAAGAAAAATGAAACAAACACACGAACGATTACATTATTATGACTGACCATCATAGCTCAGTTGGTAGTAACTCTGCCTTCTGAGTGGTCGCGGTTTCGATTCCCACCCAGGACAAACATTTGTGTGCTGAACTTGAATGTTTGTTCTGTGTAAGTTTTATATATGTTTATTAGTTTCTGGTACATAGTACAGGCTCTGCTTGGTTTGGGATCAGTTGACTGTGTGTAAGATGTCCTGTATATTTATAAAAAAAATATTTTTTATTTAATTTTATTATGGTGTAAACGTATACGTGTATGGTGTATATGCAAGCGGACCCGTAGATGCTAGCAGCTTTTAATGAAGACAGCTCTGATATTAGTCAATAAAGTTCTTGAATGCTGCATCCTAACTTTGTTGTAACGAGAAACAAAAGATTTCTAAGTAGGTACTCGTTATATCGGATACTTGAAGCTATTTAGCTTGAAAGTAAAGTCAGTTTATCAAAATGGACGCCAAATCCATGATGGGGGTTGTTTATATAAAAAGCTTACCGGAATAATCTTATGATAAAATCATATATTTCATGCGCTACAACGACCTCTGTGACGTAGCGAGCGAAGGCTCACCTGAGACGAAGAAGATTACGGGTTCGATTCCCACCGCGAGACAAATCTTTGTATGATCTGCAAATATTTGTCTCGGGTTTGATAGATAGATAGATAGATATATCGTTTATTTGCAACTACAATCACACACATATACAACAATTTTAAGATTTAACAAGTAGGTAATTTGACATTAGGTATACATACAATATGAATAGTGAAGACATTATATCTAGAAAAATATAAAAATTAAATTAAAAAAACAATATGTACGACTAAACATTGTTCATTGTACAAATGGGACATGTTTATGGGACAAATGTTTGCATGTTCTGCAGATATTTGTCTCGGGTCTGGGTGTTTTCTATGTATGATATGTATGTATTTACAAAAAAAAAAGTATCTATGTAGTATATCAATCATGTGGTTCCCATAATACAAGCTATGCTTAGTTTGGGGCTACATGAAGCTGTGTCCAGGATTATTTATTTATTTATTGTGGTTTTGTTTATTGTGGTTTGGGTGTTTTTATGTATAATATTAGAATATATTTACAAAAAAAATATTTAAGTAGTACTCAGGTATATCAATCATATCGCACTAGCTCTGCTTACTTTGGGGTTATATGATGTTATGTGAAAAGGTCAGGCATTATTTATTTATTAATGATATTGGAGATCCCATTCCTTTATTTAAACCGGTGTTCATAAAAGTCTAGTCGCATAGCAAACAATTATTCTCTTTTTCACTACACCTATAAAAAACATTTTAGATTGTTTTCACTCAGACAAAAAGCCCTTCCATTTCTTATTTTGGTTTTCGTAAAGGGCGACTTAGATAACGTCACGGGATGGGTTGTATTATCCCCTGTGTTGTAAGTACATAAGTGGTGATTATGACCCCGGATAATGGGTAGCATGTTTCCTGCAGTGTACCTATTTCTGGTGATAATAATCCTTGTGTTAAATGTGTGAGGGGTTTAATTTCTATCCTTAGAACCCAAGCTAATAATCTCACTTAGTTGTGGTGCATCGAACTAAACAAGGGTGCTCTGGCAGCCAGCTGATTGCGGCATAACGTGCAGTGCAAGAAGCTGTGCCCTGCGATCCAACGATGCTCGCAGGGCACAGCTTGGGGGGCACAGCCCAGTATGGGGATTACGGGCATATCCTCCTTCTTATGTGGCCTATGTCCAGAAATGGACCGTTATAGGCTGATGTTGCTATTGATTTTGTAATCCTCGTGGCTTGTCTCGTACCTCGAGTTTTACTAGTAGCTGTGAGCTCTCGTGGCTTTGTCCATTTTTACTCTTCATAACCTGAATTCTAGGAAAATTTTGCAAAATTTTGCATGAAACATATCTGCCAAAATCAGCAGAACTTACGGTTGAAACTGTGCGAAGATTATCAGTCAGTCAGTTTCATTAGTTTTATATTCGTCATCATCATCTCAGCCGGAAATCAGCCACAGCAGTGGTACCACCCAGCAGGGTATAGGCTCTTAGTTTTTGCCAGCCTCCTCCGTCCTGTGCCTCTCTCATCCAGGTATGCCCAGGGACTTTCGTAATGTCGCCAACCCAACACACTGGTAGATGACTGGAACTCTTTGGCCAAACCTCGGCCACCACTCGGTCAATTTTATGATAAATATTATTTTCTGGATAATGAAATATACTTACTGCAATTATTTGATGCGCTATGTTTTTATTGATAAAAGTGTTAAAGAAACAAACATACAACAATGAAAACAAAAGCTATAAAAAGCAGCCGTCAAACCGTTTTATCATAAAAATAGCAGGTTACAGTGAAAGCAGCTTGTTGTTTTATTAAACGCTATTATCCCTGCGGCTGAATTAAATCAGGGGTCATTTAGTTTTACCGACGTCGATAATTACTGCCAGACTCGTTAAACTGAGCACTGCTGTGTGGAGGCTTTTATACTTTGAGATAAATAAAAATATTTATTGGTATTTTAAATACGAAATTCCGCAAAATACATGGGCTATGTGAAGGGTGGAAGTCACGACCGCGGAATTGCTACCACCATGATTATTTTTGCTTTGAGTTTTGATATGAAAGTGTTTTGGTGAAATTACAGGCATCATCACTTTTATACCTCAAACACAGTATCACAATCGCGTCTGGAGAAGATGTTCATGGATTTCGTTGACCACGATCAGATGGCCAGTCTGTCTGCCAGCATATGCATACAAAGAAATCACTTTTATACTTTAGCAGTCTACTGCTGGATAGGTCTCTTCTAATGAGTGCCATTTCAGCCTGTCCTCGGCTCGACCCATCCAGCTTCTACCAGCACCCTTTCGCAAATCGTCACTCTACCTCCGCCAGAGGGCGTCCAACACGTTTTCTATTGCTAACGCTGCTGCACTACCTTCCCCACATTTTTTGGCTACAACTGAAAACCAGCTTTGGGTGGGGATAGCCCATTCAACACATGCTGAGCTGAACACCATTTAGGTACAGAACTGCTTAGTAACGAATATAATGAGTGGTGGATTTATTAGTAAATAATTTATTTTTAGTTTTTTTCTTTATGCATTTTAAGTAAATTACCTACTTGATATATATTTTTTTGGTTTTGTGAAATCTAATGAACCTTTGAAAACTTAAATGAACCCTTACTATGGTTTTATAAATTAATAGGTACAGGATTGTATTTTTACCTTTCTTTTATACCTACTTTCACCTACCCCATTTTTTGTTATTTTGTACCAAATAAACGTTTATTCTATTCTATTCTTCACTCCGTTTGCCGAGCCGCGGTCTCCATTCAAGAACTTGCTATTGAACACCTTCTATTTCATAGGTAATTTATTTTACCACCACCACCACCAACACACCAGCCTATATCAGTCCACTGCTGGACATAGACCTCCCCTAGTAAAGGGGGATATTCTCTTTTTTTATTTATTTTACAAATCTCTATAAAATTATTAATAAAACATTAACCTAATGTCTCTAATTGCAAAGAAAAGGTACTTACAACAAATTATTTTGGTACTTTTAAAAAAACTTTCCATTATGCTGCTCTACACCAACGTAATATTTTCTTTTGCAACATTATTATGTGTCTATTCACACCTATTAAGAACACGTCAGTACCCTGATTATATTATCGTCACGTTCCTTTTATAGTCACACCGCGTACCGTGATATTCCATGGACATTTTCTGACGCGCATGAAAAACGTGGAGTTTTTATACGACATATTCTATTATTACGACCAACGCCACCACAGATGTGATATTCCTGAACTTTTGCGTGATTTGCTTTACGTACTTTATTTTTGAAAATAATGTTATAACCAGAAATATCACAAATTATCATTGTTATGTTATATTCTTTAGTAAAACAACCTTTGCATATAATTTATAAACGCTATTTAAATTTAACTATTACTTAAAGCTAACCCTGTCACTGGTTGTCAATTGGATAAATTGTAAGAGATAACAATGGCTTAAGTATCGTTTATCTTTTGACAGATTTTTTTAAGTAAGGCCATTTCTTAATTTGTTCCTATTGTACCTACTCTAACTTATATATATAATTAATGATTTTCATATCTGTCTCTCGCTATGTGTAGAATAGTTTTAGTTGGTTTTCTTAATCAGGTTGCCCATTCAGTTTTTTTTATAATTTATACTTAATAAAATACCTACTAATCCTTGAGTTGCGCGTGCAATTATGTAACTTTATTAGTTCGGTGGTCTAGTCGGGCCTTATGCGAGCCAATATCAAGAAAATGTTATGGCCAGTTTGGAAAAAATCGGTGAAAAAACTAATACGGATCACGTATAAGCCTTCATCGTCATCATCATCATCATCAACCTATCGCAGTCCACTGCTGGACGTAGGTTTGCCACTATATTACCAGTAAGCCTTATTTATTTTAAAACTAGTTCAAATTTTAAACAGGAATAACTTACCCTAACTCTGTTTATGTTAACTTATGAGACACCGGTAGCGGAATGAAACTTGGCAGCTCAAACTATGTAAAAGTGATTCGTTAAAGATTTCCATTCAAGATGCTGCGACTTGAAGCGCAAGTGCACAAGTGTCTGTTACTGGCATCGCGTGAATTGGCCTTTAGAAAATTGTATGCACAAGAAATATCGCAAGTTTGTCGCTTGAATAAGAAAATGGCGCAATACTGATACATTTAATTTTATGCAACGACGTTTACTTAAATAGTTTCTCTGATACAAGTTCTGTGAGATTGTAACTTACATATACAAAGCTTTTACCATGAATATTAGGTCCTAGCTTGGGACCGCGACTCCGATCACTTAGTACCTATTTCAATGTGCAATTTAATGTAATAGCCGTATATGTTATTACTTCATTTTGGGGAAAAAGGGGTTCAATTTCCAACCTCGGAATCCAAACCAACCTCATTTGCTGGCGGCTGATTTCGGCATAGTGCAGCCTTAACATTGGAATAGCGACATCCTCTGTTATAATTCAGCCTACCCCAATTATGTTGTATGTTAACTATTATTGTCCGTTTGTATGTATACTTATTAATATTATTACAAGGGTAGATTGTCCGTAACATTAACGTCTGGCTCTGACGGAAGACCAGCGTTGGTAGCTAGCCTGCTAGTCAGCCAGCTTATGCTGAGTCAGAGTCCCTTTTGTGACGTCCAGGCTTACAGTCATTTTAATACCATTGTTTTACTCTGTAATGTATGTATATGTAAGTCTAGTTGTTGCAAATAAATTCATTTTCTTTCTTTCTTTTCTCTGGCCGCCAACGGGCGTCAGGGTCAACTGTGAGTGAACTAAAACATAATACTAAAATTAAAATGAAGAGAACAAAGTACCATAACCAAAATAAGACACACAATCTACGTTAAGCTTCTTAGACCGATATCAATAACCATAGTTTGTCGGTTCATCTCCTAGAAATTGGATCTGCTATAGAGTTATGCAAATTAAATTGCGCAATGCACTATAAGCGACAACTTTGAAGCAATCGATCGGTACCATTACCCTTGCTAGATTATAATACTTACCAGAATGGATTAAATAAACAGAAAAATAGAAATAATGCATGAGTTGTGTATCAAGTGAGTTTTTTGTTCCTTTTTACTTCCTTCTGCTGTTTTGTTATTGATCAGCCATCCAAGTAGTGCTGCCAAGATGATCTGCTTAGAACACCTAAGCAAACCACCCATCCAAGTAGTGCTGCCAAGATGATCTGCTTAGAACACCTAAGCAAACCACATCACTTTTTTGTTGATCCAACTATTCGGCTATTCGGTATTAACTTTTCTCGGCAGAGAGAGAGAGAGAGAGAGAGAGAGAGGCATTTATTCACCACAAAACAGTACACTAAAAACAAAAAAATATTCTTAACACTATGGTACTTATTACTAGTGTGTTAAAATAGAATAAGTAATTCACAAATTGAATTGTAGTGGCAAAAAGGACCCCAGCTCAGCTTAATTCTGCTGCATGCTGACATGCAGCAGCGCTGGTTTTCGGCTGGGACCGGCAGCAAGACCTACTGTTCGCAGGTCCTGGTATTTGCCAGTTTAATCGTCTGCTTCATAACCTATTAGTTGGTAAGGGGACGTTAAACATTTCGTAGATTTGATTGGGTTGTGATCCAACTATTATTAAAAGGCGAAAGTTTGTAGAGATATGACATGTGTGATGTAGGTGGCCGTGGGCGGTGGTGACTACTTCCGATCAGGTGGCTCGTCTGTATATTTGCCAGCCTTGGCATAAGTAAAGTGAAATGTTTGTTCTTCCGTTGTACCAAAACTACTGAACGGATTGAGTGGTTTTGTTAATGTTATGTAGTTTTAGACCAAAAACAGAAATAGAAATAGAAAAAAGAAGCAAACAATACAAGAAAAATAAGTATTACCAGCAATGTTAAGTTATTATTAAGTATCGTAAAAGGTCTTTGATTCAGCATAGGTTGGTTGACTGGCAATTAACGCTGGTTTTCCGCCAGAGCCGTTCGGTGATGTCATGGTTATCCATGACATCACCGACATCTTACCCATAAAACCAAACACTCGGAAAAAAGTAGCTTAAAAGAAATAACAAAAAAGGTTCTTTTTTCTTTGTACCAAGCGAGCAAAGCCGCGGGTTGAACCTAGTTCTGAATAATATATTCTTAACAGCCAGACCCTTTATTGAACAGCCTTTTCGTGAAACGTACAATTGTAAACCATACATCACAATATTTGCAGCAGAAACAGTCGTATATTTGAATTACCTCGGCAGAGCAAAGTGCTCTCGACAATATTTCGCATCGACATTGTACTGCAGCCCATATATAATAATAACAACGAGATTCGAGCAAAAACGAACGCTGCTGGTGTCTAAATATTACCCCATTGTAGTTATAGAGTAATAAAATAATTTAGAGCCTCGTGACCGCCAGGGCTGGATATGTGCCAAACACCGCAGGATGCGACGTTCTCTACAAAGTTTAAGAAGCAGTGTACTTTGAGTTTACTGGTATTGTAGAACTAGCATTCCATCCGTGTGTTTGCTCGCGTTGCACCCAAATTAGTGGAAGGCCTATGTTAATGCAGGTTACGAACTATTTATAGTCCAAGTTTCATCCAAAATTTGTTCAGCCGTTACAACAAACAAAGCAAACCTCACAACACTATCTTACAAGAGAATGTATTTGTCAGACGTAACATTGCGAAAAAATATGATGTGTAAGTCAAATTACATTATAGGTAAGGAACAATATTTAAAAGTGGAGTTTATTTAATATATTAACAAATATACATACTAAAATTTGCATTTTTAAGTAAAAGTGTGATGTTAGACACCATAGCGCAGCAGAACTATGGCGGATTTTTAATCGTCTCAAGCGACGATTATGGGAAAAATTCGCTTCTGCACTCGCTCGCAAATTTTTATTGCAACGATTGTCGTACACATTTGTACTGAGTCTGGTATCGATAACCATTCCATGGACTATAAACGTTAAGTATAACGCGTTATGTTGGCAAGTGTTGCAGTGTATCAAATTGATATCTGTGGGGAGTGGGACGTCATGTCTCATGCATCATTCAGGCGAAACCTGCAACCAATCGCTCTTACATTTGGGTTATAGCTCAACGCTTACGTGATAAATCGCCGCCTTAGAGGAAACTTGTAGGACCATCACGGAAGCTGTGCGCAACATTGCCTGCTTTTGTCAGATTTTTAAAGCTGTTAGAGTGTCGAGAACTAATATAGTGAAGAAAAATCTTGGGAACTTGGTAGTAGTTAATACTATGTGTACCTTTGTCAACCTTTTATTTGATTTTTTTGATTTGCACTCTGAAACCCAAGACAGTTAGTTCCAGTTTAGTTTGTTCAATGGTACTTCATAACTCCAATGTAATCATGTGAAATTGTTTATATTGCGTGGTTAAATTTTGTAACTCTTTTTTTGGCAGTAAATTTGATTTGATTTGACCTAACCACCTTTTTGTTGCTATTTGAGTTTTCTGTGCCGAGTTGCAACAAAAACTAAAGGTTTAAAGAATTTAACGTCACACGAAAATTCTCAAAAATGTATCCTTTGCGTGATATTGAGATGACTCTCATTATGTAAACGGGATTAGAGTTATTTTCACGACTTTCTTGGCGGCCACAAAAATACCTGATACAAGTGATCATCTAATTGAACAATTTTAGCTATTAGTTCTATAGCAATCACAAGTAGCATACCTAATTCTGATAGAGACGTTCCATTCCATTATTACAATTTCGCATTAAATGGGAATAATTGGAATTCCTGTCAAGTGTGAAATTGCCGTCTTCATTGGGGTGGGATGTCTCATGCAATATGTATCAATGTATCGGTCGAAGTGAGATGAATAAGAATAAATTTCATAGCTTAAGAGCGCGAATATACAGAGTTTATACCTACACAATTTTTAAACGTTATATTTATCTAGCTCAATGTATTCGAGCTAAACTATAGCATATTCTCCATATGTACATGTGTTTGTGCTCATATGCTATGCCTATTGCTATAAGTTCAAGTATGATAGATATACATGATTATTCCAGAACACAGCTTGAACCCAGCATTCGATAAACCTTTCACTAAAAAAACCGTTAGGGTTGGTGATTTTTTTCTGGTTTAAACGCAGTTTTGTAAATAATCGTCAACCCGTAGAATTTCATAGATAACCCAATTTTAAATTTCCAGGCATTTCATGACTTGTCATGAGGTGAAAAGAATTGACTCCAACATTTCAAATATTTATGCGGCCCCATCAGCTCCATTATTAATTCCGTCTCCATTTATTGCGTCTGATATCAACATAATTGCCATGATTGGTATATTTCTTCAATTAAATAGCGTTATTTTATATCCTTGGAATATTATGAGCATTATCTTATATTTTGATGATATCGTGTTCCATTGGTACCTAATCTTATACTACAACATACTACCTAACCTGTATAATTCGATAAATAAGCATTTGAGAACTCTTTTAATAATAATTAAAAATTAAAGGCTGGCGACCTCTGTGGCGCAGTTGACGAAGACTCGCTTGAGACGCAAAAGGTTGCTTGTTAGATTCTCGCCGTAAGACATTTATCTACATCTACACTAATATTATAAAGAGGAAAAAATTGTATTTTTGTGTGTGTGTATGTTTGTAATGAATAAACTCAAAAACTACTGTGCCGATTTCAAAAATTCTTTTACAATTGGAAAGCTACATTCACTCTAAGTAACATAGGCTATATTTACTACCAAGTAGGAAAGATTAGGGATCATTACTAAAACTTAAGTAACGTAACCCAAGGAGTGAAAAAGTGCCCTAACCCGTGCCAAGCCTGGACCGGCTGCTAGTCTGTGTATAGTTTGCAAATATTTGTCTCAGGTTTGGGTGTTTTCTATGTATACCTCTTATGTATGTACCTATTTATAAAAAAAGTATATAAGTAGTATATCAGTCATGTGGTTTCCATTGTACAAGCTATGCTTAGTTTGGGGCTAAACGACTTGGTGTTGTAATGTCCAGCATTATAATATAAATAAAAAGTTATCAGAAATCTAAATAACAGAACATATAAAGCACTCTAATGTTCTAATACAACGACTCAACCTTAGTATGAACGAATAGGGAGCATTGGCCTCGTTTTATTACAAGCTCTATGTTTTGTTATGGTAAGACTAAAATAAACGAATAAATGATATTTCTACCCCCACATTATCAAAATTCAATACAGAATTCAGAGAACATTCTGAGTGGGAGTAGAATTAGCATCAAGTATTTTCAAAAGTAAACGGAACCAGCACGCAAGGTTTTATATAATTTTTTTGTCAGAAGAACACAGCAAAAAAACATAATTTCAAAATTACATCTCTGATTTATATCACATGGATTATACTGTCAAAGAAATACCGCCACCATACATCAATACACACAGAAAATTCACAAAGCTTCCTTTTAGCTGAGATTACAAGAGAATACAATTACTTCCTTTGATCTCGTGATACCTATTTTCCCTTAAGAAGGCAATCGAATTTCTTTTCCATTCCTTGCCTATTATACTCGTTTTGACAGCGTGTACTTGAGCTGATTTTCCCTTTGTTGGAGTTTGTTTATTTATTTGAAAGCATTTGCAAGAAATAATCAAAGGGAAGAGCTACGGTGGAATTGAATCCATCGATTTTCATTAGTAATACAAATGCTCAAAATGTATTCTAAATGTTGCCATAAAGTGGCTCAACAGACAATTTGGTTGCTCTAGTACAATTCTATTTAGGAGTATACAACTCGTTGCGAAACAATTTAGCATATTAACGGGTTTTCGCATAATTACTAAAATAGGCGTTTAGAATAAAATACAAGAATATAATATTGTTAAGTACGGCAGGTAATACAGTGGGTTAGCCTAGGGATTAGGATAAGATAGTTCATACAAAAACCACTAAGTAATAGAGTAGGTTAGCTTATTAACTTCCCTTTTTTGACATTGTGAAAATTCTTTACTAAGTCGGGGAGAGTAAGAGGGGTCTCTCCACCGGTGACTAATTTGCGCTAGCGTGACAGCATACCGACTAAAAACAAACTGTGTTCCGTCACTAAGTGGTTCTAGTGCATCATCGAACCATTCGTTACCAAATGAAGGGCTCGACACTGCAGTAGCACTTGACGGGGCCTTGGGATCCTGGAGGGATTCTACTGCGGCAGCTTAAGGGACTACCCTAAGCTAACCCACTCTATTCTAAGCTAAACAGTGACACAATAAAACAAATATTATAAATGCGACAGTTTGTGAGTATGGAAGTATGGATGAATGAATGGATGAATGTTTGTTACTCTGTCACGCAAAAACTACTTCACGGATTTGGATGAAACTTGAAATAAACATAGTTTATGACGTGAATTAACAAGTTAATTTTTGCTCCGGTACCACGTGTGCGAAGCCGCGGAAGCTAGTTTAATATAATAAAATAGGCAGAATTTGGTTAATGGCACCAGTTCATCGAAAATGGCACCAAATGGCACTAAGGTGCCACATACAAAACCATCAATGCGTGAATGTGATAATGTGCTCCTCATTATTATGTTATGTTCGCTCACTAAGTCACAGAAAGGCTTCTGCATTCAATGAAATTAAAGCTTACTTCAAAAAAATCTCTACTAGATTTATTTGCGGTACTAAAACTACTCAATAATTCTAAAAGCGGGTACAGACTGCTGTAACGTAACATGAAATGAAATAGGAAAGGAGTATTTCATAAGTGAGGGACGACACAGCGCGCGCATGAACCGAGCATGTATGCAGAAATGCTCTGTTCGTGCGCGTAGTGTACACAGTTCGTGTGCAAGGCGTCCAAACTATGGGAATTCATTTACTGCATGATACATTGCGACAATGTGGATGGAAAATTCTTTAATTTCGTATTACATTGCATGTCAAATTTCGTAAGTCTGTTCCCTCCAATATGCATTACAGTTTTTAGCCCACCTGAAGGCCTTCTTCATGGCTTAACGACTGAGAAAGCCGGGTTCAACCTCTTAACGTGCTTTCTGAAGCACGGAAGCGCTCAGATCTTAGTGAAAATAAACGGTCACCCATCCAAGTAGCGACCGGATGGAGACTGAACCTAGATGATCTGCAAGTAACACCGAAGTAAACCAAGCCACAAACGCTAACTAGTAATTAATTATCTTATTAGATCTGACCTTTCTTGAGTTTAATTTTCTTTTTGTAGGTCAAAACAACTTTAATTTTGATAATTGTAAAGTCTAGACATAGATATAAATTGTAATAACTTGAACAATGTTTTAATATAAAAAGGACATCACGGCGGGCGGGCAATATCATTTTAAGGTACCAACATACACCACGGGGTCTTATTTCATAAATGAACGCAGTATCGAAAAATAGCCACTGACATCAGAATAGTGTTTTTGATGTGTTTTTGATATGCGAAGTGGCATGATTGATAAAAATGCACATGAGACAGTTATCTGCTACGAGATGATTATTTATCAGTCAATAATAATATTCATGTTATTATGTATTAGTTAGTGCGAATTATTTCGACTAAGGGCTATTTTTTATCCGTCGGATAAATAACAAACAGTAAGTGTTCTCTAAACTGACATCAGTGAAATTATTTGTCAGTGTTATTATAAAATAACATCATTGAAATCTTTAGAATAACGTCAAGGATATTTGATACTTTATTACTTTGAATACAAAATCTTACCTAAAGAATATAATAATTTGACCAATGTATGAAATAATGCGTTTTATTTTCAAATTACCAAACAGATATTGACAAGTTTTCCAATCTTCGGAATTCAAGCCAACCTCACCTGACCGTGGTACACCTAGTCATTATCAGTATTCAACCCATAATGGGGCTTATCTAATGTTAATTCTCTGCGAGTAAAACATGCAAGTGTTTTTAAATAATAGTCTCTAGTATTTACTACCTTAGAAGTTATAGAACTTCTGAGAAAAAGTTATAGATTGTCTATAATGATAGCCATAACCACTACGAATATGTAATAGAGAACCCTGTTTCTTTCTAAAGAGTTGCTTTCATATATCGTCCTCTAATATTGAACGATGAAAAATTGTTGTTTGAACTAAAGCATGTAAGATAAACAGAGTGTGCCTCGAGACATTGCCTTTATTACAAAAGTTTCCAACATGAAACCTAATCCATTGATTTATTACAGAGAAGATAAAAGATCATACCGAAGTAGATTAAAATGGCTTGTTACTAATTAGTTCAAAACAGCGTAATGAAATAAAGAGAAAATAAGATTTTGTTGTTTCACGTGATCAGGTTTTCAAAATTGGTGGTCAACTCATGTGCCAAAATTTCAAGGCCGCCCGAAGACTTATGACATGGCATTGAGTGAAATAACCATCACAAATAATGATCATAACATTATTAATGACGAATGCCTTGAACTACGCACGTGCAAACCTTCAGCTCAATCCGCTTAACACGTTGACTGCTGGACTCTGCCTCTGCCTCCTCGGACATGACGCTACGCGCCATACCCGTTTGCCGGTACTCATGGAAATTGATGGCTATGTTATCCAGTACTCAGGCCAAAGCTTTTGATGCTTTATCAAAAGGATTACATCTTCATATTTCACTTTTAATTAGTATAATGTTATTAGAATTTTATATTACCTGCTAAAGTTAAAGTAATGTAAAATTTAAACATTTTTGATGTAGCTGTGGCTTTTTTAAGACGTACATTACGTAGGTATGTAAAATAAAGCAATCAATTTTCTTTGTAAAATAAACCAAAACGCTGACAAACCACCATGTTGGCAGCAGCGAATCAATCCTTCAAGAACGCTCAGAACCTAATAACTCCTTTACTTCAAAACAAAGTTTACCTTAAATCCTTCCAGACGGGCACTTGGTTTACCGAACCATCCGTGCCCACGGAGCGCAGTCGGGTTTGCTAACATACGTACATTTTTTTGACCCATGGTCGTGACAAAGTGAAAGAATGAATGAAAAGTTTATTGCGTGAAATATATACAAACACAATAAACATAACGCCAGCCTATATCAGTCCAGTGCACTGCTTCTCGCGCCGCCGATGCTACTGTCCGTTAATGGCCAGGGAATTTAGCTGTGCTAGTGTTAAGCTGCGCTATGCCGTAATCAGCTGGCCGCACGCCGTTTGTGTATTAGCAGGGTGCATCAAGTGAGGTTGGCTTGAGTTTCGAAGGTGGCGCTTGGAACCCTTACCACCCCAAAAACACAATAATATTATTTATAAAGGTACAGATGGGCGGCCTTATCGCTGAGAGCTATTGAATAAGAAATAAATAAATAATACTGGACACTATCACACTGCATCATATAGCTCCAATCTAAGAAGATGAATGCTACTGAAGAACAAAGTATTGGTACGTCTTACTGTACTGTACACAGACCGTTTATGCAACTGATTCACATCCCAAAAACACAATAATATTATTTAAAAGGGTACAGATGGGCGGCTTTATCGCTGAGAGCTATTTCTTTCAGGCAACCTTTGAATAATAAATAAATAAATAATACTGGACACTAGCATCATATAGCTCCAATCTAAGAAGATGAATGATACTGAAGAAAAAAATGTAACCGTAGTACTAGATGTTAGATATTCTGTGACGGTTTGGCGTACCACCTTACCGTCTGAGAGCTCCTTTAGTTTACGGACGTCGGTAGCTTAATCACTTGAGTTCACGAACTTTACGTGAACGATGGTGACTGGTACAAGATTCATTTTTAACCTGCCGTCATAAAAACGAGGTTCGCTGACTAAGTTAGGAATAAGCAAGTTCATTATAGCAAGATTTTATAGGTTCGAACTTTTAAAGTTATGGTTTTAACTGATAACATTATATCAATAATAACTTTTTACTCTATCTTTCAAAATTCATTTCTTCAGCTAACAAAGCTATAATACAAATAATAAGAATTCTTCGTATGAGCTAGTGGCAAATTATATTGTCTGAGTTTTAGGCCGCTCAAAGGCCTCCGACATGAATAGATAGATAGATAGATAGATAAAATCTTTATTTGGCACACATTAACACAAAATTAACGCAGCACAAACAAGATAGGTAAAGGAACAAAAAAAAAGAAAAAACACAAATAGGAGGTTTGGGTAGGCAAGCGGATAGTAAGTAACCTAAACACATGGCTTGACGACTGAAACAGACGGCTCAAAATCTTAACGTGCCTTCCATAACACAAAAGCGCTCAAATATAAATGCGGTCACCAACGGTCACCAACGGTCACCAATACAAGAGTGTTTACTTATGATAATTAATCTGTTAAGAGCACCGATCTCGATCTAAGTGACGACGCGAGCGTTTCCAAGCTAAAGCGAGCTAGTAGCTTTCTTATGCTAGTTGGTGGTATTTTGTTAGTCCAACATGTCTACGTATTTTCTACGCACCTAGCAGAGCACCTAGCACCAGCACCTAGCAGAGCCGCTACAAATCTTACACTCTCTCTTTTTTTTTACTCTTCTTCTTCTTTTTTATCGTAGTGGGCAACTCTAGTATCACAGTTATCAAGCCGCCCGAAGGTCTCCCAACATGGCACATACCCCTTGAGTTGCGTGAGCAATTAGTTCAGTGGTTTAGTTAGGCCATTCAAGCCTTATGCAAGCCAAGTTATTAATGACTAAAAAACTCAATTATTATGTTTAGGTACAAAACGTTGGTTTAACTCATAAATTTTGCCACAAGAACGACCTTTAAGGTGTACCCGCACTAAGTGTGCTCCGCATATCTGCTACTGCCCCGATAGAGACGATACGCGCATCTCCATAAGAAACACGCATGCTATTCAGTTTTCTGCAGAACATTGAGCGAATATTCTTGTGAATTCTTGCTTGCGTCCACGAACAGACTGAGCTCTCCTATGTGTTCGTTCAAAAACTTCCACCGATTGGAGCGCTGTGCGCGGAGCGCGTACCATTGCAAGCTCCAAGCAGATGCGTGGAGCACAGTTGGTGCGCGCTCATAGTCGAAACCCATCTTGAAATATAATAGGCACGGAGGCCATGTCGGAGGCCTTTGGGTGGCCTAAAAACTCTGACACCAGAGTTGGTCACTAGCTCATACAAAAGAAGAAGAAGACAGCAGTATCTTATACAGTGTTAAAAACTAGACATACAAACTGCGCTAAAGCTAAAATTTGACGCTGTTTAAAACGCTCAATCTCATGTAGATTCATCAAGTCTGCTTCGTAACATAGAGATACGTGTTCCCACAAGATCTGTTAGAATACCATATCTGTTTATATGTCCTTCAATGTGCAACTAATTACAGATAAAACTCCTTTTTCATCAGATCCCCTAACTATTTTAACAAGCTGGATGACATTCCTGTACTAGACCTATTTATATCCAAACCACAAACTTTAGCGTTTTATTCAATAACTGGTTTCAATGGAATTCACTAAACGGACATGTTCGCGGGCAAGTCTGCAGACAAGACATGCCCGCCGGACCTACCTACTATAGGTCTGTGTAATGTTTGCTAGTGTAGGACCGTCGCAGTCAGTCTGGCAGACTTGCCCGTTGCTCGTCGATCTCATTTTGTCTGCGCGGGCATAAGTCCGTATAGACATGTAAGTACGGCGACAGCAACCAGTACAGACGTCTTTTATGATTTTTAATATCGAACTCTATGAGAGGCTCTATGAGATTTAATAAAAATTCAAATGATTCTTGATCTATGTGCGCAAGTTATTGTGGAGGTCTACTGGTTCATTGATTTCTAATTTCTTGGAGAAAATTAATATAAGCATAATTTTTTTTAAACATTCTGTGCACCAAATTCTTTTCTTTTTCTTTTGATCTAAGAGTATAATTGCGGCACTTGCAATTAAAATTTTTCTTCGTCTCGTTGACATCGTAACAACGTGTTGAGATACAGACAACAAACTGATGAGTCTGTTTAGTTTATTGTGGAGACAGACATTCCCGTACAAACTGCCCGCGGGCATGTCCTTCTAGTGAACTCCCCGCTGTTGACTAAATATAACTTATAGGAAAAAAAAAATCCTGGATAAATTTTGAATGAACATTTGCTTAAAAGATTCTTTATACGAAAACATGTTATTGGTATTTAGTGTCATACATTTTCTTACTCTTTGTTATCTAAATAAATAAAATAAAATAAATAAATCTTCTAGACCAAAGTCGACGTTTTTTGACATTTTCAGGATACTAAAGCCACAATTTTCAGAAATGACACATAAATACCTACTCGTACCTTCGCGATCCCATATTCTCATGAACCATTTACTCCAAACAAATTACCGTGAAAATCATGGAACGCCCGCAAATTGTCTTTGACATGTAATCGGTGTTCCGGAACACGTATGGCAAATGGCGGCTCAGGTGGCAAAAGAAATTGTGTCCCATTATCTACGCCTTGCTGGACCGGTTTATGGCGAATGAAGGTAAATTGTTCGGAACGCGATCACGGTAGAATTCATATTCACGTCCCCTAACCTTAGGAACCTTTCGGCAGACATTATTGGTGACCTTTTTGTTGTCTCAGCTATAATTTGCTGAGGTCAAAGAAAACCGAGATACATAATCCAATATCCATAATCCGTCAAGGCGGAGGATGTAGCGGAGTACTTGCGCGCGAAGACCAAGGACAACCTGAGGGTCGAGCGGTTGGAGTCCCGCCACAGAGTCAACTTTAACTCCTTTGTGGTGCGGGTTCCGACCGAACATCTGTCGACCTACATGAAGGAGGAGCTGTGGCCGAAGGGTGTCGTGTTCCGACGATTCCGTGGACGAATATTGGACACCACGCGACCCACGTCGTGTATATTACGTGGTAAATAACAATGATTTGTGTTTTAATTATAGTTTTATTAATATGTATGTTAGTCTATAAGGTATATATTTATATAGGCCGTAGGATAAGTAAAACACCATCTGTATTTATTCTATTGTAGCCTGAAATAAAGTTTATATTATTATGACACTTTATTCATTTTAAAACTCATCAAAAATACATTTTTTACTATAAAATTTAAAACATTATTAATCTACTATGTACAAAAATAATATAAAAAAACATTATAGTAAAAAATATATCCAAAATGGTGGACCACCGACCGCGGGGCAAGGCTCAAACGGTCAGTGGCTAGGGCTGCTGAGAGAGGAACCTCCGCACAATGCGTGCCGAGTCCAGGAGAGCCGCCTTCTGTATCTGACCCTTGATCCAGCTGCCTAGCGAGAGCCTCTTAAGGTATTGGTCAAGGCTCTTCGCTATAAGACCGTTCACTGAAACGACTATCGGAACGATAATTGTTGAGTCGACATCCCACATAGCGGTAATCTCGTGTGCCAAGTCAAGGTACTTGCTAAGCTTGTCCTTCTCGGCCTTCACGAGATTAGCGTCATGTGGAATGGTGATGTCAACAAGTATCGCCCGGCGTTCCGACCGGTCTACCAAGACGATATCAGGTTTATTCGCAAGAATAGTCCTGTCCGTGATGATAGAGCGGTCCCAGTAGAGCGTAGCACGACCATTTTCGAGAACCGGTACCGGTGCGTACTTATAGTACGGAACCTCTGGACCGACAAGGTCGTATTGGAGAGCAAGCTGCTGATGGATGATCTTTGCTACTTGGTTATGTCTGTGCAAGTATTCAGTGTTAGCGAGGTGCGAACAACCCGAAAGTATATGTCTGAGGGATTCACCGGGACGATGACAAGCTCTGCAAATGTCAACGGTTCCATCCTTCATGATATACTTTCGGTAGTTGTTCGTCTTTATTACCTCATCCATAATCGCACAGACAAAACCTTCGGTTTCCCCAAAGAGGTCACCGAAACGTAGCCAGTTCACGGATGCGAGTAGGTCTACATCAGGCCCTGTAAGGGCTTTGTAGAACCGTCCGTGCAGCTCCTTACTCTCCCATACCACCTTGCGGTCGAGGGCACTCAGCACCGTAGGTTTGTGCCAGTTCTCCTTAGCCAGTGAGAGCGGGGTAAGGTTCTTGTCAACTGCTACGACATCACGATGCATCTCACTGTCGGCATGGAGGAAGTATTCTCTGAGCTTGCACACCTCGTGGTTATGGAGGGTCTTGGCATTTAAAAAGCCGCGGCCCCCACATTTCCGCGGGATGTACATCCTCATTACCGACGAGCGTGGATGTCGCATTCTATGTGTCGTAAGAAGTTGACGAACCTTACAGTCAAGGGCGTCAAGTTCAGTCTGAGTCCATTTCAATATGCCAAAAGTATAGATGAGCAGAGGCATAACCCAGCCGTTGAAGGCTCGAACCTTGTTACCACCCGATAAAAGACTATTGAGTACTTTAGTCAGGCGGCAAAAGAATCGCTCCTTCACCGACTGTTTTATGTCTCTGTCTACTATACCTAACGCTTCTGACATACCGAGATATTTGTAGGTTTCGATATCGGAAAGAGATCTGAGGGATATCGTATCGGAAAGCTGTAAGTTTGTAGTATTTACAACTTTCCCCCGCCGTACTTGCATGACCGCACACTTCTCGACACCGAACTCCATGCTGATGGCACTGCTGAATATCTGTGTGATATTCAACAGAGTCAGCAGCTCTGGTTTTCTCGGCGCGAAAAGTTTGAGGTCATCCATGTACAGCAGGTGAGAAACGATACCACCCTCTCTCCGAAATCGATAGCCTAGCCCTGAATCCTTTAGCAGAGTACTAAGAGGATTCAGTGCCAGGCAGAACCATAGGGGGCTCAGACTGTCGCCCTGGAAAATACCCCGCTCTATGCGAATCAGATCTTGCGGAGCAGAGGGATCCCGTCCGCTACCTGGATGACGAAGAACTGTGATCCACTGTCTCATGCATGTACCTAAGAAGGATCTCAAAGTTGCATCAATTTTATACAACTCTAAGATCCTCTCCAGCCATGTATGAGGCACCGAATCATAGGCCTTCTTGTAGTCTATCCATGCAGCGGAGAGGTTCCCCTTGCTGCGCCTGATCTGCTGGCTAATGGTCATGTCAATGAGGAGGAGCTCCTTAGTACCGCGGGACCCAACCCTACATCCATTCTGAGCAGGAGCCAAAATATTATTTGCAACTATGTGCGTATTAATTTTTACGGTCAGAATGGACGTAAGGAGCTTGTAAATGGTAGGTAAGCACGTGATGGGTCTGTAGTTCTTTGCTTCCGCGGTACTACCAGATTTGTGGAGCAGGAAGGTGACTCCTGTCGTCATGAAACTTGGGAGAGACCCAAGCTCGAGGGCTTCTTGAAATTGTGTGGCGAGTACAGAGTGTGAACATCTAAACCACTTCAGCCAGAAGTTATGCAACCCGTCCGGTCCAGGACTTTTCCAGTTATGGGCCGAACGTATTGCAAATCTGACATCTATGGGGGTAATCTCAACAGCCCCCATGGTTTCGATTGGTTCACACTCTCTACTCACCACATCCATCCAATCTCCCTCCGTGTGCTGGATGGGCACAGACCAGATGCTGCGCCAGAAATTATTCATGGTATCAGCATCCGGTACACGCCCGTCCATCACACATTGGTCAGGTTTCTCCCAGTTTCGGTACACCTTCCTCTGGTCACTTTGGAAGTTTCGATTCTGCCAATATCGGTCCACACGTTCTCGATACCGACGAATGCGGCTTGCCCATGCAGAGATTTTCTGCTTCAGAAAGTCAATGCGTTCTGTGACACAGGCCATATAATCGTGAGGCCGAATATCGGTCCCAGAAAAGGCCTGTGTCACAAAACGCATCACTCGAGGGCGGGTATTGCCCTCTCTGAAGCAACTTAGCTTTGCAATGAGGGTCCTGAATTTACCGATCCGCCGTTCGATCCGTACTTGCCAAACTGGAATTTTGTCAACAGGTCGTGGTGCTCGCGTGGAGTTTGGGAACTTGACACGAGCAACACGACACGCCGCCACGGCTCCGCAGTAAAGGATCGAATGGGTATCGGCTAGTCCTTCGCTAGTCTCTAGATAAGGGACCAACAAAGGATTCAAGGCCTCCATTACAGCTAAGTTTCGTCTGTGAGTGGGCAATATATTATTATTATTATTATACTTTATTTAATTGTAAACTCGTCTAAAATACATTTTTTACTATTATACTTAATACTACTTATGTACATAAATAAATATCAAAAACATTATAGTAAAAAATGTATCAAAACGGGAGACCATCGACCGCGGGGCAGGGCTCAAACGGTCGGTGGCTAGGGCTGCAGAGAGAGGAACCTCCGCACAATGCGTGCCGAGTCCAGGAGAGCCGCCTTCTGTATCTGACCCTTGATCCAGCTGCCTAGCGAGAGCCTCTTAAGATATTGGTCAAGGCTCTTCGCTATCAGACCGTTCACTGAAACGACTATCGGAACGATAATTGTTGAGTCGACATCCCACATAGCGGTAATCTCGTGTGCCAAGTCAAGGTACTTGCTAAGCTTGTCCTTCTCGGCCTTCACGAGATTAGCGTCATGCGGGATAGTGATGTCAACAAGTATCGCCCGGCGTTCCGACCGGTCTACCAAGACGATATCAGGTTTATTCGCAAGAATAGTCCTGTCCGTGATGATAGAGCGGTCCCAGTAGAGCGTAGCACGACCATTTTCGAGAACCGGTACCGGTGCGTACTTATAGTACGGAACCTCTGAACCGACAAGGTCGTATTGGAGAGCAAGCTGCTGATGGATGATCTTTGCTACTTGGTTATGTCTGTGCAAGTATTCAGTGTTAGCGAGGTGCGAACAACCCGAAAGTATATGTCTGAGGGATTCACCGGGACGATGACAAGCTCTGCAAATGCCAACGGTTCCATCCTTCATGATATACTTTCGGTAGTTGTTCGTCTTTATTACCTCATCCATAATCGCACAGACAAAACCTTCAGTTTCCCCAAAGAGGTCACCGAAACGTAGCCAGTTTACGGATGCGAGTAGGTCTACATCAGGCCCTGTAAGGGCTTTATAGAACCGTCCGTGCAGCTCCTTACTCTCCCATACCACCTTGCGGTCGAGGGCACTCAGCACCGTAGGTTTGTGCCAGTTCTCCTTAGCCAGTGAGAGCGGGGTAAGGTTCTTGTCAACTGCTACGACATCACGATGCATCTCAATGTCGGCATGGAGGAAGTATTCTCTGAGCTTGCACACCTCGTGGTTATGGAGGGTCTTGGCATTTAAAAAGCCGCGGCCCCCACATTTCCGCGGGATGTACATCCTCATTACCGACGAGCGTGGATGTCGCATTCTGTGTGTCGTAAGAAGTTGACGAACCTTACAGTCAAGGGCGTCAAGTTCAGTCTGAGTCCATCTCAATATGCCAAAAGTATAGATGAGCAGAGGCATAACCCAGCCGTTGAAGGCTCGAACCTTGTTACCACCCGACAAAAGACTATTGAGTACTTTAGTAAGGCGGCAAAAGAATCGCTCCTTCACCGACTGTTTTATGTCTCTGTCTACTATTCCTAACGCTTCTGACATACCGAGATATTTGTAGGTTTCGATATCGGAAAGAGATCTGAGGGATATCGTATCGGAAAGCTGTAAGTTTGTAGTATTTACAACTTTCCCCCGCCGTACTTGCATGACCGCACACTTCTCGACACCGAACTCCATGCTGATGGCACTGCTGAATATCTGTGTGATATTCAACAGAGTCAGCAGTTCTGGTTTTCTTGGCGCAAAAAGTTTGAGGTCATCCATGTACAGCAGGTGAGAAACGATATCACCCTCTCTCCGAAGTCGATAGCCTAGCCCTGAATCCTTTAGCAGAGTACTAAGAGGATTCAGTGCCAGGCAGAACCATAGGGGACTCAGACTGTCGCCCTGGAAAATACCCCGCTCTATGCGAATCAGATCTTGCGGAGCAGAGGGATCCCGTCCGCTACCTGGATGACGAAGAACTGTGATCCACTGTCTCATGCATGTACCTAAGAAGGATCTCAATGTTGCATCAATTTTATACAACTCTAAGATCCTCCCCAGCCATGTATGAGGCACTGAATCATACGCCTTTTTGTAGTCTATCCATGCAGCGGAGAGGTTCCCCTTGCTGCGCCTGATCTGCTGGCTAATGGTCATGTCAATGAGGAGGAGCTCCTTAGTACCGCGGGACCCAACCCTACATCCATTCTGAGCCGGAGCCAAAATATTATTTGCAACTATGTGCGCATTAATTTTTATGCTCAGAATGGACGTAAGGAGCTTGTAAATGGTAGGTAAGCACGTGATGGGTCTGTAGTTCTTTGCTTCCGCGGTACTACCAGATTTGTGGAGCAGGAAGGTGACTCCTGTCGTCATGAAACTTGGGAGAGACCCAAGCTCGAGGGCTTCTTGAAATTGTGTGGCGAGTACAGAGTGTGAACATCTAAACCACTTCAGCCAGAAGTTATGCAACCCGTCCGGTCCAGGACTTTTCCAGTTATGGGCCGAACGTATTGCAAATCTGACATCTATGGGGGTAATCTCAACAGCCCCCATGGTTTCGATTGGTTCACACTCTCTACTCACCACATCCATCCAATCTCCCTCCGTGTGCTGGATGGGCACAGACCAGATGCTGCGCCAGAAATTATTCATGGTATCAGCATCCGGTACACGCCCGTCCATCACACATTGGTCAGGTTTCTCCCAGTTTCGGTACACCTTCCTCTGGTCACTTTGGAAGTTTCGATTCTGCCAATATCGGTCCACACGTTCTCGATACCGACGAATGCGGCTTGCCCATGCAGAGATTTTCTGCTTCAGAAAGTCAATGCGTTCTGTGACACAGGCCATATAATCGTGAGGCCGAATATCGGTCCCAGAAAAGGCCTGTGTCACAAAACGCATCACTCGAGGGCGGGTATTGCCCTCTCTGAAGCAACTTAGCTTTGCAATGAGGGTCCTGAATTTACCGATCCGCCGTTCGATCCGTACTTGCCAAGCTGGAGTTTGGTTGACAGGTCGTGGTGCTCGCGTGGAGTTGGGGAACTTGACACGAGCAACACGACACGCAGCCACGGCTCCGCAGTAAAGGATCGAATGGGTATCGGCTAGACCTTCGCTAGTCTCTAGATAAGGAACCAGCAAAAGATTCAAGGCCTCCATTATAGCCAAGTTTCGTCTGTGAGTGGGCAAGCGTGGCAAACGCGGTCTTTCATCAAGAGGTGCGGACCGGTACGATAAAATCGTATCCTCCAAAGTCCTCCTCAACTGCTCATTTACCTGGTTTGTCACGCTGGTGTTCTCGTTGTTGACGTCGTCAGCAGCGGGGTCCGGCTGCGTCGTCACAGGTATCGAAGTTGTCGTAACCGTCGACGTGGCAGCCGGGACCCGCTGCGAGTGGTCAGCTACTTGAGCACTTTCAGCGCGAAGCCGGTCAAGTACCGAATCATCCAACAATTTTAATCGTTGGATGGCTCGTACCTGATCCGATAGCCGTTGTGCAGTAACAGTTACAGCTGGTTCAAGTACCTGAAACAGAGGCAGCATCCGGGCAATGTACGCGGTGCGGTTAGTTCCTCCGTCTGTAGCCCTATAATATGCGCGCATGACGTTTCTATTTATTTCTTCTGTCCACTTCATGCGAATGCGCACATTGCTGGTGGTGGCGGGGGTCGGACGCGGGGCAGACTGTCCCGCAGACCCCAAGCCGGCCGACAGCGGGGGGCGCCCACGCCGCACAGGTGGTCGCGGCGGCGGAGGCGACGGCGGCCTGCTCTCGTCGCTCGACGCGCTGGTGTCCGGGGGGGTGGCGAATACCTCATCCCCGGACGACGATGTGGAGCTTGACGGAACAGGCGCAGATGTTTGGTGTGCTTCATATGTAGCCGCTCGTGCTTTTCCTCTGGTCAACATGTTATGATGGTTTTTTCATTGTGGCATTTGTGCCTTTATGTCAAAAATAAAATGAAAATAGGTTGTATTACTGGTTTAAAACTGTTGAGGATACGGTATGAATCGGGAAAAGCAATATAAAATAAATTTTGGTAAAATATTAGAGAAAAAGCGTGTGTCAGCGGTGAAGTTTTTTTTTTTTTTTTTTTATTATTATTATTATTATAATTATGACTAACTACTTTCCAACGTGACTTTGCTCCACCTCACTACACCACACCACACCATGCCTATATTATTCCACGGCTGGACATAGACTTCTTCTAATAAAGTGGGATATGCCCATTATGGACTCTCATTGTCTGAAATAAAAGTATTTTATTTTTTTATTATGCCCGCATGCCCACGCAGGGCATGCGGGTTGGGGATCGCAGGGCACAACTTCTCGCTCCGTCGACGCTGCTGCCCATCGTAGCTGTGCCGATGTTAGACTGCGCTATACCGCAATCAGCCGGCCGCCAAATCCACGCTTGTACGTCAGCAGGGTGCAACATTTGCAGGAGAGGTTGGCTTGAGTTCCGAAGATCGGGGTCGGAACCCCTTATACCTGGATGCGGCGTTCGCTCACGTTTAAGTTATTTTTATATCCATTAGTTTTTTTTCTAGGTGAAAATTAATAAACCAAGCTTATGTTTAAACACTGCAGTACACATTACTCTATAAATTATCTTTAAAAGTATTGAACCTCGATATCTTAATCTACAATTCTTATAATTTTGGCCAAAATAGCTATTGATGTCTGGACCCTTCTGTAATATAATTCCGTAAAAAAATATATTATTTTCTCGATTGTTTCATACGCTCATATTTTGCACTAGTAGTTGTACCATATGTACGTAATTGCTACGAGTTTTATTTTCTAGTCATGTTTATAATATTCAGAAACAACCCACAATAATCGTTGGAAATGCTATTCAATACCAATATCAGTAATGGAAAACCAATAAAAATAAATTGAGATTGGAGGAACCCACGTTATTTTGTTATTGCGTTAATTTTATCGAAATGAACCCACCAATTTTCTAAATTCGATAATAACCAAACGAACAAAGGACTTTTCTTTTGGAACCAGATGGGGTCATAGTGAGGTATTAAATTGATTTTTTGAGTGATTGCCGGTGAAATGTTAGGCACAAGAGGCTTATCATCTTCATGCCTCAAGTTACGCAGGGCATAGCATCGTAGAACACTTTCCAAAAAAAGTACTATAAAAGAACTAGCCTCGGGTAAAACCTTAAGAATCTTATTAGGTAATTTATAAATGTGAAACTTTAAATTTATAAGTATAATATGTTTTTACTCCTTAAAGCCAAAGTTTACCGATTTAGTGGAAATTTTTGCAAATCTTAGAAAACGCCTCTGATAGGAATGAGCCACGCGCGAGATGGTTCATGCGTAGCCAATCATGCATGTGAAATGTTACTTGTGTCCTTTTGATTGGCTACTCGTGACACGAAGAGCTCATATTATTTTTAAATTGTTCTTCGTACATTGTGTATAGTTGCAAAGTACATAAATTGTCTCAGAATATCTATTCCACGACACAGAGCAAGCATTGTCAGTATTACCAATCCAAGTGGACCAGGACTACGGCTTAGTGCTCAATAGCGTGCACTACAGTTCTGCAATTAACATCGGCCCTGTGCACGCCTCGTCACAGTAATCAAATAGCAGTAGCGCAGCTCGTAAAGCACGTTAAATAAAATTGGACTGCATAATTCCATCCATTCATCCAGCAACCACACATGAAATGGGCCTCCCATAATAATAAGGAGGATATATTCATTACCCCACTCTGGGCATGCGTGTTGGGGATAATAGAGCACAGTTTCTCTAGAACCCGTTGTCTACCGTGTGAAAACCACACCATCTTGTTTATTAATAAAAATAATGATTATGGCGCTCATAAGGGGAAACCTATGTCCAGCTATGACTGCTATGGGCCGATGATGATGATGATAATTATTATGGATAAAAAATAATGCAACCAATATAAATAGTCACACTTGAATGAATTGAATCAAGTTAAACATCTATGTAATAGTTAGTTTGAAAGTTTTTGTACTTACATAATTATAAGTACTTAAAATTAATTGCATTCAGTTAAGAACTCAAGGTCTAAGCGGCTTTTAAAGTAACTAGAAAACAAACTTACAAATTGAATGTAATTTTTATAACTCTGTAAACTATCAAAATTTTATACAGTTGAACTACTGTTTTCACATCTAGTGTGTCCTCATTGACGATGCAATTATGAGCCGCGGAACTCGTTAATCGGTGGCACTATAAACATTGACTGAACTAATACAATTTATAGGGAACGTGGAATGGCAGTTTGTACATACCTTTACGATCAATGGATACCTGTTATTGACTACCTTCTAATTAGTTTTTCAAAGAAAACCGACGTTGCAGTTTGACAAACTGAAAGTTGTGTTTGGTTTTTGCAAGAAATAATTAATAAAACATTGCTCATTTACCGAAGAGGCATCTACCAGAAGTAAGATAAATCTTGCTTGATTTGACACTCTTCCAAGTTCCTTCTCTTGTTTCTTTATCATTGTTTTTTCCACCGTATATACCTTTAATCAACATAATCAACCTATAGTAGTCTACTGCTGCACGTATGCTTCCCCGAAGGAGCGCCATTGCGCAATAAACACTTCAGATTTTTCAAACTGCTTTACTGAAACAATCAAACTTCTGATTAAACATACTACCTCTTGAATTAAAATGCATTTTAAGTAATAACGAATTTTACAAGTAGGGCTTTTTAAAAAAAATAAACCGACTTCAAATAAATCACTTCTTACTTCTTGCGCTAAAAAAATTTGAAAATCGGTTCACAATTGACGGAGATATTGGTGATCATAGGGCGAAAATTACAAGTGAGGATGAGGTTTTTTGAGTTTTCCGGAAAAAGTACCAATCCCTCAGGAATAAAATTTATATGGGACCACTTGTGAAGTATACTCTTTTAAACAAAAAAAGAATTTTGAAAATCGGTCCACAATTGACGGAGTCATTGACGGAGTCAGTGAACATACATAAAAAATAAAAATAAAAAGGTACCGACGAATTGAGAACCTCCTCCTTTTTTAAGTCGGTTAAAAATACATTTCGTAAATTTACTTTTGTCGCTGACTATAGCTGATATTACGCGACGTAAGTTCGACATGATTACGCCTGCAATGCTATTTGAATTACAGGGTGCCTAGTGCGAGTTCTTTTACTGGTGGCATTATGCTGAAATTACGTTACGTTATGGCGTACAGCAGAATTTGAATTACAGGGTGCCTAGTGCGAGTTCTTTTACTGGTGACATTATGCTGAAATTACGTTACGTTATGGCGTACAGCAGAACTTGTCAAAATCAGCTGCGGAACTTACGTCGTGTTATTTTTTTGTTTAGACACTAACCCTCATAATTAGGTGATGTTCAGATAATTAAATTCCATGAAACCCCAAAATAGGAATATAACTTATAAGTCTCTATCCTACTAATACTAAACCGGCTAATACTGTACAGTTTGTGTGTGTGAGTATGTTTGTTCGCACTTAACTCGGTGTGGGAGAACGAATTTGGATTAAACTTGGAATATATTTTCTATGTGATCTGGACTCACAAATAGGCTACGTTTTATTCCGCTACCATGCGAGGAAAGCCGCGAGCAGAAGCTAGTAAAATATATCTACCAAGAAAAAACAGATGTAAGAAGTCGGTGTAGAACGCACGACCCAGTACCATTTGGTTATGTTAGGGTAAAACATGGCCCGGTACAACATCCCTACAATATTACGTTAAACTAATCACTATTTCCCGTATTAAACTTGAACCTACGCCATCATCCTAGTCCGATTAACCTCCGGGCCTTCGCTTATGAGGCCCGTCCTCATCCTTTCGCACATAACTCACTAAGGGCCCTTAATTTGGATTAACGACTGCTTACCCAAGTAATTGGACACATCCTAATGCCTTGCAACCAGTACATTTAGATAATTAAATTTCTTCATCCAAAATAATACGGCTGTAAACAGCTGGTTCTCTTTGGTTATACTGTAAAGTAGGCGATATAGACAGAGAAAATTTTATTTTACAAGACTGGATGGGTGGATCCCTCGAGATCCGCTGGTTTATTTATTATGTACAAAAACAATTATCACTACGTGTTTGCTTAAAAAATGTCTGACACCTGCGGGGTGATCAGCGAACTCTGTTGCAAACAGAAATTATTGACACCGATCCTGTTTTAACAAACTGTGATAGTTTGTCAATAGGGATGATGCCTGGGTAGAAAAATAATAATTCTAATTAATCTGTCAATTAGATTATCAAAAAATATTGGACACGTATTTTTTTATTTTTAAAATCAATGGAAATCGAAAAAGTTATAGAGCGTTAAAGTTCGGGAGTGGGGGCTCATGACGCCCCTGTTATGTAAAAAGTGTACTTACCCGTGACGTCACGCGGAACTTCAACGCTCTATAACTTTGTCATTTTTAGTTTAATTGACAAAAGAAAAAATACGTGTCCAATATTTTTTGATAATGTAAATGACGGACTAATTAGAATTTTTCAGGCATCTAGCCTATTGATGTTCATCGAATTTCGACGGATGACATGTCAAAGTTTGTATAAATAGGATCGGTGTTAATCATTTTTGTTTGCAACAGAGTTAGCCGATCACCCCGCAGGTGAGTAACTCTCTAAAGTCGGCTTTTCACTATGGGATGTAATGTATATTACATCCTGAGCGGGATGTAATATCCCGCGATTGCTATTAACACTGTCAGCTATAATATGTAATAACATACTAATAAGTCAACCTCCTTGCGTGAACGTCATCAACGTCATCTGAGGGCAAGGCAGGGGGAGGTGCGGTGTCCGGGAATGTGAGGACGAAAAAATATTTACCGCTTGGGATGTAATATAGATTATAGCACAGTGTAAACTATCTCATACAAAATGTATGACGAGCGATAAACAATTATCTCAAGATATAATTAACAGACCTCGCAAACACGACGCTTTGTCGTCGCGCTTAGTCGCGAGCGTCTGTCATATTTTGCTGTTGCGATTGTCGCCGTGTGTGCGGAGCTTTGAACAAAATGTATGAATATTGTCCCCCGCAGCTTTTAGTAGCGTCTAATCGCTGACGTTTGTCGTCCAATGTACGCAGGCTGATAAATGTCATAGTGAAAAGCCGGCTATAAAGAAATGTATACATTTTGTTAGTAGCGGCGACTGGTTGTGCCGCCATGGTGTCCCGCTGAAATAGAGTTCTAATGGATAACGTTTCTATGGGTTCCTGAAATAAATCTTTTTTCATTTTCTTATATTTTGTAGCATGAGATTTATTGATTTTCTGTTTTGTACCTGTGTTTTTTTTCTATTGTACATATTGTTTTGTAATATAATAAATGTTAAGATAGTTATGCTTTGCAAGCATCTTGTAGGTAGGTATTTTTTGTAGTAGGTAATTTTTGTATTGCTCAACAATTAAACTAAATTTAGTTGTAATGTACTTTAGCGGAGCCCTGTACATCGCACATGAGCCTGTATTGCGAGGTTTCAGTGATCCACTTCGGCTCACTACTATCTTATTTTTTCTATTCAATTCAATTTCTATTCAATGCTGAGTCAAAGGAGAATGCAAAGCACCCGTACCAATTGCGTCAAAACCGAACGTATTCCATAAATTTATTATAATTTTAAAATTACACTAACATTTTCTTTAGTTTTACACACCGACGGGATTAATAATCAAGTAAAAAAATGTTTCGTTGATTTGGTTTCCGCCGCACCCCATCATTAGACTGCAACAACCAATGATATATACGTTACTATGGCAACAAACATTGATGTAAAGGGTTACTATGGCAATAACCCTCATTTTTAATTATTTTGACAGTAGAATCGACTAAAAACTTATTGGACATTTTTTTGACGCACGCACTTTAGTATTGGTGATGAGTGCATCATACAGCATTCTCCTTTTGGGTAATCTAGAAATCTGGAGATAGTAAGTCAGTTTGCTATTTTATCAAACGCGATGTCAACCAATGTTTTATATAAAAATGTCAGCTACAAATACTTAACTAGTCACCTATAAAACAGATTTTACTCATTTTAAAATGAACATTTAGGTACTGAAAATTTTAATTCGCGGCCATTTTTTTGAGAATTAGCAAAGCGAGCAACGAAAAATAATTAGCGCTAAAATATTTTTACATCGACAGAAGCCAGAAAAATAATTCAATTTAAAAATTTGCTACAGAAGCCATACAAGCTATGAAGTATTAAATTTCCCTGAAAAATTTTGGAGGACATTTTACTAAGAAACTCCTAAGGTTTCGCGAACTGCCTAGGTGAAGGGTCTTGGGTTCTTGGAAAATTAGCAAGAATAATGGTTTAATAAATTCACAGAAGGAAACTGTTTGTACTTAAGGTACTTAAGTATTGTAGTTAATAATTTTGGTGATATTTTAATAATTAAACTGAAGGTAAACTTGTATTTTTTTTAAAGTCTAATTCGTCAAATTTACGTTTGGCTGCCCGTTTATTAAAGTTAGTCCCACTGCTGGGCAAAGGTCTCCCCCATATCCTTCCAAGACTTATGATCGCATGCTGCCTCCCACCAGTTAGCACGAAAGGCATCGATGTCGTCACGCCAACGCTTCCGAGGCCTGCCCCGGCGCCTTCGCCCACCTGCAGGTAACCATTGATTATCATTAGTAATTTTCTTGTGGTATATATTCATATTCTGCATGCTCAGTATGGGGATTATGGGCATATCCCCCTTAAATAGGGTAGGCTTGTGTCCAGCTGTGGAATGATATAGGCTGATGTGGTGGTGTTTGTATGAGATATTAGTATAGTTAGTATAGTTTTTCATTCAGTATTTGTATTGTATTTTGGAACAGACTTACTCCTAGTTGTTGATAATAGACAAACGAAGCAGTAAGTACCTACTTCCTGCAAGTAGAAGCGAAGTTTGCGGCCTGAAAGGCTTAAGGGGATCCCACACAAGCGTAAAAAAGTATTCGTTTAATAGTAGTGGGCGGAAAAGTTATAATATTTTTTTTATGTTTTATTATTGTACTTCAATACATTTTAAAATAATCTAAACCTTAAGCCGTCCGTCTGAAACGGCGCGGCCGTATGTCCAGCTGGAGGTGAAATACAGTGCATTTATCTATTTGACATTGCCATGAATATAATGTTATATTTAGCCTTGCTTTGACTACTCTACACGGTTTCCTGGGTACCCAGATTTGTGTTCTGAGCAATATTAGAAGATTATTCATCATCATTAAGAAAAGGTTGTAACGGTTGTACCGGTAAGCTGCGTCTAGAACTGCATTCTAAACTCAAAGTTCAAAATTCGTTTATTAGTAGAAACACAAAGGACACTTTGAAAATATCACTTGCTTAGATTATAAGCTGTCCGTCTGAACCGGCCCTTAGCCGCAAAATACAGTGCAAGTAAGAACAGTACTCCCGCAGTACATAATTGCAGGCACCATCAACGGAGCGAGTGAATGCGGTCGTGACGAGCTCTGATGGCGTCACCGTGCGCTCTTTTGATGAAACCATGATTACACCACACACAACCATACCCATACGTGCACTGTGCGAGTTAAGGGTGCTGGATGAGGCAGGATTTAGCCAGTGCAAAGTATAAGCCATTGACCTCCCAGATTAACCCCTGAAATATAATTTATATTACTTTTTAATCAACTTTCGTGTTTAAAATTTTGCATTTGACAGAATGTCTATAGATTTTAGCACTTTTTAACTGTTTTACTTAGCATTGATAATTAGGTAAATAGAAAAAATACGACATAGACAACAAATTTCAAGGTATATATCATTTGCCCGAAAAGATCAACCACGTAAATTTTTACACAGCTCTAGGTTTTTTCAATAAGGTAATTTCAATAATAGGATTAGTTTTTACACAATTCTGATTTAAAACTAAAAATGAAACGTAGTTTTCTAATAATTTGTATCGTTAGAATTTGCTAGCTAGCTGCAGACCACTGTGGTCAACCGTCAGTTAATACCGTACCGTACCGACAGCTCATCCAGTTACTATTAGGTATAAACCTCTGCGTTTTTCATACACTGGTAGGTTGACACGCCTTTGTATTGCGCGCATTCAGCTATGGGTTAAATAAAAACGGGGCTATGTAAAATGTGAATAAAAATACAACTCCAGTTTCGGTGCAATCAGGAAGCGTTCCGAATACACACTTGTGTTACACTTTTTTCGTCACATAGACATACATAGTATAAAACAAAGTCTTTTTCCGCTGTCTATCTGCCCCTATGTATGCTTAGATATTTAAAACTATGAACGGTTTTTGATCTGGTTTTTTAATAGATAGAATGATTCAATAGGAAGGTTTTTATATATAACTTGCTCGCGTGCGAAGCCGTGGCGGGTCGATAGTCATCTATAAAATGGCTTAGAATGGTAAACTAAGGCTTAGTGCAAACCTAAAGTTTGCATTCATCGATACTTTAGCATCTGCGTCTAACTTTCGCAAGCTGCTTCGCTTGCGTGGTACCTAAAGTAGCCTATAAGATTTTTAGGTTATTATTTTAGTGCTGCTGCTTAATGAAGTTATTCTAAATTTTGAAATACATAATGTACAATTTCAGCATTATGTTTAGTAGTTTTGACGTGATGGAGGGACTAACATTTTTTTTTTATCATAATCATAATTTATTGGTTAAAAGTAAAATAACAGGACAATGGTTCAGATTTACAATAGGGTCTAGTATTAATGTAATAGGTCCATACTAAATAATGAAAGCTTGAGCTGAAGCAGATTAGGCAGCTGCCTAGACTGACTAGACTAAAAAGCCTGTAATATAAGCTGTGCTCCCCCCCGGATTCAAATTATAAATATTACATTTCAAATTTTAAGGTAAATTTAAAATCAATTTAATGTGAAATTTAAAATAGGTACTTAAATCGAGAAAAAAAATATTTAAAATATTAAGAATAATGACCGATTTGGTGTAGAAGTGTGGTGTGTTGTGTGAATGGTGAGTGAGTTAGCTTGTTCCTCCCAGTCTCTTAAGAGTTATCGGTCTCTGGTTATCACAGGATAACCCACGTTGCATGTTGTGTGGTGGTGTAGTGTAACTAGAAGCGAGAGTGTTAGAAGGCTGAAAATGTATTTTGGTATGTTGAGAGCGCAGACTGTGGCGGAATGCGGCACGCATTATTTTTAAGGAAAGACTCATTTATATTACACCATTGCTCGTCAAGTCAACTGACCCAGAGCTTTAAGTTATGAATGATAAACGTAAATCTTTATTTAGTTGGACCTTAGCAATGCGACCAAATAGAGAAGGATGGGCAAGAAACTCTTCTTGACAAGTATTTATAGTAACGTCTTTGTTACAATAATTATTCTTAACAATTACTTTAGTTTTGAAGGAGTTAGTGACAGTTTCATCCCAAGCTTTTTGTCATCATCTAAAATTCTAAATAAACAGAAATGTTATAATAATTTTACATCTAGAGATTACATCTAACTAAATTAAAACCTACACTTAGTTTCATTTGCTGTAATGCTCATACAAGAAACCAGCAATGCATTACGTAGGCTGAACTAAATAAAACACTTTGCTCCATTATAGTAGGTAGTCGGCTAGTAACACGTTAGTAGGCATCGCTATACCCGGCTTATACATAAGCAAATAGCAGGTGTTATTGCAGAGTAAGGACCCGCATACATAATCCGTCTTATCTTTTTATAGGCAGAGCGATGAACTTAGCGGATATGATAGACTGAACTGTACCTATAAGCGGCAGTAAGAAGAATAAGTTATCTAAATTCACAAATAAAAATAAATCTTTATTTAGTTGGACCTTAGCAATGCGACCAAATAGAGAAGGATGTGCAAGAAACTCTTCATGACTTGTATTTTTAGTAACGTCGTTGTTACAATTATTATTATTAACAATTACTATAGTATTTGGTTTACAATTATTATTATTTTAATTTGCAGATTTCAATGGCACTTATTAAACCATTGTAATTTATCTTAATCTTAATTTTAAAATTTTCAAATCTACTCGAACTAACTAAAAAAATGACAATTTAAGCTTCATGGTACAGACCTAAAGTCCACACTAGTTTTTGTTTCGAAAGTCGGAGAAAGAGTGTGTCCCAGAGCAATGGCCGCCGCCCGTTGCACGCTTGGCGCAATTGCCTGGTTTTTTCCACCCGCCAGCCGGGCGCCCTTCGCAACTTTCAGGATAATCAGGAGTTGCCAACAATTTTGAAAAAAAGGTATTTTTAAGAAATTAATTTAAAGTGGTGCGAGATAGGCTATTCATATTCATATTCATAAGTTTTATTTATACTATAGGAACACTGGGTACACTTAGTCACATTGATTTTACAAAAAAAATGGCAAAAGACAAACGAAATAATCTTTGCAGCTGTAAAGGGGCGGTTACTTAATATCTGTCGAGTTTAGCGGCCAAATAAATTAAAATGTAAACTCATATCTGTCGTGTACTTTAAAAATGAAACGATCTTTAACTCCGAAATATGGCATCAAGGAGATAGATAAATAGATAGATGAACTCTTTATTGTACACAACACCAATTAAAAACCCAATAATTTTCAAAAACAGAGAAATTTAATAGTAATATAATGTAGGTACAATGGGCGGTAACTAAGCAAAGGTTTTATTTAAATTTCGAACTGGCTTGCAAATAGAAAGCTGTTTATTGAAAAATTTACAAGTTCTACCTAGGAACTATTAGTGCTATAAGTTTTAGTTTCCGTGCATTATTCGAGAAAAGTACTATACAAGCCTTGGCCACAACTAGGCATTGATTGTCATATATTTACACGTTCGTCCATCAATGCCTCTTTTGCTGGCCGCTGCAGTAATGTACTATATCATCAACGATAGCAAACGCTGCTGAACCATAACGAGGAAACTTTTATGATTACAAGCCAGTCCGTAATTTTTAAACTAGCCATCTATGTATATTCCACTGCTGAGCAAAGGCCTATGTCCAGCAGTGGACTGATATAGGCTGATGTGGTGGTGGTGGTGGTGTGGTGAGCAAAGGCCTCCACCCATTACATTTCACTTCCAATTTAAAATGTGTTGCTTCAAAGCTCAGTTGGTAGTAGCTCTGCCTTCTGAGCTGAAGATTGTGGGTTCGATTCCCGCTCAGGATAAACATTTGTATCATTATCATCATCTTCAGCCTATAGCAGTCCACTGCTGGACATAGGCCTACCCAAACATTTGTGTCGTAAACATTAATATTTGTTCTGTATCTGGTGTTTTATAAGTTTAAATGTATGTTTATCAGTCTCTGGTAGGCATAAACAGGCTCTGCCTAGTTTGGGATAAGTCGATCGTGTGTGGGATGTGCCGTAAATTTTATTCAAAATATACCACTAACAAAATCGCTTCGCTTATGATACGCCTAATTCTAAAATGTGGCCTAAACTTATACATTACACGCACCTTATTAACTCAAACAAGAACGAGCAAGACCGTCAGCCGAGGATTTATTAAGTTTTATTAAGAACATACGTTGTTTTTTTAATATGTAATTTATTGTAGAAACAGGGTTGTTCAATTTGAAATACTTGCCATAAAATACAACAAATTAATAGGCGAAATAATATATTTACTACTGTAATACACTATAGTACAAACTTAAATTTCGAAATACATCTAAATTAGTTTTGGATTAAATTGGACCCTCCTCAATAAGGTATAATTTAATACAAACTATGTCTAGGTCATATCAAAATTCGAACTTAAGAGGAGCGAAATAAGTATAATAATCGATTGGACACTCTTCAAGGTAGGTTAAATTGGATACAAACTAGGGAATCCCTTTATGATGCTTCAGGATTCTTCAGCTTCAGGATGCTGTTGGGGCTGCCGAGCTATTGCAGCGCATCGGGGATGTTTGCAGATGCGCGCACAGACGATTTTTATGCAGCCATGCGGAAACTCACTGCCTTCCTGGTGAGCAGCTTGCGCGGGAGCACCAACAGCCTCCGGCCGTTGTGGCTGGAGATGTAGGCTCCACCATCATGCGAGACTAGCTGGCTGTACTAAAGCCGGTCTCAGCTTAGTATCGCAATGATGATTCTGTTTTATTTTATTGTAATTTTTGTTTTATTAATTTCTTGTATTTTAAAAATTTATTGTTTTGTGTTCTTTGTTATGGATTCTGGTCTGAAATAAACTTTATTTTTTTATTTATTTATCAGCATTTGAACTAAAACAAGCATTGAGTATTTATCACCTGATGATGTTGGTGTAAAAACATCAACAGGGTTGGTTATGTAGTGGTTATTAATCGGATGATACACAATCTTCCCCAGACGATGTTTCAAGGAATATCGGGTATCGGATTATTGGTTCTCGGATCGGTGTTTATTCTTTGAATACCACAGCCAGCCTTCGCAATAGATCTAGGTTCTGTTTGTAGGTTTTATTAAAAACTGTTTTGTAGAGAATGAAATATAAACAAAATCTTATCCTAGAAAATATTTTTGTGGTTATTAATTTTTTTATACAATACTTTGAAGATTGTCCATCTAATGTTAAGTGGTAACTACATATTACAAAAAAAAATTACATCGTAGATCCCGCATCTCTGAAACGTAAACGTTTGCATTGATGGAAAGCTCTGCGTCCATCAACTTGAGGCATTAATGTGATACGCTTCATGTGCCTGTAATTTTATGGCTACCACACCCTTTAACGCTTTGAGTACTAAAAACACAAATGTGATCCTCCTCGAAACGCTCCGCGCCATGCACGAGGCCAGCAGCCAACGTTTTAAAAACTTTTAAACATGATGCGTACATATTATTTACAATTGTTGTTATTATGCATGTTTAAACAGAAACAACAATGCTGCTTTTCGGCAGAAATAGACATGGTGGTAGTCACGTGGTAGTACATCCCCGGATGAGCCCTTCTCAACGAACTTTACTCTTACTTACTCAAACCAAAATGTAGATAGTGGTAGGTACTAGAAGAAGTCCTAAATCCCTACTAAGGCTTATAATGTTGTAAATACTATATAACTTTATTTTTCAAGCAAGTATAGTTTCAAGGAGTGGAATGCTCTACCCGAATGTGTGTTCCCCGATGATTATAATCTGTGTGTCTTCAAGTCTCGAGTGAACAGGTTTCTTCTAAGCAAGCGTGCTCCATCGTAGACTGCATCTTCGCTTACAGGCGAAATGTAGTCAAACGTAAGCCAATTTATTAAAAAAAAAAAAATAAAGAAAAGGTTTAGCAACCAATATAATTATAGAACCTTACCTAAACATAATTAGCACCCTGCACCACACGTAAAGATTGGACCACGCATCGGGACTGCGATCCAAACCGCAGTCCAATCTGTACGGTTTGGACTGCGGATCAAACTGTCGTGCTAATGGCGCGTAAAGATCGGACCGCGCATCTAGGACTGATCACTAACGTGATGCGTGGATAAAATTGTGAGATTTGCCTTCGCGTCGACAGATCGGACTGTCAGCCCCGCGCATCTACACGTACGTTTCGGAGTGCGGGTTGGAATGGCGCGTGCTGTTTCCCGCGGTCCGAACTTTACGTGTGCAGGGCGCTAATAGATCAATGAAAAAGTATACCTGTTATGTACAGTTTCAAAAAGTTGATTCCAATCAAAGACGCGTTATCATTTTCAATACATCAATCCATCTCAATAAAACATGAATAAAGTTTTTTTTTATAGTAACTGTCATTTTCGTTAAAAAATTCAAAAACAGTAATTTTGTGTTACAGTCAACACCCTACCAATTTTTTACAGCTACGCAGTAATTTGTATCCATTAATAATAAATAATACGTTCTGAAGGTGTGATATTAACGTTTTTGCTGGAAGTTATTAATTATTATGGTAAATGAAGCTCGATTAGCGAGACGGCCATCAATCTTTGACCTGGGTGATATACGATCCTCGATAATGATGAGGGCCAAACAAATTTGGTGACATATTTGGTAAAGTCGTTAGCGTCATGAGTAATTATGGTCGGGAAGTGTAAGATGTAGTTGGTGCATCATCATCATCATCATCATCAGCCTACAGCAGTCCACTGTTGGATATAGGCCTTCCCTAATGAGCGCCATTGCGCCCTGTCTGCAGCTCGACGCATCCACCTTCTACCAGTAGCCTTTCGCAGATCGTTAGTCCATAAAGCCGAAGGGCGGAGGGCTACGTTAACGAGCCGCGGTCTCCACTCAAGAATTGGTTTACCCCAACGTTGCAGCAGATATGGCCAGCCCACTGCCACTTCAGCTAGCGAATTCTCAGAGCTATGTCGACAACTTATCCTTCAGAGAAACTCCGAGCATATCTCGTTCCATAACTGAATACCACAATTGTTTGATAATATTTTCCTACATATTTACGGAAAATATGAACAAGTGTTTTCCAAAATAACATAAAAGACATTTCAAATCGGATATAAGCCATACAAAGAGGTTGTCAATATAATCCAAGGGTAAACAACGCGAAATTCTTTGTTTGTCAACGGAGCCGTGCTCATATTGTAAAGAAAATAAGAGTCTAGTATATTATTTACTGGCAAAATAATATTTATTTGCTTACAATATAACAATGACAAAAGAAATATAAAAATCACACTAATATTATAAATCGCAAGTTTGTGTGGGTGTGAGTTTGATTGTTCTCACTCAACTACTTAACGGCTGGGTGGATTTGGATGAAACTTTGAATACATAAATACATATTGCTACTTTTTATCCAGGTACCACGCAAGCAAACCCACGGGTGCAAGCTTGTATATTATAATAACAATGTAGGACATTTTCACGAACCATCGTGTAGCTCCAAAGTAAGCAGAGCTTGTATTATGGCAACCACATGACTGTTATACTACTTAAATAAATATTTTTTAAATAGTAACCACCCAGATCCGAGACAAATATTTGCAGAAGATTTTTCTCGCGGCGGGAACCCGCTACCTTCTGCATCTCAGGCGGCCACTATGCGCAATAGTCGTCCTCTAGAAATAACGAGTTGGTGAAATTTGGACGCTCAAAAATGTTTTCATGACCTCAACTGAACCTAAACTATCAGGAGCGCTCGGCCTTCATTGAAGACTTTTGACTTTTGACGAACTACATTTGTAATCAGATACGGACCAAGTACATTAACAGTTACGACTATTTATTTTGAAAATGAATGTGTGATCTTTATGTTTTTTGCTATAACACAAGCTCTGCTAAATTTTGGAGCTAGATGATATTGTGTGTAGTCTGGCATATTTATTAATTATCGTAAGATTGAGAATTAAAAACATCATCATCGTTAATAAGCCTAATAGCAGTCCACTGCTGAATATAAGCCTACTTTAATGAGCGCCATTTTGTCCTGTAGAATATTAAACCTAAATCTGTATCAAATCTATTTCACATGCCAATAATGATGCCTCTAAATTAACCTCTCTAAATCTAAGGTCCGATACCAGAATTCGTTTCTCGTTCATGTTTCCAGTGAAAATCTATGGCTGTCAATAGATGACAAATCGCTTGGTGGAAATGTCTGGTGCACGAAGCATGTCTTAAGCAACTGGATGTACAGGAATCGTGGTAGAATCACGACTTTCTGAGACATTTCGATTATCACGACGACTGGTTGTGCAATTCCGAAAATAAAATTGAAAATAAAACATTACGACCTAAAAGCGTTGGAACTTGGAACCTTGTTTCAACTAAATATTAGTAAAGTCTAATTTAGTAATTAATGTTGTGATAGCAAATAATAAGGATAAGCAATACTCTACTCGGTCGATACTTGACTGCATGACCGTTTAGTGGGATTTAGATCTGAGCGTTTACATGCTTCGGAAGGCAAGTTTCGGAAGGTCCAACTTGGCTTAACGACTGAAAAAGCCGAAACTTTTTCAGTCGTCAAGCCAAGTCGGAGACCTTCGGGCAGCCTGAAAACTCCGACACTAGAGTTAGCCATTAGCTCACACAAAAAAGGAAGGAAGAAAGCTCCTTTTAAGTTATTTCTAAATAAAAAATAAAAAACCATTATGACCTAATTATCATACATCTTAAAGAATTTAGAAAAATTTTAGTAAAGTCTGTTTTAGTAATTATAGTGTCTTTTAGGACAGAGCGCAATGCCGCTCATTAGATGAAGCCTATGTCCAGCAATTAACTAAAATATAGGCTGATGATGATGATGAGTATATCCATAATTCTGCTGCGTCTAATTATGTTTCTGCCAACCAAAATGAAACAGCAATGTAGGAACTCGTATGTATGTCCTATGTTTTACGTTTAGTCGCCCACGCACGTACCACTGTGTCCTCAAATCTTTTTTCCTGTAACCAGAGCACGGTGGGTAAACATTAGCTTGCTTGTTTTGACCTATTTATTACAATAAGGGACGGGTAAGGAACGGATCAGTTGCCGGCCTTTCTAAGGAAAAATTTTAATCGACTGTATATTTTATAATGAATTAACTCATATGCCATGGTATATTTAAATGATGATAGTAATAAAATAAAACAAAAACATAAAAACTGATATTGTTTGTACATAATACGTTATTGCAGCGCAGGTAACATTTAAATGTGAAGTTTCATCGAATTAATATTTAAAAAAAAATGCTTATTTACACTACTACTTACTAATATTATAATTACGAAAGTTTGTGAGTATGTATGGATGAATGTTTGTTACTCTTTCACGCAAAAACTACTGAACGGATTTGGATGAAACTTGGAATATACATAGTTTGTGATCTGGATTAATACATAGCCTACTTTTTATCCAGGTACCACGCGAGCGAAGCCATATGCGAAAGCTAGTATTTTACTAATTATACCTACCTACTGCAATGAATAATGGGACTATGATCATTCATAGTAGGTAATATATTATTTAATATTAGAACTTTTTTTTTTAAATATATATTAAACAACATTTATCTAACAGGCACGCATTATTAAAAATACCTCTGTGATATGTTTTTTAATTATAAAAAAAATATGCAATAGGCATATTTTACAAAAAAAAAAATGCTTTTGATAAATCTGTAACGTGTCGCGTTCGTCCCGCAGTGAGTTGCAATAACCGCAAAACGAACATCAAAAGAGAGGTTTTACACAGGCTTTCGACATTGGAGTAAGAGGGCCGCGTGTGTGAGGCCGATAGCACACATTTCAGCGGTCTTACTGCCACTTTGTCTTATAAAATTTTTCTCCATTTTCCCGCCCGGCAAGACTTTACTTAGGCTTTATTACGCGCGCAGTGCCTATCAAATTTTATAAGGACTTTAAGACACGGTGTTGCAAAATAAGTAACAAAATGGGAGAAGAATGACTTATTTGGACGGTCGTCATCGACAACTTTTAGAAATCCACTGAACTCTAGGTCTCAACACTAGGATAATAAAATTAATATTAGACAGTTTTGACATAAAATTTTAAAGCCCCAAAGTAAGCAGAGCTTGTTTTATTACCTTAGGACCCAGAAGACTGATATATGTTTGTTGACTGTTTGTCATGAAATAAGTATTATAATTATATAATAAAAAAAATTAGCCCGGTGAACTTCGTACCACGTAAAATTGATTTGCAATCCGAAATAGCAAGCCCCATACAAAACTATCGATTTCAATTTCTTCAATTCTTGAGCTGTCTCTAATGGAATTTTTATAAATTTTCTTTTTAAGCCAACCCAGTTATTGAGGCAAATAAAACTAAAAATAATTTGAATCTGTCGAGAAATATTCGAGTTTTTCCGAGACCACAAAAATAATCGGATGTCTTATTTTTAGCATAATATAAAAAGCTATTCAGTGTCGAACGAGTCTGATGAAAATTGTGTTAAATTGTAATCAATACCCGTACTTATATTGTCCCACAAAATGATGTTATCGTAACAGGATATCGAGCACATTGTAACAAAATTATCCATGAACGTATTCTAGGACGGAATTTCAAACCGCTTATTAAAGTTAAATTATTAGATCGAAATATAGTTTGTATATACAGTAACATTATATATCAATTGTATATACAGTCACTTATGCGCTAGATTATGCCATCTAGGATCCATCATTTGTATCATAATCATCATCATCAGCAGCATATAGCAGTGCACCGCTAGATATAGGCTTTCCCCAATAAGCGCCATTGCCTCCTGTCCTCAATATCAAGTCTCTTGAGCAGCCTTCCGCAGATCGTCATTTCACCTGGTCGGAGTCATAATATTTTATACGAGATAAATCAAAAAGTTCTTAAAATAAGTTTTTAAAGTTATTATTAACTAGCATTTTATTGGATTTGACTAAAGTAAATTATTTCTGTTCGAGTCAGCTTGTGCCATTATTTAAGCCAAGAATACACATGCCAGTAAATCGGGAAAGTAGCTGGCATAAAAGTTACGGGCATGTACGAGTACGGCCGGGGATACACATGCCAGTAAATCGGGAAAGTAGCTAGCATAAAAGTTACGGGCATGTACGAGTAACTGGCACACTGCGGATACATTTGCAAGTAATACTGGCATGCAAATTGTGCCCTTGCATGCCAATATTCCCATCGCGTATACACAGGACAGTTTGTGCGTGTCACTCGTACCTATTCTTACGCGAAACAAAAAACGTGCACCCTACGTCCATAACGAGACAGCTACTGCTATATGGTATGGTACCCGTAGCTGTCGCGTCTGTGCACATCACACGTGCCAGTTTGGCAACCCTCCGCGGTCCCTCCCTCAACGGGCATGCAAGTAAATCAAATGTTGTGCTAGCTACATGTATGCCAGTTACAGGCATGCCAGTTAGCGATACATGACAGTAGCTGGCACGAGCAAGGAGCTGGTATGCTAGTGTGCAAGCTACGGGCATGTGTATCCCTAGCTTTAGGCGTAGTAGTAGATACTCCGGCATAAATGGAGATACCAAATGGGCTGGCGAGGGGGCCCGTGGTCTAGCCCATTCCAGGCATTTTCTGGCTACGCAGATCCTAAGGTATATCTAATGTTGATAAAAGATATCTAGACACAACAAAACTAATGATCCGATTAAATAGTATGTCACTCAAAAACCGGTACTTGGGTATATTTAAAAAAAAACGAGCAACGATAGTTACCCCTTTAAATTGTCATCTGTTTATTTTAATCTTTATTAACCCTCTTATGTGGCGTGTATTATTATAATTTTACTTTTCGGCGAATTCACGATATATGAAAAAGACGCACTATTGACTTTTCACACGGCCAACAGAGAAGCAAAAACGAACCTTCGGCTAAGCTTACATATGTAGCCAACCCTCCAAGTAAGTGGTATAAGTAAGTAAAATAAAGCTATTTTCTCATCCTTACTACACCCACGCCTTCATCTAGGAATATATAAAAACCAGCACGTCCTTCCAAGATAATGGAATTGAAGTCTCACTAAGCCTTCTTTACAGTGTGAATTATTTTTAGATTATGTTTTTTTGGTTATAAGGAAAATATCTATGATTACACTCGGAACTTTCTTACTTAGGACTTAGGTTGAAGCGCTCGTGTCGTCGTTTAATTCGGTATTTTTAGCAGATCGTCTTGGATAAGCAACACTCTGACCAGTGCCACTACTTGGATGGGTGACCGTTTAGTGGGATTTAGATTTGAGTGCTTTTGCGCTCCAGAAATCACGCTTAGAAGTTGGCTTTTTCAGTCGTTGGAGGAATTCAAGGTGCGTAGAAACTCCGGCACTAGAGTTGGCTACTAGCTCATATGCAGAAGAAGACACAAGTATATAATATTTGGGAAAAAATGGTTGTTTGTGCTATTTGCGAGAATTGTAAGTTCTTACAAAGTCTATTTTAATCGCAACAAAACAACAATTCAAAGTATTTATTAGCCAAAGAATTTCATAAACCTCTATTACTTAGCAAAACATTTTTTCAACTTCATAGTGGCAGCTCAAAAAAATAAAATAAAGAGGAAAATGTTCTATAAAATTTCTAACGTTACGTAATCCGTTTCCTTGATTCAAGAAAGCGCATCGCAGGCACTAAGTTCCCGCTTGTAAATCGCACCGCTCCAACTTGACAGCCCCTTATAGTCAGAGTACCTGTTTTAGGTAACCTTACCTCACCATGTCCATCCAAACAAAAAAAAAACAAACGTAATCATGACTTTTTGGGGGGGTCTGAGACAAGAGTTGCCCACTTTTTCCAAACAGTTAAAATTCCACATGAGAGGTTACAAGCCTAATGCCGCTTTTATTGGAACACTAACCTATCACTAGCTTTTTGATTTTTGGTTCTAGGGCATGCCGGTTTCCGTTATGTTTTTTTTTCACCGTTTTGAGCCCGTGCTAATGTGCACGTAAATTTGATAAAAATCCACAAACTAAAAAACCATTTGATGCATAGCCCGGGTTCAAACATCCGATCTCTGGATTGCCGGATTTGTAAGTCAGGATACATTGCACTACGCCACCACGGGATTTGTAAATTAGTTTTTTTTTAATAGTTCTATAATAATCATTGGGCCATCGGCCTCGGCTTTGGGTGAAGACGTACTTTAAATGGTAAAACCAAAAAAAAACTACTTATTAATTTACCGGTCTCACCTGAATATATTAAATCGAATTGAATTAATGTATATTATTTGTTAAATCAAAGGACAATGCCGTCTGATGTATGGCGCTCAGTACCAAGACTAAAGTGAGTGCATCAAAACCAAACCAATAAGTTTTTAGTCGACTAGTTGCTAACAATGGTTGTTGCAGTCTAATGGTTGTTAATATGTAAACGGTATCATTCTAGCTGACAGGTAAACTATTAGGTACGGTTAGCTACACCCTGCTCCCAATCTACCAGATGATATCACTTTATTAGACCCGTTCACCGCCTGCTGCTCCTGCCTCCTACAGCCTCCACGCATTGCATTGAAATGAACTAGACATTTGCAAAGCGACGACAGTTTTAGCGTTAGAGGCGACCCGCATCTAGAACGCAAATGGTCATATACTTTTTGAGACTTAAATGCGATCCAAGACTTTAAAAATGACTTCTCCTTTCTGAAAAATAATGGCAAATAATGTTTTGCTTGCGTGTTTATGGGATAGGTGTAAGGAATGGCAACCTCTCACTTCGAAACCCGAGCCAACCTCACCTGCCCGTGGTGCACTTAGCTTACAAACGGGGCTCTGGTGACTGAATGATTGTAGCATAATGCAGCCTAACCGGTACAACTACATCTCCTCACCACCGGTTGGCAACAGCATGGGCGGTGCGAGAACCTGTGCTCAGCGATCCCCAAGCCGCATTACCCGGTGACCAGCAGAAACCTACAGTAAACTGATATAGGCTGGTGTAGTTGTCATTATTGCTGCGTTTTTGTTTGTATGTTGATCATACTAATATTATAAATACATAAGTTTTTGTGTTTAAATGTAAATGTTTGTTGCTTAAACATATAACATTACCAAAATAGTTGTTCCTTAACTCCGTAATGACTGAATGACTTTGAACGAAACATGTAATACCTATACCACATCTTTCCATATCGAGCGCGCGGTACGATTAACTTTTTGATCTATTTTGAAGTCGCATTGATATGTATGCATCCCTTTCAAACTGATGATATTGGACATATGAAAGTAGAGATCAGCCGAATGAGTTGATATTCAGAACATAGTGAATTTTAAGACTTGATCTAGTTCTCTTCTATATTTGTGACCTATACCAACCTATACAATAACATAGTCTGTATCCTGGAGTAATAAATATAAGCTACTTTTTACAGTAGTATTATCATTTATTCTGTTGACACACTATAACCACGGACAAATTAACTAGCTCAAGTGGCAGTGGGCTGGTCACTTTAGGCCCAAGAACCAATATCGGTTGTGCGGTAAACGAGTTTTAGAGTGGAGACCGCGTCTTGGCAAACAAAATGAAGAGCATCCCCCGGCCAGGTGGACCGATGACTAGCGGCGAGCAGAAGACTCACGGAAAGCTGAAAATTGATCTCAGTGTCGCTTACTGAGAGAGGCTTGTATTCATCAGTGGACTGATACAGACTGAAGATGAAGATGATGATAATAATTATTTGGTGACAAGCCAATGAAGTCTTCGGCAGAATGATAACGGCAAATTTTCAGAAATATCAAATCAGTTCAGAGTTGAACTGAGTACCTAAATAATATCAATAAATATACGGGACGTCTCACACATGGGCAACTGATCCCAAAGTAGACAAAGCCTGTACTATGGGTACCAGATACTGATAAACTTAGATAGCTACTATAAAAACACCAAGATAGAACAAAAATCAATGTTCACTACACAAGTGTTTTTCCTGGCTTGGAATAGAACCCGCGAGCTACAGCTCAGAAGGCAGAGCTTATACCAACTGAGCTATGAGACCAGTAAATGAATGAGTACTAGTACTACGTTTATAATTAAAGTACGAAAAGAATACATTCGGTGCGTTTGTGTGCAAAACCAATACACAGTATCTTAAGATACAGTGTTTTGGCTTAACACGGCTGTTCTATGCCACTGTAAATGCCCCTGTAAGTTTTTATTCTTCTAGCTATTACCTACATTGATAAAATACGATTTAAAGAACTGTTTTCTGTATCCACTAAATCTATAGGGTTTGGAATTCCAAAACACTGTAACAAAATATACAGAGTATTGTCAAAACAAATAGACGCACAAGAGAAATACAGTGTCGGACAGAACCAAACTATTGAGACCCGCGTGCCGCAGACACTGAACGGCAGATAGGGAGCTCATTACTCTGGTTATAAAAATGAGCAACGCACGGTGGTCTGCGAAGTGCGAGGGAGGAAGGGAGATACTGACAGTAGCGCGTGTGACCGTTCCGATTTGTTTACGCGAATGAACAGATTTTTTGTGTTTTTATATAAAAAATGCGCAGTTTTTTAAATAATCTGTTAATGTAATGTAAATGCAAAACCAGACCAACTATTATTTTTCAGAAATGGTCTCCTAGTCAAGTACAATCCTAGCAAATACGTTTAAAAGGTAAGGTAAGGTTAAATGCTACAATAATTGCTTAATTAATGCTTACTTGAGAAAATATGTGATAAAATATGTGGTAAATATCTAAATTGTTACAAAACAATGACACTGCCCTGCAAGAAATCATCCGGGATCCATATTTAGGCTAACATATCTCTTTTTTGTTCGAGTAAGTAGTAGAGATAATGTATATTTATTAAATTATAATTTAATGAATCATGTAATGAAATATTAATTGTATTTATTTTTGTTTCCCCAAACAAAATGGACCTAAATATAATAAATTTTTGATATTTATGTTAATACGACGTTTTAGGATGGCAGAAAGACCACCTGGTATTTAATTATTTAGTGTGATACTGTTTATTGCGTCATTTGTTCGTTCAATGCGAGAAACGGGAGGAGGCCTTGTTTAAAAAGACAAAATACTGTATCAATACATTGTTTTGGCAAGATACTGTAAGTTATGTAACTTACAGTGTCTTACCACAACAATGGTAATGGCAAACACTTTAATAAAGAAATAATAACACGATAAAAACCAAAAAAAAGGTTTATTTGCCCGTTTTCTCAACACGCACTTTTTACACTTACAGTGGTAGTCAAAAGCTTTCTAAATCCAATTTCGATAGATTGATAAAAACTTGTGTTAACTACACGTGCTGCCTAAAGTAAATGTCGCGTTGAATTGTGCGTCAGAAATTTTATTTGCGAAAATTATTTTGTATTTTGGTCTCTTTGCTGCAAAAAATATGTGAAATATTTTTTGTATGCGACACAACCTTTTTCATTTGTGAAGTTGTTCATTCACGCTTACATGCCGAATTTGTTGACTTTTTGACCTATTTCGGAAATAACATTTTCGCTTGATTAAGTATATTAGGTATCTCAGACTACAGAAAGGATGCAAGGAAGGTTGGGTCCTTTATTTAGTTGAAAAATATGAAATTTCCCAGTAACTTTAATATATCAAACAAAAATACTTATTACCGGTAGATGGTAAGAGTACGTTAGTAAGTTGGGTAGCTATTTCTCAAACAAAAATAATTTTCACCAGCTCATTTTATGCTCTATTTACAATTCAACAAACTTGAAAGGACGTGATGAAAAATGTTCTACAACGAAGCAAAACTCTTGCCAGCACGAATGAACTTTTGAACAATAGTGAGAGATAAAATAAAGTTGTGTACCGAGACAATCGTGCTCTAGCATTCCCGATAAGCAGCGTGGCGTCTCCAAAGATATTAACCGCTAAAACCGATGTTCACGACTGTACGTACATTCTCATAATGTCTAAACAAAAGCCATCGAATGGTTCGAAGCATGAACAAGGAGTTTAGCTGTTACGGAGAGGACTTATCGAAAAAGTTTCACCACTTACCAGTAAAAGGTTTTATACACAATCTTGTGCTGTGGCTCCAGACAAGGATATTAAAGAGACAGAAAGTTAGGCCCGTTAAAAGTCTCACTTGTTTGAAATCTGATTATATAACGTGTTTTTTTTAGCCCATTTATAATTAATAACTAGTTTATATTGAACTTCGCATAAGACATTTTAATTATATTTATACTTTACACCGGAACTGTAATACTGTAGAAACTTATTAATGGGTAATATAATTCTCATAGAAACCAATATAACGATTGTCTTTCGCCGATGCTCCCCACTATTTCTATGCCAGCCAGTCGGACAAGGGAAAAAGTAGCGATTTCCCCGATCACTACCTACGAATTTATTTTTACCTCTTGTATACGAGGTACAATAAAAAATCTATTAGGTACCCTATTATCTCGCGTAGATTCACGTTCCCGCATATACCCCAGTGCAGACAAATTAAGTAGTCCCCATCTCTGAATCTGTAAAGTAAGGACCACCCCGGACACAACTAATTTAGTTGCAATATCCCCCGGTTCGTCAATAAATAAGCCAACTCATATTTTTATGCTTGAAATCAGTTTTCTCTTCTTATTAGGGATATTTGTATTTTTTCTATAAACAGATCAAAAGACATACAAAAATCTATGTAAATAAAAATAAATCGCCCAAATGTATGTAAGCACATAACTTCCGAACGGTTGGCACCAAATTAGATTAATCTCTTTTTATTGTATTCGTTATTGTCAGAACCAGATTTGTATTAAAGAAAATTTTAAATAAATCGAAACATTTCAATTTAATTACAATTTTCTTTATTTTATTTTAAATCTCATTTAAAGAAAAGTGAGTGAGTAAATTAGTCTGATGACTGTGATAGATCTTCAATATATTGACAAAACATGGAAGGAATGGAAACGGGAACGGGAATGGGAACGGGAAAATGGGGAAATGCCCGCAACTTCTTTTGTGTGCGCTACTGTGTGAGTCAGCTTGTCTTCTGTATCAACCTCGAAGGGGTCCAAATGGGATGGCAAAGTTTGTATAGGGGACATAAACAATATTCACGTATTGACTTGAAATTTTGCACAGAGACTCTCTAATAAAATAAGTAGACACCTATTTCAGCATTTTTCGTAAATCAACCCAAGGGAGTAAAACGGGGTGGCAAAGTTAGCATGTTAAATTCTTCACCTATTGACTTGATATTTTGCACAGAGACTCTAATGAAATTAAACAAATACCTATTTCTGAATTATTCGCAAATCGGCCCCTAAGGGGGTAAACGGCTGTAGCAAAGTTTGTAAGGCGGACAATACGGGTTTCAGTTTTAAAAACCGGGTGTCAAAATTTTAGGAAAAAAAATCTGAGAATCATGACGCGACTGATTGAGCTGAAGTTTTGCACATGATATTATGTGGTTCTAGACCAGAAATAACAAGCTACTTTTTATCCGGCTACCACGCGTGCGAAGCCGCGGGCGACAGCTAGTATTTTATAAACTTGAATTCCATTTTATTGTCCTGGACTAGGATCCCGTGCCGCATGGTTCTACATAATCGACGCAAAACACTCGATATCTCAGAACTATTGTAATCTCACGTTTGTTATTACGATATTGTTTTGATTTGGGCCTATAGCTATTAGGAAAGGCAATTCCGATTTGTGAGTACGGTTGGATAACGATTAGTGCCGCGTGGTCGGTAGGAGCCGAATTCAGAAAGCGTTTTGTGGTCAGTAATGAACTGAACTGCTGGTTCCATGGTTACATGGTTACGCTTCTGGCTATTTTGGCTGCCAGCAAAATAAAAATTTTACATGAAAAATATAAAAAAAAACGCACAATTTATTAAAAAGTTAAAATCATATTGAATTGTAAAGTGTTTTTATGATATTGACGAGTACCTATAGGCCAATTTTTAAGAATAATTAATTACGATTTACTTAAACATATAATAAATATAATTATTTTGAAAAATTGACTTAGTACCTACATTTAATTAATTAAAAACACAACTTAACTTGTAATAATAATACCTAATAATAACCAATCAATTATAATACTATGTGAAATAAAATGGCATGTTTTTAAAATAGATAACTTGATTCTTTAAAAAATGAATTTAAAAAAAATCTGCATATTGCCTACCTACTACAGGACTAACTACCTGACTTACTTTCTTGCTTGACATTTAATAAGTGAATGTTATAAATTTCATGTGTGACAAATGCTCGGTCTTAGACAGGGTTAGACTTTCGATTCAAGCTCGAGATTTTGAAAGGCAAAAAATAAACAACAGATTCCTTCATTCAAATTAAATTTCATACCAAAAAAGGCTCATATCAGACTTTACACTAGCGTCTCTCCGCTGCTTTGCTTGCGTGATAACCTAATAAAAGCTTGATATTCCTCATCTTGATATATGATATATTTATGTGTGCAAAATATCAGTATTATCTATTCAGTAGATTTGGCGCGACGGAGGAACATTTCACATTTCACATATTTTTCAACGTACGCATTTTACTATAAGTTAAGTAGCGTTTAGGTGTTGCGACTTTTATACCATGAGAGCCGATAGCGTGACCAGTTTTCTGTAGCATGTTCCTATGTTAAAATAACTTTATTTAGCATTAGTAAACAAATAAACAGATTGCACGTCTACCACAAAGACTAAGCTTGTGTACTTTAGATTAATTATGTATAGGGACTGTCGGGTATGCGAGAGCTTACCTGTGTTACGGCTGACACTTGAATGATAGGGCTCATTCGAATTACTCGGATTAACCGTGTTTCGGGTGGGAATCCATTTTTAATTCGCACCTTCTCGTGGCGTGAAACCTTTTCATGAAGGCTTTCACGTTGCTGCGTAGTGATTTGTGTTTTCTTTAGAATATTTCGAGTAGTAGAGTCAGAGCTCAGGATATTTTACTTTGGTCACATAATATATGATGTGATGTTCTTTAATGTTAATTGTCATGTACATTTTGTATTGTTTCTGTAACAAAACAAAATTATCTTATTTTGACGATAAATGTGATGCAGTTGGCACTTCTGCGTCTGAAACGCAGTAGGTTGTAGGTTTGATTCGTGCCGCGAGACAAATGTTTATATTTTTACAAAATTTGTATGAAGATTTGATAAAAGTCCCATTACCCTCGGTACCATAGAGACCACACCACTGGCTGACAATCAAAAAGCGCTGATTTGATTTCCCCTGCGAGACAAATATTTGCATGTTTTCAGAGTCCAGCCCATAGTTTAGGTAGGTAACATAGCTCCTGGTACACATGACACAGGTGAAAATCCTGGTATTGGCTTAAGGCTTTTTGATTGTTGGGTGTTTTTGGGTAGGTATATTGTTAGGTTTGCCTTTTATTTTCTCGCAGACTCTCTGAAAAGTATAGTATTCTCCTCAGGAATAAAGTTGACCTCGTCTTGGGCGAGGTTGAGTGAGTTCTTGTTTTAGCTTCTATTATCTGACTATAGAATCCTTTGTTTCGCTCGTGATTCGCAGGATGGCACCTGTAACGCAAGACACTCTTTTATTTCCTTCATTAATAATCTAAATAATATAGAGGTAAAATTAACCCATCCCTTACGTGTTTTTTTTACACCCGCCTAGTATCTAGGCAGTTCGAGTTCCGGTTATCCGGTACATTCTCAAAGAAACAAAACACCTCCAGAGCCGGATGCGCCTTGATAAGGAAACCGGAAGCCGATCCCGGCTAACGAACAACTAGTAACAGGCCACCAGGAATACACGACCTCAACCAATCTATGCAATACACCCGAATGTCTTGTAGCTCTTTGCAGTAAGGGGGGTGGGGCGGGCCTTGTTATGATGGATGCCCTTTCTACATGCTAATACAGTATAGTCAAGGCAAAGTGACGTGAAAGCAAACTTCCTTTGATACTCCACTCCTCAAGTGTACTCGTCTTGCTATAATGGAAAAGTTTTTGTCCGAAGAATGCCTTGGGGATAGCGTGCTACCGACTGTAGCAAATTTGCTTACCTTCGCAACTTTTCTGTACAGGTTTATAAGAATTTGTATTTTTAGAGGTCCATGTGTTACAAATAAAACAGTTTTCATTATTTCTTTCATATTAAAAACAACAGCCTAAAAACCAAAAGTATTTGTTAAAAGTGCCATTTATATTTTCATAAAGAAAAGTTCTCAAAGAGTCTCCAATAAATGTTCAGTCCTCTCAAACTCAACAAAGACATTCTCAACTCAGTTACATAAAGGATTATGGACCAATAGTAAGCAGTATGGAATTTTGTATAAAAAAGTTCAATAAAGTTCAAGTGAAAAATAGAGCGACTTTCTGACTAATTTCAAAAGTTTTTCAATAATCTTCTTCAATCGAGCCGAGCTACCTTCACTAAGTCGGTAAGATCTCGTCCGGTGGAAACTCTTTTGATAAAAACTTTTCGTGTCCACGTTTGAAGTAATAAAGCCTTTGTTTTAGAAGCTCTAAATTGAATTTGAAGGAGCTCATTAAAGGTTGAGAGCTGGTGTCGATTGGTTTAAAAGATAAAAAAAAAACTATGGCAACTTTTTATCTAGAATAAATGGAAATAGCAGGGTTGGGTAAAAAACTTCCCAGAGTTAGAACTCCCGAACAAATCAGTTTGCTAACTACCTATAGCGTGTATACTGTACATACGTAAAGCTTTTGATAAATTTTATATACCTTATAGGAAAAACATGGTTAAATAATAAGCTATGGGTTTCTTACCGACTGCTTATTCTTAACTTTGAGCACGTGATTAATTCGCACAACAATTCTAAACAAGAAATCAATTGACTGGTCTCATAGCTAAGTTGGTAGCCCTATCTTCAGAGCTGAGGGTCGTGCGTTCGATTCCCGCCTAGGAGAAACATTTGTGAAGTAAACATGGAAGTTTGTCTGTGTCTGGGTGTTTTAAAAATATTTATGTATTTAAATTTATCAGCTAAAGCCTAGTTTGGGAACTGTTGGCCGTGTGTTAGATAATGTGCAATAAAATATACTTGGCTCTAACTTTACCAGTTAGGTAATTAATTATCAAACTCCCGAATTCCTTACCATTTTCGAATATCTAGACAAACAGATCGAATCCCGCTCATTCGGTCAACACAGCGTATCTAGTTTATATTTTGGTGCCTAAAATGAACGGAAATTAACAGGAAAGTCTACACGCTTGGTAGCTTGCTCTTGTTGCTGAGATGAGTTTTAGTCCCAGAGGTCTGTTCTAACAATAAATTATTTAAATCGAAAAATTCAAGTTCAATTCATACTTTATTCAAATAAAATTATGTATATATTTTGATGGTTTCAATAACATAATGGAAAATAACGTAGTAACAACTTAACCTATTCATCAAATTTAAAAGAACAACACTTTTTTGTAAAGTTCACTAGCCCCCCATGGAATACCTGTGTTGTGGGTAGCAAGACAAGAAATAGCCCTTATTTAAACATACGCTTTTCGGCGAATATTTGGTCTGCGTGAGAAAGACACACTATTGACTTTTCACTTGGCAAAACGTGACTGTCGCAAGTGAAGACGGGGGTGAAAACAGAAAGCACGCCTGAAATGCAATGTTGTTTTAGCTTTAAATACATATGCACATAGCTCTTCTCTTCTAACTCATTCAATACAGGTTTTTTAAACATATAAGAAGAAATTCCAACCCAAATAAAATCACTTGTTTTTAATTAATTTAATATTGTTTTGTATAATTTATTTACAAAAGTCTAAGGAGTAAGATAGGCAGTTTCAAGTAATTTATATGTAATTGCAGGTGCAATATTTTTTTTATAACAACATAATAGCTATCTACTCGGTGGTCACAAATCGGAAGTGCTAAAGATAGGCCGTCCACGCCTATAGGACATCGAATGGTGATCACGATCTTCAAGAATGAGGTACCGACTACAAAAAAGTATTTACGTAAATTAAGTACTAATTGCGGTGCAAAATTATTTACTAGTATACTTATTATTGCTTCATTTTGGCGGCCTTGAATAAGTTGAGAGATTGGAAGCGTTAGTTTTGCAAGTTTCCACTAGGCCTTTTTGAAGTTTGACGTAACAATATCACCACTGGCTTTACCACTAGAAATAACTTAGCATAAGGATGCAGTTCGTTCACCTAACTGCCGTGTAATGAAAATGAAATCTCTCGGGGAAAGAAACTTGGAGGTAATTACCAGCTGATTCATGTTGCTGATGATATCGCAAGCGTTCTAGGAACTTTAATTGCTAGTTTTCTTTCTGTCTCTGTAACTTAAGTGCAGCTTTATATAAATCTTTCTTCTTTATAATAATGTTGACAATTTATATTTGAGCGTGAAAAATAAATAAGCTTCTTTAATTTGGAAGGCACGTTAAGATGTTGGTCCTATTTTGTACAATCAACCATGTTGTAGGCTGTTGGGCGTCTACGCTCACGCGTTGGGTGATGTGATGTGGCGGGGTCGAAAGTATGAAGCCTAACAAACCGAACTAATTATTGTATATTTCATTTCATTTTATTTGTTAAAATTTTTACATTGCCATTACAGTTTGACACCAATGATTAGTAACGACTTCAAACAGAATGAGTAGGTACCTACCCCTTTTTTCTTTGAATTAAATATCCAATTAAGTTTATTTTTCGCTTTTTATGGCAGTAGGAAGTGAGGTTTTGAGGGCGGTTTATTTTTTTTAAGTTTATTTATTTTATAATTTTTTGTGTAGCTTATTTCGTAAGTAAACTAGTACCATGGGTAGATCAACTAACTGTGACCCCCGCATGAGGGCTGACTTAGGGCGAAAATTACAAGTGAGGATGAATTTAAAGTGGGAAAGAAAAATACCAATACAAATGTGTTGTACAAATCTGTCAGGAATAAAATTTATATGGGAACACCTGTGAAGTAAACTATTTCAAACAAAAAAATAATTAGTAAATCGGTCCACAATTGGCGGAGATATCGGTGAACATACATAAAAAGATTCCGATGAATTGAGGACCTCCTCCTTTTTCGAAGTCGATTAATGCTAATAATAATATTATGCTGGGCAGTGGACCGTATCACATAGTATCATCTAGCCCCAAACTAAGCAGAGCCTGTATTATGGGAACCACATGAGTGTAGTATACACATACATATTTTTTTATAAATACATACTTATTCACAGAAAACCACCAGTCCCAAGACAAATTTGCAGATCATGCAGGAAATCGGGGCAGCAGCCTTCTGCAACTCAGGCGAGCCTACAGCCAACTGCGCCACAGAAGAGGATGCACAATGTGATAGGATAACGATAGCTATTTATTAAATATGGAACTTCTTAAGACATGCATAAAACAAACTGTAGTAAAAGGATATTTTATTCAATGTCAAACCAAATAGAATCAACTCACCCCAAAAACCAACAAATTCTTCAAACATAAGAATCAAAATTCTATCGTGGAATCAACCGTAACAAATATTGGCACTGAATATGATTGCTGTTTTCGAAATAAACTCACGATCATTCCAAAACTTTTTGCCAAATCATAAATTCTGATTCCATTGGCTTCAAACTGGCATTGGATAATGAATTTCCCGAAAGCGGAACAACAAAGCGAAATAGAATTAAATAAATCATGACTTGAAATCCAGCTAGATGACGGCAACGGAACTACAGCCCACATTGTTACTGTTCTACTTACTGACAAAATGTCTGAGCTTAGAAGAAATTTAGAAAAATATCATTTTCTCAAACATGCTTGGAAATTAGAGCATTATTTTGACAACCTTCTTCGATATAAATCGAAATTGCTGTACCAGCACAATACACGCGTGCAGCGGCCGGCAAAAGTTGCATGAAAATTCATATCTGTCGTGTTTAGCGGCCAAATAAATTACTATGAAAACTCATATCTGTAGTGTTATTAAAAATGGAACGATCTTTTACTCCGAAACATGGCAACCAAGGAGGTAACCAATCAAAGGGTTTATTTAAATTTCGAACTGGCTTGCAAATAGAATGATGTTTATTGAAAAATGTACAAGTTCTGTCTAGGAACTATTTTGTTTCCAGCATTATTTGAGAAAAGTACTATACAAGCCTTGGCCACAACTAGGCATTGATGGACTTACGTATGTGTGCCTCGGCTTCGCTTCGGCCCACATTTACACGTTCGTCCATCAATGCCTCTTTTGCTGGCCTCTGCAGTAATGTACTATAAGTTTGAATTTCTAAAGCTTTCGGCGGTGTGTATTTCAAATCTATAAGAATAAAAAATGTATTGGCAACACTAGCAAATTATACAGGAACGCATACCAACTGAGGCGCAATAGCACTTTTTAAGGGAGCCCTATGTCCAGCAGATTGCTATATATCCTGGTGATGACTCTTCGCACTCGCTGGTGTAGTTCCTCGGGAAAATCGCGTAGCGTTGTCTGAGGCCCACAGTCAACGCGCTAGTGTTTAATGGTAATAAGCGCTTTTAAATAATCATTGGTGATATGGATAATAGAGTGGAATCTATATATGATTTTTTTGCTTAATTTTTTTTATACGTACATTTTAGTATTTTTACGTGTTTTTGTCCACCTCAGCAAACGTATTTCTCCTGTAAAGGTCTAAAACCGCTCCGAATTTATCTCTATTAATAGTAACCAAAATTGCTGAATGGTCTCAAGGACGTTCTTTTGAAGTATTTTCGGAGACGGCTTTAATTTTCGACAAAGAATTTCTTTCGTAAACAGAATTAAGGAGACTTTAATATAATATTATTGGATTTTTATTATATTTGTTACAAAGTCTACATGGCTTAGCCTACAATGCCATGAACATTTTTGAGATGATAAGTAATTATTCCGTACGAACACCAAGAACAGCTGACGCAAGTCTACCAAGCCTTGCTGAGATACGCCACAAGAGCCAGAATAAGCTGTCAGTTACCCTCTGTGGTGCTAAGCCGCTAAATAACGTAACGTGTGAACTCGAATAGAAATAGCCTGGCCTAGGGAATTACACATGAAAGCCGTCCGAAATGTCTTGCGATTAAATCTGCCTGTGTCCGCGTTTCTGTCCCATCGACTCATTAAATCGAGTGGAAACAGGTACTGAGCGTTCCGGGCCGGTTTCAATTTCGTATAAATCTCGGGATATATGTTTGGGTAAAGGTTTAGATCTGGTTTATTAATCTAGACTAGAGTGTATTTTATTGGTTAGATTTTAACAACAAATGGCCTTACTTATAAAAATCTGTCAAAAGATTATTGCCATCTCGATGACCTCTGTGGCGCAGTGGGTGAAGATCTGCTTGAGACGCAGAAGGTTGCGGGTTAGATTCCCGCCGCAAGACAAATGTTTGTATTCTGCAAATATTTGTCTCTGGTCTGGGTGTTTTCTATATATATATATATATATATCAAGGTATTAACAAAAAAATGGTATTCAAGTAGTATATCAATCATGCGGTTCCCATAATACAAGCTCTGTTTACCCGCATTATTTACTTTATATTTATTATCTGTTAGTAAACAGTTACAATACTTACCGTTGGATAATGACAAACTGGGACAGAGCTAACTTTACGCAATGGTTTACTTTCAGTAGTGTTTATAAGTATGATGATGTTTATAAGTATATTTACTCTACTCTGTATTTATGAATAAGTATCTGTACAGGTATCTGGTATCGTACAGGTATCTTATTACTAGCTGAATGGGAATCCACGGCTTCACGAGGTGTATACCTTTATAATGTAAATAGGAAACATTTTTACAAGTTTTTTTTTATCTTTTTGCCTAGAATTAAAAATATTGTTATTTTTTTTCATTTTTCCATTAATATTTATAATACCTATTCATTTGCAATTCTAAATATATATTTGCACAAAAATAAAATTTGTAAGCAAGATCTAAAAAAATGCTTGTGGAAAAAATAAACTAGCATTTTCCTGCAGCCTCATTACCAGGACACGCACTGGAGTCACACCCACCCGCCTGAGCTGCAAATAACTGCGGGTTCGATTCCCAACTCGAGACAAAATGTTTGTATGAATTGCAAATTTTTGTTTTGGGTCTGTGTGATTTCATATTAAATTGTGTATGTTTTTACAGAAAAAGTAGTTATCGTATTATTGTATTTATGTGTATTTTTATTTAATAATCCTACTATTTCACAGCCAGAGAAACGAACTCGGTACGCTACTACTAAATGTATCTGTACATACCCTATAGTAAAACTTTGCATTATCAATCTAAATAAAAAAGTTAATTCATCAAAATCATCAGCCTATAGCAGTCCACTGCTGGACATAGGCCTCCCCCAATGATCACCGTTGCACCCTGACCAGAGCTCCGGGCCTTATACGAGGCAAGATAAATCAAATCAAATCAAATCAAAATAAGTTTATTCAATGAATACAGTACACTTTGAAACGTCAATTTTTTTTATTTGAATTTACACCAATTCGTAACGTAACCAAACAGAAAAATTGGCAAGAAACTCTGCTTGGCTTATATTTTTTTTAAGTCTTGTTTTTTAAAATTAAGAATTATTAACTATTACATTGTTTTTCAGGGAGTTGGAGACAGTTTCATCCTAAGCTTTTTTGTCATCTAAATAATCAGAAATTTTATAATAAGCTTTATTACAGAGGTTACGTTTAACAACATTTTTGAATTTATTTACAGATAAATTAAGCATATCATTTGGGATTTTGTTAAAAAATCGTACGTTTTGACCTTTAAATGAAACATAACATAACATTCAACTTTTCTTTGTAGTTAGCTTCACACGCATGTGGAATAAATATTTATTGTAAGAGCTTTGCAAGTAAAAGCTTGCCGTGTCGTATTGACAAACCACTCAGAGAGCGTTTATTTGGCGGTAAGATGGTGTACAGGTGTACAACAAGTACCTATGTAGAGTAAAAATACTAAGGTTTCTTGGTAAAGCGCTTGTCCGGGGAAGACCATACATACCACCAAACCTATTTCTGCTGAGAAGCAGCATTGTTGAGTTTTAGTTTGGAGGGTTGTATGTGCCGGTACTACATTATCATTAAATTATTACAAGCATATTTAGCGGATCACCTTCAAGCTTCAAGTTCATATACGCCTCGCGGAACACGTTCCAAAAATGCCTACGAGGCAATAGTTTTTTATTGGTAATTGTCATCAGGTGGGTCATGTGCAGCTTGTTCCATCTTCACGTATGTTTAAAAAAAGTTTAAAATGATTATTCTTCTCCTTTTGTCAGAAGTTTTGCATCTTGCATCGTGTTCTCGTATAATTTAATTTAATTTAACATCCAATTACATGTTGGATATAGTATAATAACCTCCGATATGATTAATGACCTGAATAGAAGATATTTCAAAATTTTAAATTAAACAGACGAATTAAATGAAGATTTTTTCATAACTAAATATTCGCTCGATAACTTAACTTAAAGGATTTATCAGGAGATGTAAAAAATGTTGTTTTTAGGAACCCACAGCATGATTTCATGTGCATTTTTTTTCGTATTTATCCTCCATAAACATTTCAGTGTACCCAAGGGCACTTTTTCAGCTTTCCGTACTGTATTTGCACAAACGGCTTGAAAAAATTGCGCCTTTCATTTCATTAAGATCACCCCAGGTAGTATTTTAGAAAATTTATTCCCGAACTTTGAAAGCGAAAGAGGATTGATGGGTTATTGCCGGTTGTGGTGGTTAATTTTGATTAATGTAAAGAATGATGAAAAAAACAACTGTAAAATATAACTAGGGTCATCAACCAATAATTTGGAACGTAAGATTTCTGTAAAATTATATTCAAAAAACGAAAAATGTTTCAACAAGTTAATGTTTTTTCTAATGCGATTTGCGATACTTCGTAGCGGTACCACGGCAAAAACAAAATGTAGTTATTAATTGTATAATTTTTTTTTAATGTTGTTATATGTAAGGTACGCCCAAAAAGATATTTTAAATCAGATTTCCTGAGTTCGAATTATAAGGAAAATATCTAGTTTCTTCCATCTATTATTTTGTAAGCATTCATCAAGTCCCCTTGTGGTGGATCCACACAGCCCGGTGGCATGAGCGGCAATCGCAACATAACCGTCGGCCATGATGCCGCCGCGGCCGCCGTCAGCGGGGACACAGTTTTTGCGACTTTAAATTCAAGTACTAATGCCGTTCCTTTTTGTAGAGCAAAATGACTGATTTTCATCGGGACGACAGCGCAGTCCTATTATTGATTGAATATTTTTGTTTTCTGTATATGCGTCCAATTTCAACGAAAGTCAACTACTATTAGTGAATATCGATTCAGATACGCGCTTGCGCCTGCCGGCTGCATCTACTGGCTGCTTCTGTGGCGGTTTTGCTTAAGGTAAAGCCATGGCAGTGCCACCGGGGAGTGTGTGTCCACCATTAAAAGATATACATCTTATATCTACTATAAAATTTTCGGGAATCAAACAACGAATAGTGTTCAACTTAAATAATTTAAAATGATGTCTTAGCCAGATTTAAGTATTTAACGAGGAAACTGTCGTCCTGTAACGCAGTTAACTCTAGCTACGACAAGAAACAGAGATCTAACTTTTTTTCGTACCCGGTTTCTTCGGAAATAAACTTTTTATCTTTGTATCTTTGATATTGGTTCTACTAATATATCTGTTTTTCTTTAGTCAAGGAAGTACATAGTAACACTATGAAAACTAATTATATACTTGGCCTTCTCAATAGATAAAATAGATTTACGTATTGAGCAAGATTTATTATTTAAGGTTAGAATAGGTAGGTGAAAAGTTGGGTTTACACTAGAAAGAAAGCTTTAAACTTGACCCTATGCTGTGATACCTTTGTATTTTATGTGCGTTTTTTTTACTTAGGAAAAGCCAAATATACAACACACAACATACATAGTATAAAACACGGTGATATTTATAAAATGACTTCATTTTATGACAAAATGTATAAAATGAAAAAAAAAAAGGTTGGTTTTGCTGAAATGTTCAAATTACTTGGACTTTCCAAGAACATACATAATACAGGCAATTTCATAAAATTATGAAATCATACTATAATCAAAACACTCATGTGATTTCATGCTATTTGGGCATTAGGAATTTATGGAAGGATTTAACGCCCGGTGACTAATTATACACACTGTTATTGATGTCAATTTCGCACGCAATTACGACACCCACAATCATTTGGTACACTGAATTTACCAAGAATTTAAATGCATTCAATAATCCCACAAAATGCATCGTAACCTTCACAAGGATGGGATAATTTCTCTAAGAGAACTGTAAGTAAGCCTTGTATTTAGCTACATGAAATTTGAACGTACACGATTCTCGTAGTTTGGTAAACACACAAGCGACATTAAGTTCATCACTATAATGCTAACCAAGAAATTGCTGGGCCTAATCCTTCTTCAAGCACCAATCCTCACCAGTCCGTTTCCCACTGGTGTGGGCTTCATCCAATGTTGTTCCGACGTGTAATGCGATAAGCCGGCTTGCACGGATTCCTCTCACGTCCCCAAGCACATTTTCACATACGTTTCGATAAAACGATAACGCAAACGAGACACTACAACGTTTCTAGTGCTTTGATTTTACACATAAACAAGGTTTCATATAAAAGCATTGTTTTACAGATCTTTTCTGTACCTATTCAGTTTTGTGTTTGTGATTTGAGTTACATTTTTGCAGTTTTGTATTGATAAAAAGCTGCAAGGCAGTGACTGTGCTTTTGTCCTTTGTGTAGTAGCTTTGCTAGTAGATAATTCTGGTGTAGAATTTTTAATTCGGCCAAATGACCATATATATCATAACATGCATTTTGAAGCCTGTGTGGTGCAGTGGGAGAAGGTCTGCCTGAGACGCAGAAGATTAACAAATGTTTATAAGTTCTACAAATATTTGTCTCGGGTCTGGGTGTTTTTATGTATAACTTTACCAAAAAAAAAATGATATATAAGTGGTATATTTATTTATGTGATTCCCATAATGTTTCTTTATAATTTGCGGCTACAAATTAAACTGGATGATAGAGATAAATAAATTGATCCATCATCAATTTATTTATTTATGTAAGATTGATAGAATAATGCGCTGCTTGCTTTAGGCGATGCGGGATCGAGTCCTGTCTGGTTTCAAAATTTGTTCAATATTGAATGCCTATTTCTGTCGTAAAGCAGCATTGCTGTGTTCTGTTTGAAGGGCAAATGAAGCTCATCACCTTCATGCTTCAATTTGACAGGGCGCTGCATCGCAGGGTACGTTCCAAAGATGCAAGACCTACGACTCAATAATGTATTTGTTCATCTTCAAGTAGTATAAAAAATTTAAGAATTTGTAAGCATTTGTTACTGTAAATAAGCTACCGTTAGTAAAAGTTATCAGTATCATTTTAATAAGCCGAGTGGAGGATGCTAATATTACTAACGGTAGTTATATCGATAACTAACCAACGCCTTCTATTTGCGTTATAACTTCGCCTCCGTTAAATTGAGGGAGGAATAATTATTACCATGACACAAACTTCCTAAGGCCGGTATTACAATACAGTTAGTAATTTGTCCTGAAACGGGTGTGTTACGCAAAGTTACATAATAGTTACGTTGTTAAACTTATTAAGTAGTTAGTAAGTTAGGCTGAAGCTCTTATGACCAGAATACTGTGGTAATTGAATAAAAAAGAAAAGATACTGAGGGTTTTGTCACAAAAACGACGCAAGCCTGTACGACGTATGTTTGAAGCGACGCGATGACATAAAATTATTCCACTTTTTCGTTTTTTTACTCAGAATCACAAATCTATATGAAATCCAAATTATGATTTCCTAATTATTTTCCTCCGAAACGCTTGTTGCGTGGCTTACTTCAGAATTTTAGCCAATCATCTGTGTTAAGCAAAACTCCACCTAGTCATCACAACTTGGATCGGTGACTGTTTAGTGGTATCTAAATCTGATCGCTTGCGTGCTTGGGAAGATAGTTTAAGATATTGGTCTCGGTTATTTCAGTCGTGAAGCCAAGTCGGAGGCCTTGCAGCCTAAAAACTCCGCACCAGAGTTGGTTACTATCTTATACGAAGTACAAGAATATAACTTCCTAAAACAACCCATATGTATTTTATATTTCAAAATAATTGTATAATGTGCATTAGGATCTATAAGTGTTGAGCTCCATATTGATAGGTTTAGGTTGGAACCTTTGTTCTAATATCAGTCTGTCAGAACGTAATGTATGATGTTGAACGTAACCTTAGGATAACATGTTTCAGTAGTATACTGAAATTAGGTATTTTAGAGTAATTTATTAACGGACTTCCAAAAAGGAGAAGGTTCTCAATTCGTTTGGTTGTATTTTTTTAATTCTTTTTCGTTTATGATTCTTTTTCGGAAAGTATAGGTACACCCGTTTGGTCTTTATTAATATTTTTAAGAAAAAATACCTCTCTATCTTTGGAGTCTTTTTTATTAAATAATTTAAAACATGAGTTTAGCGTGTGCGTAACTAGAAGTGTCCTCGTCCACTCGTCATGAATTACGAAGCAGAAACGTGGACACTCACAGTACGGCTGATCCATCAGTTAAAGTCGCTCAGTGAGCTATGAGCTATGCTCTTAGTTTCTCTAAAGTATAAAATCCGCAACAAGACCATCGGACAGAGAAACAAAGTGGCCAAAAATAGCTCAGAGAATAAGCAAGCTGAAGTGGCAGTAGCCTTATCTGCCAAAAAATCGTCAACCATAGGGGTAAACGAGTTCTTGAGTGGGACCGCGTCTCGACAAACGTAGAGTAGAACGCCCTCCGGTTAGAGGGAGTGACGTTGGTAGAAGTTAGATGCGTCGAGTTAAGGACTAAGCAATCGCACTCATTGGGGGAGGTCCAGAAGTGGACTGCTATATGTTGAAGATGTATTAATTATTAATTTATTCCTATTAAATAAATAAATAAATAATAGATGATGAAATCTTACGGCCACTAGACTAAGTTAAAGGTGTTGTTAAATACATTATCTTATCTTATCTTAATAAAGAATTTTCTAATATATGTCTACATAATAAGCAGAGCGAAGCTCTTAAAAATCAAATTATCTAGCAGCAGAAATTCCATTACCATGTCTCCACCCCTCTGCAAACTAAAATAACACTCAGTAACATTTTTTTCCTAGATAGCTCCCAAGTTTTTGTTCATAACAACCCCGCTAGTTTCCCGCAAATTGCCCTCGCAAATGGCATAATTTATGCCCAAAGATATTTCCGAAGGCTGATTTTACTGCGACGTTTTTACCCCTAAAGGGGCACCTTGCCTCAGATCAAAAAGAAATTCCCCCATTACTTACGCCATTTTTCCAGTATCGGTCAACTTTATTGCATGTCCACTTTGTGTAAGTACTTCATAAATAGCCATCAGGCAATTACGGGCTATGCTAGAGTTACAAACGCATTTTCCACTCAGCGTAAACTTTTTCCACTTTTTCAAGCAAATGAGTTTGTAATACCGGCTCCGATATTATCACATTAGACTTTCTGCAGCCCGCACGCGAACGTTTGCGGTTTTAATATCCTAATGGTTTAGCTGCTTTAGTTTATAATGCGGTATTTGTAGGTATAGAGGCCAACTTTGGTGTTGCAGTATAAGTGTGAGAAACTTCTAATGTCTCTTGCTATTTATTAAAAGCGCCCCAGCACACGTAAAGTTTGGACCGCAGGAAACAGCACGCGCCATTCCAACCCACAGTCCGAAACGTACGTGTAGATGCTCGGGGCTGACAGTTCGATCTGGCATGTCGATGCGAAGGTAAATCTCACAGTTTTAACCGCGCATCACGTCAGTGATCAGTCCCAGATGCGCGGTCCGATCTTTACGCGCCATTAGCACGACAGTTTGACCAAACCATACAGATTGGACTGCGGTTGCTATACTCTAGCTTCTGCCCGCAGTTTTACTTGCATGGTACCTGGATAAAGAGTCTATGTATTAATGCATGTCACAAACCATGTATTCTAAATTTCATCCAAATCGAGTTATATGGGGACAAACACACCCTATTTTCAATAAAAAAAACTTATTTTACTAGTTGGTTCTGATATTTTTATCTCTCACTTTCAACCAAATAAAGCCTTAATCTCTTCCTAATTTATTTTGTACTACATATATACATTTACTCACTCAATATCCGTTCTCCTTGGTCTTAAAAAATATCCTATCGATAAATAATAGTGGATATCTAAACCTCCCAAATTGGATTAATTATTTACTTAATTATTAGTATTAATATAGGTACCGAGCTATGTTAAGCTCAGTAGTGTAGAAGGTAGTTACTTCATTTGATTATCCTTTAATACCTACATACATTAATTATTGATGTCAGTGTGAGTAATAAAAAAAAAATTTGTTCAAGTTGAATTGATCACATGAAATGATGTATTTTATACGGGGTGGCAAAAATTTTACAGCCACCTTTTTTGCAGCCACCTTTTCTTTTGTATTTATAAGGTTTTGTTTTGAGGAAACTAAAGGTTTATTTTGAAGATAAAAACAATTGCCATTTCAGAATTTTGATAAAATTTACAGTCAGCCTAGAAAATGACAATTTAAAAAAAAAAAACAAGTTTGTCTCAATGGACTCTATGTCCCGCGCGTGCGTGCGCGCGCGTGTGTCTGTGTGTGTGTGTGTTTGTATGTTTTCTGTGTGTGAATTGTTCGCATTTAACTCCATAACGGCCAAACGGATTAAGATGAAGAGAAAATTGGAATAAACATAGATTATAAATGTCCAGGATTAACACAATATCTAGAATACTATTTTTAAACTTATTGTTTTTATTAGTCTATGATACTTACCTACTTCTGACATCCATACTTTGCCCGGCAGGGTCTTCTTACCAAGTACATATCTAGTATTATAATAACCATAGTTTTTTCATTGCCCGCCATCATCGTAGTTTATTCTCTTTCATTGTTATCTTAAAGGGAGCGCAGAAATATAGAACAAACAATAGATAAAAGATTATTATCATAATAATACTTGTGAAAATCTCATTAACAGGAGCTATCTTGCGTTACTGTCTGAGTCTTCCTTTGTTCATAATGTTATCCAATCACGTTCGGTCGCCGTCTTAGACGAAAACAGCTAGGTCACTTTACACTCAGAAATACATTTTATAATATTGTCCCTAAAACCTTGTTGGGTTGGACTAGATACTCACATTGGACGTAATATCTGTTGCTAGGTGAAAACGGGTGCGTAGTTTTACGCACATGTCAGCTAGCGCAGTCCATTTCACTCGCAAATCGCTTTACATGCAATGTTGGAGGGAAATGTTCACAATATTAGCATCAAAGCAAACTTCTTATCAAGCCTTAAATACTCAACCGATTATTATGAAACTCAGACACGTGACAAGAAGTACAAAAAATGACAGGGTAATTTTCATCCAGAAAAACAATGTTCCTGAATGATAGAAAAATAACTTTTCACGCGAACGAAACGAAAAGGCTAGTAGTATAATAGGAAAATTACAAAGATTCTGACAAATTTGTTTGCACAATAGGCGAATAGCTGGCAACGAGGCAAGGAAATGTGGACATTATTACCACTACGGGACTTTTGGCATGATCTGTTTCAATCCGGAAGTAGGAAGTAGGTGTTGTGGCACTTGTATTTTCTGAATACTAGTGATAGAAACGGATATAAACATTTTATTTATAATTATTTACAATTATAAGTCATCAATTCAATAAACAATAAAATTAAAATTCATACAATAAAATTAAATAAAAGGAGTGAAAGTTAGTGTGGGGTCAACACTATGGATAGTAGTTTTTCAAACAAATACTTACAAAAAATTCCCTTACTTTTGCTATGGTTAGTAGTTTTTCAAACAAATACTTACTAAAATTTCCCCTAAACTATGAAAGTTAATTAATCTTACTTTAGTTCTTATAACTCAAACTCAAGCTACTCAAATTTTGTCTAGCTATTTATTTTTTTGGCAATAAATAAATATTGATATTCTATAACTCTTATATCATAGATAATATTCTATTACTTAAATCGTGTTTCGACCGCAAATTCTTGAAATCGTCTTCATTCAATAAGCGAGTTCAATGCGATCATTTTAGAAAATTGAAATTGTACAATAGGGGTTTGAATGAATTATTGCGGAAACATCAAACAAATTACTTTGTTCCACCTTGAACAAGCTTTTATGGTTACCTTGACCCTTTAAGGGTTTGAGTTGATCGACATTTCTCTAAAGAAACTGACTATTTAGCTACAAAAAAATGCGGCATAAAATTTTTGCACTTTTAGTATGTGCGTAAAAAAAGGACTTTACTAGGGGAGGCCTATGTCCAGCAGTGGACTGATATAGGCTGGTGGTGTTGGTGGTAGTGGTGGTAAAAAAATATTTTTGAAAATGTGGCCTTTATGGCTTAGTGGCATACCTTACGAGAGACCTACGTCCAGCAGAGGACTTCTATAGGTTGATGTAGATGATGATCCTTTAAGATGTAAGGTAGGGATAGAGTATACAACGTAATATAACTTGTTTGGTGGAGAAATCTGATCAGACACACAGATAAATAAATCAGGGTAGTAACTCAGACTAGTGATAACCATACTCCACCATAAATAAAATAATGCCTGGACTATCACAGCATCACGTAGCTTGCACCCTAGGCCGATCTGGTATTTATGGAACCACATGACTGATATATTACTTATATAATTTTTTTCTGTAATTACATACATATCATACTTAGAAAACACCCAGATTTCCGAGACCGATATCTGCAGAATATGCAAACATTGGTCCCCCGGCGGGAAATAAACCCGCGCGCTACAGAGGTTACCATGACTGATGAGTGACGACCATGCTCATCACCTTGACTGGTCAGTGACGATCATACTCCTCACATTGACTAGTCAGTGACGACCATGCTCATGACCTTGACTGGTCAGTGACGAGCTTGGCTTTCATGGCCTTTTTACTCCTAGTACATACTACCTATTCTTATTATGAGCTAGTTCTTTTCGGATTCACTTATATCGAGCTCCGTGCTCTTTCTTAACTTATTTATATATCTGAGTCCTGCTCTGGCATGGTATGGGCTTATCATATGGAGGGATGAAAGTCATTTTACTAAAATAGTGAGGAATATGAAGGTGACTGGATGCACGAATAGAGGGAGACCGAAGACGATATGGATGGATTTTGTGAAAGAGGATATGAGAAAGAAAGGAATGGAAACAGATGTGATGGCTGATATAAATCAGTGGAAAAAACATTATGTGCCAACCCCACCTAGGACAAGGGTAGGAGAATAATGATGATATCTGAGTACTGCTCTCAGATATTTGAAGAAAATAACTACACTAGCTTGCTGCTAATTAGCTAGGTGTGGATTTGCGGTGGGTTCGGAATTGGTCAACCCGTGGCATTACGTAATTTGTGGCTGTAAATCGAGGGCTCCCCATATTGCGACGGTACCACAAACACCTGAATATTGTAGTATTGTAGATAAATTGAAGGCAATTAAGTCTGCTCGTGTTGGTAATTAATGCTTTGTAAGTAGCAGTGTCATGTGGGTTGTAGTGGTTTCGTTTAATTTAGGTCATGATTTAATTTTTTCGACGAGATATGTAAGAAAAATTTAAGGAATTTCACCAGGGACCTGGGGATGGGCGTAAGGGGCGTAGAAGAGGTTTGAACCCCCATCTTTGGTACCCAAGCCAATTTCACCTGCACAGGTGCACCCTGAGAACTAGAAAACGGGGCTTTGGCAGCCGACTGTTTGTGGCACAGCACAGCCTAACACGAGCATAGCTAAATTCCCTGGCCGCCGATGGGCAGCAGCGTCGACGGTGCAAGAAGCTGTGTTCTGCGATCCCCAACCAGCTCACCCAGCGTGGGCATTTTGGGCATATCCCCTCTTATTAGGGGAGGCCTATATCCTCAGGTGTGGTGGAGGGGACGGGCAGCAGTTCTCACTACCTATCAAGCTTAATGATTTAGTACCATCAACCCTGGATCCTGGTAATGGGACCAATAGGAAAATGTTTCCGATGACGTCAATACTGGGACCTCCATTGTCCCGCGTATCGCGATTGTCAAACGTTGTGATAACAACAAAACTACCCAAAAAAGGAGCTTTAAACTGTATTACCTAAACTTTGCTTGATATAAATCGAAGTACCATTTGTAGATGTTGTGTAAAAAGCAAGTACATGATTAGGTACACTATTGCTTGGACATTGCTATTATCACGAATCCAACCGTCAAACGCAGTGATCAAAGAGTTATGATATTGGCTCGCGCTCAAAGATTTTTAGTCCCGACAATTTTATTATAAAAATAGGTTTCTTTTGCAATAAAATCTATTGGCTAAAAAAGAGTGAAGATAAAGAATAAATATTGCTCATTAACACAGCACTTCACTTTGGAATAATAAATATGAATAACTTTGATACCTTAATTTTACATTTCATTAATGAACTTTCAAATGAGGGGTGATGGGATAGAGATTTTTATAGAAATCTTTGGGGGAGACATTGCCCAACAGTGGGACGAAAAGGGATAAAAATTAATGATTGCTATACATTTAAAGATTGGTTACATGAAACTCAAAGCTACGTTTCAATGGCACAATGATAAATGTTCAAAATTTGGGTCGCATAGTTCTCAATGATAATGAGAATTTCATAACTCCAACAAACTTATTGAAGCAAACTATAATCTAGTCGTGTAGCTCGGCCGAGAATATTAGTTTTCCAAGAATTAGGAACCAATTAGGTCCACGCGAAGTTCGTTTCCAAGAAATTGGAATCGAAGAAGAGAAATATCGCTGGTAACAATATCCTAATCAGTATTCTACCTAGACGGTATTCGTCAAGGACTCTGAGGTAATATTTGTGAACCTAAACTAATTTTACTTAAAGCGAAATATAATTTTCAAACATTCAATATTAGTCGGGCTCAATACAAACGACAATCAAAAGAGCTATCAGCTTTCCGAAGTGAACTGATATAAATTTATTTGAGTAATGAGTCAAACGTTGTTTGATATTACCTGCAGCAAGACCGCTCTCTCTCCCGCTCGAAATGAGAGCGCTGCGATTTTATTGTAATGTCGTCATCATTATTCCATGGAGATGTAACAAAAAATTGCAGGATCAGAAAATATTGTGAAATACCGCAGTTGTTAGAGACCTCTGTAGCGCAGTGGGCGAAGGCCCACCGCGAGACTAAAAGTTTGTATGATTTGCAAATATTTGTCTCGGATCTGGGTGTTTACTATGTACAATATGTATCCACCATCACCACCATCATGAGCCTATAACAGTCCACTGCAGGACATAGGACTCCTCTAATGAACGCCATTGCGTCCTGTCCTCAGCTTGATCCAGCTTCTACCCGCAGCCTTTCTTAATAATAAGTTTATATTTACAAAAAAAAAGTATTTAAGTAGTTATCAGTCATGTGGTTTTCTTATTAAAAGCTCTGCTTAGTTTGAGGCTAGATGTGTGATAATGTCACTAAGTCATTTTTCTTGATTTTTATTGTCAGACACGGTTGGTCCGTAAAAATGACTTGGTACCGTGTCTACAAGAAAAATGACTTGGTACGTGCTTGAATTTTTTGCTTGGAAATACACTTAAATCTCCAAATCCAATGTGATGCATAATATTATTGCCTTTATCAGACTTTAGATAACCCAAATAACGTCTTTAAATTCTAGCACGCCGTAACGCGATGGCAGAAGCTGGGAATAGGTCATCTAGTTCTCGTCGTGGATAATTTGAATTCCTAATGTATCTATCTCTATCTATGTTTAGTCTCTGCCCAAAGGAATAGCAGCACTGAGGAGATCATACTATATTATAAAAGAAGTCTCACTTTGATAATAATGTATCAACAAAAAACGCCTACTTGCGAATGTCTGACTCGACCAAAATGCGCAATATCGAAACAATACTGAACGCATTACTCAATTTAATTGACAAAATTACTCAGCTTCCCTAATCGAAATACATTTCTAACAATATTGAATCCAAACACCGCGGGATAAAGTTTACAATAGGTTCAAACCAACTTGAAATGACATACGCCAGCAAAAACTTCGCTTTGTCTATGTCCTAGAGAATCACAAAGGTATTTGCTGTATTTGCCTTCATTCCCGAACGAAATGAAGAGAAATTCAAAGGAATTTTCAATTGAAATTGACAATTTAGTTAAATACCTTAGCTAACTTAATTGCGATTAAATCGGGTCATTCAGAAAATGGCGGTCTTGTTGCTTTTTGTGGAGGGGTTGTAAACTTTTATTTATGTGGTGATCGTTAATTATTATTCATTGTTAAAATCTAATCTATTTATTTAATTTATTTATTGAAAAAGGTATGTATAATGAAAACGATGAACGAAAACATCGTGAGGAGCACCATATGAAACAGTGCCAATAGTGTCGCGGAAACATACCTTTTCCATTATTTTTCTTACAGAAAATACTACATTGCAATAATAATTATATTCAAAATCAAGCTAATATATAAGCTATGATATTGAAATTTAAATATAATACAATTGATACTACTGCCATTTTGAATTTATTTAATGGAGTGGAAAGGTTTTAAAAGACCTTTATTTGTGGTGATTTAAAAATTAACCATAAGAAAAAGGCGAAATGATAAACAAACGAAACCCGTCAACTACTGAATAAGTATACCCTCGTCACTACAAAGCCAACAACCCCAACAACCCGTAATACACATGTCTTACTAATTAGGCACTACTTAAAAAGAAGGATCTTCTGACCCTTCATAATGTGTTGTGGAGTTGTCTATCTATTCCAATTTGCAGAAAAGTTTCTCTTTGGAAAAAATTAACCTACATATAAATGTTAATGTATAGATCCTCACATTTGTTATTATTTGTGTTTTTACTCGTTATGGTGACTATAAGGGTCAAACCTCCCTCTCACTCGCATTATTCAACATATTTGGAGATATAAAATCACTGAATGTAGTGCAAAATAGCAAACCTTCACGGCCTAGAAAATAATAATACAAAGGTTCAGCAATAATATCATTTTGATTATATCACGTTTTCTTACCGAAAAACTTTGGTGCAAGTTTTTTGGTAGGAAAACGTGTTGGGTTCAACATTATATTCTTGCTGAACCTTTGTATTGTTATTTTCTAGGCCGTGAAGGTTTACTATTTCGCATAACTACATTCAGTGATTTGATATCTTCAAAAATGTTGAATAGTGCGAGCAAGAGGGAGGTTTGACCCTTATAGTTGCCTTAAAAAACAAATGTTTTCTTAAAATGGGCTCAAATGGCCAATGGCGGGGCTGGGGTTATTGCTATTAATTTAACCTTGGCTGTCCTACTGCTGAACAAAGGCTTCCATGCCACTCTCCTCTCTTGCCGTTCTGGTGCAAGTTCTTGTCAATTAGTGGTGAACTCGGCCAGGTAGTCACACCAGCTCTTCTTTGGCCTAATGTATTGTTAGTAGGGATCCAGTTACTCACAATGTTGTAGTCATATTACATGACCCATACATAAACCTGACATCCTAAGGTACCATTAATAAATAAATGGTAACAGAATTTAGTCAACTCTTTAAGAAGCTGACTGATTGAAATCAACTCACAGCCTACCTTCTCCAAGAGACTTGAAAAATTGCAGAGTTTATCCCTTGCAATTATTTAAAAAACGTGATTTCATTCGTCAACCAAAGTGAACATCTAGAAGAAAAAACGACTTAATAAAATTCTTTCATCTAACCAGGTAATAAACTGAGGTCTAATATTTACCTAGTTCCTAAAGCCAGTATTCGCCACATCCTGATTAAACATTTCTAATTAAAAAGTTAATGCTCCTCATTCGCTCTCAGATTTTACACCTTCCTGCCTTTCATTACGAAAACAATGTACATTTTCTTTGTGCCCAGTCATTTTAGAATTAGCTGAAAAGAGTTCTAGGTTCGCAAATTAGTAAGAAGCTTTGTAGTGGGGACGTTAATTAAGCCATTTTTGTCTTTTGACTCGCTATCCTGGGTTAAACTTGTGTTTTAATGAAAATTTGGTGTAAGGTACTGGTAACAAAGCTGAACGTTATAACACAAATTGAATTTTGTTCCCAAAAAGCGGTCGCTTAACTAACTAGTTTAATTTTTTTTAGTTTAGTTGGAATTATTTACACTATGTTTGACCATTGATATATATTGTTACTATTGTTTGACGGCCTCTGTAGCGCAGTGGGCGAAAGTCCGCCTGAGACGCAGAAGGTTGCGGGTTCGATTCTCGCTGCGGAAATGTTTGCATGTTCTGTAGATATTTGTCTCGGGTCTGGGTATTTTCTATGTATGATAAGTATGTATTCACAAAAAAAAAATACATGTATAGTATATCAATCATGTTGTTCCCATAATACAGCTCTGGTTAGTTTGGGGCTACATGATGCTGTGTGATTACTTCCCGCATTATGTATTTAATTATGTTTACAGATCTCTCGCAAATATGCGGTAATTTTACATGGCAATTAAATTTGAAATTATGGAATAAAAATTATCATACTTAGTTGCTTTTGTATACGCAGATTAGTTGCATTTTCTATGTGATTGTACAGGAATTTCATTGGATAGACGTGAGCTCTTTTTTGTTATTGTTATTATTCCCACCTGATCTTAAGTGGTAACCATCACCTCAAACACGGTAATGCATCGTAAATCTCACATATAAGGAGGTGCCCTACAATGCAACGCCCTGCGTGCATCAACTTGATTCTTGAAGATGCCTTTATGTCTATAATTCCACACACTCCTTCAAACCAAAACACAATCAATGCTGCTTCACGGCAGGCGCGGTGGTTGTAGATTCCTCGACCAGCTCACCCCAAAACTCGCTATTCCTATTATATTTCTGTCTCCAGTATCAGCTAGCCACACGAAGTTGGTAACCGCCAGCAAGTTTGCGTTCGACAAAAGCGGGCGACTAAACGTCTCAAGTTGTCTTACGACTTTAAGTCGACAACCGAAGCTAGTCGTAGTGCTTCGACCGTTTTACAACTTGGCTGACTGCCAGGGATTATTAATAGCAGTAGTTATTGTTCTGTTTATTGTGCATTGGCTAAATAGTATCTAAGTTTGCTTCGGGAATTTAGCATGATAAATGGATAGGGTGTTTTTCATTGCAATGCATAGTAATAAATTTATATTCTGCGGCAATGTTTTCGGATTATAAATCAGTGAAGTTTGGCTTCAAGAAGTTGTTTAGGATTTGACTTAGTGTGACGTTTAGTTAAGTCAGCAAAATCCATTCGAACCTGAAATGCTTGACAGAATACTCAGTAGCAGAAAAAAACGAATGATTTGCAATTATTTGTTCCGCGACTTGGTATTTAGATTATAATACCTGAAATCCCAATATACGAGTAGCTCGTTCCTACACTTCTCAGCCAAGATAGTAGACTAACAATATTTTTTCATACATCAGTGACCACAATTTTCACACCCATTCAAAACAAAGGAATAATCTGATTGACAAAAAATTTGCTTTAAATAAAGTAGTCAAAATTTTGCCTTTAAAATATGTAAAGATTTTTTTTTATCCTCACTACGTCAGTACAATATTAACAAATTATAATGCAGACTACGCCCAAGTGTTAGATGAGTAGGGCTAATCAAAAACTCATACGTTTTATATCATTCTTAGCGTCCTGCACACGTAAAGTTCGGACCGCGGGAAACAGACGCGCCATTCCAACCCGCACTCTGAAACGTAAGTACGTGTACGCGTACGCGGGGCTAACAGTCCGATCTGGCATGTCGACGCGAAGGCAAATCTCACACTTTTAACCGCGCATCACGTCAGTGATCAGTCCCAGATGCGCGGTCCGATCTTTACGCGCCATTAGCACGACAGTTTGAACCGTAGATATCGGACTGCGGTTTGGAACGCAGTCCCGATGCGCTGTCCGATCTTTACGTGTGCAGGGCGCTATTATACATAAATATTTTGAGTATTGAAATCGCATTTAGAGACATCATCATCATCATTTCAGCTATTTTCGGCTCACTGCTGGGCATTTGTCTGTCTTTGATTTGACTATGTAGTTCGGTAACGTCACCCTAAAAACTATTAAGCATATAGTTTTTATTATATTTACACAACACTATCTTGTTATAACAGTACAAGCATCTGTCGTTTATTGACTTTACCGTTCGACAAGCGTATTCAATATCCATTACGTCCGCTATGCAAATTAATTTGGTCATTGTATTGCTTTGTTTGACCAACAAAGTGCTATAACAATAGCGGCAAAGGCTTTAGTTAGTGGTCATTATAGTAAGGTCGTGTCATCATCATCACATCACATCGACGGCCTCTGTGGCGCAGTGGGCGAAGGCCCGCTTGAGACGCAGAAGGTTGCGGGTTCGATTCCCGCTGCGAGACAAATGTTTGTACGTTCTGCAAATATTTGTTTCGGGTCTGGGTGTTTTCTATGTATACTAATTATGTATTTACAAATGAAAAAAAAATATCTATGTAGTTTATCTGTCATGTGGGGAACCACATGACAGATAAACAACAACAAATTGGAAAAATGGGTCAAACAGGAATATGGGAAATTGATTCAAACAGTGTGGGTATATAATATTAATATAATGTCAATACGCGTAGATGAGAGCGATTTCCCGAATGGCATAAAACACAGGAACCGGGAGGTCGAGTCTCTTTTTACGGTAAATTGAACTAAAAGGCTTTCAGTGGCAGACAGACGGATGCGGCGGACGCCGGACTTCCGGCTTTACGAGCTCAGACTTTATATGCACCAGTTTTTCTCTTGTTTTCTCTTATTTATTAAGCCTCCCTGATCTTTAAGTTATTAAATGACTTCAAACAAAATCGATTTCAGTTAGAATTTTCACTCTTTATTTCAGCTCAATGACGTAGTTTTTAACTGAAACTATAAAAAACTTTCATTGAAGGACTTTAACAATTAAAAAGATTTTACGTTAGTATAAATTCAACAAAATATCATTCATAAAAAAAGCATTTTATAAATTCTTGTCTAATGATCAAAATCGTTACGGTTATGTTCTCGTCAAAACAAGTTTCTTCGTAAAATTAACAAGATTTTAAAGGCAGCTTCCATTTAACTTTACCTAAGACTTTTGAACTCTGCCCGAGCCAGGTCGCCAACCTTTTAAGGATCACCTCATTCAGTATTTCTAGTTACTTGATTGGTTGATTACAAAGTTTGTAAAAAAAAGTTATGTGCTTACTTATCACTTGCATGAAAACACAACGCTCCATGGACATGAGCTCTCATAGCGTTTAAAGTTTATAATTCTCTAATTAAAACATGAATTTGGAAGTAAATTTGTTCAAGTGGTTCGATACTTATCATAATAATATTTTTTTGGTTCTTGTTATTTTCGGAGCACCCTAAGCATAATACAAGGTGTATTTGAATTTGTATGCTATCCTGAAAAGGCTAAATCCCTCAGATTTCTAATGGTAAATCTATTCCCGGAGATTAATAGCTTTTTAACCGACTTCAAAAGGAGGAGGTTCTCAATTCGTCGGAAACTTTTTTCGACTTTTGTTATGTATGTTCACTGATATCTCCGTCAATTGTGGACCGATTTTCAAAATTATAATTTTGTTTAAAAGAGTATATTTTACAGGTGGTCCCATATGATTTGATTTGCGAGGGATTGTTACTTTTCCCGGAAAACTCAAAAAACCTCATCTTCACTTGTAATTTTCGCCCTATGATCACCGATAACTCCGTCATTTGTGAACCGATTTTCAAAATTCTTTAGGGCAAGAAGTTAGAAGTGATTTATTTGAAGTCGGTTTTTTTTTAAGCAGGAGCTTTACTACTACTACGACGTACTATCTCATGTATTTCAGTAAAATTATATTACCTGAGATAGTACTAAAACAGTTGATTTTGTTAAACTTTGTCCTTGATTTATTGATGATGTTTATTGTACCTCAGCCTTAATTTTATAGATGCCGCATTCATCAAATAGAAAATTAAGTTATATGAAACATTTTGAATCACATACTTTTATTTGAGATTCTCGTAACCACTATGGTCTAAATCACCCTCTATCAAGATACCATAGGAGTTCAAATACACCAGGGTGTATACCTCTATTTACCCTTCTTTATCTATTACTTTATTTTATGGTTGCTCTAGCTGAATAAAAACTTCTTTTCTGTTTTGCATTCACAAAAAACAAAACTCTGGTGGATACCGACTATAAATAAACGAACAAAACAGTCGTAAATATGTATGAACAATAATAGATCCATTACGAGCGAGCGGAGTGCGCACTTATACGCCATGAAAGGCTATGAATTGAACCAGTAACACTTCATTTCTTCTGGCTCACAATACCAAATACTAAATAATAAATTGTGACACACGGTAAGCAACGATTCAGATAAAAAACACTAACAAACAAGAAGCACCTCTTTTTTTTAAACGGTTTTATTTAGCTTGACCCTTTGAAAAATATAATTAGGCATCTATTTTCAAGATAATTGAAACCTGGTGCACAAGTCACGGTTTATCAGTTAATCCAACAAGAATGGAACTAATATTGTTCTCATACAAAAGGAACGTGAACAACCTTAGACTTCCCAAACTATTGAATACTGAAATAACAGTTACAAATGAATTCAAATAACTTGGAGACATACTAGACCACAAACTACTATGGAACAAGCATCTTGACTACAAACTACAAAGAGCGTGTACAACCTTCTTCAGCAGTAGAATGCTGGGGAAAACATGGGGGTTGTCACCTAAGATAACCATGTGGCATGTAGCCATAATAAGACGGACACTAACATACCGAGCTATCGTATGGTGGACTAGAACTGAGCTAAACACTGTCATCACCAAGTTACAACGTTTTCAGAACTTCTGTGCTTCTGGGCGGAGTTAGGCTGGCTAAGTATTGAACCAGATCTCCCACACGCACAATGGACCAACTAGAGTTTAATTTCGCAAAATGGAGTTCCATTTACATATTATAATTAGGCCAATCTTAGTACCACTCATTGCATTCTCCCCATTAATTAAGATTGATCAAGCTGATCAATGCCTTAGGGTATTGATCAGCTATCTGAGGTATTAAAACTAAGATAGCTAAAATTAACATTAGCATTTTCAACATTTTTTATTTATAACCGTTAGAAATTAAAAATGTTTCATTCTATGTTTACATGCTTTTACGCACTGAGCAGTGTGTCCAAGGCTCCAAGCCATAACACTTCATTTCTTCAGCTCACTATACAAAACGGCAAAATTATGTGTCTGTTTGTATGGAAGTGATGTGGAGGCGTTTCGGGGATATCGCTGTTCACGGCTCATAAAGCATAATGTACCATGTAGTCCACAAATTATGCACCAAGTACCAAGCACGACTATGTGACGTGGTTCCTTTCGCTAAAGGTACGTACCAAATAATTACAATATTTTACTGATAGTTTCAAAAATTGGACAAAAGTTGTAAAGCTATAAAAAAATATTATTCTAGGCGCAAAACATACATGGCTTTATTTATAAAAATCTGCCAAAAGCAATGCAATGCTATAAAGTTTTGCTATTTCTCACAAAGGATAACTTTAATCAATGGTTAAATTTAAGTAGCGTTTATTTATAAGAATAGGGATACAAACGCTACTTCAATTAAGTTATGATTGTGGCGAGACCTTAAAAGTCACTTACAATTCTACTCTAGGATTCTCTCCTGTGTTGTGAGTATCGGGAACCACGAGTATTTTTTATTTATACCACAAAGAAGAAATCAAATCTTTCTGACCTAAGCCACAATAAAAATATTTCTACAGATTGTTCTCTAAATGGGAAAATCAGAGTCGTAATAGCAAATAAAGTTTTTTTCTTCTCGCAACTTTCTGAACAAAAACGAAGATAAAGTTAGTAAGCAAGCTTATATTTAAGACGCGACTTGTTTTTGTTTCAGTATGCCTACGACTGTATTTTCCCAGGAAGGAGTTTCACTTCACGATTTAAAAAAAAATGTGCCTGGCTCATGGTCGGCTCTGACGTAATAAGTGCTCCTACTAGACAGTAGAGTTACTCCAGAAGCTTGATCACGAAGACTAAGAGGGAAAAAGTATTACTGTAGACGTCAAATATTGGCCAACCAGAACGTTAAGATTCAAAATAACGCTTTATATTTTTCGGCCAATATTTTTCTTTATGCATAAAAGACAGGTTGAAACATTGGTGATCGCCGTACAGCTGGGACTCAGCTCACGGGGATTACCCCATCTAAATTAACTCATATATGATATTCTATAGCGGTCGTATATAGCAAAATAGCACCATCTGAGATCACTGCTGAAAGGCTGGCCGTGATAGTCTCCCATTAAAATGTTATTCCCCTTGTAGTATCTGCTTAAAAAGAAACTTCTATTTAAGCGGAAAAAGTTGCGGCTATTTCACTCGTTCTAATGGCTGAAAGTCCAACTTATAAAAAAGTCTAGCAGCGGCTAAGTATATAATAATTATACTCAGCCCCTGCGCCAATGAGATCGTCACTTTACTTTGTCTTTGAACTAGTCTAGACAATTACTTAATGGCATTTGAATAATGTAGTCCGATCTAATTATTTATTCCTAGATTTCTCTCGTGAATCCATTTCTTTCACAAATATTAATTTATAGTAACAAGTTCTCGTGAATACTAGAAAGCTCGCTGTTTTGAGGCGCGCCATTACGACGCTCGACGTAATGAGAAAGCGATTTTTAAACTTTCAAAAAATTGAATATGTATTTGTTTTCTTCTATGTGAATTATATAGCCATTCTAGTTAAAGTTTTTTTGTGGTTTGTAAAAACTGCGCGGACATGGTTTTGTAGACTAGGCTAGTAAATATAATTGGGGGTAAGTCTCATAAAGTCGCGTCCTACAATGTGTCTAGCTTAAATCGTGCGGAAATAGTGCATTGTGTTCGTATTAAGTGAGAATAGATGCCGTCCCGAGCGACAAAAGCATCTGCACTGTTTATGGAAACGTTGAACTATGTTTGATGGATAGTGCAATTACTCCTTCGGGAGAATAATATGAGCAGTTGCATTTCCTTAGCTAATATCATACTGAATTCAAAATATTGCATAGTGTTATGATTTAATTTACGTCTGTGACTACCAGTTGTGTATCTTCATGGTTCTCATACATAATTCTACATTGTATCTTTAAATCAACACTCAGAGAAGTATATAAAAAAATATGTGTTTTAATTATAATGTTAAACCCATTTTTTTTAAACAATACGTAGAAATAGCTGGCAAGAGTTCAATGTGTTCACCTTATTAGGCTTGTTAGATTTATTTAAAATAATTTTAGTTATATATATTTATCTTGGCAAAATATAAAATGAGAACTTTTAAGAAATTTTAGCAATGCAATACATTATTTGCGATTCTATGATCCCTTGAGCATTGCCTTAGCCCTATCACATTGATTGTACACTGCACCCCTTGAGTGGCTCCGGTAGTTTAGTCGGCCATTCCAGGCTTTAGGCGAGCCAACTTAAGTACCTACGATTGTTTACAGGCATGAAAATTTAAAATATGTAAGAGGCGAAGTAATTTTTCACTTTGAAAAATCGAAATACGAACGCAAATTAAAGTTTACGTTCCACTGCACACTACTAATTAATATTTCACTGAAATGAGAATTTATTTCCAGCCATGAATAAAATTTTGTAATATTTTTCAGTCACAATAATTACTAGCTTCACTATACTTTTGATGTATGATTGGTTGGGTAGTAGAACTATTCTATACAGTTATATTATGTACCATCAATCGATCATTAGTATATTAATAATGAAATACTAACCTCGTAATCTTTTTCACCCATTACCATCTTATACTTAATCTTCAATCCTCACAAGAGAAAACATTAAGTAGATTCGACTTCTGTGACGCTTCAAAGCGTGCTCTTTACGCCTTGAAACGTCACAGAAGTACATATCATCATCATCATCGCTAACGTTAATCTGTAGTTTGTTCCCACTCAACTCCGTAACGGCTAAACGGATTTGGATGAGACTTGGAATATAAATTATACATAGTCTATGATCTGAATTAACACATAGGCTTTTATCTCCGCACTACGTGAGCCAAGCAAAATTTAGTTTGACTAAAACACTCCAACATACTAGTAAAAAGGTAAAAAGGTGAAAAAAATATAGCACAAATGAACCAATTGCCATTTCTAGTGCAACTAATTGGACTTTTCCAGAAGCTTTTTCTCTTCGATTTGTAGAGGCCCCGGGGATTTTCAGCTAATACGGCGCTCTGAAATAGCCGAATCAGGCCAAAATCACTAGGTTGCAGGACTTCCAGGCCAGTCGCCGATTACCGTTCGTTTTGGCAGATTTGTTTTATATGCCATCCAATAAACCATGTATTTTGCGAAGAGTTTGTTAATAAGAATATTGGTTTTTAGGTACAGTGTTATTTTGGTAAAAACAAATCTTCCTGTTTTTATGTGCATAATATACGGCGAGGCTAACGAGCACTTTGCATAAATGATTAAAATAATCATACAAATCTTTATACCATGACGTCATCAGCCCAACCATTTGACAATTACAAAGTGTCGCTAAACTTTTTGTCTTAATTTTTTCCGTCCAGCCCCCTTTCGCAACGCGCGATAAGGAACTTCGTTCCAATATGTTTATCAGTCTGTGTTCATAGTAAAGGCTCTTCTTCGTTTGGAATCAGTTCACCGTATGTGAGATGTCCCGTATTTTTATTTTTGTTGATTTATTCCATATTTATTATTCTTTTTGAAAGTAAACCCATAGGTTTGTCAGTTTCACACTTATTGACCCTGACTATTCTATGGGTACGGACGACTACGCTGGAGGATGATTAGTATCTAAATGTGATGATTCTAATAATTCTAATAACACTTTAGTATCTAAATGTTTTAGACTGCTAGGTTTTGTTTTACGTAACACTAGAGATTTTAAACGCCCTGAGACTAAAATAAAACTTTACGAGGCATTGTTCCGCCCAATAATGGAATATCGTTCAACTATATGGAATCCTAAAGTCCTACAGTCTAAGTATTGCCGCACCATCTCGGCCACCCAGAATAAAAGCCTACAGCTTGTTTAGTTGGCCTTACTCGAGAACAAACCTTGGTCAGCACTCAGTTATGCCAAGACTCTGTAGGCTCTATAATTCTCGGTCAAAATCTAGCCAATTGGACATAACTGATCCCCTGTCTAAATTCTAGAAACAGCTACAAGAACTACTACACTAGTACATAATATGTAAATCAATATTTTTACGTACTATATTTTGGACTTTCTTTCTTCTTTATATTTTAAAAATGCATGTATACAATGTCATAATATATCTATGTATCTATTTTCGATCCTTATCTTTTTTATCTGTTAATCTACTTTTCATGCTTTATACTCCCTACCTTTTTATAATTTAATACCTGACTGACACATTTTTGGATTGTTACCAACTACACTTTTATATTTAGTTTTAAGTTACTAGATTGCTTATTAATTAATTGTTATTGTGTGTTTTCTAACCAACCTAGGTATAGAATTTACTCTGTTGTCTTGTTGCTTATAATGCGCATGCTGTGATACCCTTTAATTACGGGTGCACTGAGACTTTTATCCTTTTACATGTTGTGTGTGTGTGGTGTTAACCGGTGTTGGGTGTCCTTATAAAAAAAAAAAAATAGATGCTGGGCAAGCCTACTCCATCTCACCATGTACCAGGCCCTACAGCGTCCCAGTCAGTGAGTAAAAAGTTACCACCACACCACCACCACACCAGCACATATTAGTCCACTGCTGGACATAGGCCTCCCCTAGTAAAGGGGGATATGACCATAATCCCCACGCTGGGCATGCGGGTTGGGGATCGCAGGGCACAACTTCTAGCACCGCTGACGCTGCTGCCCGTCAGTGGCCATGGGATTTAGCTGTGCCGGTGTTAGGCTGCGCTATGCCGCACTAAAAAAGTTACCACTTGACGTGTATACACGTAAATCATGTAGAATAGATACAAAAGATATTTTTTAGGTTTGTTCGTTTAGATCTGCCAATTTTATAAGCATATCATCTCTTGTTACGAAATAAATAAATAAATTATTAATGAATTGTGATTTTGGAAGTAGTCGAAATTTTAAGATGGCTTGTAGAATTAGCAAGCTAAAGTGGCAGTGGGCCAGCCATATTTGCCAAAGAACCCATAACCGTAGGGTAAAACGAGATCTTGAGTAGGGACCATGGCTCGGCAAACGAGGTGTTGGACATCCTCCAGCCAGTTGTAGTGACTATTTGCGAAAGGCTACTGGTTGAAACTGGATGCATCGAGCTGAGGACAGGGCGCATTGGCGCTCATTAGGGGAGGCCAATGTCCAGGCATTGAACTGCTATAATGATGATCATCATCATCATCATCATCAGCCTATAGCAGTCTACTGCTGGACATAGGCCTCCCCTAATGAGCGCCATTGCGCCCTGTTCTGAGCTCGACGCATCCAGCTTCTATACACGTAATACACGTATATACACGTAAATCATGTAGAATAGATACAAAAGATATTTTTTAGGTTTGTTCGTTTAGATCTGCCAATTTTATAAGCATATCATCTCTTGTTACGAAATAAATAAATATATTATTAATGAATTGTGATTTTGGAAGTAGTCGAAATTTTAAGATGGCTTGTAGAATTAGCAAGCTAAAGTGGCAGTGGGCCAGCCATATTTGCCAAAGAACCCATAACCGTAGGGTAAAACGAGATCTTGAGTAGGGACCATGGCTCGGCAAACGAGGTGTTGGACATCCTCCAGCCAGTTGTAGTGACTATTTGCGAAAGGCTACTGGTTGAAACTGGATGCATCGAGCTGAGGACAGGGCGCATTGGCGCTCATTAGGGGAGGCCAATGTCCAGGCATTGAACTGCTATAATGATGATCATCATCATCATCATCATCAGCCTATAGCAGTCTACTGCTGGACATAGGCCTCCCCTAATGAGCGCCATTGCGCCCTGTCCTCAGCTCGATGCATCCAGTTTCTACCAGCAGCCTTTCGCAAATCATCACTCCACCTGGCCGGAGGGCGTTCTACACTACGTTTGCCTAGCCGCGGTCTCCACTCAAGAACTCGTTTGCCCCAGCGGTTGTCGGTTCTTCGGCAGATATGGCCAGCCCACTGCCACTTCAGCTTACTTATTCTCTGAGCTATGTCGACAACTTTAGTTCTATGTCGGATAGTCTCGTTGCGGATTCTATCCTTCAGAGAAACTCCGAGCATAGCTCGTTCCATAGCTCGCTGAGCGACTTTAAACTGGTGGACTAGCCGTACTGTGAGTGTCCACGTTTCGGCTCCGCATGTCATGACGGGTAGGACGCACTGATTGAAAACTTTCGTTTTCAAACATTGCGGTATGGGTGACGAGAAAACTCGACGTAGTTTTCCAAATGCTGCCCAACCCAGCTGAATCCTCCTCTTGGCCAGGAGGCCAAGAGGAGGAAGTTGTTTCTAAGTTGTTTCTACCCAACTGCAATATCTGCCCGAGGTATGTATACTCCGAAACAACTTCAAGAAGGTGTCCATTAACGACAACAGGACTCGGATCAATTAATATAATAATGATGATGATAATTATGAATAAATTCTGAAGGTTTTCATAAAAAAAATATACTGTATAAGTAAAAACTAACATAGGGTACTTTCTCTCAGAGCAGGAAAGGAAGTTACTCTCACGCTTGCACATAAACTTTGGGATATGACGTTATTTTTATTCCGAGGTTACGCAATAAATCTGCGAAAACATTCGGCTTAGGAGTCTAGAGGATACTTTATAACAGTAAAATATTTTTATACGTAGCAAACTCTTGCCGGTAAAATATGGTAATGCATTGCCAAGTCCTTGGTAATACGGTACATTGCACTTTTGCTAAGTGCTTTTAACCACTTGGGGGTTCTTTCAACGGATTAAAATGGAAAATCGCTCGATTGGTGAATACAACTTTGTCGTGTGCAATAGTGGATAATATTTTGAAAACGTTATACTCTTGGGCTCATAAAACGCAGTGCTGAGTGTCTTCTGTGTACTCGCGAACACTTTATTTAATGGAATCGATGGATTGTACTATTAGGTATAGGCCCCACTTGTCTGACCTGGCTCGGGCATGGCACGGGCGCTTTCCTATTCCATTCAAATTTAATACAAAATTCATGGAAATAAAGCACAATTTAGCTCGGACCACTTCGCGTCATAAGCACGTCCGATCAACGACATACCATGTGTCCTAAATTGTGCTTTATTTCCATGCATTTTGTATGAAATTTGAATGGAATAAGAAACCGCCAGTGCCTTGTCTGCGCCCGACGCTAGTCACATTCATCGGGCACGGACGTGGCGCGGACATGGCACAGGCGGTTTCCTATTCCATTCAAATTTCATACAAAATGCATGGAAATAAAGCACAATTTAGGCCACACGGTATATCGTTGCTCGGACGTATGACGCGCCATTTCGGCGCCCGCGCCCGATCGCCGCCAGATGGGCGTCCGATGGCCGCCAGATCGTAGTATGTACTTGCTTGCGACATACGTCTGTTAGTGATGTAAAAATGCGTGACGAATGACGATATCGAATTTAATATTGAATTTTGTGAATTGATTGTAAATGCAACGCTTTATGATCATTGTCGTTCCGATTATTGTAACTGAAATGTTCAAGATAAATTGTGGCTGGAAATCGGAAAGAGATTAAACTAAACCGGTATCAAGATTTTTTTATGTAATACCCATGGTAATACTAGCTGATCCTTGTGCAAATTCGTTTGCGCGTATTTTCTTCATCTGTATCAGGGCCCGATTTGGTAACCCGATGAAGAGGTTTTCGGCAGGGTTTTTCCAAAAGTTTAGTTAACCCTCTCCGTATGGGTTTACACTATTATTTGATGGGATAAACCATTCAAAACCCTTTTGATTAGGTTACCTGATCATGAGGGTTATCAATAGTATTGGATTTTGGTATTATTCCAAAACCCATTCCTTAGGGTTACCCTTTTTATCATTGTAACACGGGTTATACGTGGGTTATAGGAGATAAAGGAGAAAAAACATTCGGTCAAAAGATGAAAATTAATTGCGGTAATTGTGTTCTAAGCATTAAGGGCGGAAATGCAGACTACTAATTGTTTTTATTACGCAATAATAATTATATTATAATAAAATTGGAATAAATTTTCAATGACAGCTGTCAAACTTAAATCGACCATATCTCGAGAACTACTCATCTTAGACTTGCCTTTACTAGCTCAAATGATAGCTATTGACAAGACCTTAATTTTCGATGACAGCTGTCAAATTTAAATCGACCATATCTCGAGAACTACTTATCTTAGACTTGCCTTTACTAGCTCAAATGATTGCTATTGACATGAACTTAATTTTCGATGACAGCTGTCAAATTTAAATCGACCATATCTCGAGAACTACTTATCTTAGACTTGCCTTTACTAGCTCAAATGATTGCTATTGACATGAACTTAATTTTCGATGACAGCTGTCAAACTTAAATCGACCATATCTCGAGAACTACTCATCTTAGACTTGCCTTTACTAGCTCAAATGATAGCTATTGACAAGACCTTAATCGATGACAGCTGTCAAACTTAAATCGACCATATCTCGAGAACTACTTATCTTAGACTTGCCTTTACTAGCTCAAATGATTGCTATTGACATGAACTTAATTTTCGTTGACAGCTGTCAAACTTAAATCGACCATATCTCGAGAACTACTTATCTTAGACTTGCCTTTACTAGCTCAAATGATTTCTATTGACATGAACTTAATTTTCGATGACAGCTGTCAAACTTAAATTGACCATATCTCGAGAACTACTCATCTTAGACTTGCCTTTACTAGCTCAAATGATAGCTATTGACAAGACCTTAATTTTCGATGACAGCTGTCAAACTTAAATCGACCATATCTCGAGAACTACTTATCTTAGACTTGCCTTTACTAGCTCAAATGATTGCTATTGACATGAACTTAATTTTCGATGACAGCTGTCAAATTTAAATCGACCATATCTCGAGAACTACTTATCTTAGACTTGCCTTTACTAGCTCAAATGATTGCTATTGACATGAACTTAATTTTCGATGACAGCTGTCAAATTTAAATCGACCATATCTCGAGAACTACTTATCTTAGACTTGCCTTTACTAGCTCAAATGATTGCTATTGACATGAACTTAATTTTCGATGACAGCTGTCAAATTTAAATCGACCATATCTCGAGAACTACTTATCTTAGACTTGCCTTTACTAGCTCAAATGATTGCTATTGACATGAACTTAATTTTCGTTGACAGCTGTCAAACTTAAATCGACCATATCTCGAGAACTACTTATCTTAGACTTGCCTTTACTAGCTCAAATGATTGCTATTGACATGAACTTAATTTTCGATGACAGCTGTCAAACTTAAATTGACCATATCTCGAGAACTACTCATCTTAGACTTGCCTTTACTAGCTCAAATGATAGCTATTGACAAGACCTTAATTTTCGATGACAGCTGTCAAACTTAAATTGACCATATCTCGAGAACTACTCATCCTAGACTTGCTTTTACTAGCTCAAATGATTGCTATTGACATGAATTTAATTTTCGATGACAGCTGTCAAACTTAAATCGACCATATCTCGAGAACTACTCATCCTAGACTTGCCGTTACTAGCTCACATGATAGCTATTGTTAAGATCTTAATTTTCGATGACAGTTTTTAGTTTGACAGCTGTCATCGAAAATTAAGATTTTATTAGTAGCTATCATTTGAGCTAGTAATGGCAAGTCTAGGATGAGTACTTCTCGAGATATGGCAAATTCAAGTTTGACATATGTCATTAAAAATAAAGATCTTGTCGTTAGCTATCTTTTGAGCAATTAACGGCTAGTCTAGGATGAGTAGTTCCAGAGATATAACCATTTACAGATGAATTTGTAGAATGAATTTCGAGTGGAGCTTTGAGTTGAGTTGAGTGTGATAGTGACAGTGACAATCCAAAATTATTATTCAAAATAGTTTTGAAGGTCATATTTTTTCTTTTTAACACGTTGACTGCGGGTCTCGGACATAACGCTTTACAAAATGCTCATTATGTGTACTGTTAACTTTGCCTAATAAATACAATAAAAATAAAAAATAACGCTACGCAGAGTACTCTGCGATGATGCTCTATGAAAACTGACTGAAACACATTTTTTTCTTTTTAACATGTTGGCTGCGGGCCTCAGTCATGACATAACTGATGACTTATGAAAACTGAAACACCATTTTTTTTTCTTTTTAATATGTTGACTGCGGGTCTCGTATATGACAACGCATACTCTGTGATGATGACCAATGAAAACTGACTGAAACACAGCACTTTTCTTATGTTTTCAAAACTTTTCTTTAATGCAGTGACGCTCTTCCTTCAACCAAATAAAGCGATCCGAACTAATACCTAATGATTGATGACATAAATCAAGAGTCAAAATCTAAATTCCCCCACCCAGTGTCAGGCGTAATGATAAACATTGTGTAACATTCAAAAAAACCTATCAAAAGGACTATAGACTATATATAAAGACTATATTCATTCGTTTAACCTCATAAGAGGGTAACCCTATCGACTGAAAACCAAAAGGAACGGGTTACACTTTCGCTTGTGTTATGAAGGAGGAATAAAGGAGAAGGGAAAGGAGAATACCCAAACGAAAGGGTAATCCCGTCAACTGTATAACCCAATGAAGGGGTTTCACTTTCGAAGCAACTAGCTCGAAATCGGGGTTGTACGGGCCCTGATCTGTATATTAATTAATTGTATCCACGAGAGCAAGAGCATCTTCGTCTTCTGAGGATGACATGCTGACACATCGATAACGGACAACAGACTGCACTACACTTGTGCCTCTGTCACGTCATTTCTGCGTCATGTCCGAGCCATGTCCGCGCCATGCCCGTGCCATGTCCTCGCCACGTCCGTGCCACGTCCGCGCCATGTCCGCGCCATGTCCTTGCCCGATATGTGTGACCTGGGCCTTAGAGTACTAAAAATGTTGGCTAGGATTTCAAAGTTTTCAATTACTATAAACGTTATCAAGGCCCAATAATTATTGTTACTTACCCATTTTAAAAAAAAAAGGAGGAGGTTCGTAATTCAGTTGTATGTTTTTTTATGATAACAATTATTATCACAATGGAGTAATGATGGAGATATTAGTTGACAAGTAAAAATTCATGTTACCACACCAACCACACCAGCCTATATCAGTCCACTGCTGGACATAGGCCTCCCCTAATAAAGGGGGATATACCCATAATCCCCACGCTTGGCATGCGGGTTGGGGATCGCAGGGCATAGCTTCTCGCACCACCGACGCTGCTGCCCATTGGTGGCCAGGGGATTTAGATGTGCCGATGTAGGCTGTGCTATGCCGCAATCATCCGGTCGCCAGAGCCCCGTTCGTTGTTTAGCAGGGTGCACCACGTGCAGGTGAGGTTGGCTTGGGTTCCGAAGATGGGGGTTGGAACCCCGTACACCCCGTTAACTTCTACAGCTGATAATGAATCTTACTTACCTAAAAATTATACGAGTAAACAAATAAAACACATTTTTTTTCGTTCAAAATATATGTTTAACTCATCTACATTTTTAAAAGTTACTTCTAAATGATGATGACACACAGACCACGTTTTTCTGGCCTCGTGTTACCAGCAATTAGTATTCTGTGTCTGTACGAGAGACTAATTGGATTGTTAGTAAAATTGACACGCAAATACAACAGCGAACGCTTCATTTAGCTGGTCTATATTTTGTAGAAAAATGGGTTAGTTGTTTTATTTGAGTACGTGCTCGTTATCATCTAACTGGAAGATGAAAACAGTACATGGAAAAGCTTGTGATTATGGATGGAATAAGGTCAAAAAAACTACTACTGCTTATACCTAGCTGTAGTGTTTAGCGTACTCTTGATACCTACTTCATTGTTCTTAGGAAAATTGGCTGTTTGAATTGACTACTTAAGCATATCAAAGCATATACTTGCTTCGCGAGGCTGTGCTTTGCTTTGTGACTGCAGGCCTCTGACACAGCGCGAAACATATTCCGGAACATATCCTGCAGGATGTGGACAGTTCTGTTTTCAGCATTCCAACGCATACCATCAGAAAATATCTATTAAACAAACGTCGGACGCTCGCCGCAAGGCGTTCCCTTGATACAAAATGTTCTAGCACCCGCCAGGCACCAGACACGGTCATCATTTTCCTGCCCTTGTCCCTCGCTAGGCGGGGTCAGCACAACATGTTTTTTATCTTCCTTTTAATCTGTATCCACTCATTTCATTCTCATATCCTCTTTTACACACTCCATCCATCTTTTCTTCGGCCCTCTATTCGTGCATTCATTCACCTTCATATTCATCACTCTTTAAGTCACATGACTTTCATCCCTCCTCATGAAATGCCCATACCATGCCAGTCTCACGTAGTCAATTATTAGTTAATTTAAAGAAATGAAACAATGAATTAATTTACTGAAACAGTAAAGTGCCTCGTGAAGCAAGATTAATTTACTATTTATTATAATTAACGCTATGGTACAGATATTTCCCAGATCCGGAAGTCCAATATTTGTGAATAATATCAATTTATCGGACAGACGTTTTATAAACCGTCTATGGCCGCCTTAAGCCATGTCAAAGGTCTTCGAGCTGCAGCGAGGATTTGACGTTAAAAGTTTTAAAGTACACAGGCAAAGTCAAGCATGCTACGGGTGTAATAACAAAATATTGGAGTAAAAACAATTTCAACCGTCAAAAACAAAGATCCAACTTAATGTTTTCAACTTTCTTTTGAGTTACCATCGATGTCTTCAAAGAAAACCTTTTCATACGGTCAGAAAATAATAACCGCGTTCATTCTATTTGTAAAATTGAGATAAATTTCTTTCGGTTTCATTTCTTTGAAGTGTATACTTGTGGAAACATAAATCTTAAAGATATCCTTCCATTCTATCGATTATATTATACTAGCGGTTTAATTCGTGGTACTAGGAATTAGTTCTTATTCGTAAAAGTAATGTCTGTTATAAAACTTATTATTTAAATATATGATTATTTAGATGACTAACAAAGCTTGAGTTGAAACTTTTTCCAACTTCCTCAAAAACAGTGTAGGTAATAGGAATAGAGATCGTAATAAGGACAATAAAAGGCAAACAGAATTGAACATGTCAGGTCATGGACTAAACGGTCCCTCCTGAGAATAACCCGAATTTTCTTATATCAATCAAGGTTTGATTCATGATTTTATTGAGTGACTGTTTTTTTTTACATAGTCGTAAAATGTTAAATTATTTCTTTCTTTATCCTACAAAGAGAATCATGTGGGGTACAAATGAACCTTCTGGGTATTATTAATTAAAACTTCATTTAATTTGCTAAAAGGTATAATGAGGTACTCAAAAATAACATTTATTATTTTTATAACACACATTCTGATAACCTGAATTGTTCCCTAAATTGCCATGAGGTGTCCAATACTGCCACATTAAACGCGGTAATTTTACGTCCAAAAATTATAAAATAAAATATTCATAGGCCCTGTTAACATCGAATATTCAACCGTACCATTATTGCCGAAACGCTCAAAAATCCATCGCGTAAAGTACAGTGCGGTAGTAAAATAAATTACACGTATCGAAAACTACTGCTTTCTAGTGGTGTCACAGTAAATATTTAGAAGAGCAACTGTAAATAAATGTGTATTGAAATCTGTAATTGGAGTACGGTTGGGAATATATACAAGTAGGACTTTTAAAATAAAAAAAACCGACTTCAAATAAATCACTTCTTACTTCTTGCCTCAAAGAATTTTGAAAATTGCGTCTCAATTTACGGAGGTAATGGTTCATAGGGCGAAAACTACAAGTGAGTGGTTTATACGGGATTTACGGGAGCTCAGTAAAACACTCAGTTCGTGATACAGGATAGACTGTTTTATTATTTTCGTCGGTACTTCCACATTCGGTTATATCTAAGTACCCACATTAGCTAAGAGGGGCAATACACTACAATCCTCCCCTGTTAAATTACAACTAAAAGATTTAATCCTCCCCTTTAAATTACTACTTTTGTACTAAAACATTGACTAAGGACTTAAACACATAGCATCCATGTATACAAATCACTATAATCTAGGTAAGGAGCTGTGTAACTTATACAAAAATAACATTAATTAAAATTCTGCCTTAAAGTGATAGGATAGTTAACTTAATATAAGAACAGTAACTATATACATTCTATGATGGTATCAACAACAAAACTGGTACTTACTACCTACATAGATACCTACCTATTATTCTTCTTATTAATTATATTATAACTTATTCTATATCAAATCCATATCGGAATACTGGCTTTCGCACCCTTTTATCTTTTTGTAATGGTTTATCAATAGTAGGCAAGTTTGTTCCGGTACCGGGAGGTGTGTTTGGTGGTATCGCTTGCGAATGCTCATCACTTACTGGGCGGGATAGATCAAGACCTGGGGCCTCAACCATATTCCCCGCTGAAAGAAATGGCTTCGCGACACTCGATGGAGCTTGGGGCTCGGCCGTCGCCAACGACCCGGACTCGGCCCCGTCTCCGGTGATTGTAACTGCGTCGGTGGGATACACACATGAGCTCCTCCGTTTTAATTGGTCGATATGCCTATGCTGCGCTGCCGATCCGTCAGACGATTTGACGGAATAATTATTTCTGCCTAACCTATCGATGACTTGCCCGCTCGACCACCTAGTATCACCACTAAAGTTCCTATACCACACTGCATCACCAGGATTTACACTACGGGACACCTTTGCCTTTTCCACTGCTACGCATTCCTTGTTCCGTAACTTAAGACCATGATCTGGTTTTATTACATCTAAGCGAGTCCTCAATCGCCTGCCCTGTAGCAATTGCGCCGGAGTCTCGCCCGTCGCGCAATGCGGAGTGTTATGGTATACTAACAGATATCTCTGAATCGCAAGTTCTGGATCGATTCCCTCGCGGCGCGCCTTTTTTATAACCTTCTTAACTATCTTAACAGCGTTTTCAGCTGCTCCATTGGATGACGGATGGTAGGGTGCCGAGAATAACTGATTAACGCCATTACTTTTTAAAAAATCTTTGAACTGTGAACTAGTAAACGGGGGCCCATTATCTGATACTACCTGTTTAGGTATTCCCCATCTAGACCATGCTTCACGCAACCTACTTATAGTCGTCTCTGCAGTAGTTTTACCCATCTTATACGCCTCTATCCACTTTGACCTCGCATCGATTGTAACAAGATATGTTCGACCGTCAATGGGCCCAAGGAAATCTAGATGCACCCGCTCATACGGTGAGTGAGGCCACCGCCAGGGTGCGGGGGGTGCCGACCGAGGTGCGGGTGCGACTTCTGCACACGTGACGCACGAGCGACATACCGCTTCTATCGCCTCGTCCAGTCCGGGCCACCATACGTAGCTACGGGCGTACGCCTTTGTTTTTACAATGCCCATATGGGGCTCATGTAACTCTCGCAGCACTGTCTGCCTACACGACTCAGGAACTACAAGCCTATGCCCCCACATGACACATCCAATCTCAATGTATAGTTCATCTTTTCTAGACAAATACGGCTCGAGTTGCTTAATATCTACGTTTTTAGGCCACCCACTTTCTATGTAGCTATGAACACGGCATAGCAAAGGATCCCGCGCTGTTTCCCGTTTTATCAACTCGCCGTCGAGGAGCATCGCGCTGGTTGCAAAATGTAAATAAGTCTGCTCTGGTGGTTCCTCCGCACACTTCTCCACGACTGGTAAGCGAGATAGAATGTCTGCGCCATTACTATACGTACCTACATATTCTATGTCGAACGTATATGCCGAGAGTATCAAAGCCCAACGCTGCATCCGACTCGCAGCCATCGTAGGTATGCCCTTACTGGGCTCAAATATACTAACCAGCGGTTTATGGTCTGTCTTCAGTTTGAAGCGCCTGCCTAAGAGGTATTGATGATATTTCTTTACGCAGTACACAATGGCTAATGCCTCACGATGTATTTGTGCATAGCCTTGTTCCGCTTTAGTGAGTTTCCTAGATACGTAAGCGATAGCACGCTCCTCCCCTCCGCGATCGAGTTGCGACAGCACGCCCCCGATGCCTACTGCGCTCGCGTCGCACGTCAACACTAATTCGCACCCCGGGTCGTAATGCGCAAGCACGCGGCTGCTCGTCAGCAACTGCTTTACGCGCTCAAACACACGCTGATGCTGGTCGGCCCAATGCCAGCCAGACCCCTTGCGAAGTAATTCATGAAGCGGATGCAGAATACTGCTGAGACTTGGAACGAACCTAGCATAAAAGTTCACCATCCCTAAGAAAGACCTAAGCTCACTAATACCATTAGGGCTGGGCATTTCCCTAATGGCGCGAATTTTATCCAGATCCGGCCTGATTCCGTCCCTGTCTACAATGTAGCCTAAATACTTTACCTCCTTAGCTAGAAATGAACACTTCTCGAGCTTTATTTTCAGGCCTACAGAGCTCAACTTATTCAGGAGGGTTTCCAGTGATTTTAAATGTGACGATCTATTAGGTGCCGTTATTATCAAATCATCTGCGAAACATTGAACATTAGGTATGCTATCAACAATGTTGCTAACGACCCGTTGGAATATTCCACTACTGGACGACAATCCGTACACTAACCTATTATATTTAAAAAGACCTCTATGAGTGTTAATGACACAATATTTCTTTGAATCCTCCGAAAGGCAAATTTGATTGTAGGCTTGAGATAAATCAATCTTTGTGAATTCTTCCCCCCCGGCTAAATTTGATAGCAAGTCATCTATTTTCGGCAGCGGATACCTATCGACCATGAGCACGGGATTGAGCGTCACCTTGAAATCGGCGCATATGCGTAACCCACCGTCACTCTTGTTGACTAACACCAGTGGCGTGGCCCAGTCCGAGCAGTCGACTGGCTCGATAACCCCATTGCGCAGCATCGCATCGAGCTCCGCGTCAACGCGCTCGCGCAGCGCGTAGGGTACCGGCCGCGCGCGGTGGTACACCGGCGCCGCGCCCTCGCGCACCCTCAGCGTAGCACACCCTCCCGTGTACCGGCCCAGACCGCCGCTCCACACCTCCTTATATCTGTCGAGAATTTTATTAAGGACATTTTTAACAGGCTCCATTTTTAAATTACATGATACATTTGAATTTGGGTAATGTAATATAGGTATCTGAATTTTTAATTCAGCGAGCCATTGCCTACCTATCAATGATGTAACACCGCTATCGATAACAAATAGATCTAGTTCTTTTTTATGCCCATTGTATTGTACCCAGGTGGTCATGCATCCTAACGGTCTCACCCTGGACTTGCCATCGTAGAAGAGGAATACATATTTAGATTTCTTTAGCTTTACATCACTAAACAATGCTTCATATGTCTTTTTACTTATACAGGAGCCTGATGTTCCCGTATCCACTTCCATATTCAACTTCCGCCCATTCACTGTTAGATCGAGACTCACCGGTGCATAGTGGCCCAATGACATTTGGAACATAGGTTCGTCTATCTCTTCCTCCGAGACGGACTCCTCGCTGGTCTCTTCAGCCGGTTGCGCGTAATGCGCCTCCTGTCTCCATCCTCCACCGTCACCGCGTTTGGTAGCTGCCCTTTTACCATAACCACCGCCGAATGACTTAGACGATTCTTTATGAGGGCACACTCGCTTTAGGTGGCCTTTATTCCTACAGCTGCTGCACACGAAATTCTTGAACCTACATCCGTCTGTCTGATGCTGCCCGCCGCATGCGTTACAGCCCGTCGCTCGTCCTGCCGATGAACCCGTTCCCGAATCTTTCGCAGTGCCTTTGAACGGCGTGCCAGCGCTGCGTGCCGGCGTGGCTCGGAGCGCATGCACAGCGCTCGTGGCCGTATCCACCGCACTGCTAGATACCGTCGATCTCGTCGAGTCCACGGCTGCTGCATCTCTTTCCGCTGCTTCTAACGCCGTCGCAAGAGATAACGCCTTTGTATAGGTTAGATTCGGCTCCGAAAATAGCCTCTGACGTATCAGGTCGCTGCTAACGCCGCATACAAACTGGTCTCGTAGATTATCCGTCAGTGTATCCTTGAATTCACAGTCCTTTGCTAGCTTTTTTAATGTAGCCAAATATTGGACTATGCTCTCGCCAGCCGCTTGCCGCCTTTGTCGAAACTTGTACCGCTCCGCCATGATGGACGGTTTGGGTTGCAAATGTTCTCGCACAAGCGTAATTACTTCATCGTAGGTGAGGTCCGTGGGCTTCTTTGGATTCGCCAGATTTACAATCAATTCATACACATCCTCACCCACCAACGAAATCAAGGTCGGTAGCTTGAGATCCTCCTTGATACTGTTCGCACGGAAATACATGTCGACACGTTCACAGTACAAAGTCCAGTTCCCCGTATTTGCGTCAAATTCTTTTATTTTCCCGACACTCATTATTGCCAGTCACTTTAACGTTCTTGTAATGCACTCGCACGCTATTCTACTTTATTTACCGACGTCGCCAATGGTTTATACGGGATTTACGGGAGCTCAGTAAAACACTCAGTTCGTGATACAGGATAGACTGTTTTATTATTTTCGTCGGTACTTCCACATTCGGTTATATCTAAGTACCCACATTAGCTAAGAGGGGCAATACACTACAGTGAGGATGAGGTTTTTTGAGTTTTTCGAGGAAAGTACCAATCCCTCAGGAATAAAATTTATATGGGACCACCTGTAAAGTAAATTCTTTTAAACAAAAAAAAATTTTGAAAATCAGTCCACAATGGACGGAGTTATCGGTGAACATACATAAAAAAAAAAAAAAAAAAAAGGTTCCGATGAATTGAGAACCTCCTCCTTTTTGAAGTCGGTAAAAAATTGGAGTATAGGTAATTGAACCTCTTTCTGAACAATTTGTGCATTCATTAATAGATAAATGTTTTTGGATGTTTTAGCCAAATTTACGTATGTACCTATTTATTAATGTCAGATTTTCCATTTATTTAACAGTTTACTTTCTAGATGATAATACCACTACGACAAAATATGTGATAGTATTTTGTTGCTCTTTCATGCCGAAAACGGACGGAATTCAACGGATTTAACTGCAGCAGATAGTCGTCAAATAATTGTCAATCCATATCCTTAACAAGTCATTAGCTTAAGGTATAGTATAAGGTCTTAAGGCCTACCAAAAAAGTTGCACCAAAATTGATCACATTGGTACCAGTTTTATGGTAAAAAAACGTGATAGAATCAAAATGATATTATTTCTGAACCTTTGAATTGTTATTTTCTAGGCCGTGAAGGTTTTCTATTTTGCATAACTATATTCAGTGATTTTATATCTTCAAATATGTTGAATAGTGAGAGCGAGAGGGAGGTTTGACATGTATTGTCGCCATAATAAATTCGAAGATGTCCGCGTAGCAGTACCGAAGCATCGTCTACGTCGTAGTAGTCGTAGCAATCCTGTAGCAATTTGCTACTGATTTAATTTAACTGTGTTGCAGGTTGGGGGGCAAAGCCCGGCGCAGGGCCATTAGGAGATTAAACAGGGGCACACCTGACGCGATACTGTGAAACCGCAGTTAGGGCTCTACTCTGAAATACAATTGTGCTTTAACACAAAATATTTATTGTCGCAGAAAAAATAGTATGTGTTGAGTTTAGCAAGTTGGGAATCAATTTGGTATTTTATTTTTTGCTTTAAATTTATTAAAATATTTCTGTAAAATAACTGATATTTTTTGTCGCAGTAAGAATATTAAGAAACCTCGGCAATGGTGTTGAATTTAGCAAATTGGGAATTAATTTGGTATTTTATTGTTTGCTTTAAAGGAAAATGCCGAGAACCCGTTCGACGACCTCTGTGGTGCATTGGGCGAAGGCCCGCCTGAGACGCAGAAGATTGCGGGTTCGATTCCCGCCGCGGGACAAATGCTTGCACATTCTGCAGATATTTGTCTCGGGTCTGGGTATTTTCTATGTATGATATGTATGTATTTACATTAAAAAAAAGTATATGTATAGTTTATCAATCATGTGGTACCCATAATACAAGCTCTGCTTAGTTTGGGGCTACATGATGCTGTGTGATAACGTCCCGCATTATTTTTATTTAATTGCGTCAAAACCGAACGTATCCCATAAAATTTATTATATTTTATAAATTACATTAACATTTTCTTTAGTTTTACACACCGATGGGATTAATCATCAATTAAAAAAAAAATTTTTCAATTTAGTTAAATGTTTATGTTAAAAAAGAATAGTTTCCCTTTTTTCAAAAAACCGATCCAATCCAAACGGATTGACCAATTCCATCCGGAACTGAGACTAATCTATGGGGGAGAACAACCATTGTCCCCCATAGATTATAGATTTAGTCTCAGTTCTGAGCTAACTCCGCTCTCACCTTCACTTTTTGAAGGCATTGAGCTCGTCCTGCTAACGCATGTTCAGCTAACCCCGACGCCGTTATTAGTTTTTCTTACTTGCTAAATTTTTGTCATACTTAACATTTTTATGCTTGCAATTTAAACAGGTAATTGAATCGTAAGTTCTGAATAGCTATTACTTTCCAAAATGTTTATACCTTATATATTATTACCAAGATATAAAATAAATATATAAATAAAAGCTCTGAAATATGTAGTAAATAAATCATGTGGCTCCCATAATAAAAGCTCTGCTTAGTTGGGGCTACATGATGCTGTGTAATTACGTCCAGCATATATATATATAGAGCTTTTAGAGAGCTTTTATTATGGGAGCCGCATGATTGATTTACTACATATATATATTTTTCTTATGTAAATACATACATATCATACATGGAAAACACACAGACCCGAGACAAATATCTGCAGAACTACAAATATCTGCAAACATTTGGCCCGCAGCGGGAATCGAACCCACAACCTTCTGGGTCTCAGGTGGACCTTCGCCCACTACGCCACAGAGGCCGTCAATTCAATTCAACCAAATATATGTTTTTCAATCTTTGTCCTGAGACACTTGATTTTTCGGCTCTCAGTTTAAAAAATACTTATTACCTTAAAATATTTTATTTGCAATAATTCTAAATTTATTTACGCTTCCCATGAATCCTGTAAGCAGGAAACATTAAAAATTTCGCAGTAGCATTGTGTGCCTACGGTTAGCTATAAAATATGGATATATTTGCTTACACAGGACTGAGGAGCAATATTGTACCTTTGTTACGACGGTGGTCGGAGGCCCTTGTCTTTAGAAATGTCAGAATTGTATACATTAGAGCTCTGTATGTTTGGGCTCAAGACAAACCCTCTTTAGTGTTGTAGGGATAAGAGAATGTCCTGGGTCTGCAATATTAACTATCGTTTTAGCCGTGTAACAATGTACATTCTACTAAAGAGTCTTCAAGGTTTTTGCTCGATGCCAACCTGAGACGCAGAAGGTTGCTGGTTTGGTTCCCGCCGCGAGACAAATGTTTGTATTTTCTGAAAATGTTTGTCTCGATTCAGGATATTTTCTGTGTATTTACAAAATTATTTAGCAGTACAACAATCATGTGTTTACAAGCTTTGCTACGTTTGGGGCGTTTGTGCTGTGGGATAGTCCTGCAAGATTTCTTTATTTGCTTCCGACATAATTTGATTGGTTGCAACTTTTTCTTTTATTTTTTGCAAACGATTTTTTCTAATTTTAGACAACGAACAACAGCACCAACCTAAATCAGTCCACTGCTTGAAATATGTCTTTTTTTGTAATAATATGGTCCATAATATGCCATGCTGGGCATGCTGTTCGTATCGCAGGACACATAGGTATTTTTGCACCGGCGATTCTGCTGCTCTGGCGGTCGGAAGATTTAGTTAGTAGGTTACCCATGGTTGAACCTTAATTCAACCTCTACCTCTAATGCCCATGCATTAGATGTAAGGTTCGGTTCCGGTTATAGAAATGGAAAACCTCAGACCCCTTAATCATCATCATCATCAGTAGCACATAGCAGTCTACTGCTAGACATAATGAGTGCCATTGTGCCCTGTCCTGAGCTCACTCCACCTGGCCCGATGGCCAGTGATGATCTGCGAGTGACCATACACCCTAATAATGTCAAGATTTATCTATCCAGGTATCTATGTATCTATCTATCAGTACGAGTAGTAGATACTTCTAATTCTGGTAGTAAATAAACATGAGGTTTAATTCCGAATGTCAAACGCCAAAAGTTGATAAAGTGTCATGAAATAGTAGTTTGAAAGTGTACTCGTAAAGTTGACTGCTCCAGTAAAATCAGGTTATTCGGTGCGTAAAATTAAGTGCTTCCCGGGGCGTAAACACGAATTACCATTTAATATTATAGTGGCTCGTGAATTTTATAATACTAGAAACCTAAGTCATGAAGTAAATTACTAGGCTAGCGCCAAGCGATGAAACTCAAACGATTAGTACCTATAATAATAGATTATTAACCCAAGGAATAAAACAGTGTCTTACGTCAGAGAAACTAGATAATATTAATATTTTTAAAAGTAGGCTAGCGAACATGCTGACTAGTAAAGCTTATTACAGCGTACTAGAGTTTATGACTGATAAATTGTGACACGTACCTACCTATTATTACCATACTTTATTATTTGAACTGTGACTAAGTATATATTATGTTGTTATTGTATCTTTAATTTTATAGGATATTAACTGACATTTGTATGCCTCTACGCCGAAACATGGCTGATCTCACAGTGTTTAAGACCATATTTTTTTTTGTAACCTATGTTTTGAACTAATAAATAATTTGTATTTGTATTTGTATTTAGTGTTGCCATATTGAATCATGAACGAGTTCTAGCGTTAACTCCCCAGCGTTTATAGAGGTATGTTTTTATAATAATCTAAAGTTTATAATATTAAGTCAATGTAATAATCTTATTATTTTTAGTGTGGTATCTTTGATAATACTTATTCTTGAGTAGTTCTGCAGCCTCCAGAAGGCTATTTATTTATTTTATTTACATAAAAACACAGGTGGGCTTAACAGAAACATTCCAAAGCGCCCAAATGATATAGAATAGTACCTACAAGAAAGAACAAGAAAGTTACAACAAAAATAATAATTATACAACCTTAATAACTTGGTAGGCAACCAAATCAATTAATTAGATACATGCAAATAAATAAAAAAGAAAATGTTAAAAATAAATAGGTTAGGTTTAAATTATTAAAATGTAAAAAACTATCTATTTCAAATTTCGAAACAGTAATAGTAGATAAGTAGCCAAGGGCTGTAAGGCATCAATTGCAGCCCGAGATATTTAGGCGCACAAGCGCAGCGAGGGCGCCTATAGTTCGAGGGTGCAATTGGTGCTTACACCCGAGCTAACTATTCTGTTTTACATCTCGATTGTGAGGTAAGTAGAAAAAAACCGGCATTACAAGAATAAAACATTTTTAATATTTTTTTTTTAAGAACGAAGTTTAGCTTCGCCGTTCGATATTTAAAATTGATGACTATTATACTCACACGAAGACAAGGCTGAATAGCAAAGCGACCTTTTTGGTCATTGGGCTGAATGCATGATGCCTATTGCCAGTATGGTGGTTAGATGTATGCGAACTTTTTGAAAGAAAGAAGTGTTTTTTTTTTAATTACTTACCGCCCTAGGGCTTTTCTAGTTACATTATTACCCTAGAGCGCTAATTAGTCACCTACATTACCATTTGGAGGTAATAAGAACCTACTTACCGAACATGAGAGATGTAAATTATTTTTGGTGTGATCTCTATGGTACAGAGGCCGATGGGACTTTTATCAAATATTTATACAAATATTGAGGTTCAAAATTCCAATCGAATTAATTCCATAATTAAATCCAGTATGTATGTACATTTTTTTTTTAAATTTAGTATGGGCCAGCTCTTGACCTCGAAGCTTGCATAGGCAAGGATGAGGTCGACGAAGGGGCGAGCTTTCCCAGAAGATGCCTATTAACTCTCTTTTACATACGATATTATTTATTATAAAATGCCTTTAAATTTAAAGACTGCTTAAATTTCTGGTGGAAAATAAAATAATTATCTCACAGTTGAATTTTTACAGGGTATGAAAAAGTTTTAGTGATTGTAACTTTTTTATCTATGATTGTGATTTATAACGGTAGCTTTACAGCGAGCTACTTATCTTTTACGCACTCTTAGTTAATTTACGAAATTACTAAAGTTCCCCAGTAAAATTTTATGTCAGACGCTATTTTACTTTTAAAAAACCTACAAAATCACATTTTTTAAAAACTAACATGGAAAATTTATATCAGAAGCCTATAAGTTTTCATAAACAAATTTTCCAGCGAGTCGTCATGTGTAGTGATCAATAAAGTAGATGCTGACCGAGGCATTAGGTACATAGGCTTGGCGTAAATTATCGACAATGAGACAATGTAACTAAAATCACCATTTTAGCTCAATAGTATTTTAGCTCAGTAGGATTTTAGCTCAATAGGATTTTAGCTCAATAGCATTTTAGCTCAATAGCATTTTAGCTCATTAGAATTTTGACTCGATAGCATTTTAGCTCAATAATATTTTAACTCAATAGCATTTTAACTCAATATCATTTTAGCTCAATATCATTTTATCTCATTAGAATTATTACTCAATAGCATTTTAGCTCAATATCTTATAACTCATTAGAATTTGAACTCAATAGCATTTTAGCTCAATAGTATTTTAACTAAATAGCATTTTAGCTCAATAGTATTTTAACTTTATTTTTATTATTTTATTAACTCAATAGCATTTTAGGTCACTAGTATTTTAACTTTATTTTTATTATTTTATTAGCTCAATAGCATTTTAGCTCAATAGCTAAATTCTCTTAGCTTAACTTATAAAAAATATAATCAAAGAGGTCTCTTGGCGTGGCTTACTTCAGTGTTCTCAGCAGATCATCTTTGATTATACATCACTCCGCCCGGTCAATATTTGGATGGCTGTACATTTGTAGGCCTGAATTGGCTAAACACGGAAGCGCTCAGATCTAAATCCCATACGGAAAGAAGGAAGAACTTAAATTCTTTGTTTTATGGGTAATTTTAAAAATTGATATAAACAAGTGTACTTTATGTTTCTATGGTGAAATAAATGAGGTTAAGTAAGGAAGGGAGTATAAGGAGCTAATACTTTCCTACACCCCCTTACAAAGCCACAGCTTAGTTTATCAGCAGCGTCATTAGGGCATGTGCACACAATCAGCAATTAGGCACAAGACTACTGCTAACGACCAGTACAAACTGTAGTTGTTTACGTGATCAGAGTCAGGTAGGATGGGAGTATGGGATACACTGCTGTTACGAATTGGGATTGAATTGAATATCCGTATAATCTTGCATGTTGTGAATTTTTTTTTATTACAGAAAATGCAACGGGTTGAATGAGTTTGGAATTTAATGTATTTTTTCCTGTTAGGATTTGAAAACAGTTAGGGTGGGGTAGGGTGTAGGTATATAAACTTGATTGTGACACACTTCATCTTTGCGTTTGAATATTAAAATGATTATAGAAATACAGGATTGTGGAAGAAATGTAAGCTTAGTAAAATTATTTTATTCAAATATTTTCAACTAACTTTCAAAACTATTGGAAAAAAGTAACAACTCCAAAGAGGTGTCAAAAATATGAAAAGAAAATGTATAGAATACTAGCTTCTACCCGAGGCTTTACTCGCATTAAATATTTGTTTATTCATTGAGAACTTTTTTATGTCCTTTCACAGAAAAGTTAAGGTTAGTTAGGCGTACAGTCCTCTGACAACGTGTTATGCGAAATTTTATCATGATAAATTGAGTAGTTATGGCGTGAAAGCATAATACAAACAAATAAACTCACTTTTGCATTCTTGATATTAAAAAGGATTTTGAGGCAGTGTGTCACGGGACAGCATTAGTACGTTCGGGATTAGGTCCCGGTGTCAATCAGCGGCGGCTTTGGTGATCTTAGTTTGTAATAGTGACAGAAATCCAATTAGGAGTGGCAGGGACTTAGGTGTAGCATACAAGCGGTCTACTTTGACACTATGACCTGGCCTAGAGAGGTACACACATTATATATATAATATACATTAATATATAATATACACATTAGGTATACCTATCAGCTGATTTAAGTAGGTACCGAAGTATAACGTACGAAGAAAAACATACCTTACTGCAAAGTTTGCGTTAACTACATTTTTGTATGGAACGGGAACAGCGCCCCTAGCGGGAAATGTGTAAAACTTTGAAATCTTCGTGCAATATACACTCGAGAGCAATGAATCCGGGTCACTCAAAGTTCAAAAATTCAAAAAGTCATAAAGTTCAAAAATTTCATGTTTCCTATTTTTGTTTTAAGGAGAGATCAGCAGTTTTTTTTTCTTTATGTAATTTTGTGTAAATAAAATGTATGGTGACTCATATTTTTTTAACTTTTATTTAAGGAGTATTAAATTGTCTATTAAATACAATTTATTTCATTAACCTAGCATTCTTACTTTCCGAGATTTTTTGGATTCTTTGAGTAGCCCGGATTCATTGCTCTCGAGTGTAGTTAATGAAAACTTTGTAGTAGGTATGAATTTCACATTCAAGCCACATGTACCGAGATACGAAACGGTGTTCAATTATCACAATAGTTTGTCAGTGGCCTCCGGGCGGCCTAAAAACTCTGACACTAGAGTTGGAGACCATAAGGTCTGAGTTCACATTAGCACCCGAAGCCGCGCGTCACCGCGCAGTTAAAGCATTCACGTGACGGCATAATATGTACGGCGCGCGGTTCCGATGTAGACGATAATTACCGTGTACTTTGTTCTTATGCCGCACGGTTAGTAGTTCCACGCGGTACCGCGCGGTCATATGAACTTAGCCTTAAAAAGGAAATGAAACATATTTATTCCTGACATAAAAAGCTTTGCTAAACGAAAACATAGCAATATTGCTTAACATCAGAAATAGGCATGAAACACAAGCTGTAATAAAATAAACGGGAATTCTAGTGTAAAAGCACGCATGTGTTAGATGGCTGGATTTTAACATTAAAATATTATAATATTCTATTTGAAATTTTACGTCATTGGTAATGGTATAGTAAATGTGTTGATGTTTGTTGATCAACTGATTTAATGCTGACTGTACAAATATTTAACTCAACACCAAATTCAATTTGCATTTTAGGACACTTTATTCCGACATTCACCAAAATGAGCATTCGAATTCTTGGAAATCACTTAAATTCAATGAATAATTTATTTGGCGATACAATTTTAAATGTATCTTCCTATATAATAATTTGGAAGTGAAATATTTTATTTCGCAGTAAGAAACATTTTCTTTTGCAGGTGAAAAACATTTCTTATTTCACGCCTAAATGGAACTTTCAATTTCTTTGGAGGGCTTTAAGAGGCTCATCTTTTGTGAGTGCCAAATGAGAGAGAATTCTACGGAGATGTCAAACAAGTCGATTCAAAGGGACACTAATGAATCCCAATCCGAATGTACAGGTGCCTTTGTCAGTGCCCCTACCAATCAGTACTCCCAGATTCTCAACTAATTAGTGACTGCATTCACTTTGCACATTGAGAGGACAGTGTTGTCAATCATTTTTTATAATCATATTAATATTTATAGCCGGTGTGCATTTGTGTGTTGATAATGTTCTCACTGCACTCGGTATGGCTAAATAGATTTAGAATAAACTTGGAATATACATTATTATTTATATTAATACTAGGAATAATATTAGTTTACTTTTTATCTGGTTATGTTATTATTCAAATTAGGATAAGAATTACTACAAGACAGATCTATGATAAGTATCCGATTATTAATTCATCGACATACAAGTTGAAGTAAGTGACAGTGAGCTGACAATATCTGCCATAGGTACCGACAACTGTCGGGTGTGGAGACCGCGTTTCAGATTATGTAGAATGCCCTCCAGCCAGGTAGAATGACTATCTGCGAACTGGTAAAAGCTGACGCAGTGCGCTCATTAGGGATGTTCAGCAGTGGACTCCTAAGGCTGATGATAATCATGATAAAGATGATTATATTATATTCGTCCAGCAGCAAACATTTAAGCCCATCTTCTCGTGTCTCTGTCAGTGGCTCATTGCAAAACTATTAATAGAATATCATATTATAATATTTGTTTATAAAACTGGGATATTTTTGCCAAAGTCCGCTTAATATGCATAGACCAAAAGGTGTCTCGTGTCTCAATAAAGTTCACCTGCTAATACTACTTGTTTGTTTGTTCTTCGTTAACTTTAGATGGAGTTGTCAGAGTGTCGGAGTGATCTTGTGATGTGCATCTAATGTATTGACTCTATTCACTTTCTAAGTTCTATGTAAAAAGCTTGTCCGGGGAAGTACCACCATGCGTATTTCTGCCGTGAAGCACGCCTCGAGTTGATGGATGCAGAAGTTTACATCATAGTGCACGTTCCTGAAATGCGTGACTTATGTTGGTACCTAATGGTTACACAGAATTAGATAGGCCTTAGTGTTTGTGCCCAATCATACTTTTTGCCTTTCAAACAGTTTATATTTTCAAAGAGGACATATAATTTTTTATTTTAGAAGAAAAATTACCATTAGTGTCGTAAGTAAACAGAAACTTAGAGCCCTCTCAAACTGTAGACGACAGACAGAGCCAGAGCTCGACCAAACTATCAGCCGATAGAAAGTGCATCTGCAAGGGCTCATACACTCTCAGTTTCTTGTGGACCATCCCATCAGAAAATGTCTCTGAGACAAACGTTGGACACTCACTGGAAGGCGTGTCGTTCATATAAGATGTTCTAGCACACTACAGGTTCCCACGCAGTCAGATTTTTTTCAGATCCAGGCATTGAAATCTGATAATGTTAGACAGACGTTTTGCGGACCGTCTGCGGCCGCCCTATCACGTCCTCCACAAGCGAGTGATGTAAGCCTTCTTTTTACTTATTAATACTAAACACAGGTACTAAAGTAGAAACAACTTGACAGAGGTATTATAACTATGTCTTTAATAAAATGTTTTCCCTCAATCTTTTTTATCACACAATTTATAGACAAAATAACAGAGAATTGACCGAAACAAACCCAAAGCAGTGATTTATCCCAAAGTACACCGAATATTGTCGAAATGGACGACACTAAAATTGATGACAAAGATGAAAATAAACAAGACACAAGTGCACCCGGAAATTAAAGGGCCTGGGGTCGTTTCCGTTGAATATATTCTGTCTCTATAGAAAAAACAACAATATATCCCAGCGGACAAACAAACAGCCGAACCAGCCCGAGCTTTTGTTGATGGAGAGTCGTGACCAAATACGAGCTCGAGTAAATTAAATGTTCAGTGAAAAATGTTGCGAATCTTTTAAAATCGAATAAGTCGTTTTAGGATTGGATGGTCTTAAGAAAGTTCAAAGCACTTGTTATTAGTATTAAATTTGTAGAATTCAGTTTTTTTTAAATTATTAGGTTTTACCTTTATAATATATGTAAAGTTTTGAATAAATACAAATTATTTATAGTATGAGTAATCATGCGGTTATTAGGTAATGTTAATAAAAATACTGAAATCCTCTAAATAGCCAGACAAAAACAGTTCATGCCATACGGTTTTATTGATATTGACATTTTTTCAGCAATTTCCCTTCCGTTCATAAAACTCAGTGCCAATAAATCCGCTTCTTGTACCGTTTTAACCGCAAAATAATATTTTTAGAAAAACCCATGACATGATCTGTCCAATGGAGGAAAACTTTTTTTGACATGTGCCCGGCGCATCTCGACTATCATAGCCTGCAAAATTGAGCCGACACAAAAAAAGAAAGATGGAAACGTCCGGCCAATATTTTTTCCTGTCGCATCTGTTTTTTCGGAGAATTATTTTCGTTCGGCGACAAAAACGGCATGAAACATTACGACGGATTAAAAATGAAGGTATTTGAATGTGTACGAATATAAATTATTTGGGTTTTTAATGTTTTTTGTTTCACGGCTTTTTATAAATAGCAATTTAATATTTCGTAACTTTTTTACTTTAAGCGATCTCTGTTTATAGCAAAAGTTAATTTGCAAAAAACTAAATTGGTTAAACTTTTGAACCGGACCCTTCAATAGCTACAGGGATCTTTTCTCACTTGTTAAGACAGCATTATTCAATAAAGCGATATTTCTTTACGGTGTAGAGACGTGGACTATCCTGGCCAGATAGAGAAAGAGGATTGATACATTCGAGATGTGGTGCTGGAGGCGAATGTTGCGGATACCGTGGACGGCTAAGCGCACAAATGTGTCAATCCTCTTACAGCTTAATATAAATGATCGGCCTTCCACGATATACCACCACCCGATTTTGTCATATTTCGGCCATATTGCGAAACGTAGAGCCGATAACTTAGAAAAGCTGGTCATTGCCGGCCATGTAGAGGGGAAACGTTCCAGACGAAAATCCCAAAAATGATTGTCTGACCAGCTCAGAGACAAGGGAACGTAATTCTACAGTGTGGTGCAGATGGACACAAATCTGAGTTGCTGGAGACAGGCCGTCAACAACTGCAGGACATCACATAGTAATAGTGAAGTATTAAGTTACGTTCCTTTTCTTCTTCATCTTCATTAAAATAATATAGTTTGGTCTGGTCATAGTTTGGTTGAGACGTTATAAGTTCAACTTGTATGACGTCAAGTACGGGGTTAACTTATACTGGGTTTTAGTTGACTCATTGTTAGCTGTAAAAAGCAAACAATCTTTGCTGTTAAAAAGAAATTGTCCTCTAACTAGAGGTCATATAAGTTGAACTTATAACGTCTTAACCAAACTACTACTCAACCAGTAAGTAGAAGTCAAGTTAATAACAAAACGGTAGGTTGCCATAACCTTGTAAAGGGGAGCCATGTGAACATTCTCTAGACTAGCGATCTTGTTAACTCTTAACCACTGAACCGTGTAATAAGTTCACGGATTTTTGAACAATAAATGGCAAAATATTGGCGGGTCGGCGAACGAGGTTATTCATTACGTCTTACGAGGTTGGTTAAATTAAATTGGGTTTTCGATTCGTATCATAAAAAACAAGTCGTCAATAAAACTTATTCATTTTTATTATTAAAACATTACAACCTTTATCGTTTCTATTAACTGTTGATATATTTGATTGTTAGATGACTTTTGAATTTCCCATGAATTTGAAAATTGTATAGCTCGTAAAGCTTCAATGGCATACAAATGAAATAAATAAATAAGGTATGATACATCTCACAGACAGTCTATGATACCAGGAATTAAAATACACATGGATTCTTATCATAATAATAATAGTTTATTGGCAAAAAACCTAATACAAAATTATAAAATGGTGTACTAGAAGAATACTGTTTATGTTACTTAACTATCAACTTAAAACTATGTATTTATTTACATACAATTTAGGTCTTAGAAGTAGTTAGGTAGGTATATTTTATGGATAACTAGCTCTCACACTAGGATACCCTGTGTTGTGATTAGCTAGTCTCTTCCAGAGGTTATGAAAAGAAAAGGACTAAATACAGCTTGTAGACATAGATGTAGGCACCTCCACTTGCCAACTTATTAAAATGATGATACATGCATCGATAAGTACTGTTAACTTATTTCGATGGATATATAATATTTAGTAAATGGACTTATAAGTTTAATGTAAAATGTGGTAATATCTGTGTAGATATTAATTGTAATAGGTTGCATTATAGGTGAGGTCAGTTTATTATTTCATAGTAGTTTGGGTTAATGTGGGTAGAAAATTATACTAGGCTAGCAGGCTAGTCATTACGCATTGTATTTGTGTCGTTTATATGTGTGTAAAGTGTGTAAAAAGAAGAGTAAGTGTGTGAAGTTCTTAAATTTATTCATGTAAATTAATGTGTGCGTGCTTTGTGACAATGTACAACGTGAGTGAGTGAGTCAGTTGACGTACGTCTCAATGAACCTCACACCAGCAAGGGCGTATTGCAGACGCAGTTCAAAGTGTGTGTGCTTTAAATGAAGATACACACTATAAACGGGTTTTAAGTTTGTGACACATCGGGTATAAACGATAAAAAAAAAAAAAAAAAAATATACATATAAAATAAACCTAAGCAGCAGATTCTATTTTATTAAGACAATGTGTGCAGTAGCTTTTCTGTTTCTAGATAATTTAATTTTATTAGCCATAAGTTTTTTTTTTTTTTTGCATGAAAATCTATGGCTATACAGTATGTCAGCAGCTTTGTTCGTGCATTTGTATAGATGGGGACCCATAAATGCAGGAGAACGCTGAGCGAATGAGGTACGTGTTGTAGGTACCGACCAATTGGGATTGCGCTGGGACCTGGCGGTAGGACGCACACGAGAGAGAGCATGCTTGTGAAAGCGGAGAACTGATGATTGAATAAAAATTTGTCTAACCCTGAGCATTTGACATTCTTTATATAAACTGTCAGTAGAATAACGGTAAGGCTTCTTATATGCAATTTTTAGAATCGCCCTCTGCGCTCTCTCTAGTTTAAAAATTATTGTTGCGCAAGCTGCTCCCTATACAGTGACGCAGTATGGCATAGTGAGATATACGTTAATCTAATGACATCAACGTCCCTTATTGTACATAGTTTTTTAAAAATATATTTAAGTTTCCTGATTCTCAAGTTAATGAAAGTAATGTGTGGTCTCCAAGTTAGGTGTTCGTCTAAAATGATACCTAGGTATTTAATAGTGGATACCTGTTCCAGCGCTGTACAGCTTTTACATTCGGATGTTTCATTAATATTGCAATTATGTACTTCTATAGTATGCGGAGTGGTGAGCGATGAACGCGATAATATACAGAAATTGAGGATTTTGGTTTTGGAAATATTAAGGGTCAGGAGGTTATTTTGGAGCCAAGCATGCACCTGTGCTAGACCCTTTTGGGCACTTTTCATCACTGATTGCCACGTATCGCCATGAAAGATAAGAGCCGTGTCATCTGCAAAAGCGAATGTTTTTGCATGTGACAGGTTCAGTTGACATAGATAGTTAAGGTATATTAAGAATAACGTAGGCCCAAGCACATTGCCCTGCGGTACACCGAATTTCACCTCAAAGGAGGCACTAGTCTTACTTTCAATGCCAACTCTTTGTGTTCGTTTATTAAGATATGACTTGAACCACTCGAGCGGTAACCCACGAATTCCCATAAGTTCCATTTTATTTAGAAGGATTGGCCGAGAGACCGTATCGAAGGCTTTGGCAAGATCAAGAAATACGCCGGTGCATTTTTGGCCAGAGTCAAGCATAGCTGAAACATGATCTACCATTTTAACAACAGCGTCATCTGTTGATTTGCCTCTTCGAAACCCATATTGGTTCTCGGCCAGTAGATTATTGGTTTCTAGGAAGGAAGTTAGTCTTTGGTTAACAACTTTCTCGAGGATTTTGGAGATTGAAGAAAGGAGAGAAATTGGTCTATAGTTCGCAGGATCATTGGGATCTCCTGTTTTGAAGATTGGTATTACATTGGCCTGTTTTAGACAGTCTGGGACAATTCCCGTAGCTAGGCTGAGATTGCACAAATAAGCAATAGGGGCGGCTAGAACATGTTTAGCTTTTTTTATCATGTCATTACTTAAATTATCATAACCAGATGCGGCACCAGGCTTAAGACCAGAAATAATATTAATGATTTCTGTCTCGTTGGTTGGGTTTAAAAAGAAAGATTTGTATGATGTAGAAATGTTCATTTTAATTGTGTTGGCTAGGTCAGATTCAGTTTTCTTAATTTTTTTAAGGATATTTGTTGCTAAGTTTTGACCTACATTGCAAAAGTAGGTATTTACCTTGTTTAATGATTGTGGTGGTGATATATCTAAGTTAAGCAGAGCTGAGTTGGGGGTACACTTGGTTTCGATGTTGCAAATTGTTTTTACAGCTTTCCAAGTTTTTTTTTAATCACCTTTACTATCCTTGATTAATGATTGATCGTTTAGTATTTTAAGACTTTGTAGGATATTATTACAATTATTGCGATAAGCTTTGTATTCTTGTAGTAATTTATCATCTTTTGGTCTTTTCCTAGCAAGCATATGAAGTAGGTCTCTTTTGCGTATGCATTTCATTAATCCGGGCGTTATCCAATGATTGCGAATAAATTTAGAGTTCTTAACTTTAATTATAGTTGTGTTTAGGTCAATAGCATTTTTAATTATACCATTAAATGTATCAAAGGCATCATGAGTGTCTTTTTGATTGTATAGGGTTTCCCAGTTAATATTATGTAGGGAATTTGTGATTTCTTTGTGGTTAAATTTTGACAGTGTTTTAGGCTCTATTACCGAGACATTTGAAGTTGATTTGTTAATACCAATTATAACAGAATCGTGATCGGTAATATTGGATAAACAAACTACGACCCTAGAAGCGTAAGAACTCCTAATGAGTGCAAGATCAAGACATGTACGACCATGTGTCGGGAAAGTGTGTCCTGGAATCAAACCAAAATGTGAAACTAGTTCTAAGTAAGAGTCGGCTTTTGGGTCGATAGAATCGGGTCCAATGTCGATATTTATATCACCCGCAACAATCAATGAACTATTTTTCGTTTGTAGAATTATTTTTTCAAGGGAAAACAAAAACTTCGTCGATATTAGTTTTAGATGGTGACCGGTATATTGCGATTATATTTAGTGGTTCTTCTATACTTAAAACGAGGCAGTTAGCATCATCGAAGTCAGGTTCTGATACCGTTACTTGTAGGCCAATCTTAGAATAAACAACGATGCCATCATTTTGGTTTAGGTACTTTTTTGATTTGTGGTATTCATAGTTTTTTAGGGACAGTTCTGGTGAAAAGTCGTCTATTCTGCATTCTGTTAGAATGATTACGTCTGGAAAGAATTGCAGCCTGGATAAGAAGACATTTAAGCTATCGAAGTTTTTATTTATGCTGCGTATATTTTGAGACAATATTGAAAACTGATTTTTTATATTTCCTAGCAGGTTTTTACACGATTCTGGTGTAAAAGTTTGAATATTTGGTATAATAAAATACTCAGACTCGCAAACCCCCCACCCCTCCCCCACACAATATTATATGCCACAAAGATATTCATCCTGGGAACCTCCTTCGAACTCGCGACCGCAGCGCAGACGGTAGAGCAACTACCGACTTAGGTATGAGGTCTTAGGACGCGTTGGATTGTATGTCTTTGATTTAGGGATTCTCCTCACTACTATTACTCAAATAAGCAAATAATTTAGTACAGCCTGAATCAGAATACATAAATCATCACTCATAGCACAAGACCGCAACACTCGCGTCTGTTTTCGAACGAGACCGCATTACATCATTAATTTCGAACTGACTAATGAATGCTATTCTCTTCAGTATGAACACAGCTAACAAGTAAAATAGTTGAGTCAGTCAAACAAAAAACACTATGATCTTAGTATTTTTTGTTTACCTTTCTAAGCTCTTATACAAACAATCTAATGCGAGTCCGATTTCTAAGCAAAAAAATTGTGTATAACTTTGGGTATAGTATTTGGGCTAGACGACTGAAAAATTCTAATTAGTCCGTTATTTACATACCCAAAAAATATTGGACACGTATTTTGTAAATTAAACCAAGATATAGTGCGTTAAAGTTCCGCGCGACGTCACGATATAGTACATTTTTTACCTAGGCGTGACGTCACGAGCCCCCACTCCCGAACGTTCACGTTCTTTATCTCCATCAATTTTTATTGATTCGATAAATAAAAAAATACGTGACCAGTATTTTTTGTTGATATAACTGACGGACTAATTATAATTATTTGTTTACCCAGTCGTCATGCCTATTAGGTAACTATGTAATCTTTCCGAATGTAATTTCATGAAATTACCAGAAAAAAATCAGAATAATTATAAAACGATCAAATAAACAATCTTTGAAATTCATAATAAATTCATTTTATTTCAAAATTTTACATTTCAATAACTACTTTATTTTATCCTGACATCATCACATCATCAAAAAATTGAATTTTAAGACTTTTATTATCTCCTTTAATGACATAATGGGGAATTGATATATATTTGCAATCTATTAAATTTCATAAATACATATTCCTACCTAAACTATAGTCTCGACCTAAACTATACCTAAACCATATAACTCACCGGGTTTAACGGCTCTGCACATTATGCCTTTAGCAAAACAGCTTCTACTGCTGAAACAGCGGATAATATTGATGCTATTTTGCTGCTGTAGCACACACTCCACCATGGTTTATAGTTTCTTTTTCTCTTTTATTATGTTTTGTTGTTCTGGCCGCCGACGGGCAGCAGCGTCGCTGGTGCGAGAAGTTGTGCCCTGCGATCCCCAAACCGCATGCCCAGCGTGGGGATTATGGGCATATCCCCCTTTATTAGGGGAGGCCTATGTCCATCAGTGGACTGATATAGGCTGGTGTGGTGTGGTGTGGTGTGGTGGTGTGTCCAGTTGCATATTATGTCTATGAAAATTTCTTACCAGAAGAAGTCAAGTACACAATAAAAACTAAGACAAAGATGAATTAAATCAAGTATCAGGATAAAACTAGGCATTTATCAAGTATTCATTGCATAATGTAGGGGTGCAATAAGTTAAAAAAGCAGCGGTAAATAAATCTCTACGCGGATATTCATCCGCGGCTTCTCGCGTGGCACTCGTTTGTATTTTGTGTAATTTGGAGTGTCTTAGTCTAGTTAACATGATTTGTATCAGCTAGCTTAATATGGTCTGTCGATCTCGTTATAATTCGCAAGGCTCTTGTACCGATTCCAATTTAATTGCCTACACTACTACAGGCATCTCTGTTTGGGCTTTATTATGTCTCAAAATTAGACGTGATGTTTCGTAAGACTTAGTTTCCAGTAAATTCAGATTGATGTGTCAAAGTGTTTCTTATGGTTCCTACTGAATAAATAATTTTCACTTTGGCTCTCAGATTTTCAGATGAAACAGGAATATAGTTTTTACATTGGTCGTACATTCGGTGAATAGTTGCAGATTTTATTCCTGCTGTAGAACAAATACCGCCATCCGGACAGGTTGTGTGATGATTTGCGTAAGGCTGCTGGTAGAAGCTGGATGCATCGAGCTCAGAACAGGGCTCAATGGCGCTCATTAGGGGAGGTCTATGTCCGGCAATGGACTTCTATAGGCTGATTATGATGAAAATGATGATGTAGAGCAAATGTTGCATAATCTGCATATAGTTGTTTGGAGTCTAGGTCCATAGTTAGGATAAGGACTATACTCCGGTATTGTGTGTATTGAGAGAATCCTGGTCTAGGGGCAAAAGCTACATGACTTATGTTATTTTAAGGTACCATTTATCCCAATGAATTGGCCTTATCAACAGCCTGCATAACTCTACACTTACAACTAAACACTACTTCCAGAAGTTACCAATATTGGAAACAGCTTGAATCGATGGTTTCCACTATAATGCTCTCCCTTTCACAGACCTTCACTAGTAAAATTAATAACAATTTATTTGAAAAGAACACCCGAATTTCTACCACTTTACAGCATACTGATTACTAAGCAAACTAGTTTTGTATGTTTCTTGTAAATTATGTGGTAAAGTAATATAAAAATAAAATAAAAATAAAAATATGTTTCTTGTACTAGTAATAGACATAATTTCGCCAACTAAACGAATTATATTTCTAGGACCGTGACATTTGGGGCGAGCTGAATAAGGAATATGGGTCACGCCCTTGAGCTGCAAATTAACCGATTTACTGCCTCTATTTTAACCTTGGAATAAGTAGAATTTACGAGAACGTTACTGGACATAATATAGGATTGTAATCTATTCATTTCTTTGAACATCATAATGTTCAAAGAAATTCATGGCCATAGTGAACTAACCAAATACCAATAAAAATATTTTTTTTACCACAAAAAAAACTGATTAAAAGAAAAGCGTACAATTAGGAAGTAGTAATTCCAATTCTAATGTGAAGTGGGGGAAAAAGGTAGTAGGTAGGTAGTAGTTCCTGTCTTTACTAGGTGGTGATTCAGGAATTTCAATTAATAAGTACCTACAAGACAATAGAAGATTCAAATTATTCTACGAACTTAGAAGAGGTAAACTTTAATAAAACATGCCGAAAGAAACATACCCGCTATGTGAAAAATTATCAATTCTTCTATTTTTCAAGCAGCTAAATCTCACGAGGGTTCTGGCGTGGCTAACTTGGGTGGTGTATAGTCCACCATAAGAAAATTACCCTTTGCCAGTTTAAGTATAGTTTTGTATCCTGAAAATCTACCTTTAGCAGCCCACTCCTAGACATAGACCTCAGCCCCCCTTTCATCAGCTCGACGCATGAATGCACGAAGCCTGAGGTACAGGCCCCACTTGTATGACCTGGCGCGGGCATGGCACGGGCGCTTTCCTTTTCCATTCAAATTTAATACAAAATTCATGGAAATAAAGCACAATTTAGCTCGGACGACTTCGCGTCATAAGCACGTCCGATCAACGACATACCGTGTGTCCTAAATTGTGCTTTATTTCCATGCATTTTGTATGAAATTTGAATGGAATAAGAAACCGCCAGTGCCTTGTCTGCGTCCGACGAGGTCACATTCATCGGGCACGGACATGGCGCAGACATGGCACAGGTGGTTTCCTATTCCATTCAAATTTCATACAAAATGCATGGAAATAAAGCACAATTTAGGACACACGGTATGTCGTTGATCGGACGTATGACGCGCCATTTCGGCGCCCGCGCCCGATCGCCGCCAGATGGGCGTCAGATGGCCGCCAGTTCGTAGTATATGTACTTGCTTGCGACATACGTCTGTTAGTGATGTAAAAATGCGTGACGAATGACGATATCGAATTTAATATTGAATTTTTTGAATTGATTGTAAAATATGCAACGCTTTATGATCATTGTCGTTCCATTATTGTAACTGAAATGTTCAAGATAAATTGTGGCTGGAAATCGGAAAGAGATTAAACTAAATCGGTATTAAGATTTTTTTATGTAATACCTATGGTAATACTAGCTGATCCTTGTGCAAATTCGTTTGAGCGTATTTTCTTCAACTGTATCAGGGCCCGATTTGGTAACCCGATGAAGAGGTTTTCGGCAGGGTTTTTCCAAAAGTTTAGTTAACCCTCTCCGTATGGTTTCCACTATTATTTGATAGGTTAAACAATTCAAAACCCTTTTGATTAGGTTATCTGATCATGAGGGTTATCAATAGTATTGGGTTTTGGTATTATTCCAAAACCCATTCCTTAGGGTTACCCTTTTTATCATTGTAACACGGGTTATAAGTGGGTTATAGGAGATAATGGAGAAAAGAATTTCGGTCAAAAGATTAAAAATAATTGCGGTAATTGTGTTCTAAGCATTAAGGGTGGAAATGCAGACTACTAATTGTTTATTTTACGCAATAATAATTATATTATAATAAAATTGGAATAAATTTTCAATGACAGCTGTCAAACTTAAATCGACCATATCTCGAGAACTACTTATCATAGACTTGCCTTTACTAGCTCAAATGATTGCTATTGACATGAACTTAATTTTCGATGACAGCTGTCAAACTTAAATCGACCATATCTCGAGAACTACTTATCTTAGACTTGCTTTTACTAGCTCAAATGATAGCTATTGACAAGACCTTAATTTTCGATGACAGCTGTCAAACTTAAATCAACCATATCTCGATAACTACTCATCTTAGACTTGCCTTTAGTAGCTCAAATGATAGCTATTAACAAGACCTTAATTTTCAATGACAGCTGTCAAACTTAAATCGACCATATCTCGAGAACTACTCATCCTAGACTTGCTTTTACTAGCTCAAATGATTGCTATTGACATGAACTTAATTTTCGATGACAGCTGTCAAACTTAAATCGACCATATCTCGAGAACAACTTATCTTAGACTTGCTTTTACTAGCTCAAATGATAGCTATTGACAAGACCTTAATTTTCGATGACAGCTGTCAAACTTAAATCAACCATATCTCGATAACTACTCATCTTAGACTTGCCTTTAGTAGCTCAAATGATAGCTATTGACAAGACCTTAATTTTCAATGACAGCTGTCAAACTTAAATCGACCATATCTCGAGAACTACTCATCCTAGACTTGCTTTTACTAGCTCAAATGATTGCTATTGACATGAACTTAATTTTCGATGACAGCTGTCAAACTTAAATCGACCATATCTCGAGAACTACTCATCCTTTACTTGCCGTTACTAGCTTACATGATAGCTATTGTTAAGATCTTAATTTTCGATGACAGTTTTTAGTTTGACAGCTGTCATCGAAAATTAAGATTTTATTAGTAGCTATCATTTGAGCTAGTAACGGCAAGTCTAGGATGAGTACTTCTCGAGATATGGCAAATTCAAGTTTGACATATGTCATTGAAAATAAAGATCTTGTCAATAGCTATCTTTTGAGCAATTAACGGCTAGTCTAGGATGAGTAGTTCCTGAGATATAACCATTTATAGATGAATTTGTAGAATGAGTTTCGAGTGGAGCTTTGAGTTGAGTTTTGAGTTTGAGTTTTAGAGTGACAGTGACAGTGACAATCAAAAATTATTATTCAAAATAGTTTAGAGGTCATATTTTTCTTTTTAACACGTTGACTGCGGGTCTCGGACATAACGCTTTACAAAATACTCATTATGTGTACTGTCGGCTTTGCCTAATAAATACAATAAAAATAAAAAATAACGCTACGCAGAGTACTCTGCGATGATGCCCTATGAAAACTGACTGAAACACATTTTTTTCTTTTTAACATGTTGGCTGCGGGCCTCAGTCATGACATAACTGATGACTTATGAAAACTGAAACACCATTTTTTTTCTTTTTAATATGTTGACTGCGGGTCTCGTATATGATAAGTGATAACGCATACTCTGCGATGATAACCAATGAAAACTGACTGAAACACAGCACTTTCCTTATGTTTTCAAAACTTTTCTTTAATGCAGTGACGCTCTTCCTTCAACCAAATAAAGCGATCCGAACTTATACCTAATGATTGACGACATAAATCAAGAGTCAAAATCTAAATTCCCCCACCCAGTGTCAGGCGTAATGATAACTATTGTGTGATTCAAAAAAACCTATCAAGAGGTAACTCCATTCATTCGTTTAACCTCATAAGAGGTTAACCCTATCGACTGAAAACCAAAAGGAACGGGTTACACTTTCGCTTGTGTTAGGAGGAGAATACCCAAACGAAAGGGTAATCCCGTCAACTGTATAACCCAATGAAGGAGTTTCACTTTCGAAGCAACTAACTCGAAATCGGGGTTATACGGGCCCTGATCTGTATATTTATTAATTGTATGCACGAGAGTAAGAGCATCTTCGTCTTCTGAGGATGACATGCTGACACATCGATACCGGACAACAGACTGCACTACACTTGTGCCTCTGTCACGTCATTTCTGCGTCTTGTCCGAGCCATGTCCGCGCCATGCCCGTGCCATGTCCTCGCCACGTCCGTGCCACGTCCGCGCCATGTCCGTGCCATGTCCTTGCCCGATATGTGTGACCTGGGCCTGAGAATGGCCAGAGGATATTTTAACTTTACCTAAATAAAGGTTTCATAGTTAAACATCCAAAAACTGAACAAACGAGTTTTTAACTACGAGTTCACGCTGTAAAGCACAAATTAGTAACATTTCGGAACTCGTACACTATTTTTGTTTTGAAAATTGTACAGCGGAGTTTGCTCCTCAGTTAGTTTTTGAGTTGCACTCAAAAAACCATTGTATGTTGCAATTCACGAAATAATTGGCAGTTAATTAGATTGGAGATCACGCGGTAGATCCCCGACGAGATGGAGTGATCAGCTAAATGAGAGCAAAATCAAACTTCATCAAGTGGTGCCAACAGAATCCGCTGGAGACAAGTAGTTCAGTCCATCACGAAGACAACGCAGAGTGATTAGGTTCTTCAGTCATAAATTTACCGACAGCAGAGAGAGATTGGAACAGCTTACCAAAAAGATTACCTTTCATCATCATCATCATCTGCAGACTAACTTCACCCACTGCTTGGTATACTACACCTGTCTTTGGTTGTGTCTATTTGCTTAACTACCAATTGCATACTAATTATACTAGTTTTGTGAAAAAGATATAGAAATAAGTATTGATTGGAAGGCCAGATAACAATGTTAGCAAAGAGGCATACGGTCCTCCTGATGGTAAGCGGTTCCCGTAGCCTATGAACTCCTGTAACATCAAAAGGTTAATGCGCGTTGCTGGCCCTGTAAAAAACGCCTTTTTTGAAATGCCACGTATTAGACTTTGGGGTATAAACCTCAGCAGGGAGACCATTCCACAGTTTGATAGTATGCGGGAGGAAATTCCTCTGGAGCCTCACAGTGTGAGAAGATGTTAGCTTTTTTTTGTCAAATATGTAATCGAGACTGAAGGTCTGATATCGGCTTTGAACTTGATGTTTTTTTATATAATACTTGAAAGTGGGACAAACACATGGCCTACCTGATGTTAAGTAAAAGCAATTATCTATAACAAAGTATGCAACCTCCGTCCATCGACTTGAGGCATAAAACTCATGTGCCTCTAACTTCATCGCGCAACCTTCAAACCATCATCATCATCATCATCAGCCAACAGCAGTCCACTGCTGGACATAGGCCTCCCCTAATGAGCGCCATGGCGCCCTGTCCTGAGCTCGATGCATCCAGCTTCTATCAGTAGCCTTCGCTGATCGTCACTCCACCTGGCCGGAGGGCGTCCTACACTCAGTTTGCCAATCATCGTCTCCACTCAAGAACTCTTTTACCCCAACGGTTATCCGTTCTTCGAATTATATGGCCAGCCCACTGCCACTTCAGCTTGCTAATTCAAACCGAAGCACAGTAAAGCTGCTTCACGACATATATAGGAATGGTGGTAGTACTTCACAATGCACGAATTTTACAAAGCGTTTTACAACTATTTTCCTATATAAAGGAAAAAAAAACAATATCTTCTATTCTATCGCAACACTGCTTCATAATCCGCACAATATGTGAACCGAGCCAGATAGATTGTCAATGATCTCAGCCCAGTATATCTGATCGACTGACGGAAGACAAATGATGACCCACCCTAATCCCTACTTATTGGTCGTTGATGTCGAATCACAATGAGGATTTGCGAAGACTCGCGTCATAACGCTGCTTTACTCGGTTATAAATACAATGAAGCTTATTCTACTTTTAGTAAGAATAATTGCGGATTTGCCGTCGGAATTTTCAATCCAATTAATCTTATTAATTTGATAAGATAATACAGATATATGCGGCGCACAAAAGAACTATTTTCTTTAGTGCTATGCGCCTCAGATGCGCCACTCTCAAGTTGTACTCAAATACTCAACGATACTCAATGATTCACAAGCAAAATTTGTGTGAATATGTTTGTTTCCACTCAATTCCGTGACGGCTGAACGGATTTAGATGCATTGATTAGGGTACTACGCGAGCAAAGACGCCGGCGAAACCCTGGCATTCAAATAAACTTTGTATAAAAAAAAAACAGAATAGTTTCACGTCATAATTCTGACGATATATCAATAATAAAATAGAGGTTTGAGTAAAATTCTTTATATGGAAGTTTTTCTTAGATCCCATGGGCTTGTGGTAAAAATACCACAATTAGGATGATTGACTGAGTACCGCAGTTTCTTAGGAATTTTCTTTTTAAGAAGAAAAAAATATAGGGTCAGGATTCTTGTTTAGATGAAATTGTGGTAAATCAAAATTTTGAAATAAACTGTAATGAAGCTGGTTAGCTATCAGACAGTCAACGTACAGCTTAACACGTTGAAGGCGGGCCCCGCACATGACGCTGTGCGAAATGCACGAGAATGTTGTGTTTTCAGAACTCAAAGTATTAAGCCTTCTTGAAATTTGGAGGGTGCGTTCCTTGTATAGTATAAGAGTGCACTTAAAAATATTTTCTTAAACACAGACGCAGTGGACGTATTCGTGGAGCACCCACTAGTAAAAAGTATAACTTTAACATATTACAATTTCCTATCTTACTTATATTATAAATGTGATTTTCTGAGAACAGATGTGAAGATTTGCGTGTTTGTTACTCTTTCACGCCAAAACTGCAAAAGTGCTTTGAATAAAACTTGGAATATTATATTTAACGTTTTTAACCTGGATTGACACATAGACTACTTTTATCTGGGTACCACACGCGAGTGAAGCCGGGCGGAATCTAGTTATTTATATAGGAGAAGTACTGCCAGGTACTGAAGTACTATCAGGTGGGCCATTTGCTTGTTCCATCTTCAAGTGCCATAAAATATATATTATATATTACACATAAAACTCTTGCGAGTAACAAAAAAATAAGAAATAGGGTTTCCCGGTAATCTGATAAGAATCCCTATTCATGAGTGATTACTGAACGTATCTCCTCGGGTATTAGGTTAGCGGCTGTCTGGATATTGAAGATTACCTTGAGACAAACAATACACAATGTTATTATGAGAGAAATATGAACACGCCAAGATTTATGTTAGGCCAGCGTCATTGTACGGGCTAAATAATCTAATACCTTTAAACGAGCAATTCTTGTATTCGATTAAACGAGTAATTCAATATATATATATATATATATGTATATATATAATCTGGATCTCGGAAACGGCTCCAACGATTTTCATAAAATTTTGTATGTCGCATCGATCGATATTTGTCGATCTAGCTGGGTTTTATTAATAGAAAATGTTGTTTTATCCAAAAAAAGCTGCTACAATATCATCAGCATACGAAAATGACTCTTCCTGACATCTATTGGCAAGTAGTATTACTATTGTTTTGGCAACTAGGGCCATCAGACATCGAGTTAGTATATACTACTACTATAGAGTCACAGTCTTCAAGTGAAAACTGACAAAAATCGTCCAAGCGTATTTGACATAAATCAACTTCAATATGACAAATTTGCACTAATTAAGACCTTAAGTCTAAGTAAGTTTTGGTGCAGATACTCTTTTTCCACGTTTCTGCCTCTATTTATAATAACTCGATGCTGTCAGCTTAACAACAACTAAACTGTTTTACCGACATAGCAACACTAAAGCTACTTGACAAAAGATGACGTTGTTATGCAACACTAAGCCAATTAATGTTTGGTTTGAGGTTAGACCAAGAAAATGAATTGTTTTTTATAAATTATTGATAAAATATATGTGTCTTTTCAACTCCCCTTCCTCCTCGGCACTCGAACCGAACGGACGTGTCATCGTGTTGTCACACAAGTCATTTGAATTTAGTTCGGACTGCGCCCCGGTGTTTCTGTTGCTGCTGGATCAATTGGTGCTACGCCTCGAGTGTCCTCTGGAGCCCCCATGGTTCGCGGACGATTGTGAGTTAATACCACATTTTTGCATCTGGCTGGATTCGAGTCAGCGGTCGGCTGCGTCTCGGCCGGCGTGTGACACCACTGCACCAGAAGTGCGTGAGCGAGCAGTTCAAAATTACGAGCCACTTCTAAAATCGTGTGCTACGCGAGGCTACGAACTACAGCTACGTGACTACGCTTGTTGCTACGTAATTCGTGCTGTGCTACGAGTCTACGCCATACTTCTGTCGATCGACTGGCTGATTTTGCTACGCATTTTCTACACATTCGCTACGCATTACTCCGGTAACTTGACGCGAACCACACGGGGCGGGTTCAACCCAGCCTTTGTCGGACCAAACAAAAAACTTTTCTGTATGCTATTCTACCTACCTACTACGTGCCATAGACTGTCTTGCTAGCCACTTTACTACAACATTTTTGTGCGCCTGGTATTCTGGGAAGATTGTTGGCATATAAATAAACCAGACTTGGACCCCTTCAAGTGAAGATGCCGCTAAATCGCACCCCACCGGTAGAGCAAGCCACGACATCAAACTCTCCTATACAACATAGTTCCTCAGAACCAAGCCTATTATTTGAACAAGTTCCTGAGTTTGGGACACCTCGTGGTAGCACACCCAGTATAAGCTGGAAAAACAATAAACGAAAGCGCATGGAAGTTGACCATGAGACGTTGGCTTCTTTTATGAATGACATGAAGCTGATGATCACGGACTTTCAGCAAGAACAGAATTCAAAATATGAAAAACTTCTGACAGTTGTGGAGGATTTCCGCACAGCTGTTGACTTCCTAGTCCAAAAAAATGACGCACTCCAGAACCGGGTAAATAAGCTTGAATCAGAAAGGGTAGATAACCTTCAGTATATAAACTCCCTAGAAACTAAAATTAACAGTATTGAGACCAGTACTAGATCCACTTGTTTGGAGATCAGAAATCTTCCCTCATCAAAGTCGGAGACAAAGTCCACGCTGGTGGAATCAGTCATCTCCATCAGCAGAGTGCTAAATGTACCAATACAAGCCTCGGATGTTAAGGACGTCTTCAGGATCCGGACTAAAGATCCGGCCAGCAAAACTGTGATAGTAGACCTCACTAGTGTTCTTCTAAAGGAAAGACTTCTGACCAAGATAAAGAAAAACAATAAAGAAAATAACAAACTTACGACAGAAAAACTAAGAATATCGGGACCAGCAAAGCCGATATTCATTTCAGAAAATCTATCTTCTAAAATGAAGAAACTGTTTTTCATGGCCCGAGAATATGCAAAGGCAAACGATTTCAGATTTTGCTGGGTCTCCAACGGTAAGATCTTCCTCCGTAAGCGTGAGGGTGGCCCGCTAATCCGGGTCTCTAACGAATCTGATCTCACAAACACTGCTCCTGCTAATATTAAATGACTAGTTTATGAAGCATGCATGATGTTTAGTTTTAGCCTCTTTAGTAATTTCATTTTTGTTTCGCTAGATATTTTATTGTTATTCCCTTGTACAAATACTGTGAAAGCACACACACATTATTCATCCATACTCCACCTCACACATTTCTTTACACACCTCATACTTGTCCTCTTATTTTCCAGTAGTGAAAAATCTGGCAAATTCTACTCTAGCGCAGCTCCATGTGCATATTGTGCACCTACGGCTTTATTTAATGTCCAATTGTACCATGCCCCAATGCTGATTCCCAACCTTCAATATGGATGAACACATTACCGTTGCAGATGATATAGAAAACATATCAGTTTCAGACTCTTTTGTATGTTCTCCCGAAAATGTTACACAGTACCTGAAACCTCCTGATCATAATAACCTTAGAATACTCCATGTAAATATCAGAAGCATTAACTGTAACTTTGATTCTCTTTTAGTTCTAATACATAGGATTAAAATTAGCCTTGATTTAATCATATTATCTGAATGCTGGCTAAGCAAATGCCCCTGTCTCCCATCTATATTTGGATTTAATGTTTTTGCCTCTGACTATGATAATCAGAACGGTGGCGTAGTGGCTTACGTTAAAGATAGTCTCACGTGCAATGTAGGCACTCCAGTTTTCTGTGATGCAAACTGTCTTCTACTTAAGTTTGGTAAAAAGACTGCTATACTGGCTCTATATCGATCTCCGTCTATTACTAACTTAGATGGTTTTTTCAATAGTCTTGACAGTACCTTGGCTCAACTGAATTGTTTCCCGACCGTAATACTTGTAGGGGACATTAATCTTAATATTATTCCTGGAGACTTCGATTCCGATACTGACGAGTATCTAAATCTCACCGCTTCCCATGCAATGCTACCCACACACTGTCATCCTACTCGTCTCCACCGATGCTTAGATCACATAATCCTCAAATCACCTTACTCTGCCTTGACATTGGTATTAGACTCCTACATCACTGATCATGCTCCCAGCCTATTTTGTATTGCTTTATCAAACTCAAACAGATCAAAGACTTTCTCTGTCAGACGTAAATTTAACATTCCAGCAATAGTTGCAGAAATAGAATCAACTGATTTTTCTCCAATCTTTTTATCAAAAAACGCAAACGGTGCTGCTAAAGAGTTAGTTAAAATGTTATCTTGCATTGTTGGGAAACACACAATGGCTAAGACCCCTTCAAAAAAGCGCATAATAAAGCCCTGGATAACCCCGGGACTTTTAAAATGTATTCGCCATCGAGACAGCCTTTACAGGAAATTGAATAAGAATAAACAAAACCAAATATTAAAAGTCACTTTCTGTCGTTACCGCAATTTCTGCAATAACCTCCTTAAAAAAGTAAAGCGGGAATATGAGCGAAATGAGATTTTAAAAGCCAGAAATAACACTAAAGCTATCTGGAACGTGGTTAAAAATATAGCAAACATCAATCGTAAGAAATCTTCTTCCGAGGAGCTACTTAAGTTATCTCCTGACCCACTCATGTCAGCAAACTTGGTAAACAAATTTTTTGTAAACGTGGGTGAGAATTTAGCGTCTAAAATGGTTCATCCTGTCTCCGGCCTCAATCTACAACCAATTCCTCCAAGAAAAAACCTTAATCTACCCCTGGATTCCATGGCACTTATGCCAGTTGACAATAGAGAGCTGGAAAACATCATCTTTTCCCTTAAAATAAACTGTGCTGTGGGTTGGGATAATATTTCGACCTCCGTTATTAGAGATTCGAGTCATGTATTAATCCCGATTCTCAACTACCTATTAAACCTGTGTTTGTCCTCGGGTATCTTTCCCGATGTTTTCAAAAAAGCTATAGTCCATCCAATTCACAAAAACGGTGACAGGAACAGTATAAATAATTATAGACCAATATCTGTACTTAGTACACTGTCAAAAATATTTGAGAAAATCATAAATAGCCGTCTCGTACGGTTTCTTAAGGATAAAAAGATCCTTTCTGACAACCAATACGGGTTTAGAAGCTCTAAGTCAACTGAAGACGCTGTCATTGATCTTACAACTACAATTGTAAATAATTTGGACAAAAATCTCAAAACTGTTGGTATTTTCCTTGATCTATCCAAAGCTTTTGACACCGTCTCTATCCCTATGTTACTACAAAAACTGAATTACATTGGTATCCGGGGAGTTGTTTTAGACCTGTTAAACGACTACCTTACGGATCGTAGACAGTCAGTATTAATAAATGGTGTCAACAGTGCGGAGGAAAAAATTAACTTTGGAGTCCCTCAGGGCAGTGTTTTGGGGCCTACTCTCTTTCTCGTCTATGTCAATGACCTGTGTAATTTATCCCTTACAGGCTGCAACATTTTTACATACGCGGATGATACTGCAGTGGTCATTGGGGGAAGGGACTGGGATGAAGCCAATGTACTTGCTGGAGCCGCCTTGAGGGAGGTCATGGAATGGCTCTCTTCCAATCTCCTCACCCTAAATATCTCAAAAACTAAATATATCACGTTCTCCCCTTCTTCTAGATCCCAACCCTCACCCTCTTTTTCGCTGCAAGCCCACACCTGTCATAACTCTCACAATGCTAGCAGGTGCAGTTGTCCAAGATTAGAGTCTGTCCCTAAAATCAAATACCTAGGTGTTTGGCTGGACACATTCTTGTCATGGACGCCTCATATTGAGTGTACATCTGCTAGGGTTCGTAAACTTATGTTTGTTTTTAAAAAACTAAGAACAGCTGCTGATTTTTCCTGCCTGAAAATGATATACCTGGCTTTAGCACAATCTGTTTTGTCGTATTGTATCTCTGTATGGGGAGGCTCTTTTGTCACTCCGATGTTAAAAATGGAAAGATCTCAAAGTGCTGTCCTTAAGGTGCTATCCTCAAATCCAAGACGCTTTCCTACTAGCACTCTCTACTCTATTTGCGGTGTCCTCACAGTTAGACAATTGTTCGTGTTGGCAACAGTGCTGCGCAAACACAAGCAAATATCTTATAACCCAAATATACGAAACCAGAGGCGTCGCTTCGATAGAGTCTGCAGGACTGAACAACGTCGAACCGTTTTAGCTAGCCGCCACTACCACTACCTTAGCTCCTCGCTGTACAATAAAATAAATAAAATATTAAATATATATCCCCTTACTGCGTACAAATGTAAATTAAAATGTTCTGAATGGCTCCTTACTCTCACATACGAAGAAACGGAAGATCTACTTAATACGCGCTCTTAGTAATAGGTACATAACTTCACACCCACATTCGCTTTAACATCACCACATTTCAACAACACACACACACACACACACACACACACACACACACACTTTCACAGTAACTATATATATATGTTACTGTGAATGTAATAGTATATATATATATAGTAATCTAACTTGTTTCAATCTTCCTTTTATTCTAATTATTGTATTTAAATGTGTTTTTGTGTTCCATTAGTTTTAAGTTTTTAGCCTTTCCTGGCACAGGAACGTAGATCCGCTTTATTCTTGGAGGAGGGTGCTAGCATTACTACGCAGTTTTCAACTTTTGTAGTGTTAGCGTTTCCACTGTTTGTTTTTATGTCTTGTATTGGGTTCCTAATAAATACTTTTTATACTTTATACTTTTATACTTTATACTTTATACGTGTTTACTTAAATTGCCTAAAAGCTCTTTAAAAAAAAAGTTTATTTCATAATAAGAATACGATTATGACTCTTTCTGTCATCTGTGGGCGAGTAGTAATACTATTTTATAATTTTTAGAGGCCTGCGAACGGGCAACAAAATTTGCATTTTTGGGCTATTTTTATCGACCAATATTGCTCAGTATAATTATATGCAACTTCATTTTGCAATACAAGCCGACATTGCCGAGTGTAACCCTTGAAGATTCAGCAACTGATTGCTGAGGAGTTTTATTCGTACACGCGGAGCTTATTGCGGTTAGATTGAGGAGACAGCAGTGCGGAGGAGACAACGAGGTGGGAGGAGGTGAGCGAGGGAAATGAGATGCACCTAAACATCAGAGCAAAGACGATATACGGCAATATTGCAGTGAAGTCAAAGCTGGATAAATCATTTTCATTGTAGCCGGCTAGACATTAAATACTTGCGACTATTCTGAAATATATTTCAGTAGTGCGATTGCTGCAAAATTGCCAGGCTACAATATTGCAATAATTGCACTTTGTGAGAGATTTAATCGGCAGTTTGGTGGCTATACCATTGTAGCAAGAAATTGACAAAATTGCCCGTTTACGAGCATCTGTAAACAAAAACTAAACTGTTTTGCCGACACCGCAACACTAAAAGCTACTTGACAATAGATGGCGTTTTTAAGCAGCACTGAACCAAAGAGTGTTTGGCTTAGAAGGTTTTATAGGTACATGAAAAGGAGGTTTGACGGCAAGATGCTGTATAACAGAGATTTTAGAAACTCACGTGATACTTTACATGAGATTAATAGGGGAAAATTCAACTCTAATGCAAGAGAATGGCCGAACTCACGCCACTGCACAAGTTCGACCATATTGCAATTAAAACGCACCGTGAATTGGCCAGCACGCAGCCCGGATCTTATGAAGTATTAAGCCTGCAATACATGTTGGTGGAGCCTTGCCGAGCGAAGGCCAATACACCAACGTATATATAGCATATTTCCCTTGCCTTGCCATTGTTCGGTGTCGCTCGCCTAGCTGGCCAATTAGAGGCAACCGCCAACGTGTATAGAGTTCATTTGGCGTGTAGGTATTGTCACAACTCGCAGTCGCTCGCGACCAGTCGTCTCACTTCGGAGCAGTGACGGTTTTTCTGCACAAATCAAAGGCGCTCGCATGCACCTGGCCAATCGCACAACGTGTGGGCAGCTTTCTTGGGGCAAAACCACAAAACTCGTCTACATTGACCGTTTGCAATAGTTTGCATAGACTTGCCGAACGTCTAGACGGTAGCTCTTTTCATGTATCAATTCGCCTACACTCGCATTGGCCTAAACTCGATCAACATGTAAGTATAGCGGGCTTTAGGCAACTGCTTAGTCAATGGAAATTATGAAGGAATGAAAAACAGAGCAATACCCGCGCCTCATAACAAAGATGTTGAAAAAAATTAATTATTATATAGTTGCCAAACTTCTACTATAGTAAGTATAGTAAGTACAAAATCTACTAAAGCCATGACTCAATGAAAGATCTGTGCAATCACTTAATATAGGCAAAAATTGTTACTGGTAAACAATCTGGCAAAGAAGTATATATACCAAGGGTAATCCTTGACTCATTAAAAGGACAATTGAGATGCACCATTCAGCGTCAACAATTTCCCGTTAGATCTGCATTTGCCATGACTGTCCACAAATCCCAAGGGCAAACATTGGAATTTGTTGGGGTTGACGTAAAGTGTAGTGGTCCAGTCTTCATGCATGGCATGATAAACGTAGCATTTTCTAACAAATTCCAAGGGCAAACATTCGAATTTGTTGAGGTAGACTTAAACTCCAGTCCGGTCTTTATGCATGGCAAAAAAGTCAAAAGTAGTCATGGCAAAAGTCTACCTTCCAAAATAATATGACAATATAAATGTTATAAATGTTACTGTTAACTATTAAAATGTTAAAATTAATGCACTTGTGATTTTTTATTGAGTAACCAGTTCATATTTTCTTATTAATGTGTCGGTAGAATGGAAAAAAAAAAATTCATATTTTATCAATAAGTTATTCGTATTAAAATTGTTGTAATTAATTAACAAAAACACGGATTAAAAAAAAACCGAGCAAAGCTCGGTCGTCCAGGTACTTACAATAATAACAGCAAAATGGTTTCCAACGTGGCACACCCAAATTGAGATGGTCCAACGACGATGGCTCTTTTGATAGAGATTGGATCACCACAGCCCTGGATCTCAAAAAATGGAATGAATATAGAAGCTTTTGCCCTGTAGTGGGATGATGTAGGCTGAAATAATAAAATACTAATAATATAAAAATTGCTCACTCAATATATTTCAATAATTAAATAATTTTTAGTATTATAATCTATATAGAAAGCTGGTATTTTAAAACTATCACAACTTTGATCACATACTTAAGTTCATATTGAAAAACAGGAATTTACACTTACAACGGTAAAGGTGATTTGGGAGTATTGTAATGATATAGTTAAGAACACGTAAAGGTTATTAAGTACACGTCCATTTTTTCTTTTTTTTTCTATTGATAATGCACAGCTTAAATAGCACGCCAACACCTTATTTAAACCTGTTTTTGGTTGGCAGGTAGAAAATGCCTATGAAATTAAGCCCACCTCTTGCAACATATTTTTAGTATGTGGAAAAAAGTGATCATAAAAACAAATATTTTCTCATGTTCATTCCTAAAACTCTAATATAATTATATCCAACTACGGCCACTTGAAAAGGTGCTAGCTATGTGCAAAATAAACCTTACCGGCGAGTGCGCAGTAACAAGCGTCATTGTGACAACTCCTGCTCGTTTCGTGAAATGGCTAATTGCCTCGGATCTACATTGGTCACAGTAAAAATAATAAGTAACTAGGATACTTATGTAGTCATTCCAGCCACATAATTAAGCGCACACCAGTTTAATGGTGAAATAAAAGTTTTAATAGGATAGTGCGAGATTTGAATGAACGCTGATTTTTCTCAATAAAAGTGCCCAAAAAGGTGTCTCGTTTCGTCTTTTGTGTAATACTTATAAGGAAACGAGACACAACCCTTTTTGTGAGAATCAATTAAGCACAGATTTTTGTTCGAAACGCCCATGCCCGTATCACGTTAGAACATTAGTTCTACTTTTAATAAAATTATGCAGGACGTAATCACACAGCATCATGTAGCCCCGAACTAAGCAGAGCTTGCATTATGACATATTTGATATACTACACATATATTTTTTTTTTGTAAATCATTCATAGAAAACACCCAGACCCGAGACAATTATCTACAGAACATGCAAACATTTGTCCCGCAGCGTGAATCGAACCCGCAACCTTCTGTGTCTCGGGCAGACCTTCGCCACTGTGCCACAGAGGCCGTCAAACTATATTACTAAATAAGTAATTTCATTCCTAATACACAGGTGATGAATTCGAGGCCGAATTCTAGGATCACTAGTTGCGTTCTTATAATATCACGGTAGCAGTAAGCGTTCTATCAAAATATGGTAAGCATTTTTAGCAAAGAAATTTTGTGCTTCATAATACACAGAGTACCGAGCAAAATGTTTGAGAATGGTTTTATAACCATTTTCATTATTGAAAAGTAAAATGTTGTAGAATTCAAAATAATCGTCGTCATTTATGTAAATATTTTTTATATGAATGATTAAACTATGACGATTAACAAATGAACGAGTGAATTAGAAACTAATTCAAACAAAAAAGGAGTAAGTATGCTGTAACAAACAAAAAAGTATGTGTTAGAATTGACCAGCTTTATTCATAGCACTGTGCATTGTATCCGCATAATTCCACAGCACTGAGTGGGTCCCACAGAGCCAGTAATAAGAGGAACAAAATTTTGTGTCATGACAAGATGATTGTAAGGGTTAACTACGAATAGTACTCAAGTTTTAGTCAAATCTCTAAGGCCCGTCATTTCGAGCTTTACTTAATTTTGAGATAAACCCTGGGAAATATTTTAAATGCTCAAATAGTCTTATAACAGATTAATTCTAAGGTTCCCCTGGAGTGAAGAAGATTTAGCTAACGTAAGTGTACATAACCAAAGTAATATAAAATTTACATTAAGCTGCTCTTTATATTCACAAAGCAACTGAGCCAAAAGCATAAATTACCCGCACCACAATACAGAAACTCTACTGATAAATTTAAAGTACTTACACTTCGCACAAGAATAAAATATCTGCATAAGACTTCATAATAAAAGTTTCAACAGTTTCCTGTAAAATTTTCCAAAGTTTTCATGAAACAACGAACCAAGTTATCCAGTCTCCCAAAGGTATCTGTGCATGCTAACAACAGAATCAGCCAACATGGTAAAGAATAGCTTGCAAACTATCTACTGGTTGTATCTATCGAAAGCAGGTTACCTGTTTGCCGGGACTTACCTAAGAAGCCTAGAATCCAACAAAATATGTGCACAGCACAATAACTAGGTATATAAATAATAATCAATTGCGTGTTGCAAAAAGCTTGAAAACGGTTAGACCTTTTTTGTTTTTTTTTTTGCCTTGATTCAGGGGTGGATTAAAAAAAAGGGAAACCCCAAAAAAACAACCGAAAAATTTAAATAGACCAATTTGGTAATTTCGTATGGGGTTTTTGTACGAACTGTAGAAATTGGTCAATACAATGTATGTCGGGTGGGCCAGTTGCAGATAAAAAATAATGTCAATATTTATTTTTATCATACGTTGTAGTTGTCCTTCGATAAGATCGAATATAAAAAAATCTTGTTCAAATTTATATTTGTAAGTTAGGCATGTTGACTGGGTCAAAAAAAAATAATTCTAATTAGTCCGTCAGTAAGATCAACAAAAAATACTGTACAAGATTTTTGTATTTATCGAATTAATAGAAATTGACGGAGATAAAGAACGTGAAAGTTCGGGAGTTGTGGCTCGTGACGTCACGCATAGGTAAAAAATGTACTATTTTGTGACGTCGCGTGGAACTTTAGGGGGTAAGTGGTTCCATCCTCCATCTAAGCGGAACTCAAGCCAACCTCACCTGCACGTGGTGCACCCTGCTAACTAACAAACGAGGCTCTGGCGGCCGGCTGATTGCGGCATAGCGCAGCTTAAAACAAAGCCACAGCTACATTCCCTGGCTGCCGATGGGCAGCAGCGTCGGCAGTGCTAGAAGCTGTGCCCTGCGATCCCCAACCCGCATGCCCAGCGTGGGCATATCCCCCTTCTTATTAGGGGAGGCCTATGTCCAGCAGTGGACTGATATAGGCTGTTGATGTTGATGTTGATGTGGAACTTTAACGCACTTTAGCTTTGTTATTTTTTGTTTAATTGACAAAAGAAAAAATACGTGTACAATATTTTTTGGATATGTAAATAACTAAATAATTAGATTTTTTCAGTCGTCTAGCCTATTGCCTATATAATTGTGCTAAACTACATCTAAATGGGATCCAAAAACCAGTTCATAGCATAAGTACCTAAACAGATAACCACACTCACATTCAGAATAGTTATCACTTCAAAATTCAGTAGTTTGAACCGTGTTTGAACTAGTTTAGTCCAACTACGGGCGTTTTGAGGGTTCCTGACGTGGCTCTCGAGCTGTGGAACGGACTTAGAAGCACTAGCAGCTCACAGCCCTTTGTTGTAATGTAAAGTTGGTAACAACGGTAACAACTATAGCGAGTGTCTAGATTTTGATTCAGAGTCGACTACGATATTTATTTTTCAAAACAGAGTATAATTTCACTAACCATAAGGAATACTAGAGATTAATAATTAAGTAAGGATTTTGGAGATAAGAGTTATGAAACAAATAAGAATTATAGCAGAAAGTTAACTTCTCCTGTCACGGTTTTTTGATTTATGTATAGTTCCTATCCGCCATGACGTACGGACCCGAAACGTGGACTTTCACAGTACGGCTATTCTAGCGGTTTAAGGTCGCTTAGCGAGCTAAAGAACGAGCTATGGTCAGAGTTTCTCTGAAGGATAGAATCCGCAACGAGACTATCCGGCATAGAACTAAAGTTGTCGACTTCGCAAATTGAGAACTCGCTAATCAAGAATTAGCAAATTGAAGTGGCAGGGGGCTGGCCAAATTTGCCGCAGAACTGATAACCGTTAGGGTAAACGTATTCTTTAGGGAAGACCACTGCTCGGCAAACATACTGTAGGATGCTCTCCAGCCAGGTGCGATCGGCGAAAGGCTGCTAGTAGAAGCTGGATGCGTCGAGCTAAGTGTTGCAAAGGTGCTCCTTAGACTTTAAATAGTAGACTCTTAAAGGCGGATGATGATCATGATATTTCCTAGCTTGGTAATAAAGTAGAATAAAGGTTACAATTGAACAGTTGATTAAAAAAGTATTGTTAAATTAGCATAAGCTCTAATTGTAGCTATGCCATGAGGAGGAAATCAATAGCTATAAATTTTATCTAATAAATCCCCTTACACTTGAAGGGCCAATCATAAAATGGGATATTTTATTACATCAGAATTCGATTGCTAATCTCGTCTTCCGAATAATTTTCCTTCATTACCGTTCACGCTCGTTCACCTTTATAGCTTCATAATTTTATCGCTTTCAAGGTAAGTTTTTTATTGAACAATTATTCTTTTTATCTAATGGAACAGCTGATATGTTTATTATGATGCATATAATGGAAAACTTTGAACCAAAATTATTTAAAAAGTACCAAGTTTATTTTAATGCATTCAACTTAAAATCTGAATTGTCACTGAAAGACCTTGTTGCCTCTGATAACTAAAGAAAAAAATATATTTTTTCACTGAATAAAATCAAAATGTTGACTGACCAAGTTTTATACATTACATCGTAGTAAAACTTTATGCTTGACAGTAATCTCTTCTGAAAATAAAGTTAGTCTCTTTCAACCTGTTATTTAATAACTTAGTTCGCGACACATACCTACTAAGGAGAATGAACTTTAAACGGATTTAAGTTTACCCAAGAAACTTGCAAGGTGACCTTTGTATTATATTAAACTTTCAAACAAAGACTGTCTGACAAAATTGTATTTTCAAACTTATTATTTTATAGCCCTAAGAAAGAACAAGACAGCTTTCAACGAAGTAAACAAGAAACAGAAAGCTGTTTGTTCTTCTTTATTTTTAATTTCGCATATGACTCTTTATATTTTTATCTTATCTTGTGAGCCTGTCTGATCTCACTGCAGGGCCTAAGCCTACCTCTTTCTACACATCCCGATCTTGGGAATCCACTTGCAAGGATACTGAAAACACGTCCAGTTCACCACCTGCGTCTGGGACGGCCAAACAGCCGCGTTACGCCCTGTGGACCCCACTCAGTAGCGATCTTAGCCAACAACTAATCCGGCATCCCGAAAACATGTCCGGCCCAGTCCCATTTAAGTTTGGCGGATTTGTGATGAGTTACATCGGCATTTTTATCTGGGGTCGCAGTATGGTATTCCGGATGCGGTCGGTGAGCTTGACGTCCAGAATACTGCGCTCCATCGCCCTCTTTTTATTCTCACTAAAAAAATACCCACGGTATCTACGGTATTCCAAACACCTTACCAAGCAGTTTGTTTGATTTTAGTGAGATTACATACAAGTGAGATCGCAAGATCAGCCTCATGTTTTAATTTTACATGAATCTGAATGATTTTACATTATATAACTTTTGAAACTATCATGGTTGAGAACATAATTATTAATATCAACGGGATAATTACCATGATTTGTGAGTTCTGTTATTTCCCGATATTTCGACGCAGTTGCATGCGCCATGATCACGGGAGAAACTGAAGTCTGAAGTCTCAGTCTTTTATTACGAACGACACCACTGAGAAAGAGGGTAGATCGTTTCGTCTGCCAGTAACTACCCACTCGTACAGACTTCAGTTTCTCCCGTGATCATGGCGCATGCAACTGCGTCGAAATATCGGGAAATAGCAGAACTCACAAATCATGGTAAATATCCCGTTGATATTAATGATTTTTACATTCTTTACTGCACCTATACTATTTTTTCTCAAAAGACTATCGAGTCTCTTAAAGAGTCACTTCACACAGACACTTCGAGACATTCACGTCTCCATGTCTTCTTACAAAACGGTTCAGACCCTTACATTTTTGCTTGATCAAAACGTGTGAAACGTAATTTACACAAAACGAGTTGTCAGACCGTGCACCTCGATTTCCCATTTGGTCACGATGTATTTTGTACCTACTCACTGAGAATTTGGCTTAGTGCTGACTGGTAGGGCTCATTCAGATTTCGGCTGAGGCAGTTCATTCAGTGAATTTTACGAAACTGGTGGTCCGCCGCAAAATAAGTAGAATTTTTTTTCGTATTTTAAAAAGCTTATTCACACATACTCGTAGTACCAAAACACAAAGATGAAATATAACTCAATATTGGTCACTCGAGTGACTCGAGTTAATCACTAAGGTGACCAACTCTATCTAAAAAGTCTAAATGCTATTTGAAGGCCACAAACATTATTTTGTCACTTTATAAGTGCAATCATCACATCCTGCTTTTCAAGCACGGAAGCGTTCGAAATCTGAATGTTGATAAATGCTAAATTTTGTTTTTGTCTGTCATATTGCTAAAGTTTTTTTCTTAAATCTTAGAAGAGGCTATAGAAAAGTGAAGTAAAATTTTGTTGCAGCTCATGTCCGGTCTATTGGGCATCCTCGAATATTCAATATTAGGTTAACCTACCAAAATAGATAAGGCAAAATCTGTTTGGCAAAATGTCACAGCAAATAAATCATCCCACTCACCGTAATTCTGACTCGTAAAGCTACTATTACTGGACACTGAACAATGTTGCTTTTTGCTGGTTTTGTTCCAAAATATTTGTATTCTTTGACTGAGACCATCATTTCCACGTTTTTTTTAATAACATAAAATCGTTGTTATTTTCTAAAGCAAACCAAATAAAAAATGAAATCTTCTTAAATCAGTAATGCCCAATATTATATTTCCTGAGCTAGCATAATTAGAACCACATTATTTGCTTGATTTTGAATTGATTAAAAAAATCGCAATTGACTTAAAAATGGCGGATCAGCTGAACGCTTTTAATGACACGAATCGAAGTATATTTCTTCTGGTTATGAATAAGATTAAGGCCGCGGTCACGAAGTCAGTGGCAGCGGTGCGGGGAGCGGCGCCCCAATACAAATATATGCATTGAAACGCGCCATTCCTTCGCACCGCGCCGCCGCCGCCCCGCTCCCGCTGACTTCGTGACCGCAGCATTAGTCGTAAGTACGATCAGCCACACAATTACATCCATATAAAGAACTACTTATAAGCCGTGTCTGCCAAGGCTAGTCGAGGATAATCAGCTCCAGTCCTTATCGTTTCTAGCCCCAGTCACCTGCCTCCATTGTGGGATGCTTAAATCAACGTTATGCGACAGTTATTTCAGGCGAGAGAGCCGAATAGCCCTCCAGTGAATCCTGCAAATGAAATGTGGCATCTACAATGAGCTTCCGCTACTTTACTTCAGATTTTATAGCTGGGGCTATTTCTTTTTGAATCCCACAGCGGTATTTGTGAGTTACGGTCCTCGGACAGTCAGTCATATAATTTATTCACCTCTTTATTGCGGCAGTTGAACGTCAAAAACAGCGTTTAAACCGCGAATTACAATGGAGTTTCAATTAAAATCAGATTTTAAAAATTACTACTTAATTATTAGTTACTTAATTATTAGTATGTATGTACCCAACATTACAACATTTTATCTTGCAATGTTGCAGCAATATTGCTGCTGTGCTGTGTGTTGAAAAGTGATCGTTATCTCAGAGAAGGCCCTGTCTGAAAACCAGCACTGCATCAGCGCGTAGGTGGGTACCTAACTAGGTACCGGATGCGGCATAAAGCTGAGACAGGGACCTATTTTTACCGTACGCATTAGCATAGTTTAAGTTATTTTACTGTCTATTAAATTGTCTTGTACTGGTTAACAATAAATGTATTTTCTTTGTTTATTTCTTTCTTTCAAAACGTGTTTTCAACACTCAAAGTGTTAAGAAAATACACCTCAAAATTGACACCATTAACTAGTTCACCCTGTTTCAATCCTAGTTTACTTAACCCTTCTGTTAAAAGTAATGTAAACTCTTTGAATGTTGACCGTTAATGGACCCTTTAGGGTGACCTTAATTTGGTCGATTTAAATTCAGCCGGGCCTGAAAAGGTTGGTACTATTAAAGTGTTGGTCGGCCGGTATTTATTTACGTGGTAAAGGTAGAACCTCGTTTTTAAACTAATGAAATATGAATGAAAAAAAGTTGCTGTTTTAGGGTTCCGTACCATAAAAAGAAAAAGGAATAATAATAGGATAACTTAGTTTTCCGTCTGTAAGTCTGTCTGTCAAGACTTTTATCTCAGGTGCGCGTGAAGGTATACCTTGGAGCTGTGATAAAATCAAAGCCAACGCAATCAAAAGATACCGCAATTTTTACACTCGCAAGGGAATCAAACTTATAGGGTACTTCCTAGTTGACCTAGCTAAAATCACGATAACAAGAAACAATTTTTTATAAAACAAGAAAGACAAAGTCACAAAACTTTAAATAAGACACATTAATAAAATCATACATACAAGTTTATACGGAACCCTCCGGTGCGCGAATCCAATTCGCATTTGGCTGGCTTTTTTTATGAATTGAGTAATTGGGTCAATTGTTATAATACAAAGTTATAGTTAAAGTCCTACTTTAAAAAAAAACTGACTTCAAATAAATCACTTCTTACTTCGTGCCCGTGTAAAAAATTTAGAAAATCGGTTCACAATTGACGGAGATAATGGTGATCATAGGGCGAAAATTACAAGTGAGGTTTTTTGAGTTTTCCGGGAAAAGTACGAATTCCTCAGGAATAAAGTTTATGTGGGACCACCTGTGAAGTATACTCTTTTAAACAAAAACGAATTGAGAACCTACTCCTTTTTGAATTCGGTTAAAAATGACTGTTACCTTTGCTTTCGCTTCATTATTAAGTTTACGAAAGTTTCCGTAAAATTCGCGATGTATGGAAGCAGAAGTTCTAAAGAATTTTCATTTGGCAGACAAAAAGACAGTACCCAAAACCCGGATCTCCTCCGAAGAGTGAACGTGGCCGGGCTTTAAAATTTGTGTCAATGTAAAACAATTTTGTCAAATAATTAAGTTTGAGCTTTGCACTCGTGGCGTAGCTTATTTATTCTTATCAGATCATCTTGAAAACAACACTGCCAGATCACAACTTGAATGGGTGACAGTTTAGTGGCATTTAGATCCAAGCGCTTCCGTGCTTCGAAAGGCACGTTAAGTTATAAATCCCGGCTTTTTCACTCGTCAATGTATGGCGGGGGCATTCCGGCGGCCTAAAAACTCCGACACTAGAGTTGGCTCATACATAGAAAAAGAATTGTAAAATTTTGACATTTCCCCATCATTTCCTATTACTTTTTTAACAGTGTTATCAGTCTATACATCTTCTCGATTTCAGATAATAAACTATGTATATTCAAAGTTTCATCGAAAACTGTTCAGCTGTTAGGGAATTGAGTGGAAACAAACATATTCACACACACACATACGCACAATCTTCTGCATTTATTATTAGTGCAATATGAAAGTGTGATAATATTTTCGTAATTATTATTGTTAAACGGGTCTAATAGTAGATTGTTTTACAAGGGACTAAACCATCCCATTATATACGAGGTTGTTATACTCCCGAGCGTAGCGAGGGAGGATGACAAGACCGAGTTATAATGGGTGGTTTTGGCCCGAGTAAAACACTCTACTTTTCACTTCGATTGCGAGAAAATAAAACAATTCAAAATTAGACAATTTTCAGAAATTTTATTAAAAATTAATCAACCTTCATAAAACATCACCAAGACGGTTCTATTTTCAAAAAAAATAGATTGACGGAGCACCAAGAAGTCGAGTTTTTATGTAAGAGAACGAATGCTTTGTACGGGCTGATGATTTTAGACAAAAATTAAAAAGAAAAAATACTTTTTAGCCCTAGGGATTAAACTCGAGTTTTAGGCCCGCTAAGCTACACTATTATGATACACTTTTTGAGCAAGAGAAGTGAAAAAAATATTAATATTTTCGTATTTTGTATTTTGTATCATCGACTGTAGAAAGAACTTTTTTTTCCATGAATTTATTTTTCTTAGTTTTAGAAACCCATCATCATCATTAATGGAAGTCCTAGTTGATAACATACAAAACTAACAAGTGAATTACTAACAAACCAGAAACTGTTATCTATGGGCGTTCCTTGGGGTATTATCTGTTTGTTTGTTTGTAAGCAATCAAGTAGTTACCGTACATCATGTAATAGACGATAAACACGTTTTATTACTTCCCAACTATTTGCCTTCCGAGAATTGGCTAAGTTTTCATATCACTTTGATGTTACCTGAAACTACGATAAATTCGTGTTATAACATCGATATATCGTAATATTATAGTTTATTTGACTGTAAGCTACTTATTAAAAGAAAGAACATTTTTTCAAGTATCTCTCCTCTCAAAGGTTTGCTGGAAAAAAACTCACAAAGGGTTAAGCTTGCCTCTGTACATATGTTATTTTATCTAAAATAAATTTAAAATGTTAAGTCCTTCTTAGCATCTTGTTCTTCTTGTGATTTCGTTGGGTAATGGCAAAATCAAAGGAAGATCACAACCTCGATTAACATTTATTATTATTATTATTATTTAGTTATGGACGAGCAGCTTGACGCTGATGTGTCCATTTCAGGCAGTGTTAAAAAAAACAAAATGAAGTCATTGTTTCTGTCACTTTTTTATCACTGATTTATTTAGTCGTAGCCAGATGTCGAGCTTATTTTTGAAGTTTTTTACTGATGTAGCCGATACAACATCTTCAGGTAGCAAGTAAAATTAGAAAAATAAATTTATGTAAAATTAGTTACAACAATACATATATTTCTATTAACTTTTTTCTATTTCTATATTTATATTGATTCTAAGCGGATAAAATTATCTCAACTCCGTTAGTTGTGTCAGTTTAAATTAGTTATCGGACAGTTTTGTTATAGACCACTAAAATAAGCCTTTTTAGGTCATTGGATAATTTTGCCAGCATTTGGATAGCGTTTGCTAAACAACAATAATAATGCCCCATTATATCTGCAAAAGCCACACCTTCTTTTCTAATAATAAAAATCATATTTAGACATAGACACACACATTGCTCTATTTACTACAAAATAGCACACAAATACATCTAAAACTACGAATTTCCTAGTTACAAAATAACAAGACTGGTTAAGTGCGAGTTGACTCGCCCACCGCGGGTGACGTCAATGGCGTGCGATATTAATTGGTTAGGTTTCTTCGTAATTAAAATGGGTACGTCCTATAGAAAAAAAAACCGGCTTTAGAATAGGTAAATTAGGGCCTTTCAGATAACACCATATTTAACCGTGTAACTTGCTTTATAGCTTGACCACAGCTGAGGTTTCTACAAAACCATATTAGCTGGAGACTTTGCTCTAATTTTCCTGTAAAATATTCTTCTATAAATATGTATAAATTTCAGGTTTCTTACTTCGCAAACTTCGGAGATAAGGGGGGTATGGTAATTTTCTGGACTTTTTTCATCCTAAATAAAAAACTGTGCATGATAAAAACGGATTTCTATTGTTCAAATCAAGCCTTTTCATTTGATACCCCACTCGAACCCCCCCCCCCCCCCCCCCCCTCTTATTTTTCAACCTGTCCCCATTTTGGAAGATGATGGTCATTTTTTGATCTTGAATCTTTTTGAATTTTGATCATAAAATGAAAACCAACCATCGTATAAAAAAACTGATTTAAACTGGGCTAATTGGCCCTTTTCATATGTTATGCCACCATATTAAGTGCTATTGACACGTATTTGAAATTTCGACGTTTCTTATTTTGGACCTTTTGGGGATGAAAATATTTTTTAACTGGCAATCTTATTCAGTCAGTGCATTTTAAATCTACACCAAATTTCCAGTTTATAGCATATGTAGTTTCTTAAATAATCAGCTGTGACGGACGGACGGACGGAGGGACGGACAAAGCGGCACCTTAAGGGTTCGTTTTACCGGCTCAGTAACGTCACCCTAAAAACAAAAACATTTTGTTTTAAACATAGGTATTGTGTGCAACAGCAGCAAATAGGCCCCGACATAGCATTATGCCCAGTGCGTTAATAGTTGACGCTGTTTTTCTGCTGAGACCATTGTGTTATTTTTGCGCGATAACTATATAAATAGTATTAATAGCCTTTATGATTTTCTGACCTAAAAGTTGGGTGTAAAATTTCAGTTCAATCTGTTTAGTAGTTATGGCATGACGAAAGAATATTTATTCGCAGATCGTAACTCCACCTGGCCGGAGGTCGTCCTACACTACATTTTCCGAGCGGCAGTCTCAAATCGTGAACTAGTTTACCCCACGATTTCAGTTCTTTGGCAGATATGTACATCGTCTTCAAATTTCACATCTTTTTTCCAAACTTTCACCTTTACTTAACAACTAGGATTGTAAACTCCTAAGATATACATATCTTTGTTGAGCACTCATTTAAGAGCCGTTAATCTTAAATCTCCTATAGCAGGGATTAAGCTTTTACGTACCTGGCTGATTAAAAAATTAAGTGAACATAATGCTTCGGGAAGTCGATTTAGGAAGTTCGTGTTTTATCTTTTATCAGCTTAATTGGATTTTGGAAGTTTGGCCACAGTAGTCTTTAAAAGTATCTTTTAAACAAGAGACTTACTTAAGCTCTATTTTATTTTGTATACAGTATCGATCAGTATTGTAGCATTGAATATCCACTATTCTATTTGTATTGTATGATGTAATTATTGGAACCAATTATGGTGTTACAAAACCAGATCCTTGGCAATTTTCAGATTGGATCATTGCATATTTGCAATAATTAATTTTAAAGGGATTGAACGGACTATTGTCTGCGGTTGCCGCGATACCATTTGAACACATGCAACGCGGCGTTATAGCACTGCGTCAGCAACGCAATAATGCCTTGGTGTTGCTTCAGGTACGCATTCTGTTTGACGTAGAACAAAATTGTTTTAAAAAAGAACGATGATTCATGACCCTTAAATTATTCGATAAATTGTGAACTTTTCTAAACATTGCTGCAACATAGAGACATGCAGCCAATTACTATCTAGGCATGTCATCATTTATTACCATAGAGTTTAACAATTCTTTCTATTTGACCCATATTTGACTGTAAGATTTATGACTGTTAAGACCTATGCTGCTGAAACGTGAACCCTCACGGTGGGACTGGTCCATAAATTTAAAGGCATGCAGCGTGCTATGGAGAGGGCTATGCTTGGAGTTTATCTTCAAGATAAAATGAGAAATGAAGTTATACCGACAGAGAACGAAAGTGACCGACATAGCTCAGAGGATTAGTAGGCTGAAGTGGCAATGGGCCGGCCATATATGCCGACGAACCGAGCCGTTGGACCAAACGGGTATTGGTTTGGAGACCCCGTTTAGGCACGCGTAGTGCAGGACGGCCAATGGCTAGATGGAGTGACGATCTGCGGAATGTAGCTGGTAGTTGATGAGAAGAGCTGATGATCGGGCTACGTGGCAAACCTTGGGAGAGACCTACGTCCAGCAGTGGACTGTGATAAATTGATAATGATGATGATGATGATGACCGTAAGATTTTACCATATCTGTATAATTTCTAGCTTGATATTATAAAAGTTATGTATGGACATGATTTTGTAATACAGGCTGACCCAAAACTAGCAAGTTTCGTACGCAGAACGAGGGTTATTTATGGAAATTTATTTCGGTCACCCCTTGTAAAACTTCTAGAAACCCAAATCCACATTTAGAACAACTGAACCGATTTCCCGTTTTCGGCCCGCTTGATACTGAAAAGTACCCCTTCAATTGAAACTCAAATACTATGTATTTGTCTTTCAATTGTTTGTCTCTACAGACCGTCTGTTTCTCACTTTTCTCAACCTTTAAGAGCCTACTAAAACACAATAAGTAGGTACCTTGTATGATAAATGATACACATTTATCTTGGGATAAGACTTTATTTTTGCTTTTGGATCCATTTTAGATATTTTCTAGATATTATTGCACAGAGGTTAGTTACTTGTAGATCATTTTGTTCAAAAACTAACAAGGCTTTTGGCTCAATCTCAATTCTCAAGACGACTTGTCGCTCCCGCTTCACTTTTCGGAATCCCCAAGCCTCGTCATTTTTCGATAGGTACTCTCAGAAAATACCTCCCTCCAAAATCCAACCATCGACCAAACCAGAGATTTGCTCTCTGGTTTTCGTCAGTCAGGTCCTGAGTTGCCATAATATACAAGATTAATACTTTTTACATCCGGTAATTATTATTTGCTTATAAAATAGATATTTGAATAATAATGAATGTTAAAATAAACTTATAATATTAAAGAAATCATGACACTTGACATGGTTCGCCTCTCATCCTCTATTTTTGTTCATCTCTCTCTCTCTCTCTCCTCTGCTACTTTAACTACACTAAGATCTCAATTAAATGAGTGTTTGATTCTGTCATCGCGTAGGTGGTGCCGACATTTTTACTTCCAAAACTACATTTTACAAAGCTTCCACTTACATGTAAGTATCAAATATCGTGGATATATATTTTTGCTTACCGACATAATTATAACCTAATTTTGCGTAGTTAGTAAGCAAAGCAATTTTTTTCCTAGTTAGCCGAATCGAGAGATCCACAATAGGAAAGCAGATTCTTAGATAAAACTATACAAGCCTGTTATTTGATGTCCTAACTTTGATCATAAAATGTTCAAAGTATTCAAGCAATAAAATAATTCGATGAATAACATATTGACAGCTTTTCTAAGTTGTTTGTGAACGTGGGTGGACTAACAATATTTTTGGTATTTTTTGGGACCACCGTTGTTTCAGGGCTATGTTTCACTGGGACACCATTGCGGCACAACCAGTCGCTGATACCAACAAAATGTACACAGCTCTATTTAGAGAGTTACTCACCTGGTCTCTGTTTGGTTGCGCAACCAAACCGACACCACCGTACATTTTGTTGGTAGCCGGCGACTGGTTGCGCCGCCATGGTGTCCCAGTGACATATAGCCGTTACATTCAACCGTGATCAAAGCCCATAGATTACAAAAAATACATGCTGATATGTTAAGCTATTGCATAGCTTCTATCGAGGGCCTTGAGCGTGGGGACCGAATCCAGAAATTCCGTAACGAAAAAAAACCTCACGCTCCCACTCCGATTTACTTCATTTTATAATCTGTTGCTTGGAAATAGAGTTCATATTCAAACTTTTGTATTCTATTAGTTCTTCGTCACAACGTCGCAGCGCTAGTGTTCAACACAGTAAAGATAGCTACACGTCCATGATTGCCATGGCCTCTGACACGAACTGACGTCTGACGTTTTTCACCTGAATCTAATTTCAGTTTTGTTTTGAAATTTGTTTTCTTATCGGTCACCACGCTCAAAAAGTGTAACTTGAATTAATATCAAAGAAAAAGAAATACTGCATAAATAAAATAAATAAATAATTATTAATTGCATAAGTTGATACAAAATGCTATGCAATAGCTTTACCGCGGCAGTCCCCGAGTGCCACACGTCTTTTTTTTTATACAAAATCAATCTACGTTTTTCTTGATCTAGGTACATTTACAGCCCATAAGTTGCGCAATTAGAGTTCTGCGACTCACAGCTGTTGTAAATTCTTAAAACCCAAACTTTCTACAACTGATTTTTGCGCGCATCACTATGTGTTTAAAACAGAAAAAGGTTGTGGAAACCGGCATGCCTAAGGCCGCGGTCACTAAGTCAGCGGGAGCGGGGCGGCGGCGCGAAGGAATGGCGCGTTTCAATGCATAGATTTGCATTGGCGCGCCGCTCCCCGCGCCGCCGCCGCTGTCTTCGTGACCGCGGCCTTACGCTGAGGACAAAAACAGCGTTGCAACGACGCATCGCAAAAACGACGACAAAATTTCTATGACGCGTTGTCCGCCGCGTGGCAGAATTTAGCGCTATGTCGTCGTGCCGAAAAATTCAAGATGGTGTTCCAAAAAAAGCAGCAAGTGGTTTGCAACTTAACACGTAGAATGATAATTGTTTGAAAAAATGGGGCAACCAGCATACCTTAAAACCAAAAATTTCATTGTCAATTCAAATTTCAATTTCATTTCAATTTTTAATATTCTTAGTAATTTGTGTATTCACTTGTAAAATGTTTTAATACGTTAATTAGTTAATAAGGTTAGTAATTTGGGTGAAATAAAAAAAAAACCCTCTCATTCTTTCTCTCTTTAAGATGGTGTCCCAATAAAATACAGCAGTTGTTTTTTTTGGTTTTAATAAAATACGGTACAATTTCAATTTTTTTTTTTGGCAAAATTTTCAAATTCCACCAACCATATCTATCCTTCGAGATCAACCATCTAATCTTGAAGTCTTCGAGTCTGGGACATATCCCACTGTCACAGGATATTTTTAATAGAAATAGTTTAGGTAGGTAAATTCAATAAGAATACTCCTAATCTATCAACAAACACTCCTATGCAGCTTTAAATCGTTAAAATACTTTTGTGAAAACCCCGAAGTTTTTACATTAGCTTTTTCAGCTATTCAAGTCGGTCCAAATGAAATACAGTAAAAATAAAAGAATTTTGGCCAGTGAACGGACATGTTTCAAATTAAAAGCTTTTTCAAGTCGCCTCTACAGTGTACTGCAATCACACCGTGACACTGACAACTAACCTACTATAAAACACATTATTTACTGAAAAACAAAAAAGTTTTAATCCAACCTCTTTGATATTGAAGTGGCGTAGCTTACTTCGACAGAACATCTTGGTCCAGGACTTGGACTTGGGCTTGAAACGGTTACCCTGTTTAGTGGAATTTGGCTTTGATCACTTCTATTGCCTTCTGAAAGGCATATTAAGATGTAGAGGAGCAAGCCATGGAGCCTGCGGTGTCCGCGTGGCCGCAACAAGCTTATTACTTTGTGTTGAAGTATACATAAGTGCCATTTTCTGGAAATAAACTCTATGAATAAGATGTTAGTCCTGGCTTTTCCAGACGTTAAGCCGTAGCGGAGGCGTTCGGGTGGCTCAAAAACTACAACGCCAAACTTGACCGACCATCACGATTATACGAATAAGAAACAATTATTTATCAACAAAACAAGCATGCTTTATTTTCTTGCAAATATCAAATACTATACAGGTTTAGAAGTCAAATAATCTTGTTGTACTTTATGGTTTTTTGATAAAAGCTTAACGTAAATTGAGCAATTTGTATAAATGATTTACTCTAAAAATCTAACTCATTTTCATAAATTAGTTTCGTCGCATTGACTCCAAACAGCTGTTAACAGAAACAGCTGGTCCATTCAGCAGTACTAACTAATCATGACCAATCGTAAAAGTTAATGTTAGTAGATCCAGCAGCTTCGTAATTTAGCTGGATACCTACGTTTTATTCACGGTACGCTGGTTTTCTGTGAAGTTATCTCAGACATAATCGACAGTTGATTATCTGTTCGTTTTACTGTTGACTATAATATTAATAGAATAAAGACTTCGCATAGTGACTTTAAGTCTATCTGTTTTGCTTAGTAGAGTTCTTTGTGGAAGGCTCGTACGGGGAAGTACTGCCACCATGCCTATTTCTGGCGTGAAGCAGCTGTGCTGTGTTTCAGTTTGAAGGCCTATCATCTTCATGCTTCAAGTTGATGGACGCAAGGCATTGCATCGTAGAGCACGTTCCAAAAAACGTGATCTATGATGCAATGCTTTGTGATAGGTTATGGTTACATCTTAACATCAGGTGCGCCATGTACTTGTTCCATCTTCAAAAAACAAAAACAAAATTTAAATCATAGAAACAAAGTCATTATCATCATTATTATCGTCAAAATCTAATAAAATTAATATAGTGAATAAAGTAAATAAAGTGAATGAAGTGAATGAAGTGAACGGAGTGAATGAAGTGAACGAAGTGAATGAAGTGAATAAACTGAATGAAGTGAATAAAGTGATAAAGTTAATTAAGTGAATAAACTGAATAAAGTGAATAGAGTGAATAAAGTGAATAAAATGAATAAAATTAAATAAATGAATAAAGTTAATAAAATAAAATTATTCCCTGCGACTTCTAAAGCAATTACCAATTGACCTTGTTCATTCCACTTCATCATCCAAGTGTGCCAAGGTCGGTGCGTAAACCTGAATGATCTTTATGCTATACCTCTTGGATAGTCGAAGAATCAGGTACGCTACCCTGATCGAGACACGATTCACGTGTGTATTGATGTTTACCGTCCTCGGCTCTCTTAAGACAGTCTTCGGCTTTCTTAAGTCTCAATGGCGCCTCGGTACCCTAACTAATTTTTTATTTTTTGAAAAAGTGAATAAAGTGATAATTATTAGAATATATAGGTAGGGAGGGCTTTTTACACTATGTATTTTTATTTCAATCAAGAATATTTTATTCTTCCAGCTATGCTCGGGGGATACCCAAATAGAAAGCAGCTTTAAATCTTATTCCTAATTTTGTTCAAAATGCCAAATTGCCCGTACACCGTACAGTAGGATTTCACATATATACATCATCATCATCACCTACTCACCAGCAGTCGTCTACTTAACATAAGATGCCCCTTGATGATATGATACTTCCTTGTTGAGAAGTTTGTATGCGAACTTCAATATTATTAATATTATAATTGCACTTTCTTTAATTAATTCTTCTATCTATGTCTTACATAAGGATTAGAAGAAAGCTTCTATACCAAATGTATAATATTTTGTAGGATTATTAGTATTGTATTTATCGAGATCATGCATTTGGTTGTAAATGGGTCGCCCAAGTGGCGTATAATATTTTGTAGGATTATTAGTATTGTATTTATCGAGATCATGCATTTGGTTGTAAATGGGTCGCCCAAGTGGCAAGAGGTCTATTGGACGTTGAAGGTTACGGTTACTGATGAGGTCCTAAAGGATCTATGGAAACTTTAGGCTGATAAATGGACAGAAGCGGTATCAGACAGAGAAACCTGGCTAACTCTGGCTGAGATCCACATTGTCGCTGAGCCATTGCAGTAATTATTAAATTTATGATAACGAAATGATCACAAATTTATACAGCTAACAATCATAAAAATAAGTCGGTAAAATATTTTACAGGCACTATCGATTTGAGTAATAATATATCGCAAATTGCATTTTTCACTCGTAGAAACCTTATTCACCTTCGGTATCAAATACCTAGTATCCAACGTCCAAACAAACGAATTAAATCAACTCGTAACAAAAGGAGAACCTTTTCCCATTAGGCGAAAGTAAACCCTAGTAATTGAGTTTGAATTGCTTTAAAGATTTATTCCCACTATGTTTGTTTACTGGCCTATATACGGAGCATTAATGCTTTTTACTTTTTTAATTGAATTTTAATTGAAAAAGGGTTGGATCCAGCGGCGCATTGATGCTTTTAGTTGTTCCTCAGTTATGAAGTAATTTTGAGTTTTTCAACATCTTAATTAATTAGTAGATATCTACCAAAACCATAGTAAATATACAGAATACTAAACTTCTTCATGTATTTTGTATTTTTCCAGTATCGGTATGTTACACCAAAAGGGGGTCAGAATACAAAGCAGAAAAACTTTTGTTGAATTTTTTATGAAAGAAAATATCAAAATTCCAAACGAGTTTTGGCAAAATTGTTCCTGTTGGTGGGTAAAATCACCCCATTTTGTGGTCTCATGTCTTTCCGGGACACCTTGTATGGAAATGTTTTATTAGCAAAGTTTTCGCATATCTTGTTTTTCTTTTTCTTGGAAAATGTTATGAAAATACTCAACATAAATCGAACCTAATCATCAGAGTTATTGACACACCAGCGGACTGTTATGATAAAAAATAAACTTGGAATAAACAAATTATATTGTTAGAAGAACTTGACTTTCTTAGCAATAATATCCAACTTTTTCCAATAATCTTTGAAATATTTCTCCGGGTATTTTCCAATTATGCCCAATTCCCCAAACTCTTGTACAATGAACATGCGATGACACAGTCAATCGGCACATAAATGATAAATTCTATTTTCTGTTTCTATGAGATCTATTTGACAAAATCTTAACACTTTGGCTGACCAAATGTACTCGCTTCAGTGGTAAATAAATCCTGGCAGACGCAAGTCAAGTGTCCAACTTCAAAAAGTACTGTTTTCGGTGCTCTAGATCACTCAAAGTTTAGCCAGAACCCTCTTCACATACTTACTTATAACCGCTATAAATTGTTGGTTGATGTTCACTGAAGCGATGCCTTAGCTCAATTTTGATGTAATTGAAAGCATTTCAAATAAACTTGGCTTGGTTAAACAGGGTTCATACCCGAGCTTAGAGAATTTTCCTTACAAACCTCGCCATAGAAATCAGTCAGATTTATTATGAAGTCAAAGTTACTCGCAATTTCTGAGCAATTTACATGTGTTATACTAAATTTTGTGAAGTAACTTCAATGCGCATTTTAGCTCGTCCTTAGTTATTTATTTGTTCGTGAAATTTTGCGTTTTGGGTAAAAGTTTCGGGCTCAACTTGGCCCGATACAGTAACTTTGTATGAATGTTATATATAATTCAATTACTTTTAGAATCAGTATTTTACCAACGTAATGAAGGTGAAGTAATCGAGTTTGGTATAAACTTATACTCATACGATCGCAAATTATGAAGTTTATTTTACTAACCACCATCAACATTAAGAATGAGCTCATTCGTGCTTTGAAGAGCACTTTAGGTTGATGTTTCTAATTTATTTTTGTCATCAGAAGATATGCTACTACTCTTTTAGTCTAGGTATTCATTTCTATCTGTTGCCTTCTGGTTCATTACATCTAACGTCAACGTCAACGTTGGTCTTGGTTGACATCTTAACACGTTGAGGTAAACAAGGTCTTAAGGGGAGACCGCGGCTTGACAAACATAGTGTAGAACGCCCTCAGGCTAGGTGGAGTGACGAAATGCGAATTATTTGCGAAAGGCATAGGATTAGTAGAAGGGGAATGCGTCAATCTGTGGACAGGACGTAATGGTGCAATGGTGAACTACTAGAGGTTAATGATGATGATGATGATTCACTTACGTTTACGAATGGGTTGTTGTTTTTCATAAAAATAGTTACAAAAATCCAATTTACAAAATAGTAAATTGAAATAAAAATACCTAAACACACATAATACTCAAACACACACGTACACAATACATACGTGTCAATAAGAATTATAATCTAGAAAACTAGTAAACAATAAAGATAAATAAAGAAAAAAAAAACCCTTATAATTTTTAAGCGAGTATTCACATTTCAACATTTGCAATTGACGGAATATTGACTGTTTTACTATGTGTATAATGTTCAAGAGAAGAGAAAATATAGAAAATTCACTGCGCGAAAAGGAACATATTTTTCAAAACTTCCTTTTGAAGGAATTCCTCTTATAGGATACTAGCAGCACGTCCCGGCTTCGCACAGGTTAAGGCACTTTTTTACACCTTGGGTTACGTTACTTTTATTTTAGTAAGGATCTCTAATCTTTTCTAGCAATAAATATAGCCTATGTTACTCAAGGTGAATGTATCTTTCCAATGGTGTAAGAATTTTTGAAATCGTCACAGTAGTTTTTGAGTTTATTCATTACAAACATACACACACACAAAAATAAAAACTTTTCCACTTTATAACATTAGTGTAAAGTTGGTTATGTATCACCACCTAGAATAATAACAAGTTACTTTTACTTAAGAATATCATAACACATTCACGAGATCACAATTACATTCGCAAGGGAGATCTTTTAATATCTTTCATAACACAATGCGCCGAGGGAAATAAGTCAAAACACACTCGAGTATACCACAACACATTGTATAGAACTTGTTTACAGGAAAACTTCGAGATTAAAACATTATTGCTCCAGCGAAAACTTGTAATCAGATAATCTGCCTGGCAAATAATAAAAATAATATTATATTTGAGAAAAAAACGAATATACAGGAAGTGGATCCGCTAAGAGCGTATTCAGACGACCTGCGCCGACCACGCATACGCGTTGTGCCTGCCCCAAAATCAGCGTATGCATCGCGTACTAGTGACTAGACTACTTCGTTTGTGAGCACGGAGTTGACATGAGGCGAGTGTGAGGCGGGCGCAGTGCGTGTGCGGTTAGACTTCGATAAATCCAATTTGAGATCTATTGATGTGTCATAAGACTCAAATTAAAAACAACAAATTTCAAAGCGGGTTCCGACGCGCGTGGCGTGTTCTTGGCGGACGCGTGTCCTCTGAACGTAGCGTAACAGAAAGTGTTGGGGACAAGTTGTCCAATCCATCACAAACACAACACGATATAAATTGTGATCTTGAACCAACTTACTATCATCATCATCATTTCAAACTTTATCGACTCAATGCTGGACAAAGGCCTTCTTTTAATTATGCCACTTTCTAATATCTACAACCCATCTCGATGGAGGATGGTCCCTTTTTCTGTGACCAACTCTCGGCCACCACTCAGTCACCCCGTCTGGCCAAGTGTCCTACCCAATACTACTTGAGCCCCAATATCCGGTCACTGACGGCCTGGAATAAGGTCTGCTTGCGGATTTCGGTATTGAGGATTCGGTCTAAAAGTGTAATACCGAGCATGGCGTGCTCCATGGCTCTCAGTGCAACACTGATTTTATGCAGAGCCTCCTTCAGTGGTCATCCAGTGGCCGGTTAACTGACCACTGAGAGATAAATCTTCTTCGCTTATTTGCCAAGCTAGAGAGACCAAATTCCAAACGTCGACTATTTCTGACCCTATTTGTGAGGTCAACCACCGCTTGGCATCATTGGCTGGTAGTATCATATTACTGATGTCAAGTACAAAAATGTAGGTGCAACTCATCCCTTCTTACAACAATTATTTGAGAAATCAACAGGCCTAAATTCTTTGCTTTCTATTTCGAGCCTTTTGGGACGCTTTCCGGCCAGGTGTGCAATGGCAATCTATGGAAGGCTGCTGGTGGAAGCTGGATGCGTCGAGTTCAGTACAGGGCGCAAGGGTGCTTATTAGGGAGGCCTATGTCCAGTGCACTGCTGTATGCTGACGATGATGATGATGATGAAATTCTTTGCCATAACCACACGGCGTACTTTCGTTCATCGAATTCATGCCTAAGTTATTTATTACTACAGAAAATTGTAAGCATTGACTTTGTAAATGTTTCTGAATAAAACTTTTCGTATAAATCTTTACCACATTTTGCTTCGATAGAGACGTCTTTATCAAAACGAGGCACAAGGCTTGTGTACACGAAAGAAGTATTATCAGACCAATCAGAGTTAAAACATTGGTTTTGTATAGAATTTCAGCCCCTTTTACCTGTTACTAAAAGCTCGAGGTGCAGCCAACTTGCTAATCATGATGCTGAGTTAAGTGAGTCTGTTGACCGTAGTTTAGATTCCACCTCGTGCTTAAAGAAGCACGTTATGACGTCATTGATCCCGACTTTTCAGTAGCTGGGCTAATCATAGGCCTTCGGAAGGCTTAGTATCTCCAAAACTCAGATTTAAGTCAAACGAAAAATTCAATATTTTCGGTGCAATTGGTAGTTATTCGAATAACCTAAAAATAAAATATCGAAAGTATACAATAGGGCATTCATTGGTTTGATTGATACGAACTGCGTGTATTGTACAAAAATATGCTTATTTATATTCACATTGCCGACGATGAACGATATATGCGAAGCCAAGAAGTTGATAAATGAGGCCAATCTATTTTATTTGTATGCCAGATAACCATTGTTCGTGGTTTTTTGTGAGTGAACAAGGCATTTTCATTTTCGGTTTCGGTTTCTCATACATTCATATTGGAAAAAAGTATCAAAATTGCTTGGTATAAAATCAATCAAATGTATATTTGATTGATTTTATACCCTTAGGCAAACTTAAAAAACTTAAGCTACTTTACTTAAACTTAAACTATACTATACTTTGATACCAAAGTTTATCGATGAGAGCTGGTCACAGTTTTCAAAACAATTCTTCATAGAATTTCCTAAGGCGAAAACGGCTTGTCCCAAATTGAAGCCTTTTGGAGGCAAATGAACATTTGAGCCGGTTTCTGCATTTGCATCCTATGGACTTAATTGGAGACTACGACTGCATGTTGTCGGCTATTCTGACATTTAGCAAGCTACAGACACTTCAAATCTCAAAGGAAATTTAGCTTAGAGTACCTATTACGTAAATAAGTCAACATTCGGTTACTTTTGACTATTTGGGATATCTGTAAATACTGTTACTATCATTATTATTAAGTTATCATATTGGATATTTATGGCTTTCTACATAAAATATTTGATTATGTCAAAACACAACTTTTACCCTAATAATAATCTCAAATTTTACCTGTACTTATAAAAGTTATGGATATGTTTTATGTTTCTGCCGTGAAGCAGCTGTGCTGTGTTTTGGTTAAAAGGGTATGGGTGCAGGGGGGTGTCAGGGGTTCCAACCCCCATCTCCGGAACTCAAGCCAACCTCACCTGCACGTAGTGCACCCTGCTAACTAACAAACGGGGCTCTGGCGGCCGGCTGATTGCGGCACAGCCTAACACTGGCACAGCTAAATCCCCTGGCCACCGACGGGCAACAGCGTCGGCGCTGCGAGAAGCTGTACCCTGCGATCCCCAACCCGCATGCCCAGCGTGGGGATTATGGGCATATCCCCATTCTTATAGGGGAGGCCTATGTCCAGCAGTGGACTGAATAGGCTGTTGTTGTTGTTGTTATTGGTTCAGGTGAAATTACAGGTACAAGAGGCTTATCATTTGCATCTCAAGTTGATGGACGCAGGGCGCTGCATCTTAGAGTATGTTTCAAACAAACGTGATCTACGGCCATATGCTTGTTCCATCTTCTTATGTATTAAAAGGTAAATGTATTAAAGGGTAGTTAGAAGCCATTTTAAACATTAGGAACTTTAGATAATGTTTGCAAATTCATTTATTACTTGAAATAGGTTCCGCATATGCGTATAAAATTTAAAGAAAATATTAAATGATACCCGAGTTCGTGAATGCAACTTTACTACAAAAATCGATTTAGATTCCGTACAAAATCCGGGTAATTCATCTTGTAGATAGGGACGAGTGAATACCGACATTCACTTACCGGGGAGTGAATAGGGAAGTGAAAGGGGTAGGTTAGAGTTCGCGATGTGATTGAAAGGCCATTACGATCTGAATACAGCTCTCCAACCCTTTTCTAGTCTAGTCCTCTACTTAGCAAGATGGATTAAGGATTTATTTTGTTGGGGATCAAAAGCTGGACCTCATTGCTACGCACGCTACTCACAGTCCGTGTCAATAGTTGCATTTTCATTCGTCGCATGTGCATTATCATCAAATACATTTTCAGACAATGCGAAGCTAAATCTAACTGTGTAGCTTACTCGTGCGTTGTTCTGTGGTGGCGACGCAATGGTATTGCGTCTGCGAAGAACTGAGAAGAACTGTAAAGAACCGAGATGTTCCTTCTTTCCTTTTGTTTCATCAAACTAGGAGTGAAAGTCTAGTGAGGAGTTTTTAAGATAGATCATATTTTTTTATATGTTTAACAATGTGCGTTAAACAATGTCGGAGCTTTGGTGAATTAACTAGCTGGTGTCAAAAGTGGCGTAGCAAACGTAAAAAAATATCAAAAAGTTGATGAGAATCCTTATCAAGCTTTATCTTGTTTTCTATGAATCCCAAAAGACAGCGTAAATCTTTGTGAAGGAACAACCACGTTTTTGTAGAGGACAAGCCAAAACAAGTAAAAACATGCCCATTGCGTGAGCTCGCAGGGTATATAATTGAATTTCAAACAAAAAAAGAAATAAATCAAGTAAAGTTACGTGGCCCATAACAATTACATAAAGTGAGATACAATGGAGCCTATTCCCTGAAGCAAGGAACATCCAATAAAAATACTTAGAAATAAATCAATCAGGGTGATTTATTTCCAAGTTTCGAATGGAAAAAGTATAATTTACTTATTTTATGGGTAGACCGTAAACTGCCAAAATTTTCCAACAACCAAAAGTAATTGGTGTTGGTGGAACGCATATAGTGCTAAATGTGCGGCTGTGGTTTTCGTAGTATGTATACAAATACAGTAAATATTTGTAAATACGTTAATTAAATCATATTATTTATTATTTTAATTAGTGGATATGACTGTAATTATTTTAACGTTTTTCAACAAGCCGACTTCTCATATATAAAACAGGCTTCCATCTACGGCTTCGCTCGCTTGGTAACCGGATAAAAAGTAGCCTATGTGTTAATACAGATCACAAACTATGTATATTCCAAGTTTCATCCAAATCCGGTTTGTAGTTTTTGCGTTAAAGAGTAACAAACATTCACCCATCCATCCATCCATAAATACATACTCACAAACTTTCGCATTTATAATATTAGTAGGATTTTATTATATTTTTTTCTAAATCAGTTTAGCCATTATGTAAATACTAAGTTGTTATGTAGCATAGAAACAAACATACAAATACACCCTCTGCCTTATTCATAATCATTGACCTCATCCTTGCCTATGCAACCCTCGAGGTCAAGAATTGGACCAATTAAAAAAATAATCTTTTTATTTTGTACCGACCTATATAGTTCACCTTTTGTTTAAGATCTAAAATCTAAAGACATTCATCAATTTTATTCTGTTGCTCCATCAACTCCACACCAATCGCGATCGTAGTCTAACAAGTGATTTCTCATCAATAAGTCTGATACTAATAAACTACTATTAGAACGTAGTAGTTTCTCATAGGAATATCGAGACAGCTGGATCTTTAACCTAAAAACAAAATACCTACATTATGCATGTTTTTATGAAAACATGCGTGGGTACAGTCTACACACCATAGCTGTCGATACAGTCACAGAGCGCGACTCGCGATGGACTGCGTCAGCGGTTTTAGACGGCTTTCTTGTGTAGACTACATCATCATTATCCACAACTGGGTTTCAAACACTGCTGGGTATAGAAATCCTTCAACTTGTGCTATCTGCCACGATCCTACGCTAGTCTAACCCATGTACGGACCACAACTTAAAATAGACTGCACAACAATAGCAAAGTACTATTTAAAATTGTGAATGGGGACCTGGACTACGGACACTTATTTCTAAAAATATGATTAACATAACAGAAAAATAGGTTCAAAATTGTTTCTATTCACCCCAATTTACGTTACACTACAGACCTTGTAACAAAAAATCGCATACGTCAGTCGTGTGAATTAAAATTAAATTAATTAAATGTCACAGTCAACTTGTTGAAATAGCCATTCAATTGGACGACTAGCCATTTAATTGTACAACGCCATTCAAGCAAATAGCTAATTTTGTAGTTGAATCATTTTGACGTTTCATCGACGTTTATATATACCGTTTACTATCGTTCATCGATGACTTTATTTGTGTGCTCCCAAAAGAAAACAGTATAACTCAGTCACTAAAATTCACGAAACAACTGATTTCTTTATTTATGGCAAGTCATGTGCAGTTATACAACTTCTCTACATACGAGTATATCAAATTCAAAATTTCCAACTTCTATGCTCGTAAAGTGCTCCAGTTATTTTCATTTCGAGCTCTGTTCACTCGCTTGCTCAGACATTTCCTTTCACCTGTGATTTCCCTTGCCACTCCTTAGGTTCCCACTTAGCTAAGTTTGAACTGACTTCCTAGAATTAATAAGACATGCACTTAGCTGGTGTATACTTACAGTGAGCTATTAGAATGAATTTTCTAGTTTTTCTTCAGAATAATAAAAAACATATTAATAACTAATTGTGGGCGAAGAACTTTGCTTTAATGAGCGCTTTTCCATGCAACGGTAACTTCAAAGGATCGGATGGATATTTAAAGCTGTTAATGAATATCCCCAATCGACAACATAATCCACAGCTGGACTTGCCTCCCCTAGAGAAAAGAGGGATATGCCTATAATCCCCACGCTGGGTATGCGGATTTGGAAATGACAGGTCATAGCTTTTCGCACCACCAACGCTGCTGCCTGTCAGGCCAGAGGCCAGAGGCCAGCTGTGTCGGTATATGGCTGGTCTATGGGCTGACTGCCAAAGCCTCGTTTTATAGAAAGCAGGGTGCAACTCGAGCAGAGGTCGGTGGTCGGTGAAGTTGGCTTGGGGTCTAAAGATGGAGGTTAGAACCACCTCAATTCAATTGACTTTAAATAGCCGTTGCCGTTACAATAGACTGTCAGTAACTTGTTTAAAGTATAGTGCCCCCATTTAAGAAACTGTGAACTTGCCTGTAGTTTCGCCACAGATATAGAAGAGAACTGGATGAAGTTTTAAAATTCATTATGTTCTGAACGTCAACTCATACGTCTGATCTCTACTTCCTTATATCCATATATCATTTGCTAGAAAGGGATGCATACTTTATCTTAATGCGATTGCTGCTACTTCGTACAGTCAGCATCAAAAGTAGATGATGAGTTTCAGAAATTCAATACAGCTGATAGAAATTTGCGTCAGAATTAGATAGCACTAAAGTGTTCCATAAATAGGTGATTGAAAAATATGCCAACAATAAGCTGATGTCACTAACCACCACATGTACCTGATGACTTGAAGGTTCAAAAGTATCTGATGTGAAATAGTTTTATAAATATATGAATAATGTTACTTTGCAATATTTTGGCAATAAAGATACAAGTTCAAAAGTAACTGACTATCTATCATAGCAAAAATAACTGATTATCTATTTTAACTGGCCTTTTAGCTCAGTTGATAGTAATTCTTAATTATTTTCATTTTTATTTTTATTTTTATTTATATTTTTATTTATATTTTTATTTTTATTTTTATTTTTATTTTTATTTTTATTTTTATTTTTATTTTTATTTTTATTTTTATTTTTATTTTTATTTTTATTTTTATTTTTATTTTTATTTTTATTTTTATTTTTATTTTTATTTTTATTTTTATTTTTATTTTTATTTTTATTTTTATTTTTATTTTTATTTTTATTTTTATTTTTATTTTTATTTTTATTTTTATTTTTATTTTTATTTTTATTTTTATTTTTATTTTTATTTTTATTTTTATTTTTATTTTTATTTTTATTTTTATTTTTATTTTTATTTTTATTTTTATTTTTATTTTTATTTTTATTTTTATTTTTATTTTTATTTTTATTTTTACTTTTATTTTTATTTTTATTTTTATTTTTATTTTTATTTTTATTTTTACATTACATCACATCACATCACACTAATATTATAAATCACATCACATCACACTTTATTATTATATTATTATAAATGTGAAAGTCTGTGTGAATGTTTGTTAGTTAGTGAATAATACAAAGGCTTATCTAATTTTGTTTTTTTTTCTCTTAAGTTGTAAACGGGGGGTGGCAAAGTTTGTATGGGGAACAAAAAAATTTTTACCAATCGACTTGAAATATTGCACAGAATCTCACCTCTAGAAATAAATGAACTGTTTCAGGATTTTCCGCACTTCAACCCCTAAGGCGGCTAAAAGTAATCAATTTTTATTAATTAACTTTGATTTAAATTGATTCCTAAAAATTACATTAAGAAAATAAAACTTGAACAGGGTATGATTGGGGATGAAAGTTTGTATGGGGAACCGATCATTTCTCAAGTTAAGTAAGTTTTTTAAAATTTATCATACTGTCTGATGTCGATCACCAATTCAACTGGCAGTTGAATTGGTGATCGACATGAACAGGAGTGGGAACGGGAACGAAAAAGAGAGTAAGAGTGGGAACGAGAACGGAACGTGTACGGGTATGCTAGGAGATGCATTAATAATATGTTAGTACTTTTGATTCCGCGCAAAACGTGGTAAAAATAAACCTTTATGTAAATTATGAAACACATTTTGACACATACATTTCCACGCGGGCGAAGCCGCGGGTCGCAGCTAGTATATTTATAGAACTATTTTACATCAGATACTTTTGAACCTTAAAGTCATCAGGTACATGTGGTGGTTAGTGTCATCAGCTAGTATATTTATAGAACTATTTTACATCAGATACTTTTGAACCTTAAAGTCATCAGGTACATGTGGTGGTTAGTGTCATCAGCTTATTATTGTTAGCTTATTACGTTGGCATATTTTTCATTCACCTATTTATGGAACATTTTAGTGCTATCTAATTCTGACGCAAATTTCTATCAGCTGTATTGATATTCTGAAACTCATCATCTACTTTTGATGCTGACTGTACTAGGGCATTTCAATGAAACTGCATAGAATTTTGTTCGAGTGCCCTGGTGGGATTAACTTTTTGATCTCATTTGAAGTCGCATTTATATATGTATGCGTCCCTTTCTAACTGATGATATTGGACATAAGAAAGTAGAGATCAGCCGTATGAGTTGATGTTCAAAACATAGTGAATTTAAAGACTTCATCTAGTTCTCTTCTATATCTGTGAGTTTCTCAGATGTAAGAAGTACGCAGATGGTCTATTTGGCAAATTGTACGTCTGCCAAAGGGCTTCAAAGTGCAATATGAATTCTCAAAATCGATCGAAAACTTTTTGAGATTTTCCAAAATTTGTTAAAATTTCAAATTTTTTTCGCTGACATGGCTAGAGAATTTCCCTATTACGTTTTTTGAGCTCGTTATTCAAAAATGGCAAAATCGGTTTTGAGGGTTCGAATTGAGCTACAGTTTAAAGAAACTATATCACACGATATACCTAAAGTATCGCAGAGGCTTTGCTCAAGTGGCTCCCTAATCGCCGTCGCCGGGACATGCATATTCTTTCCCTTCTATATTCTATTCTGCTCAATTCTTTCTCGCTTTGCTATCGCAAAGACTGATTTGAATATCTTAATTCTTCTAACTCCTTGAATCTTAGGTCATCAGACAACCTGTCGCTCAGATTTCCTATACACAGTAGTTCTTTTTAAAGCAACTCTTTTACGGTCCAATCTATACGATTGTGGAATGCCTTACCTGTTGAGATAAGACGACTTCACTTAACACTTTTAAACTCAAACTGAAGCTTCACTATTTGACATCTTCTTTATAAATTACCACATTCTCCAAACTTTAACTATGTAGAATTTAATTATAATATTATTTGATAAAGTATGTATTAGTCTATTGTTATTATTATGTATGTATTGGTATTGATATAAGTATACTTACTGTTTTGATTTGTTGCAGGCATGCATTAGTTTGTTTTTGAACTGTGCTGCCATCCATTGTGTTTCTTTTAGTTTTTTCCCTTTCTCCATCCAAAGGTTACCAGGAAGAAATCGCTTTGATGCCACCCATTGTACCATTTTTTAAATGTCATTGTGTTTTTGTTATGTGTTTCATACAATAAAGTGTTCATTCATTCATTAATTCATTTATCGCCGTTTTGTAAATGAAAACTTTAATCACTAATTTCACTTTCTAGCTTGGAACAAAGTCATATGTGAAAGATTCTTCCTTGGTACAAAGACTAAATATATATACGAATTCATGATTCCCTAGGCGTACCTACCTAATATTAGGCAATTTTAACAAACCCTTCGAAGGCAATTAATGAATCCGGACGGATCGACAGATTACTTTCTCAATCAGCATCGTAATAAATATTTGATGAGCGCCTGAAACGGCAGCTGAATATAAATAACTCATTAACATTCTCTTTGCAAAGTGAAAATGGCCACTTTAAGTTCATTATGGATCATTACTAAAATGAACCTTAAACCAATATTATACTGACTCGATTTTAGGCCTTGACTTTTAAAGTAATTACCCTTAGCTTTATTTTGTGACTTAAAAATCAAACCACACGAGATATTCCTTTCCTAGATATCATAATGTAACTGTTTCTGCTCTAGTTTTTTCTTGAAGCATTTTTTCAAATGAAACACACTATAAAAATATCTTTCACAATTCTTTTCAAATAATCCATAAAATATCCTCACATATACTTCTAGACTTTTCAAATCTTCAAACTATGGTTACTAATCACAAGATAAAACAAGATCGGTTAAGTGCAAGTTGCCTTACCCACCGCGGGTGACGTCAATGGCGTGCGATACTAATTAGTGAGGTTTCTTCGAAATTAATACCTGTACGTCCTATAGAAAAATAGAAACCGGCTTTAGAATGGGCAAATTAGGGCCTTTCAGATAACACCATATTTGACTTTTTAACTTGCTTTATAGCTTGACCACAGCTCTCCTTACATTTATTGAGGTTTCTACAAAACCATATTAGCTGGAGACTTTGCTATACTTTACCTGTAATAATATAAAAAAATAAAAAACTGCTTTAAACTGGGCTAATTGACCCCTTTCATAGGATATGCCTTTTGACCTTTTGGCACCAGGTTGAAATTTTGACGTTTCTTCTATATATAATTTTTAATTATTATTTTACTGGCAATCTTATTCAGTCAGTGCATTTTAAATCTACACCAAATTTCAAGTCGGTAGCTTATGTAGTTCCTGAAATAATCAGCTGTGACAGACAGACGGACGGACAAAGCGGCACCTTATGGGTGCGTTTGGCCGGTTCAGTAACGTCATCCTTAAAATATAGATATAACGGTGCTAATAAAATGTTGTTTAAAATAAACAAATAAATAATGCTTGTCACACTGCTTCATATACACCCCAGACTAGGCAGAGCTTGTGTTATTAGAACCACATTTTTTTTTAAATATACTTAAACATGTCATTCATAGAAATAAATACGGGACATGTTACACATGTGACCATGTGTGAAATGTCTTCTGATCCCAACCGAGGCAGAGCCAGAGACAAACATACATACTCATAAAATACCCAGAATCGTAAAAAACATCCATGTTCACCACAAAACGTTTGTCCTGGACGAGAATCGAACCCGCAAGGCAACCGCTCAGAAGGCAAGGCTACTATTTACTGAACTACCAAGCCCCATCCATTATATTGAATTAGAATCTGTGGATACTTAAAATAAAACCTACTTTATAGACCTTAAGTTCCAGGTATGAAATAACAGTAACTGAAGATTCTGTGAAACCATCAAAAGACGTTACAAGCATTTGATACAATAAGCGTTTAAGCAACAAGCACATGGCACATCAGAATAACGCGAAGCTATTCTAACACTCCGTATAATTCAAGGCTAATTAAGTCTTGAGAGGCTGTTACAGAGACCAAGTAAGTGGAAGGTGGTAATTACACTCCATGCGCACTGTTTCATTAAAATTTCACCTTCGCGACTGCTATTTTGAAATAGCTAGGTTATATTACATATTACAAAACATTTATATTATATTACAAAAACAACAGCCTTAATCTATCCACTGCTGGAGTTAGCCTTATAATAATATTAATAAGCCTATTATTAATATTCTTTTTAAAAAAACCGACTTCAATACTTTGACTGTAATGACCAAAATGTATAAGCTTAAACTAAAAAGTAAGCTTTCTAGAGCAGTAAGAAAGGTTTTATGCGCAATGGCGCTCATTAGGGGAAGCCTATGTCCGGCAGTGGACTGCTATAGGCTGATGATGATGATGAGATAAGAACCTATGGTACCTACCGGCGAAAATTACAAGTGAGGATGAGGTTTTTTGAGTTTTGCGGGAAAAGTCCCTAATGAATAAAATTTATATAGGACTACCTCTGAAGTATGATCTAACAAACAAAAAAAAAACATCAAAATCGATTCTGAGGTGGAGGGAGGATTCCTTAACGCATGCCCTGTTTTTCAACCCTTCGTTTAACTTTTGCTCAATGACAGGGACACTGTTGTCCCTTGGACATGGTTAGACAGATTATAGTTGCACAGCATCTGTACTGTCCTCTCAGCATAGTCAGTGTTATCCAAAACAAAGAACCTACAACACTGAGATTTCAAAAGGTGCTTCTATAATAATTGGAAATACTAATTAAGCTGCTGACAAAAAAACACCAGCTAAAAATCCTATGAGAGCCACCACCTTTAATTGTGCATTGTACATTGCACAATTAAAGAATGATACAACTTATTAGGGCGTTAGGTCGTTAGCACACCGCCCACAGTAGTTCCACTATTACTTTACGTAACAAACAGACCGAATTGCTGTTTCTAACATAGGTTTGACAATGATTCGATTTCGTTGATCAGCTTAGAGGTAAGGGTATAAGGGGTTTAATAGATCCAACTTTGGAATTCCCGAGTCAACCTCATATACCCGTGGTACACCTTGCTAACTAACATACGGGGCTCTTGCGGCTGGCTGATTGCGGCATAGTGCAGCCATATACTGGCACAGCTCGTCCCTGGGCGTCGGTGATGCGAGTAACTGTACCCGCGATACCCAACTCGCATGCCCAACGCGGGGATTATGAGCATATACTCCTTCTTATTAGCGGAGGCCTATGTCCAGCTATGAACTGGATAAAGGCTGATTATGTTGTTGTTGTTGATGACTGCTTGGAGACGCGCTGTCGCGAGAGCGCGTCGCAGCGGATGCGCGGGCACGCGCCGGCAGCTGACCGGAGCTGCCCCTGACGGCTAAAATCTGACTGGATACTGACGGACGCATCGAGTCAAAACAGTAGCCGCGAGCATCCGCAAGCAGCCGCGAGCAACCGAGAGCAGCCGGCCGCGTACGCGAGTGGGTCGCGGAGTTCGAGCGCAGCCGGTCGGCGCGTCAAAGCTGCGTAAATAGCATTCAATTAAGGAACATAACTGCTTTGCGGATGTTTCAATTTCCTCTAGCAATGATTTAAAATGCTCTTCGACGCGCGCCTGTAAATGTGATTCATATACATTACACTTCCACGCTCTGCTCGCCATTCGCAAATATCTGTGGCAATTGACAAGTTTATAAAGCGTCACTACGGTTTCGAAGCGGTAGCAATGTGGTTTGCTACGACAATTAGAGAAGCGTCAGCAGCTCTGCTGTTTTATTTAAGCTGTGGCTTCAACGTCTACTAACGACTCATTAGTTAGAGCAACTCTTTGAAGCAGACTAATTGTATTCAGACGAAAGTAATTGCAATTAACAGTGCCGCAAATGTATTGAAATATAGATACAGGTATTTTAAATCTAATTGTAACAGAGAAATTACTTAACTATGTTTTAAGAAAATATGCCATATTAAAATTTACTGTTCCCAAACATCATGTTTTGAAATTCCTTTTAACCCTACACTCATCTAGAAATATACCTTCCCAAAGGTCTCCACGGGTAATGTTGGTAATTGTCAGTCAGTCATAAATGGAATAATTTGTATTTTTGTGAAGATTGACATACCCAATATGTTGCTCAATATTTAAATAGGAGATATTAACCAAGGGTATATAGCCGTATAAAACCGTGTCTTAGGTGCAGGCCACATATATATGGCGTTGGACGCCGACATGGCATGGGCGGTTTCCTATCCCATTCAAATTTCATACAAAATGCATGGAAACAAAACACAATTAAGGACACACGGTATGTCGTTGCTTGGACGTGGACGTGTCATAACCACAATGCCATATACAGAGTGTAACATTTAGAATGGTCAGTATGAGAAAATCTGAAACTATACGACATACGAAGATCATAGGAACCATGTCATCGATTTTAGGAACAAGGAAAACTGCATTCATAAATTTATAAAAAAAACTTGTACTTAGCTCGGGAATTGAACCCGGTTGTTTTGAAAAATAAAACTAACAGTTTTTATTTAGATATCGATTATATAGGTCTCAAGCAGTAAATTTTACTATGAAACATGATGTCTAAAATTGATGTGTTATGAGCGCCATATTGAATCACAAGCGCAAAGAAATATTCTAGAGTTAATTCCCGAGCGTCAGCGAGGAATCCTGAGTGTAATGAGAGATTCAAGCTCGCCCAAGACAAAGACAGATTCATTCCCGAGATGAATACTCTACTTTTCACTCTTTTCACGAGACATGGTGATAGGGACGACTAGGAGAACTGTAAACATTTGTTCCGTAGCGGGAAGGGGAATCAAGCCAGCACTTCTGGATTGACAGCTAGCTTTTGGCCCATTGTACCAACGAGGTTAACAGACAAAGGCTTGGTAGTAAAACCATTTTATTTGAGTGAAATTTTAAGTATCCAAGTGGATAAGTATTTTAAGTATCTCAAACTAATTGACAAAGGGATGGAAATTTTTATTTGAGTTTTATTTAACGTATCCAAGTGGGTAAGTATTTTAAGTAAGTACCTTACACTTATTGTAACTAAATACTACCTATTTAAGTAAAAAAAAAGGTTGATATTCAAATATAATATAAATCCATTGTGGAACGACAGCGGATTTTTGTACTTTCTAAATATTTTTCAGTGTGAATGTTTTTGCTAATTACTTACACATATCATTAAACTTGCTAAAATCCACAGAGTAAATTTCTTTCATGAAACTTATTCTTCTTTCAAATAGAATTAAATTGTTATTTTATCTCTATATCTCAATGCTTCAGAAGCTGCAGCCTCCAAGAATGCTAGTCCGAATTTCGAAATTTTTGGTATGACCACACTACTGAGGATGATGTGTCTATATTCATATTATCGTAAAACTTTCCAAATTCAAATGACATTGTCTTCCTTGGGAGCTAATGAAATTCAGTAAATCATTGCCTCCCTAGAAAGGAGAAACTTAATTTCTGTGAAAGTTGCATGACCTGTAATTTCACATTTTCAAGCAGATGGTGTGAAAAATAGAAGCTCTTAACATAGAACAAGTGCCACAAACAAGTATTTTTTCATAAATATCGAATGAAGATATACACAACTTTGTAGGTACAAGATATAAAACCAAACAAATAAAACCTAGAGCCACTATAAAAAGTTTGTTTACACAAAATAACAGTGTGAAAACAGGACAGGTCGTGAAAAACTAGCAAACTACAAAACAGTTTCGTACAAAATGTGCCGTCATGTTTTTCACATAATTCCCTCGGGATGACTATTTCATCTTCCGCTCCACTGGTACCGCAGACTGCGAAACAAAAAAACATTGTTTTGTTCTGAAATCTGTGCCGCCAAAAGTTGAAAAAGCTTGATAATTATTTAAAAATTTAACCTTTCTCCCGGCTTTAACCCAAAAAGTCTCTCGGAATTTAATAACGTCCTTTTCGCGTAAACTGAAATTTAAACGATAATTTCTGCGCCCTCACCTGACAGAAAGATTCCTAATTGCCCTTGCCCAACAAATTAACAGCCGCGCCGCCAAGAAGATTTAGCTGCAAAAATAATAATGTTGCTGTCAAAGTTTTCTTACCTTCGCTAGGTAAGTATTTATTTCGTCACAAGTGGCCAACTGGTATCAAAGCTAATAATAAAGGTTGCTCTGAAACGCTGACTTAGCTTTATGATTGAATACGGTAAGCTTTAAGTAGCTTTCAAAGTACAGAAGCGCTTGATTCTGAGTGCCGTTAAGCGATTTCCCATCTCAATAGTGAAGAAGAAAACATGACGTAGGACTTAACTTAGACGATCAAATAATAAAAACCAAATCATCGACACGAATAAACAAACAATGTATTCCATCAACGTACAATGTAGCCAGCCTGTTTTAAAATGCTAATTTGTGGCTCAACAAAACAAAAAAGTTACTTTCATTCGCGCCAAGTCGCGTACTCTCCCTGCAGAAACTTTTCTCCCGATGTTAATTCGTCACACACATTTTTCAGCTTTTGTTTCCCTCCTCGCTAATTTACTTTCCACAACTCTGCTTCAAAAAAGGGAAATAGTCGAATTTGGGGGATATTAGAAGAGCTCGCACCATAAATTCAGGGCAGGAGCTAACTTAGTTTCGCACAAATTACATTTGTCTAAGCTTAGTTACGCGGAAATGTTGGCAGAATTCTTTAGAAGACACACTTTAGGGCGGTTTTACGTAGGTAAAAAACTACATTTTACGGCGACTAAAAGTTGCACCGGCGTTTGACAATTTTACGAACGAAAAATATACAATGTGCCTTTGGCAATGTACCTATAGTGCCATTGGACGAAAATAAGATTCTCTTCTTATTCCTTGTATTCTTCATCGCTGAAAGTTGAAATATATATGAGCTACTTAAATGTTGTTCTATTTTTGGCTTGCCTCTAGGCGGCTATTAAGTAGAGCTCCTTCAGCGCCTTCACTTGATCAGACCAATGGCTAGGTGATCGCTCGCAAGTTTTTTTTCCATCTAGCTTTCCCATTACAACCAGTTTGTCTAGATTGTCTGGCTGTCTGCCAAAGTGGCCATAGTAGGTTAGGACTTATTGATAACAATTAGCGTAAATTAGATTCATCATCATCATCCTATGCAGCAGTCCACTGCTGGACATAGGCCTCTCCTAATGAGCGCCATTGCGCTCTGTCTTGAACTAGACGCGAAAATTATGAAACTAGATCAGAATTGTTTAATGTCTCCAAAAATACGCCTAAATATCCATTCATTTAATATTTATTAATAAAAGAAAGAAAGAAAAAGAAAGAAAATATATTTATTTCACCCGAATTTTATAAATTGTACCTACTTAACAATAACAAAACAACAAATACAAATACATATAATAGTCCGGTCATTATAGACATAAAAATAGTGATCAAATAAAGAAAATTCCGACAGAGCCAAATCTTCGTAGAGACCTTAGGTTTACCACAAGGAATAAAGTGTCAAAAGTCCCCATCAGTCCCATGTGAGCTTAGGGACTTATTCGGGGCCCAAGGTCAAAATTTTAGGTTTTTTGGATTTTTCTCGAAAACTGTAAGTTTTATCGAAAAAGTACCTCAGAGCAAAGATGTAGATCTTAAAATTCTCTATAAAAATGGTCCCTATAATTTTTTCTCTAAGACCCACTATTTCCCAGATATTGCGCTTATAAGAATCACGTTCTACATAATATGCACACATTTCCACACCACCTGTGAGGTAGTGTACTCGGCGCGTTTTTTTTAACGTGGTATCTCCGGTAGGCCTATTCCACGAACCTTGATGACGTTATTTTCAGGAACAATAATTATTTAATAGTATGAAGATTATTGATATGGGTTACTGAGTTTAACTGTCGTTCTAACTTTTTTTTATTACTTTAATCTGACTCATACTCTTCATATTCAACTTCAACAATCATGTTTTCTTCAATTTTTTCTTGTTCTTCTTCTTCTCCTTCCTGTTGATGAAAGCTTAGAAATTGTTCAGATGAAGATGAATCAGTTGTCTCTTCATCAAAATCACATGAATCTTCCTCTCTTGTATTTAATTGAACATTTGAGCGAGAGACACCTTGGCAATTGGTACACGCTGGAGAACACTGCAACCCTACTTTTTTACAGCCACATTTGGCACTACAACCTTTCTTGCAATTGCAAAAAATAGTGTTAAGAAGTTTTTCTGGAGCAGGGGGCAGTAAAGTTCGAATCGGTTCCAAAGTATTATTTATCAATTTCCAACCCCAGTCTTCAGGGTTCAGTTCATTGCCTTGCCATGTCTGAACTTGATAGTATACTCGAAACAAATGTTGACTAGCAGATGCCGATGTTGGAGGAAGACAAGATAGCTGTACTTGCTTTTTGTTTCGTGTATTTTTTACAAATGTTAAATATCTGTACGTATCTATGCAATCTTTTTTTTTTGGAGCTCCATAAACCGCAAGAAGAAACCGAATTCCTTTAGTAATTAGTATTTGAGGTGAAGAATTAATTTCTGTAAATACTTTTGCGCAGTCAATCAAATCATTTTTTTCAAATAATTTTAATACTGAATTTTTGCCCCTTCTAAACATTGCTGACGTAGTATCGCATCCGGTTATCGCATGTAAAAATAAAATAAAGTTTTGGCATTTTGGATAAGCTGATAAACTTTTAGAAGAATATATTTCTGTCCATTGCTGCGCCTTCCCAGGTTTTAAAAAGTAAATAATTTTATCAGATGGAGTCCTTGCAGTGAGTAGTACTAATAAATCAACATCTTCACCCACTACAATAGTTGTATTTCTTGCATTAAATTGTTCTATTGCTGTTTCAATTATGAGGACATCGGCGTCATTCGGAGCTTGTTTCACGGCAATATTTTCAGCTATTAATTTGTTACTCAACATAGAAATAAAACAAGATTAATTATTAATGTTTGCAAAAAAATGTTGTTGATTAACTGGAACTGTCATAAATTCGTCAAACATTATGTCGGTACCTGAGGATGTTTTTGTAGCACGACGACGTTGTTAGCAGCAGTATGATACTATAAATAGTTTTATAGTAAAATATAAAGTAATTATTAATTATATATTACAAGGGGGGCCCGGACCACCCACGATGGCCGACGGGGGGCGGGGCCCCGCAGATTTCCCATTTTCTTCTCGACGCAGATGAAGGGATAAAAGAGACACGAGTAGGCATTTTTGCTTGCTTGAGTACCTAAATATGTATATACGAGGCATATGTGTGCATACTATGTAGAACATGATTCTTACAAGTGCAATATCTGGGAAATAGTGGGTCTTAGAGAAAAAATTATAGGGACCATTTTTATAGAGAATTTTAAGATCTACATCTTTGCTCTGAGGTACTTTTTCGATAAAACTTACAGTTTTCGAGAAAAATCCAAAAAACCTAAAATTTTGACCTTGGGCCCCGAATAAGTCCCTAAGCTCACATGGGACTGATGGGGACTTTTGACACTTTATTCCTTGTGGTAAACCTAAGGTCTCTACGAAGATTTGGCTCTGTCGGAATTTTCTTTATTTCAATTGTCTAAAATGACCGGACTATAACTAGATATATAAGTAGATAATGCACTTGAACAGTGGGTGAAATAGGACCCTCACTCAGCATAGGCAGCATGTGAGACAAAGCTCAGATGCTGCGCTGATTTTCAGTAAGGGCCCTTTACAAGTGACATTTACAAGAGAACAGACAACAAAAATGAATATTAATAGAATCTACTTTTTAAAGTAGGTAGATACTTGCTGTACCTACCTACTTACTTGAAAAACTTTAAAATTAAACTATATCTATAAATAAACAATTAAAAAGGAACAGGTAGGATTATAAAGTTTTATAAATATAATACATACAAATAATAATTACAACATATTATTTAATTAATAATACATACAAATAAAGGTGTAATATAAATATGGCAACACAAGGAACAAAACAAAATACTTTTTTACAAAGTAGAATTGTCTATGACAGCCTTAATCTAGTTATTATTAAAATTATTGTGTGTAGAATCATTGGCCAGTATAAAAACACCTTAAATTTATAGGCGCCATCTGACACGGTATTCTACGAATCGGGAAAAGTCGGGAATAATTCGTCTCACGGCTTGTTCGATCAGCCTAATTTGGGGAGATCTCGTTCGTCTAATGGCCGCAATGTTTCACCTGGCTGCTTCCGGATGGCTTACTTGGTGTGGGGGACTTGTGGTGCTATGAATGACAGTCGACGGTACTGTATTTCAGTGTGGTTTAATTAACATATAGTATATTTGAATGTGGAATGTTCCAGCATTTTTTTCCCATTCTGATATGAAGGACGATTCAAACAATTTTCTTAAACACCTATACTGCGAAAACCAACGCTTGTCGTGCGTGGTGATTATTAAACCCTTCCGAACAAAAACATGGATATCCCACAATGGACTTTTATAAAAGCTTAAGTAAACAAGTAACAAGAAGACAGTTTGTGAATATGTGATGACATATCATGCTTTTTGAACTAATACATTCGTTTTGTACGTTAGTTCTAAACAAGGCATAAATATGCTATTATTTATCCACATACCTTAAAAATAACACATGCAAAAAAATATTAATACACATTATTTTTCTTAAAGAACATTTATTCTTGTTTCTTCCTTCTTTGTATGAGCTAGTGGCCATCTATGGCGTTTTTAGGCCGCCTGAGTGCCGACATGGCTTAACAACTGAATATGTCGAGACCAATATCTTAACGTACGTTCCGAAGCACGGATTGAAAATGCCACATAACAGTCACCCATCCAATCGGGTGAAGTGTTGCTTAACCAGTGTGATCTGTTAAAAACACCAATGTAAGCCACGCCACGAGCGTTTCATTCATTCAAAGTCAAAGTCAAAGTTCTATTACTGCGTTCATGTGCACAAAAAGTTCTTAAATCTAATGTATATTATGTATCAATATGAGCTCAGGAAGGGCTTGTAGTTTAATTGTATTCTTGTAAATGTAATGCAATAATGTTTTTACAACAAATAAAAACATTTTGCAAAAGTATGGAACGAAAAATGTTTTTCAATGAAAGCAACGGAACAGGAATTTTAATTCATCCGCATCGCAATTTATTCGGCTATCAATCGTTTTAGTGTTGAATTTAATTTGGTGTTTTTATTGGTTTCATTTCAAAAAGGGTTCGATCTGATTAATTTCCTGTCCAAAAATAACTTTTCATTCAACGAGCGGTTAGTGTTTACCATTAAACTATTTTCTTTTAACAAACATGATAGCATGGCCATACATCGAAATGACTTTCCAATAAAATAAATATGTTGTTTAAAATTCATTTTTATTTTCGATTTTATATTCAAGAGACAGATTGCTTTTTATAAAACATAAATGAGTGGTGTAATATTCATTCCACGATAAAAATTATTTATTACGCTCTCTGCTCATGATACGTTTTTAAATGAGTTGATTAATCTCATTTGTTTAAAATGACACATTCAGCGGGGTGTAAGGGTTTGTAACCTCCATTTTAAGAACCCATGTCAACCTCACCAGCATGTAGTCACCATCATTATCAACCTAAAGCCGTCCACTGCTGGACATAGGTCTCTCCCAAGGTAATACATTTGGTGAGTAATGCCCATAATCGCTACGCTGGGCATGCGGATTTTGGCGATCGCAGCGGCATAGTTTGTCGCACAAGACAAGAAGGGCTATACCGCCATCAACCGGTCGTCAGAGCTTCGTTGGTTAAAGCAGGATGTACCACGTGCAGACGAGGTTGACATTCTGAGCAAAGGTGGTAGTTGCTCCCTTACATCACTGGCAAGTAGTGCATCTGGCTAACTAACTAACAGGGTTTTGGCACTGGCTGATTGCGGCATAAAAACTGACTCAGCTAAAGTCGGCGATTCGAGAAGCTGTGCCGTGGGACCTACAATCACATGCCCAGCGTTGGGATTATTGGCATACCCCCCTTCTTATTGGGGGTCTATTTCCAGCAGTGAAATGATTTTAAGAAAAAAAAAGATTCAATGAACGCGTATGACTTAACGACCTCTATGACGCAAACCTGAGATGCAGTTCCCGGCGCGAGTTTGTTTCCAAAATCTGCAAATATTTGCCTCTGGCAATTTTCTATGAACATTATGTATGTAATATGTATATACAAAAAAATATGTAAGTATTTATTATTTATTTATTATGTAGTAGTCTTGTGGTTCAAATTATTCAATATCTGCTTAGTTTGGGGCTATAATGATGCTGTGTGATTGTGTCCAGCATTATTTAGAAAAGGAGAAGCCAGCCTGGCTTACTTTGGTCTTGGCAGATCATCCTGGTTAAGCAACACTCCCGGTCACTACTTGATGGGTGATTGTTTAGTGGTGTTTAGATCTGAGAGCTTTCAAACATTTATTTATTTATTTGAAAACTCTTAGTTAGTAGTCAGGTTAACGACAATTAGAATTAATTTGGAGGTAGTAGAGTACTTTGTGGAGGGCTCGTCCGGGGAAGTACTGCCACCATGCCTATTTCTGCCGTGAAGCAGCTGAGCTGTGTTTCGGTTTGAAGGGTATAGGTGCCGGTGAAATTACAGGCACAAGAGGCTTATCATCTTCATGCCTCAAGTTGATGGACGTAGGGCGTTGCATCGTAGAGCACGTTCCGGAAAAATTTGATCTACGATGCAATGCTTTGTGATAGGTAATGGTTACCACTTACCATCAGGTGGGCCATGTGCTTGTTCCATCTTCAAATAGTATAAAAAAAAATTAACGAGTTGCATGACCACATAAATAAAAACTACCTAAAGTTTCGTTAAATAACGCCATGCATTTTTGCTGAATACAAATCTCCGAAATATAATTTACGGATATCCCTATATCAGCCTGACAATCATGGCAGACATGCATATTTATCGGGCTATTTGAATTATTGGGAAATATTTTACCAATATTTATTCGAGCTTAAAAATATGCCCTGTTCCATCTAGTGGGTTTACTTATTTAAATGCAAAAAGGTTTTTAAACCCTTTTGATGGGCTTCGGTTTCAATTTGTACACGGCACGTCAAAGCGTTTAAATTTCTTTCGACGAAATAAAATGAAAACAGATTCGGACGGCTCAAAATTAAACAGGAAGCGATAATTACTACCCTGTATAATATTTAAGTGGTACAATAAGAATTGTTAATTATAATTCTATCTTAGTTACAGTGCAACACAATAACTTTGAAATTATGTCAATACTAATACTAATACTAATATAATACTAATTGCTATAAAAATCACGTTCTGTTGAAATTTTAGCTGAAAATAAATTGATAATTATGACAGATACTATTTTTAATTGGACCCAACCTATACGTTAACAAAATCCGCAGCTCTTGAGTATAATATAAATTAAACTTATTACCTTAACTGAAAGCCAAAATCGGATTTACATTATACGAGTATTACATATTGACATCAACAGTATCATAAAATATCTCGCCTAATTTTTACTTATATTATTATAAATACAAGGTAGTACACCTAATAATAATAATAAGTTTATTTCGTTCCCATTCCCGGTCCCATTCTCGTTTCCGACCCATTACAATGGTCATTAAGTCTGTTTTAGATAAAGGTTGAACATATAAAAAATTACTAATTGGTAAGCAAACTCAAGCGTTCAGAATTTTTATTGTTCTAGAAATGAGTATGAATTCCAAACAAGGGATGATGCAGGTTGCTGGGAACATCAGTGTACCAAAACCTACAGTTTCAAACCTACAGTTTGAAACTTTGTACCGACCGCGACACAGTCGTGACTGATGCTGTATCAGCAAAAAGTCGCGGTCATAGCCTTGAGCTTCTGACGACGATCTGGTTCAATGGATTCATTACACGCGTATTCAGCCAGTTTATCCTGTTATAGACGACCTCTGTAGCTCTGTGGGCAAAAGCCCACCTGAGACGCAGAAGGTTGCAAATTCGATTCCTGCCGAGAGGCAAATAATTCTATGTTCAGCTAATATTTGTCTCGGATCTAGATGTTTTCGTATTTATTTACAAAAAAAATGTATTTATATCGTATATCAGGCATGTGGTTCTCATAATACAAGCTCTGCTTAGTTTGGGGCTACATGATGCTGTGGGGTGTAAGGGGTTCCAAACTCCACCTTCGGAACTCAAGCCAACCTCACCTGCCCGTGGTGCACCCTGCTAACTTACAAACGAGGCTCTGGCGGCCGGCTGATTGCGGCATAGCGCAGCCTAATACTGGCACAGCTAAATTCCCTGACTGTCAACGGGTAGCAGCGTCGGTGGTGCGAGAAGCTGTGCTCTGCGATCCCCAACCCGCATGCCCAGCGTGGGGATTATGGGCATATCCCCCTTCTTTTTAGGGGAGGCCTATGTCCAGCAGTGGACTGATATAGGCTGTTGTTGTTGTTGATGCTGTGTGATAGTATCCAGCACTTTTTATATATTATGCGTCCGTCAATAACGACTATAGTCGCGTCCGATAGTATTTCAGGCTTATCAATAGCAATTCAGACTGGCCGCCACCGGACGTGTATGCGAATACGTAATGACCTGTGATGACCACATTTGTAATTTTATTACCACCATGCCATTCTTATATGTTAATCCTAATGACCAAGGGTGTGATACAGTCAGAGAAACAGCGTCTGATATTGAATAGTTTAATTTCTATGAAAGAAAATACAGGACAAAAAAATGTTGCTACCAATATTAACTTGATGAAAAAAAACACCTACGTATTCGTATCAGAACGATTTATGGTTTTATCTGATAAAAAATATCTGTATAAAACTTTTATTCCTCCCTAGAATGACACAAAAGTCATTCCATTATTCACAAAGGCTCAGCTAAGACAACTTTTGTGTCCCGAAATTATTTGCATCAAAAGGAAACAAACTACTAGACTTCCGAGTACATTCTCGGACTCGAGAAAACATCCCAAAAGATATTTGCATGCAGATTTTGTAAGGTTTTGTTCGGGGAGGTACTCGACCAATCCGCAAATAAGAGCTCTTTGGGTTCCAGTTTGCGACAAGCATTTGACCACTTTGCATATCTACTTATAGTTTGCATGTATAAAATTAGTTAGCTAGTTCGAAAAAGTTTTTTGTGGAACCTACAAAACTAACAATGTCATTAATAAAGCTGCTTAGTATCAAAGTTTCGGCAAAGCCGTTAGTAAAAAAGATATTTTTATGTAAATAAGGGAAATTTCTTTCCCTATAACGGGACAGACAACTGAAAAACAAATAAATAAGAATATTCTAGTATTTTCTACAAAGTTACTTACTCTCTGACATTGATACGATAAAAGGCACGGAGGGTGGACAATATTTTGACAATGGATTTTTTCTCGTTTCTAAGAGTGGGTTAACTCGAGAACTTATTTGAAATGGGTATCGTATCATAACCGACAGAAAGAATCAAAGATGAAAAGGTCGGCCGCTTGTCCTCAGGGACACATCGAGACGATTCCAATTTGTAATAAAAGTAGATCGTAACAAATCTGAAATATTAGAAGGCATTGTAAATTGGATCACGTTTTACGTCTTAGAAACAGAATCTCGGGATTTGTGTCCCGTTTCTTGTATTACGGCAATAACTTCAAATTTTGGCGGCGTAACAGCTATATTTTAGGCTTATTTTCATAAAAGCTCAGGGATGCTGGGCTCCAGTACTGACCGACGTCACGTCTCTAGGTAGGTATTCTGTGTGCGAGCCAGAGGAAATTCCTCGACGGAGTCGTATTGAGGGCTTGAACGACGATCGCTATCGACTTATTATACAAATGGCCGATATCTGGGCAAACAGTAACAATATCTTACCATGAAAAATTACGACTGAATAGAGTTGCGGTCTCTTTTGGCTCCCGTTTGCAATAAAATCGGTGCCTCATAGACCATTCTCAATATTTTGTGATTGCGTTTATATACTAGAGCTGATCTTTTATACACAAGCCAGATTATTCGGCGAACAAAGCTTTGGTCGGTTAAATAATTCATGAGGTCTTAGTTCAAAAAACACATAAGTTAGTTTAACTTTGTTTGTTTTCTATTGTGAGTGAACTGGATAGCCATGTTTTGAAATACATTACCCGGGACTGTGAAATAATAAGTTGAAATTTTGGGGATAATTATAATGGAATCAAATAATATTATAAAACCTACCGTAAGGTAAACTTTTTCTACTGAAGAACCTTTTCCATTTTGGGTGTGGAAGTATATGAATCTTAAAAGCATCGTGGTTTATGGTAATTTAAGCTTACAGTCTTAGCTAATTTAAGTTGACATGCTGACTGCGGGGGTTGGGCATGGCACGCAGCGTCAAGCGAGGACGAGATGCATGATATCATCAGCTGTACTTTCAGCACTTGAATAGTACATGATAATTATCATGTCAGAATTTTCCAATTCATCATCATCTTTATCAGCCTATAAAAGTCCACTGCTAGACATAGACCACACCCAATGAACCGCTTCCATTTATTAAAATTGAAATCTCAGTGTTCAAAAACTCTAACATCCTCTAACAAAGCATCACAGATCTGGGTGAGATTATCTGCAAACTGGGAGCAATCTATTGAGAACCACTTATCAATTAATAGCAGTAACGTAAAGCGATGACTGAGCACAGCTTAATCTCTTTTTGCCGTCTCACCGGACCGCTATTAGCCTAATGGAGCGGCGGAGCATCGATGTAACGAATCCAATATAGGACTCCGAAGTATTAAAACAAAAACAATGGGCCTTATCTTTTCATGTTCGCCCGTTGGAAACACCCGGTGTGATTTTTCTTTGTTATTTTTAAATGATTTTTCGTTTCGATATTTTTATCGTCCGTGTATTCTGTGTAAAGCTCTGGGCGAGGCTTATTTTGCTTTTAAAAAAAATATTACTTCGACATTCATTGTAGATTCTTATTTAAGTTCTTTCAGTCTTGGTCTGTAAAAATATGTTGCAAGTTGACTGAAAATAAAATAACAAATAATGTCAATGTTTGAAAACAAAGTAAGGCATGAGGGCTCTCATTTTTCGTTTGAATGAATGAATGAATGAACACGTTATTGCATTAAACACATAACACAATGTCATTTAAAAATGGTACAATGCGCGGCCTTATCGCTGAAAGCGATAAGTTACCGTTTGTGTACATAAAAAAACATTTTGTTACATAACGTTAGATTCTATTATTAATAAACTATTTACTATTTTTTGTTTATATTACAGGACACTAAAACCTATTCAATAAACATTCTATAACTATACTGAGGTCACAGTAGGTACATAAGTATGACCCTCACGAGCGTTGAATGAATAATCATAATCATTTATTTCACGCTCGAAACAAGGTTGTCATGATTTGAGTGGTGATTACAATAGGCCTCCATGGTCGCAGTGATATGAAATATGATATGTAATCAATATAATATATAAATTTAAGTACAAAAATTGGTAGGAACATAAATTTAATCTGTTTTGCGAGAAACTCTTTCCCGAAATAGGTTTAAAAAACCTGTAGCACAGGTCACCAGTGCCTCACTCCGCTAGTTAACTATTAGAACCTCACAATAAAACTAACTCAAGGAGAATAGTTTAGTTAATGAAGGAAAGTTACACTTTAAAGAGAACTTTAATGTGAGAATTCTTAAATAAATTGAGTAAAGGTAAGGTTTATGGTGTGAGAGTATGACGGGTGTGTGATGTGATATGAATAAAATGCATTTAGGTGAATGTGTTATAGGTATATGGATTAATTTGTGTATTTGTCAATATTACATTTATCAATGAAACCTAGGTATAATCTTAATTCTAAACGTTTAGGTAGGTACTTATAGTGATTATATTTATGATACGTTCAGTATCTTGGCTTAATCGTTTTCTCTGTAGAATAACTTGACATATTTTTTTATACTACTTAAAGATGGAACATACACATGACCCACCAGATATTAAGTGGTAACCATTACCTATCACAAAGCATTACATCGTAGAACACGTTTTTCCGTAACGTGCATCAAATTGAGGTATGAAGATGATAAGCCTCTTGTGCCTGTAATTTCACCGGCACCTATACCCTTCAAACCGATACACAGCTCAGCTGCTTCAAGGCAGAAATAGGCATGGTGGTAAAACCTCCCCGGACAAGCCTTCTACAAAGAACTCTACTACCTACAAATGATATGAAAACAACTACAAAATTTTGATTTTTCTCTGCAGTCGCGTCAAGAAACCTCCTATTTGTAAATCGATGATATAGTTTGGTCGTTACGAGGGATAAATAAAAATGGCGGACTTGTCACAGCTGACTAGCTCGCACGATAAGGTTGCCAAATTGTTTTTCCAACTTTTTTCTATCGAACATGGGGTACATTATCGGGCTTTGTAAAATGATGCGTCAATTTATATCGTCCTAAAACATATGCGTCTTTTTAATGTGTCTGAAATGTTACAGGTAAGGTACTCATACATACAAAATAGTAGCAAGTACACCCCGGATTGGTTGGTGGGTGATGGTGAATATAACAAGCTATTCTATTAAATAGTTGGAAGGCCTTTAAACTCATACAATGAGTCAGTATATCACGAAAAATAACTTTGACTTATACCTATGATTATACACCCATGTAGATGTCTGTTCTGTGCGCCCAAATATAGCCATACAATATTATTATAAATGCGAAGTTTGTGTGTATGTGTGTGTGTGTATGTTTGAGCATGTTTGCCTCCACTCAAATCCATAACGGCTAAACGGATTCGGATGAAACTTCGAATGTACATAGTTTATGACCTGCATTATTTATGATTGCATTTAACGCCCTCTGTGGTGCAGCGGGTGAAGTTCCGCCTGAAACGCAGTAGTTTGCGGGTTCAATTCCCGCTGCGGGAGAAATTTTTGCATGTTCTGCAGATATTTGTCTCGGGTCTGAGTGTTTTCTATGTATGATATGTATGTATTTACAAAAAAATATATGTGTAGTATATCAATCATGTGGTTCCCATAATACAAGCTCTGCTTGGTTTGGGGCTACATGATGCAGTGTGATTACGTCCCGCATTATTATTATTATTAACACTTTAATACCGGTACCCCGGTGGAATCGAGTTATTTATACCATTAATTTATTCGGCACAAAGAATAACTATCCTACATCATATTTTATATTAAAAAGGACTTGATAAATCGACCCTAACAGACATTAGAATGATATTTAGAGAAAGCAAAAACCAACGGGCATTGAAAAATCGATGTTTGGGAATCTATTGTTGCATGGAGCCGATACTGATATCTATCCGATGACGTTGCTAACTACCGCTTCCGAACAGAGATTCTATTGGCGGTGCTTCCATTCATCATTCACCATTCGTGATTGATGGCTCACGAATCGTCACGTCATTGTTTGTGATACACTTGAAAATCTAAAATTACAACGTGACAATCTACGTGCTAATATAACCCTTTTTACAGTAAACATAAGGTACGTACAGACGAGGGTGCTTAGGTGTCAAAGGGTCGTTATCTCGTCCAATGTCAGGTTGGAATCGTGATGGTGCATAATTATAGACCTTTTTAACATTTGGGGAATAATTAGAGGGTCGAATGTTTATGGACAAAATTTTTAGATTACACAAATTTAAATAATGTATGTTTTGATAGTCCCCATATTTTTGTTGAAATTGAATTAAAAGTCTGGAGTGAAAATATCTGCATGTTTTGGTTGAGAGGATAAATTATGTTTGCAGACAAAGAAAACTCTCAATAATATTTTTTGAATATTTATTAATTTATTTATTTGAAACTAAGAATAAGGCATAATATATACATTTTTATCTTACTTCAAATATTATGACAAAGGTACCGTACATGCAATATGTTTTTTACTTATGTTAAAATTTACAACAATAATTCAGAAATTCAGTCATAACCTATCTTTTCTTTTTTTATACTAACATATACATACAGGGTTTTTATTATAAGCGTAACATAAATTCCATAAAATAATTATAACTAGCATTTTTCTGTGGTAATGCTTTTTTACTTTGACCTTACCCGGCCCCCCGACACTATACTTGGTCAAAAGAAAAGGTTAGTCTGGTAGACTTTAACAAGTTGGTACAACACTTCATCCTTCTCCTAAAGTGAGCCATTCTCACAGCCCTGAAATATTATAATCATCTCATAATAGCCACTCAATAGAGCCAGCAGTCAGCCACATATGGGATTAACACCCAACACCGTACACCCCGACCATTTTACGGTTATAGCGGTGAAGTAACAACTCGGAAGGAAAACGGACCAAGTAAACTGGTCGGTTTATAGCAAGATTAGCCAATATAGACACTTTACTTCGCTCCGCTGCAGATACTTAGCACGTGCTGTGAACTACCTATAAGTTGGTAGGTTTATAATCATGGTTATAGTAAAATGGAAGCGTGTTATGGAATTGACCAGAAGCGGCTCCCAAGCGGTCAATAATGGCATATTTAATCAAAAGACTAAGATATTACGTATAACAGTTTTAAAACTAGATGTCGATGCTTTCGTCGTTATTTTTCATACTCTTCACAGTGGAAAACACATGACGACACATGAGTTGGAAACTATTGCATAAGAAAGAATGAAGGAAAGTAGTGGAAAGGGATTCCTTAACTAAATAGGCATATCAGGTGGTGTTTGGCTATCTATATCGATTTTAATTCCCAAAATTTGAAAATATGTACTAAACATTTTTGTATATGCATCAAATAAATAAATAAATAATGCTGGACGATATCACACAGCATCATGTAGCCCCAAACTAAGCAGATCTTGTATTATGGGAACTACATGATTGATATACTACACATATACAGTTTTTTGTTCTAAATACATACTTATCATACATAGAAAACACCCAGACCCGAGACAAATATCTGCAGAACATGCAAACATTTGTCCCGCGGCGGGAATCGAAGCCGCAACCTTCTGCGTCTCAGGCGGACCTTCGCCCACTGCGCCACAGAGGCCGTCAAAATTTCAATTGATTGAATTCCCCATTATCGATACTTTCAAGCCAGTTATCCCCATTATTATGCCATTAAAAATGGGGGGAAAAATTGGATCCCTATCAATGGTGTGACCTCTATGAGGAAAATTGACATGATCCGTGCTTGATACTACATTTCATCAGCTTATCTATTACTAATTAACGCAAAAGATATAAAAAAAGACCATAAGTAGCAATATATTTTTGATTATATTCACTCCAAAACCAACCGACTAAAATAGTATTTGGCAGTTCGTGGAAATACCGCTCTCGGGTATCAAGTTAGGCCGTTTAGTGAAAATTAAATTAATTTTCGGTTGTGTGCCGAATAAAATTAGTTTAAAGAGTTGAACCTCGCAAAGCTAAGCGGCCATTGACTACCGCAAATGGTTTGTGTAACAAGTTCGGTATAATATACTTCGTGGAATACGAAATGGCAATGGTTGTATTTACATGCTACGCTGCTACGATGTAGCAATACATTTGGCTACGGCGTAGCACTGTTACATGGAAAGCGTTTTTTTTTGTATATAGTATGGATCAAAACATAAAAAAAATCTGAAATCAATTAAATTAAAGTTGAATGTTTTCATTCATACATCATCATCATCATTAGCCTATAGCAGTCCACTGCTGGACAAATGCCTACCCTAATGAGCGCCATTACGCCCTGTCCTCAGCTCGACGCATCCAGCTTCTACCAGCAGCCTTTCACTAATCATCACTCTACCTGGACGAAGGGCATCATATACTACGTTTGCCTGGCCACGGTCTCCATTCAAGAGCTCACTGGTTATTGGTTCTACGGGAGATATGGCCAACCCACTGCCACTTTAGCTTTTCTTTATATTTTTTTTCAATGTTTTCATTAGAAAGTTTTTATAATGGAAGCGCTAGCTTTAAACAAATACCAATCCCTTTATTTGTGTAACCATAAAGAGAAGCACCGGCAGGGCACAAGTTTATGTTCAAAGCGAGCAAGCTTTTGTACATTAGTTACTAACGAAAAAGAGAGTTCTCGTTTTGACCTACTGTTGTAGTGTATTTAAGTAGTAATCATAGACCAAAGACTGTGACACTACTAGTAATTTTTTGGATTTCATGAAGAAAGTAGAAAGAAAATGATCTCTGTCAAGTTGGCAACAAATCGAACATCAAAAAGAACATCTTGATAAAGAATAAGACCCACGGGAGAAATAAGATGTTGGCACGTAAGCATGTCCTGCCAACCGCTGTCAAGCCATAACAGGCTTACCCCTTAGCCGTGATGTAATCGATTCCAAATCCTTTGAGAGAAGTATCGGGTTCATCTGGAAAATATTCACTCTTTCACTTGGAGATTTTCCTTCTCTCTCTCACCTTTGTGCTTGTCCAAGCTCCGATTTCAATTAACCAAATATAAATTATGGCAGTTTTGTCGAGGTACTAGCTTCCACGCACGGCTTCGCTCACGTGGTAACCTCGCTGGGATAAATAGCCTATGTGTCAATCTAGGTCACAAACTATGTAGATTCCAAGTTTCATCCAAATCTTTTCAGCCATTACGGATTTGAGTGGGTATAAACATACTTACACACACATACAAGCTTTCTCATTTACAATATTATTTACAATGTGAAGCTGTCTCATCTATGTAACTTGTCCAAGCTCAGATTTTAATGAACCAAAAATAAATACAGTCACATAATGGCAGTTTTATCGAGGTATTTTACAAAAAAGATATTATTCAGCACATATCATTACAGCACAGAGAACATACAATAAGTAGGTAGATACTTAGGTATTTTCAAGTTTAATAAAAAATTAAGAGTTTATAAAAATAAATGTGATTGAACTCATCATCATCATCATCATCATTTCAAACTTTATTGATCCACTGCTGGGCATAGGCCTTCTTTTGAATTCACTTGCCTCGAACCTGCGCTATTCTGAACCAGGTGCCGCCCATAATCTTTCTAATATCGTCAACCCATCTCACTGAGATTAGTATCAGTATATAATGTAAGAGCTTGTCCAGATAAAACGATCAGCGTGAGAACAGTCCTGAGTAGCCAATCATATGGACGCACGTTTCATTTCGCGTGATATTTTGCAAGCTTGATTGGCTACGCGCGATACAAGCTCTACTAGGGGTGTAAGGGGTTTCAACCTCCATCTTCGGAATCCTAACCAACCTCACCTGCCCTAGGCACCCTGCTAACTAACAAATGGGGCTCTGGCGGCCGTCTGACTGCGGAATCATCATCATCATCATGATGATGATGCCATGCGGCATAGCACAGCCTAACATTGGCACAGCTAAATTCCCTGACCGTCGACGAGCAGCAGCATTTGCGGTGGGAGAAACTGTGCCCTGCAAACCCCAACCCACATGCCCAGCGTGGGGTTTATGGGCATATCCCCCTTTATTAGGGGAGGCCTATGTCCAGCAGTGGACTAATATAGGCTGGTGTGATACAAACTCTGATATAAAGTGTTTTAGGTATAACTGACTATACCGGTCTAGAAACATGAATTTTGGACAGGAGTTACATAGAAAACGTAGGTGTACACTAAAAAGGATTTTGGAAACTCATCACCAAAAGAGGTTAAAAAGGGAATTTAAGATACACGTTACATAAATTATTATTCTAAAACAAAGTCAACGTCGAAGTTTCGAATTTCTTACAAGAATATACTCGAAGTGCATTATAGTGTGGAAATCGTAAAAAAGTTCCACTTTACTAATAAAATAGTAAAATAGGTCTGTTCATCAACCTTTCAAAAACTATAAAAACTTAAAGAAAGAACGACGTACACGCTATTCGTGCAACTTCGCCTAAAAACTCTACAACCTTTTTACCATTTACCTACTTCCATTACTAAGCCATTCAAAAGTAGGCAAAGCCAAAGCTAACACAAAACAAACATGGAAACATTCTTAACGCGGCATCCATGCAACAGCCTTTTATCTTCCTTTTACCTTTTTGTTTCGCCCCCACTCTGAAAATAACCAATGCATATAAAATGATGCATGTTCTCATCGTGGAAAAGATATGCGCTGGCTCGCTCGAGCGCATTAATTACAAAACGTTAGCTCGGAATTACACCACTCTGTACGGTATTAGTGTTTTTGTTTATTTCTGTAAGCGACTTTCATATATCAAACCGATGTTTTATTTTTGGAAGCGGAAAATACTGCTTTGGGAAAATTAATTTCATACCAAGTTTGCGACAAAAGTTTGATTATCTACTTCAGAGCTCTGGTTAATATGGCCCCAGTTATTCTACACAGAGACAGAAAGTTTGAGGTTTTGAGGTTGACGACCTCTGTGGCGCAGTGGGCGAAGGTCCACCTTAGTTAATGGAGGTTGCGCGTTCGATTCTCGCCACAGGACAACTGTTTGCATTATATTCAGAGTATTGTTTTGGGTCTGAGTGTTTTATAAGTATCATCATCATATTCAGCTTTAGGCCTCCCCTAATGAGTGCCATTGCGTCCGATGTATCCAGCTTCTACCAGAAGCCTTTCGCATATCGTCATTCCACCAGGTCTTTTCTATGTATAAATGTATATATTTACAAAAAAATTATATATGATAATAGTCATGTAGCTCTATAACACAGGGCAACAGTCAACAACAAAAAACTTGGCTTTATTTTTCGATGTTGTTTAGAAATGTACGATATTATTTATTTATTATTATGGTAACAAATGGGTATATTTTTGTTTATCAGAGTCGATCCTTCGTCCGTTCGCATTGATCGCGCCGCTCTGATCCTCTAAGCATCATTAAACGTGGATTTGAAACATCGTCAAAGGATATTTGTTAGTATTTTCCTGTTATTTGCGTCGCCTTTACGAGTTACTGAAAAATCAATGTCCTTATAGACGGCTATAAAAGCGAACGAGTTCAATTTTCCTCATATGCTTTCCCAATAAAAACATTAGCGGTCGTTGGTGCGTGAAATTTCCCCTTTACATGCGTGCCTACCGATGTTTTTACATGGTTCAGTAATAGAGGAAATAAACACAGCTTAGCGTTGTCAAATAATCGTAATAACTATAACTTTTTATCTATTTTACAAAGTACGACACAAAATAGAAACAAACACGATTTCAGCATTTTTTGCGATGCTATGATTATGTTCTTGTTATGATGTTATAACAAAGTAAGCTTCAAAAAAATAATTGTATCTATGTTTTTAGGTAGATAGCGAAAGATTGAGTAAAGTATCATAATCAAAGGGAGGCCTATGCCCAGCAGTGGGTGAAAAATGGCTTAAATGATAATGATTATGATGATAGGTATTTAAAGAAGGAGTTTATTGGCCACCTGAAGGTCTCCGACTTGACTTAACGATTGGAAAAGCCGGGACTAGCTTGGTCACCCGTCCAAGTCGTAACCGGGCTGATCAACAGGAGAGTTGCTTAACCAACATGATCTGCTAACACCGCAATAAGCCACGCCATCAGGGCATCAATATGACGGCCTCTGTGACACAGTAGGCGAAGGTCCACCTGAGACGCAAATGGTTGCGGGTTCGAATCCTTCCGTGGGACTAATGTTTGCATTATTTGCAGATATTTGTCTCAAGTCTAGGTGTTTATAATATGTACCTATGTATTTACAAAAAAAAATATAAGGATTATATCAGTCATGTAGCTCCCATAATACAAGCTCTGCTTGGTTTGGGGCTGCATGATGTGTGCTAGGGTCCAGCTTTGTTTATTTATTATATTAATATTTCCTTACCTATGAAATTGGCGTTTTTTCTCTCTATTTCATTTTCATTTTGGACTTATTTTATTTTATTCAACAGTCATATACAAAATTTATTTATTTTCTGAACGTAACATTATTGCAAAGATTGAAAACTCTATAAAATACTATTTTTTAGAAAGTTCATCGGCAAAAAATAGAACTTAAAAACAGTTCATTTCACTTTCAATGCTTAAATTCGTAGTATTTTTTTCTTTTTTAAATAAGACTACGCATACTTTTCACAATGTTGTCCAATCATAGACACAAAATTTTAGGAGCATAGGATTAATAATTCCGAAAAAAAACACAAAAATGTAGGTATGTAGAAATCAATTTTCTCGAAATTGTCCATACAAAACGTCAATTTCATAGGTAAGCACATAATATAACACAATCTAGAAAATACAATTGTTTTACAAATAACTTTTTCTACAAACATTGCAGATCTGCAAAAGTCAAATAAGTAAGCGGCGACCACACAATTCTTCCTCGAATTTACGTTTTAGAGGCTAGTTTTGCACGTAGCCTACGTGCTGTTGAAGCCGGCCAACTTGAGATGTTGTCGGTACATCGCCTGCATTTGTAATAGAAATGGCCTTTGCTCCCAAAATAAAAAGTACCGTGTTTCTAGCTTGCAAGAAAACTGCTACTTATATAAGTACATTTTTAGAATATTCTATCGTTTTTTTCTGTAATTCTGTAATCGTGTTTATGTACCTACGAAGAATAATGGATACAAAGAGCATAGTAAAAAATATGTAGAGAAACAACCCTTTAACACGTTGACTGCGGGCCTCGGATATGGCGTGACGCTAAACTGGCTTCTGCAGCTCAGTTGTGTTTTTAGCATTCGAAGCGTTAAGAGTTTTTTTCCTGAAAACTTTTTAGAGTAACAGTACTAAAATATTGCTGTCTTTTTATTATTGCTATAGTTTTATACATACACCCCCTTACTTATGAACGCTACTTAAAGTTAATCAATGCTCAAAGTTTGCCCTGTCACTGTTTGTCATTATCTAACGGTAAGAGATGACAATAGTTTATCTTTTGAAAGATGTTCATAAGTAAGGCCATTATTTGTTGCCACTTTCTATAAAACCTAATAATTTTGTATGTGTAGAAAGAAATATAATATTTTTATTTACATACTACACTTTTAAATAATTTCAAATATCTCATAATAATAATTATTGTTAATAGACATATGCTTTTGAAAATTAAAGACCTCTAAACAAAATAAAATGCTTACTATATCCCTACGACAAAAACCCTCTTAATTTTGTTTCGCATCTAAAAGTGAAGTTTTTGAAAACATGAAAGTTTGAGCATTGCGATTACGTCGGTCATTCACATACACTATTCAAAAGAGAAATGTCCGTCTGTCCTGGAGTTACTGCTCGTATAAATTTTCTCTGGCAAAGCGAATGTTGTAAATGTTGATACTTAGCTAAAACGGCACATCAAAGGACGTTATTCGGATTCATGTTTGAAGGTTACACTGTGGTTTGTATAAGCAGCAAAACTTTACATCGGAATATTTAAACGGCTGGTTGGCAGAATATTTATCGTGGTTGAGAACATTATAAATGGCTGATACGCGGCAGTGGGGTGTAATGAGTTCCAACCTCCATCTTCGGAATCCAAGGCAACTTTACCTGCCCGTGTTATACTCTGCTAACTAACAAACGGGGCTCTGACGTTTACGACGAGGTTTATTGCGGCATAGCACAGCCTAATACCGGCACAGCTAAATTATCTGTCTGCTCTGACAGGTAGCAGCGTCGACGATGCGAGCATGGGGATTATGGGCATATCCCCCTTTATTAAGAAATGCCTATGTCCAGCGATGGACTGATAAAGGATGTCGGCAACCTTAGTTTATTATCGACTAGTGCATGGTACCACCACAATCAAACCCCTATCCGGAATATACAGAACATTCATCATGAAAGGTTTTTCTGAAATTCAGCACCAGAACGGGAGCAATAAAATATAATAGAAGTAAATAGGGAGAAATAACCTCTTACTTATTCTCTACGCAGATGAATGAGCGAGTGAAAGGATAGTTATAATAAAAATGCATCGAATTAAATGATTTGTACTCTTTGGTGCAGACGGCCTCTGTGGCGCAGTTCGATTCCTGCCGCGAGACAAATATTTGTATGTTCTGCAAATATTTGTATCTGGTCTGGGTGTTTTCTATGTTATAATATGTATGTATTTCCTAAAAAATATACTTATAAGTATATCAGGCGCAGGACAAATACAAGAGTCGTGGAGCGGAGGTGAGGCGCGGGTGCTGCGCCACTTTTTTGATATTTCATATAAAATGTATAGAAGAGGTGATGCGCGTACCTACTCGTGTGTACGCGGGTCTACTCGGGTCGGGTGCTGTTTCTACGCCCTTGGCAAATCCGTAGTTAGAAGTGGCATGAGGACCAACACTAGAATACCCCAAATGTATCCACTGAATTTGCCTGCGCCTCGCCTTTCCGACTCCGTTAGCGCGCCAGTTCTGCGCTGCACCGGCGCCTAGACCGCCCCGCGCTCGCGCCGCGCCCGCGCCTCACCTCCGCCCGACGCCTCTTATATTTGTCCCGCACCTCAGTCATATGGTTCCTAAAATACAAGCTCTGCTTAGTGTGGGGCTACATGATGATATGTGATAGTATCGCATTATATATTTATTTATTTATTTATTATGTACAGCGTCAAGAGGTAACTTTTACTAGTAGTGCCTGGGACATTGTTTGATGGCCAAGGCTCGTTGAGCCTCTATACCATCCTCTGACTCTAGTCAACCTTACACTTACCAACAGAAAGTATATGGAAACATCTTGAAGATAAGCTCCAGTATTACGAATACACCATTACATTTGATAAGATTTCTGTAGATCAAGACAATTTGGTACGTTCTTTGAGAACCACAAAAGACTCCTAACTGAATTTCCTTGACCAAACTGCGGAGAATCGACCACACGAAACGGTGCCTTATCGAGTTCCGAGTGTATGTACATTGTGCAGTAGTTTGGAGCCACAGCCTTACAGGTCAGGGCGGGCGGTTAGGTTCATTTCCGAATGAACTAGGTTGTGTTCAATATCTAAAGGCACCCTCGGTCAACTGATTGATAGTTTTAGTTTGGGTAATGTATAGTTGTTTATGTAAATTATGTAGAAGATTATATGTACAATACAGATAACGTAGTTCTTTAATAATTATTTGTTTAATGTTCATTGATAAAGAAAAGCTTGAGAGGCAACAATTTATGTATGTCAAAATAAGGTTATTCATTGTTTGGTCGCAAAACGAATTAAAAAAAAATTAAATGGAAATGGTAGTTATGATAAATCCAAATCTAAACAATCGTAACCTAGGCATTCTACGTTCAAAAGTTTGAAACATGAAGTGAACTTCTACAATAGATAGAGTCTGGGCGCTATCTCTGCAGAACTTAGAAATGTGAACAAAATTAAAATCTATTGATGAAATAACCTCAATTGTATTATCTTTTTAGTGTCAGCAACTTCATTACCTAGGCGCCACCACTACGTATTAAAAATTTACAACTAAACGGGGTCGAAGTTACTATTTCTAGATACATAGACAACATTATTGATCACTACATATAAATTGGAAAAGTTAATATTAGTATCTTAGTTTAAGCCATATGAAGGTAACATAATGGGTGGTATTATATGTATGATAATAACTATAATCAATCAGGATAAGATAATATAACACATTTTATCTACAAAGCACAAGCACAATAATAGTCATCATCATCATCAGCCTATATCAGTCCATTGCTGGAAATAGGCCTCTCGTAATGAAGCCATTGCACTCTCAGCTCGACGCATCCAGCTTCTACCAGCAGCCTTAAGCAGATCATGACTCCACCTGCACGGAGTTCAACACTACGTTTGTTTACGTTTGCACAATATAGTTATTACTATCATAATTTAAGAGCTTAGCTCCTGTTGGTGTAGTGATGCAGTTCTCTCCTCTTAGCTCTTTCCATTGCTGTCTCTTTCACTTCCCTATACGACATGATGGTGACCTTCTATTTTATCTGGGTCATGTAGCTTATTCTTGGTCTTCCTCTTCAACGCTCTCCTTCTACGTTTCTCTCGATAATGTTTTTAATTAAGCTGCCATATCGTATAAGGTAACCATATATTATATATTTTCCCTCTTCTTTTTTGTATGGTTTCCATCAAGACCCTTTTCTCATCCACTCGTTTAAGAACTTCCTCGTTTGTAATCTTCTCAGTCCAACTGATCCTCTCAATCATTTTCCAGCACCACATTTCAAACGCTTCTAATCTTTCTCTATCCCCTTGTGTCATAGTCTATATCTCGCAACCATATAAAGCCAAAATATATTATATTATACTGTGTTCTGTTTGTATTATACTGTGTTCTGTTTGTATTTTACTGTGTTAAAGCACTTGTTGGTAAACGAGTTCTTGAGTGGAGACCGCGGCTCGACAAACGTAGTGTAGGATGCCCTCCGGCCAGGTGGACTGACGATCTGCGAAAGGTAGAGGCTGGATGCATCGAGCTCAGGACAGGGCACAATGGCACTCATTAGGTGAGGCCTATGTTCAGCAGTGGACTGCTATAGGCTGGTGATGATGATGATGATGAAAGCACTAGTAACGGTATTTAATTATTGGGATGTACGGAATTCCAACCCCCATCTTCGGAATCCAAGTCAACCACCTCACCTGACCGTGGTGCACCCTACTGTATAACAAATAGGGATCTGACGGCCGGCTGAATGTGGCATAGTGCAGCCTAACACCTGCAATTGAGAGCAGCGTCTACAGTGCGACAAGTTGTACCCTGCAGTCCCCAGCCCGCATGTCCAGCGTGGTGATTATAAGAATATTCCCCCTTTATTAGGGGAGGCCTATGTCTAACAATGGACTGATACAGCCTGCTGTAATGTGATTTATTTGGTTAGGTGTAGACACTAACAGCTACTGAACAGGGTTGAAACAGGTCCAGTAACAAAAAAGCCTTTTATAGTTTTCACTCGGAGCCAAAAGCAATAATCACCGAAGCAAAACACCAAGGTGAAACGTTGGTGCTATGGACACTTACTTATTTACGACTTTGGGCGAGGGTCCGTCAGTCAATGTCGACAGGGATGTTCAACTTCCATCCACAAGTCAACGTTAAATGAGGTCTGTTGCTCTACACATAGAATTCATTATGGTTTGGTTACCAGTAATCATACCGATTTAAATGCCTGGTGGTAGTTTCATAAAAACCATCCATCTTTATAACCATTTTGATAAGGTAATATAATTATGGGTTGATCTCAGTTAAGCAACACTCCTCCCGGTCTTTACTTGGATGGATGACCGTTTAGTGGCATTTAGATCTAACCTTTTCAGTGTACGAAGGCACGTTAAGATATTAGTCCCGGCTTTTTCAGTCTTTAAGGCACTTCGGAGGCTTTCTGGTGGCCTAAAAACTCCGACATCAGAACTGGCCACTAGTTCATACAAAAAAGATAATAAGTAAAGTTTATTCTACTTCATCCAGTTTAATATCAAACTCAATGAAAAATATGTAATCAGCGGCCAGCTTCAGTTTTTCCATTGACTTACGACCCTAACGGCTTCAAAAAGAGAGTTAATAGGAATCGTTGTCGACCATCCTTGCCCACGCAAACCTCAAGGCCAAGAGCTGGCTGATAATTAACAAACAAAATACTGGCCAAGAGCGAGTCAGACTCACAAGGGCTATGTACCGTTGTATGGGAGCCCTACTTAAATATTTATTTTGTTCTGTTTTTAGATTTTGTCTGGGTACGGCTTGCTTCCAATACCCAGAATGATGATTGCTTGCTTTGATGGGACCATTATGATAATGAGTGAAACGACTATTCGTCACCGATGTACTTCTAACTATGCACAATTTGCTTAATGTTTGTAAAGGCTGAATGTGCGCGATGCGGCCCGTACAGATTTTATAGCAGTAACAGAAATACGTTACATATATTTTTTTTCATTTTTATTTTATTTCGACACACCAACAACAGTAACATATAATACTTATTTAAATGGTATTTAGGTGTTAAATATTTGTTGCTATACCGGCAACATAAATACGTCATCTGTGAAAATGTAAACTATCTAGCTATCACGGTTCATGAGATACAGCCTGGTGACAGATAGACAGACGGACAGGAGTCTTAGTATAAAGGTCCCATTTTTACCCTTTGAGTTCGGAAGCCTAAAAAGAACACCATGTCCAAACTATCAATTATTAGATTAGTTTTTTTGAGCATTATAATAGGTATTCTAGAACTGATTTGCATTATGTCTAGTCTTTCTAGAGCCCCACACAACAGTTATTCCAGAATCACGCATTTTTTTTTGTACGACCTATGACTATGATACACAGGTCTATGCCCAGCAGTGGACAAAAAAAAATGGCTGGAAAATGAAAATGAAAACAAACCTGTGACTATTTTGAACCAAGGTTGATAATAAGTATCAACCACTTATCACCATCACCTTTGAAACGTGGTGATTAAATCTCCTATACGAGTAATGTAACCTTCGAAGTGAATCTTTAGAAGAGTTCCTATTTTCATCTGTCACTATTGAGTGAGGTCAAGTGAAGTCGGGAAATTATTTCACCCCACTTTTTCTCTCGAACGTCAAAGAAAGCTACCGTTAATGGCACTTGAAGTGTTTTATTCCCAAGAATGTTGCGTGTGATATTCTTCTTGAAATAGTTTATAATAATGGCAACACTGGTATACGTTGAAGAATATTTTTGGAACGAAATTCCGAAAGGGGGCTAGGTGGAAAAAATTCATACCCAAAGTTGTAACGACACTTTGTAATAGTCAAATGGTTGGGCTAATGGCACTTGAAGTGTTTTATTCCCAAGAATGTTGCGTGTGATATTCTTCTTGAAATAGTTTATAATAATGGCAACACTGGTATACGTTGAAGAATATTTTTGGAACGAAATTCCGAAAGGGGGCTAGGTGGAAAAAATTCATACCAAAAGTTGTAACGACACTTTGTAATAGTCAAATGGTTGGGCTGATGACATCATTGTATAAAGACTAGTGCGCTTATTTCAACCGTCTATGCTAAGTGCTCGTTAGCCTCGCCGCATAGGCTTGGGCTGCCGCGCCGCGACACCCAGTTCAAATTGCTGGGGTGATTACGTCTTTTTGCATGTTTTGGAACGAAGAAGTTCCTTATCGCGCGTTGCGAAAGGGGGCTAGACGGAAAAAATTAAGACCAAAAGTTGTAACGACACTTTTTGCTATAGTTGTAAGCCGTGCGGCGTCCGTTGACACCTCTCAAGTTTTACTCACTTAGTGTAGGCCCTGAGGAGCCGGAGGTGCCTGAGGTGCCGGAGGTGCCTGAGGTGCTGAGGTGCCGGACGTGCCAGAGGTGCCGGAGGTGCCTGAGGTGCCTGAGGTGCCGGAGGTGCCTGAGGTGCCGGAGGTGCCGGAGATGCCTGAGGTGCCGGAGGTGCCTGAGGAGCCAGAGGTGCCGGAGATGCCTGAGGTGCCGGAGGTGCCGGAGGTGCCTGAGGTGTCTGAGGTGCCTGAGGTGCCTGAGGTGCCTGAGGTGCCTGAGGTGCCTGAGGTGCCGGAGGTGCCAGTGGTGCCGGAGGTGCCTGAGGTGCCTGAGGTGCCTGAGGTGCCAGAGGTGCCTGTGGTGCTGGAGGCTTAATCGAAATTAACTTCGTTCCATCCGGGTGTCCCTTGACACCTCTCAAGTTTTTTTATTTAACAGTTAATTAATAATCAGTAAGTATTCATTGAATAAATTAAAACATAAAAAAAATATGAAGTCAAAAATATCAAGTCTATTTTCAAATAGAGGGTTTTCACATACAATTTAAAAAAATGCGAGTTTCAGTCTACGAGTCCAAAGAGTTTTTATCATGGGATTGCGCGTTACAGAAGTCTAAAATTAACGGCAAAAACGCATACTGCCTTTTTAACAATAAACTGTCAATTTCTTCCAACTAATAGGTGCAGTCTCATGGCCTTTTTACGAGAAGTTTGTTCAACTCAACGGTCTTCTTCTCCTTCTTCGTATGAGCTAGTGACCAACTCTGGAGTCGGAGTTTTTAGGCCGCCCAAAGGCTACCGAAAACTCAACGATGAATCGGCTGATCAGATTTACATGAAACTTGTAATATACATAGTTTGTGACTTTGATTAATACAGAGGCTGCTTTATAGGGTTCCATATCCAAAGAGTAACAAAGGGACCCTATTACTAAGACTCCTTTGTCCGTCTGTCTGTCACCAGGCTGTATCTCATGACCGTGATAGCTAGACAGTTGAAATTTTCACATATGATGTATTTCTGTTGCCGCTATAGTAAAACAGAATAAAATAAAAAACCGTACCGTTTTTTATTTCCCTCAGCCCTTCGTGCGTGAGTTCGACTCGCACTTGGTCGGTTTTTATTCCTTTACGTAAGCGGCTGTAGCTGTAGATATGTATATTTTATTGAGACTGTACGTAGTTCTTTGAACTCTGATGTTCTTTAGTTTTTCTTTGCGGTTGAATTTCTTAGTTGATGAATACTAATTAAGTACGTTTTCTGTATTATCAGTGAGTCTAGACAACTACACATCGCTGCATTCAAACATGGAGGGGATATCCCATCCACTGACTAAGCCAATTATAATAAAGTTTTAAGATAAGTTTTATTTCTTAGTATACATAATTCCTAAATTTACCTTGAAAAGTCAGGACAGGGCGCAAAAGCGCTTATTGGGGTAGATCTATGTCCAGCAGAGGATTGCTTTTTGCTGATGATGAAGGTGACGATTTGATAATTTAAAAAAACTTGAGAAGTGTCAAGGGACACCCGGATGGAACGAAGTAGCTTTCTATGAGAGAGGGAGAGAGAGAGAGATCGCTAATTAGAGTTAGCGTAAAGTATTTTGTCACAAATTACAGCATCAAGATCATCATAATTTTCTGCTTACCCACTGCTGGATATGCTTAAAAAAATACGGCACATTAAGTAACTATTTTATATTTAAGTATTGTAATTATTTACAAGTTTATCAGTAGAAACAAGGGCTAGTCGATGAATCAGAGTTATTTTACATTGTTTTAATTCTCATTCCCAGAATTCTGTAAATTTTGTACATTTTATGTTGCCAAGAAAATAACAAGCTCTCACCATTTCTGAGAAATATTTGATCTTTAGTAAGTTTTCTATTCTAAAATTCCGTTTTTAAGATTAATCCAATCGTTTTTGAGCTTTTTATATTTTGTGAATATAAAATTAGTAGGTATCTACAAAATAAAAAGGTAATTATAAAAATATCATAAATAATGCTGGACATTATCACACAGCATGTTCTAGCCCAAATTAAGCAGAGCTTGTAGTATGTGATCCACATTATGACCAAATGAACCCGAATGAAAATCATTGAACCCTTTCAGTATAATTATTTTATCAAACAAAGTGCTCGTGAGGTAAGTTGGTATGTTACTTAATCCTAGTTTGCTCTTAACAGATTTTAATCAACAGATGGGTAATGCTTTGGTAGTAAATAATTAATGTCATTAACTAGCAAAGCATTACCACCACACCAGCCTATATCAGTCCACTGCTGGACATAGGCCTCCCCTGATAAAGGGGGATATGCCCATAGTCCCCACGCTGGGCAAGCGGGTTGGGGATCGCAGGGTATAACTTTTTGCACCACCGACGCTGCTGCCCGTCGCTAGCCAGGCTGTGGTGGATAGGCTAAATGCTACGCCGCAATCAGCCGGCCGCCAGATCACCGTTCGTTGTTTAGCATGGTGCACCACGTGCAGGTGGGGTTGGCTTTGGTTCCAAATATAGGGGTTGGAACCCCTACTTACGTTGGTACGGGGTTCCAAAGCATTACCCATCTGTTTATTTATGCTACTAGTGGTCAAATTCTTTTAGTTATTACAATAGTTTGTATTATTTTCTTTCTGTATCATATTTTGCGTCGCATGATGTCGTTTGAATTGACTATCCAACATAGAACTAAAGTTGTCGACAAAGCACATATAACTAAGTTGATATGGCAGTGGGCTAGCCATATCTACCGCTAGGACATCCTCCGGCCAGGTGGGGTGACGATTTGCGATAGGCTGTTGATAGGAGCTGGATGCGTAGAGCTGAAGACAGGACGCAATGGCGCTCATTAGGGGAGGCTAATGTCCAGCAGTGGACTGCTATAGGATGATGATGATGTTGCATATATTGACTTTTTTTGTTAATTTTGTGCAAGAGATTATAACTTAAGTAAATAATGCCAATTTCAAAACTAAAACAAGAGTGGTCAACGACAACAGTTACTAGCCATGTGGATACCAACGAAAACATTCTTTCATAAAATTTTCCAGTTATTTGATCTAAAGATTTTCATTAAATTTATTTCTTAGAAAATACAATGTAGCTACATTATTGCCGCAGTAAAAATGTAGCATTTTCATCCAAATGAATAGAAGCAAGGCTTTTACGAGTAATTAAACGCTGGTTTTTAAGATAATATTGTCCAGAATGTACCTACACATTTTTACGAGGCGACTGCACAATTATAAATTCTTATTCGAGAAACATCTTATTTGATAAGGTATGTTGGCAATTATATTACTACAGTGTAAAACAATTCCTTTGTTCTCGACGCATAATCTTTTTGTTCATATTCCATTCCATTCATTCTGCATCCAGTGTCACTAGTTCTTTTGCTGACAATTGCAGTCATTTGCTGTTTTAGGTAACTGTGCTGTTTCTACATAGGCATCGTAAAATATTAGTTATTTCAGTTTGTAAAAATTTTCCATGAATATAAATAATAATATTCTACTCATTCCTAAGTGGAGTGACGATTTGCGAAATGCTGCTAGTAGAAGCTGTATGCGTCGAGCTCAAGACAGGGCGCAATGGCGCTCATTAGGGGAGGTATATGTCCAGCAGCGGACTGCTATAGGCTGATGATGATGATAGTTTTCATAAAATAATATTCTAAATATTTCAATCATTCATAGTTTTTATAAAAAAGGCCACCTCTGATTTCGAAGTTTTTAGGCCGCTCCAAGGCCTACGACAAGGACGAGGCTTGTTGACTGAAAAAGCCGCGACCAACATCTTAACGTGTCTTCCGAAGCACGGAAGCTGAGGAGTGTTGCATAACCAAGGTGATTCGCTAAAACCACGCTTCATATTCAAAATCATAAATATTTTTTCACTTCTCTTGCTCAAAAAGTGTATCATAATAGTGTAGCTTAGCAGGCCTAAAACTCGAGTTTAATACCTCGGGCTAAAAGGTATTTTTTATTTCTTATTTTTGTCTAAAATCATCAGCCCGTACAAAGCATTCGTTCTCTTACATAAAAACTCGACTTCTTGGTGCTCCGTCAATCTTTTTTTTTTAAATAGAACCGTCTTGGTGATGTTTTATGAAGGTTGATTAATTTTTAATAAAATTTCATCTGAAAATTGTCTAATTTTGAATTGTTTTATTGTCTCGCAATCGAAGTGAAAAGTAGAGTGTTTTACTCGGGCCAAAACCACCCATTATAACTCGGTCTTGTCATCCTCCCTCGCTACGCTCGGGAGTATAACAACCTCGTATATAATGGGATGGTTTAGTCCCTTGTAAAACAATCTACTAATTTGCCAGAACCAATGCAATTAAATTTGTTTTTAATCAGCTGGTCAACTAGGATAAACTCAAAAAGCTGATTGAACAGACAGAAGTCGTATGTGTAGTTAATTTGTAATCCATTTCAAAATTATGGATACATCCCAGAATTATTATACCATTCTAAAAATAGGTTACTCTACACCTACTAACATAAACACGGTGTCTAGACCGTTTTATCAAACTCACACAGAGAATACGAAAACAAACAAGCTGGAAATTACCAGTTTCCAAACTGATGGAAGTTATAACCGCATTATTTTGAGAAACGCGCAAGTTAAATAATAATATTAAACATGTTACATAAATGTTTATATAACTACACGTACCGTACAACATACATACTTTGGCGATTTAGAAAAATCCAAATTTACTAGAGGAATGCGTCAAAAATGATAGCCGTTCTAGAATAGGTACGTTACAACGTTATATTTGTCACTTTTGGTTCAATAATAAAGTATTTATAAGAGTGTGTGTGTATGTGTGTTGGTCCCAAACTATGTCGCATCTACTGGATTGTCCCATTTGCCCCTGTACCTACCTGAACAAGAGGCGACCTCAATATCGCATCGGACGCCACTATGGCGGTAGCAACTTTCTATATCCTCATTTAGTAACTCAGTTGCACACCGAAATTATAAGCACCGGTCCAGAGAAAAGAACGTCAATTGCTAATAAACTATCAAAGTTTGTAAAAACAGTACCCCTAGTACGAGTTGCACAATTCGAATACTTTCATAGTATACTAAATTGAGCTCAATTTTGAAGTACGTTTTTTCGTTAATTACCCAGCGTTTTGAGTGATAATTATTGCAATCTGAAAGAAGATTACATTACCATACGTTGTTTGATCAGTTTTTGCTTAAAACCAGTTGCAAAATTTCCAAAAAATGTGCATTAAAATTGAGCTCGATATGGTAAACCAAGAAAGTTTTCGAATTGTGCAACTCGTACTATGGATACTGTTTTTACAAACTTTGACAGTTTATTAGCAATTGACATTCTTTGAATTTTGACAAAAGAAATGTCAAAGTTTGCAAATAAAGGTCCGGAGCTGAGTTTGGTGTGTAACTGAAACAGTACATGAGTCCTGTGGTCAAAACAATTTAACCATAGCGTGCTTAATATTTTTAATTTTTGAAGAGTATTTAAATATTTTTAATTTTTATTAAAATCTGTTATCATATAAACATATCTATGTATGATATGTATATATTTACAAAAAAAAATATATAATGTAATATATCAATCATGTGGTTCCCATAATACAAGCACTGCTTAGTTTGGGGCTACATGATTCTGTGTGATAGTCCAGCATTATTATTAATTATTAAGCTATTGCATAGCTTCTATCGAGGGCCTTGAGCGCGGGGACCGAATCCAGAAATTCCGTAACGAAAAAAAACCTCACGCTCCCCACTCCGACGGGCACGGAGATGTGGCTTGAAGGCCGTGCATTGTCTAACGTCGTTTCTTTTCGGCAGTCTTCGACACGGTGTTTGTGTGCATGCAACTAGACGTATTGTACGACTCTACGAAGCTCGTTTATATAATAAAAGAAAAAAAATTGTTTTCGTATCGGTCACCACGCTCAAAGAGTGTAACTTGAATTAATATCAAAGAAAAAGAAATACTGCATAAATAAAATAAATAAATAATTATAATTGCATAAGTTGATACAAAATGCTATGCAATAGCTTTACCGCGGCAGTCCCCGAGTGCCACACGTCTTTATTTATTTATTTATATTTATGTAAGTAAAGTTTATCAAAAATTTATTTATTTTTATTTATATCATTAAAAAAATATGTTCTAACTTAATGTTAAAAACTTTGTTCTAAATAGCTAAAAATTTTAGTGTATCATAATTTTACCCTTTATTTTTCGCACATTCTTCATTTGCTCACGAAAAGTCATTTGAGTTAGTCACCAAATGTAGTATAAGAGTTTAAAAACCACCCTCCGAAATGGCTTGTAATTGAAATAAACGGCTATAATCATTGATAATAAAATAATTTTTAAGTAATAGATTTGCATTTTTATCATGATGATATTTTGCCTCTTTTTACTTAATTCTACAAGGCTTTAATTAATTGTAAGAAGTCTAGTTTACTACTTATTTTCGCTTAGAGCAAGGTTGTGGTCCAAGTCTAACTTTCGAGTACTTGTATTTTATTGGGAGAGCTATTTAGGTATTCTGGAGTTAACACGAAAAGGCTTTTACGTGACAAAAGCTCAGTGGTTTAAGTATTCTTAGAGTGTAATTGTACTTTAATTTATCTCTTGATAAGTTTTTTCATTACTCCTAAGCGGTAAGGTACCTAGTTAATACGTTAATTTATGAGAACTGTTTTACGTTTTAAGAACTTGTGGATAAGACTTTATGTACATATTATAGACAAATTTTACGACCTGTATAATTTTTTACATATCTAATATTATTTTTAGTGACTTTTTCTTTATTTATGTGAAAATAAAGGATGAACTTGAACGAGTCCAAGCGTCTCTGTGAATATTAATTTTGAGTAGCGAAAATAAGAAACTATAAATCTTACTAGACTGCATTGAGAAGAATTTAAATAATGCTTGCATAATTTTGTCACTGGCAATGCATCCAATATACCTACTTGAATCCACCATTCTTGTTTATTCACCAGATCCGGCAAATTTCTGCCCGTATGGCCTGGCGAGTGCCAGAACATTCTATATGAAGGGTACGCCTTCCGGCGTGCAGTTTCTGATGGCATGCGATGGCCAATAACTTCATAATTTACTAAATTCCGCCGAGCTGATTTGTTTTTGGGGTATCTTATTATGAAGCAAGCACATTGCCGTACATGCTTTTCATAAAGCAACTTCAAACTTTGCATCCGTTTCCCCCATATCTTTGTTACCCCAGTGACAGCGCGCTAACATTAGTATATTGTAAGAATAACAACAACACCAGCTTTTTTTTTAGACTTTGTTTGATAACGAATGTTTACGCAAAAAACCGACACAGCGTGCTCAAAACTTTACATATACATTTGCGAATGTCATCTTAAACTAGCGGGCTTGCGGACCAGTCACATACGCGCAAATATTCGTATATTGTATAACAGCACCAGCCTTTTTAGACTTTGTATGATAACGAATGTTTGTGCAAAAAACCGGCACAGCGTGGTAAAAAGCGGCATTGCGGATTCGTGAGAATATGAGCTACAGGCATTATGGAAGATAGGATAAAAATAACATAATCAGTGCTGTTATAAGAGGTAAGTAATAGCTTATCTGAACTTAAGGAAGCGAGTACACTGTCTGATCTACCCGTAGCGCTAAAACTTTTACCACCTATCATCGAACGTGAGACAAAGTCCGCAAAGTTTGCCACGTGACCTGCGTTCTGCCGAGTCTTCTGTCTGGAACTTGTAGCAAAGTTAGAATCACTTGCTCAGAATTTGTCATGATTATGTTAGATAGATAGATAAATAAAATAATAAATAATGCTGGACTTTTACTTCCCTATACGACATGACATCTACTTTCTCTTTAATGTGCCTCATATAATTTATCCTTGGTCTTCCCCTTCCTCTCTTTCCTTTAACTTTTCTCTTTATGATGTTGTGTATATAGCTGTTATGTCGTGGTGTTCAAGAAACCCTCCGCCTGGTCACTATTTAGATGGGTGACTATTTAGTGACCATCAGATCCGTGCGCTTCTGTGCATGCATCGGAGATGTTGGGTTTTCAGTTGTTTACCTATGGGCAAAGCCGTAAGCTGGGGTAATTAATTTTCAAAATGAGAATAAATAAATAAATAATGTTGCACAACTATACTAACTATATAACTATAACTAACGCACAACATCATGTAGCCCCAAACTAAGCAGAGCTTGTATTATGGGAACCACACGATTGATATACTACATATATATATATTTTTTGTAAATACATACTTAACATACATAGAAAACACCCAGACCCGAGACAAATATCTGCAGAACAACATAAACATTTGCAGAACAGATGTGTTTAGTGAACAGACATGTTTCTCCAGATATACACACAATTTAGATTAATACAAAAAATTATAAATATGTACAATAAGATATTCTACAAGGCAAATTATTTAGTACAAATTCCGCTAACTTTCTCTGACAAGTTCCACAAAATGCATACGCGTGCACCGCCCTCCCAGCCCGCGGATTCACATGCAAATCAGAGAAAGAACAAGCAAACATGCAATCATTAATAAATGCAACCGTCTACTTACTCTTCCACCAAATAAAAACAACAGGTTAACCTGTAATTAGCTTAGAGAAACGGCACACACATAAATAAACAAGAAAAAACTCAACAGAAATTTATTTACACCAATTCGTAACGCGACCAAACAGAAAAGAATTAGCAAGAAACTCTGATATGCTTATATTTAACTCAATACTCAATATTTTTATTGTTTCCATAAGTAGGTATACAGGTGGTAAGGTATGTAGGTAAGTTCTTATGGACCCTGATGGGCATTACAATAGTTAGAATAGTTAGAGAGAGGACTTAAATATTTCACATAAACTTAAATTATTACTTAATTCTATGTAGGGACATAATTATAAAATTTATAAGCTTTAAAGGGTTTATAAAAATATTAAACTTTAAAGGAGTTAACAAAAATAGTTCTTATTACTAAATTTACATAGAACATTTATTTATAAAAGAAAAGGACTGAAAAAACTCTTTATTTGTTAGATTTAGGTGAGTATTTTGCTAATAATTTATCATCGAGGTATTCATTTAGGTCATAGTAACATTTTGAAGTTAGCAATATTTTTAATTGATTTGTAGGTAAATGATGTGTTTCATTTTTAATTATATCCGGTAATTTATTGTATATTTTTATTGACATGACATAGGGACTTGATGAGTGCATTTGTAGTCTGGATGTAGGTATCATTATAAAAATGTCAAAAAAAACGTCATGGCTTGACATGGAAAAAATCGAAATATTATTGTAATTGTTACCAAAATATACGTATAACAAAGTTATTAATTTGCGCTTTGCGCTTTTCTTAGTTTTAGTGCGATGCGCGCTCGGAAACGGACGTCTCCCATTGCACAGTTACGATTTATTTCATTCGCGTTTGGTGCGGCTACTAGCCGATGCCCGCTACCGCTATGGATACGAAACCGCTCATAGTCAACGAGCTGTTGGCGTTTATCGTTCACGCCATCGATACAATGGACGAGGTCAGCATCTTGCAGATCTGTAAGTCCAACTTTAAAGAGGAGGATGTTTGCAGCGGTAAGGCGCTGCTCTTCCAATCGCTCGGCAAGACCGACAGTATGCCGTCCCGCCGAAGGGATGGAGGCGAGAAGAGTCTCCAGGACATCATCACCCTGCTGAAGGAGACCGACCCGGACGACGTGCCCGACTTCGTGGCGAAGGAGCTGCACAAGCTGCCCCCCGTGACCTTCGACCACGTCGATGTTACCAGGTTGCTGAAAGATATTACGTCTTTAAAAGCAAGCTTGGCCAATATCCTGTTGAAGTTGGAGGCTTCCGAGAACACCATCGGTGAGCTGCGTGCAGAGGTAGCATCCCTACGTGAGTCTGCATCGGTATTTAGATCGCCCGTGGCCTCTACTTCAAAGGTGAATGTACACCGTGGAGCGCATAACAACATGTCGGTGTCGTCTTTCGAGTCAGCGATATTCGAGACGTCACCGATCGTCGGTGCGGATCCTGGTGATGCTCCGCGCTCCGCTCGCCTGCTCCCCACCTCACCGTCCGAGAGACCGACACGTGCGTCCACGCCGATCCCCCCCGCCACGTACGCTTACGCAGCCGCCGTCGCCAGCCGTTTGCCCGCTGCACCCTCGCAGCCTGCAGCGGTCTCTACGAGGGGGAAAAAGCAGAGTTGTGGGCCCGTCCGCAGCGCTGCACCTGAACAGGCACCTAGAAAGGAGCCTCGAGAGGCGGAGGGATTCACGGAGGTTATACGAAGGAAAAGAAAGCCCTCCTGCCGTAACCAGAGTGGCACCGCGCCGACCGGGCCGAACTATCTCCTGCGCCCGGCTTTGCCTTCGACGCTGCTCTACGTGTCGCGTCTTCACTATACAACGAAGGTGGAGGATATCGTGGAATACGTGAAGAGGAAGGCCAATCTGCAGATAAGGGTCGAAATGTTGGAATCGCGCCACAATGATTTTAAATCTTTTGTGGTTCGTGTTCCGACCGAAAATCTTTCGACCTTTACTAAGGAAGAGTTTTGGCCAAAAAGTGTGTTGTTCCGTCGTTTTCGCGGGCGACTTTATGACACAGCGCAAGTGCGTCACACGTCGCAGACATTACGTGTCAGCAAATAGTTATAGGTTTAAGTATTATGTATGTTAGTCTCTAAGGTATTTATATATATGGGCCCTAGTTTAAGTAAATTAAGATCTTGTACTTTTTCTTTGTGCCTGAAATAAAATTTATTATTATTATTATGACACTTTATTTAATTGTAAACTCGTCTAAAATACATTTTTTACTATTATACTTAATACTACTTATGTACATAAATAAATATCAAAAACATTATAGTAAAAAATGTATCAAAACGGGAGACCATCGACCGCGGGGCAGGGCTCAAACGGTCGGTGGCTAGGGCTGCAGAGAGAGGAACCTCCGCACAATGCGTGCCGAGTCCAGGAGAGCCGCCTTCTGTATATGACCCTTGATCCAGCTGCCTAGCGAGAGCCTCTTAAGATATTGGTCAAGGCTCTTCGCTATCAGACCGTTCACTGAAACGACATTATTATTATTATTATTATTAATTTATTTTTGTGACGTAGAGAATAATTTTTTGAATGTTTTTCTTCGCGGGTAGTGAATAGGTGATTATTTTTATGAACAAATTTACATATTTCCAGGATGTAGATACAAGGAAGAGTTAGTATTTTTAGTTTTTGAAAATAAGGTTTGCAAGCTATCTATTTGTTTTATATTGGCTTTATATTTTATTATAACCTTAACGGCTTCAAAAAGAGAGTTAATAGGCATCTTCTGGGAAAGCTCGTCCCAAAGTCAACCCATCCTTGCCCACGCAAGCCTCGAGGTCAAGAGCTGGCCCATAGTAAACAAAAAAACGTGTCGTGTTCAACATGAACATCATCTTGCTGAACCTTTGTATTGTTATTTTCTACGCAGTGAAGGTTTGCTATTTTGCATAACTACAGACAAAAAGTTCTAGATCTAGTTAATGACACAAAAGGCTGCAGTGGCCTGGCCATTTTACAATTTACTGTGATTGCTACTGCACTTGAGTAACCCAATTGCATTCTAAGCGCAATTCTGAGTCTCAGTGTAAGTTTCTGATATGTGCGAGGCGAATGTTGATGTGATCTAACGTCACAATAATGATTAGATGCTATTTCATCTTCCTCGTTCCTGAAGGCATTGTATTTGAAATAAATATAAATAAATAATGCTGGACAGTCATCTTGATCAGTATAATACCTACGTATGATGAATATTACAAAACTGTTATTCTGAGTCAGTGTGAATAAAAAGTATGATATCAGGTAGAGTTGATCGTTTTATTGTTTTGTATTTAACCAAATTATGAACTTTGTTATCTACCAAAGTGGCAGAAAATCAGTCCAAAGAAGTACATACGAAAAAAGTTGATGAAATAAAGTCGAATAATTATTTTTACAATACGTTATTCTAAACTTATGTTCTGTAAATAGTTGTTTTGAGAAATCAAAATGAACTTTACTAACTTGAGACTTGGTTCAACATATGCAAACAAAGTAGTCACAATAGAAAAAAAACTGGAAACGCTCTGCCTGAAATCCCGAACAGTAACAAGATTAAACGGTGCTCTCGGAATACAATACTGGGCTTTTGCATCCTCGAAAATTCATATCTCTCTTTGTAAATATTCTACAACATCCCATAAACCTTTGGACTCTGCACGATAAATTGTTACGGGAAACCGTTATAAGGTTTAAATCGCTACAAAGCGGATTACTGTTCCCGGTAAGTTCTAACTCATCAAAGTTTTAACGGCGATGAAGTTGGTAACGGTAAATGTTGCCAAGTTTGATGTTTATTGGCTAGATGTGGCCGTTTTTTGTTTTTAAACAGGTGGATATCAGCGCTTGAAATACACAATGTACTCAGTATACTCGGTTTTAGTCGGTATTCTGTATGAAGGGCTCGTACGGGGTCTATGTCAGTACTACCACCTTGCCTATTTCTACCGTCTTCTTCGTATGAGCCCACTAGCCGACTCTGGTGTTGGAGTTTTAAGCCACCCGAATGCCTTTGATTTAAATTCACGCCTGAAAAGCCGGGACCAACATTGTAGTGTTCCGTCTGAAGCGCTCAGATCTAAATACCACTTAACAGTCACCCATCCAAGTAGTGACGGGATGGAGTGTTGTCCTTACATTGGGTGCCAGTAAAGTTACTGGTGTTAGTTTGGCCTACCTACCACCTTCATGCTTCAAGTTTATGGACGCAGAGCTTTGCAACATAGGGCACGTTGCAAACATGTGTGACCTTCTATGTAATGCTTCGCGATAGGTAATGGACACCACTTAACATCAGGTGAGGACTTGTTCCATCCACACTAATATTATAAAGAGGAAAAATTTGTATTGAATAAACTTAAATACTACTGTGCAGATTTCAAAAACTCTTTCATCATTGGAAAGCTACATTCACCCTGAGTAACGTAGGTTATATTTATTACTAAAAAAGATAAGGGATCCTTACTAAAACTTAAGTAACGTAACCCAAGGTGTAAAAAGTGCCCTAAAACGTTTTTCGTCACATGCGCTGCGGAAACTATTGATTATAGAACTAAAGTATGTTCTACAATATTAGAGAACTAGATAAAGTGGTAAGTGGTGGCCGCTAGTCTTTAATAATTATAAACAATGGTTTGAATAGGCTTACAGACCAAAGAATATCCGTGGGTGTCTGAGTAATATGACTATACGATTGATTATATTAATTAATGTTCAAAACGCAAAATATAAAACCAGAGTCTCACTACCATCAGCATAGGTTTGTATTTCAACCAGAGTTAAGTTTCTGAAATTAATATTAATTATATATTTGAACACGACTAGCGTCAGAATAGTATGGCTAACAAAACCATTTTTTGTGCCAAATGTAACCATAAAATTCTGAAAAGCTGGCAACTACATTATTCCCGCACGCCAGAGTGTAAACACTCATCAAATAGGAATTTTGTTTACACGCTCTACTCGCAGGTTTACTTAGCGATTACTTAGGTTTAAGTTTTTCTGCGCCTCTTTGAGTTTGCTGCATACGACAAAATTATGCTATAATATTTTGCTGCAGTAACTGGATAGTAGTAAATAACTTTAGAGAAATCTAGATTTGACTACCTCTGTGGCGCAGTGGGCGAAAGCCCGCCTGAGACGCAAAAGTTTGCGGTTTCGATTCCCGCTGCGGGATAAATGTTTGGATGATCTGCAGATATTTATTTCGGGTCTCGGTGTTTTCTATGTTTCATCATCATCATCAGCTAATAGCAGTCCACTGCTGGACATAAGCCTACCTTAATGAGCACCATTGCGCCCTGTCCTGAGCTCGACGCATCCAGCTTCTACCAGCAGCATTCTATGCATTATATGTTAGTATTTACAAAAAAAACTATGTAATTAGTATATCAATCATGTGGTTCCCATAATACAAGCTCTGCTTAGTTGGAGGCTAGATGATGCTATGTGATTATATCCAACATTATTTATTTGTATATCAATTATTTAATGCTCGAGGTGTGAGTTACTTTAGTGTGGATAGTAAGCAACTATTTTGGAAGTGCGACCGTACAGTGGCATTTGGGCAATGGCGCTTCCGTGGTTCGGAAGTCACGTCAAGGCGTTGGTTTGGGGCGTTTCCCGCACCATTTTAAAGGGGTCAGTAGTCCAGAGTAATATACTCTGGACTACTGACCCCTTTAAAATGGTGCGGGTATTTCATCGAGACCTTACTTTTAAGAGAACTTAGGCACTTTATTATCGGTCGATTAATTTATTTTTATTGCTATTTTATACATTATACATAAGCTTCTTCTCTTCGTATGACTTAGTAGTCATCTCTGATCGGAGTTTTAAGGCCGCCTTGAGGCCTCTGACATGGCTATTCGAATGTAAAAGCTGGGACCAACATCTTTTACATTCGAATAGCCATACTACATTTGAATAGCCTTCCGAAGAATGAAAGCGCTTAGATCTAAATTCTACTAAACAGTCACCCATTCAAGTGGTAACTGGGCGGAGTGTTGCGTAACCAAGATGGTCTTCTAGTTATTAGTTTCTTTTTTACCCTGCAAGATACCTTTGTTATACTTATTGATGTACTACCTACCTACTTTAATATCAGTGTGTTTCTATTTTTTTTGTGCTGTACCTACATGTGCTGTAATTGATTGAGCCAAATAAAGTCTTATCTTATCGTATCTTCTTATCTTCTAAGAACTCCGAAGTAAGCCACGCCATGAGCGCTTCTTAATAATCTGTGGGTGTTTCATAGCAAAAATACCAAATTAAAATTAATTAACCAAGTCAAACGCACACCATGGTTACCCTAATTGATTACCCTATTCCTTAGAAACTTTAGATTTATGGAAAAATTTATAAAAACGAGCCATTGGTTCAAAAAAGGTTTAAAAGCAAGGAAGCTATAAACCAATGATTAATTATTAATCCTTTTATGCGTTATGCGTTATGATAAAAGAACAAAAGGAGGTTATTTTGGTCACTGAGTGGTCACTGAAAATAGCTGATGTGTACTGTCAGTTGAACAAAGAGGTTGCAACAGTTAATTTTTCTAAATCATTTAGAATTTTAGAGGTACAAAAAAAGAACGGCTTCTTGAATGGTATAGAGAGCATTTCTGTCGCTTTTAGAGGTGCGTTTCTACTGATATTTTTTGCAATTTTTATTTCAACTGCTTGCAACTCTCCATGAAATCACCAACTTTTGTATCCGTCCACACCGAGTCGCCAATGCTTAGCACCAAAAACGGAAACACGATTTCTAACACTTGTTTACAACTTTTGTTGCCAACACAAGGAAATCACAGATATTTTTGCCACCAACAGGTGTAGAAAACATGAAATTTATAAATTTTTCTTTGGTGGAGACCCACCATAAGAAAGTTTTTTTGACAAGACAAAACATTGTCGACTCAACGCAATGCAAGTTATTGATTGGAATAGACTCTCGACTCTCGACTCTAGAGCAATGAGCTTTGTTGGAAAAACATAAAAACAGATAGCAGTCGACCCATTTATATGTTATAATTTGAGAAAAAGTCATGGAACTCTATTAGTACTTACGTAGGTAAAGCAAAATGTAGCCCCTTTATCCCTTCACCTTTTGACCTTCAAGATGATAACTTATAAAAAAGGTCCTTATCTAAAATCAACATACAAGTCGCGCCATAACGACTAAGCTTGATTAAACACAGAAGCTCACAAAAGTGAATGGCGGTCTTGCTCAGGCAATTTTCCTTATTATGGGGGCAGGAGATACCATCAGAGGTGTAATTATTGAGTTAGATAAAAACACAAGAATCGTTGAACATTTACAATGTTTATGGCATCGTATCACGATTTTGTGTTGCTATTTTAGGTTACAAATTAATAAGTCTTGTTCTTTTTCGTTTTTTTTTTGGAATATAAGGGGTTCCAACCTCTTACTTTGGAATCCAAACCAACCTCACCTACACGTGGTGCACTCTGCCAACTAACAAACGGAGCTTTCGCAGCCGGCTGATTGCGGCATAGCGCAGCCTTACACCAGTACAGCTAAAACCCCTGGCCGCCAACGAGCAGCAGCGTCTGCGGTACGAGAAGCTGTGCCCTGCGATCCCCAACCCGTATGCTCAGCGTAGGGATTATGGCCATATGCCGCTTTACTAGGAGAGGCTTATATGTCCAGCAGTAGGCTAATATAGGCTGGTGTGTGTGTGTGTGTGTGTGTGTGTGTGTATGTATGAGCGTCTACGTGGTCTACTCTGGTTTTGGAGTGTTAAGGCCGCACGGAGGCCTCCGTCAAAACGGTCTCCCATCCAAGTAGTAACCGGGCCCAGGGTTGCTTAACTCAGATGATCGGCTAAGAGCACTGAAATAAGCCACGCCACGAGCGTTTCGCCCTTCTGATCACAGTGTACAGCTAACTTTTACCCCTCTCAGTGGCAGGGGGTTCCCCCACTTACACCTATGCGATCCAATCGGCTAGGTCGTTATCCTACTTTGCCAATTAAGCCAGTTAGATTGGACCGTTATCTTGTTTGTGACAAAGGTAGATTATGATTATTATTGCCCATTGATGGGAATTCTGTGGTCTGTTTACGCACAGAAAAGTAAACTTACTAACCCATAGAATAGCAATACGTAAGAATAGTACGTAAGGAGTTCTAATCCAACCTCTTCGGAACCCTTTGTTTTTTGTAGGTGTGAAAATGCATTGTGGGTCCTAATATTGCGCGGCAATCGGGCGCGGTTGCCGTGCGCGTCTTGCCGGGGTGTGATTGGACGACTGCTGCACGCGAACATTTTATGATTTTAGTAATCATTCGTCATTGTTTATGTTTGGACGTGTTTCTGCCGTACATGAAAACGTCCTGATTAACATAATATGTTTTTCTTAGTTTTTCTCCGCTGCGACACAAACAACCGCTTTCATTTTTGTTTCTGATACTAACATTGACCGATTTACTCCTAACTAAAGCGCCGCAGAATTGTGTCCTGCAAACGCCGCCTGTTGCGGCCGCGCACTCGCCACGCAATGTTTGGACACACCTTTACGCATGTCTTCAAACTCGGGGAGAGTTAGAGGGGTCTGTCGGGCTGTCCGCTGGAGAGCATTCGCTAGCTCAGCGGCCTGCCGACTAAAAAAACACCGTACTCCTTCAGTCATCGTAGTGCTAGTGCATCATCAAACCAATCAGCGCCTGATGAAGGGCTCGACACTGCAGTAGCACTTGACGGGGTTATGGTGTCCTGGTAGGATTCTACCACAGCCCCAAGCCAACCTCACCGGCACGTGGTGCACTCTGCTAACTTACAAACTGGGCTGGCTGATTCCAGCATAGCGCAGCCAAACACCGGCATAGCGAATTTCCCTGACCGCCGAGGAACGGCAGCGTCGGCATTACGAGAAGCTGTGTGTCCAACGTGGGTATGATGAGCATATGGGGCATATGCTCATCATTCTTATTAGGAGAGGTCTATGTCCAGCAGTGTACTGATATTGGCTGGTGGCGTGAGAATTTGTGAGTGAAGTGATGAAAAAGAAGAGAATGAGAAAAAAGCTCAAGATAGACCCGGCTGGAGAAATTTACTTGCCCAGGCCAAGGCCCACCCGCGTCTGTAGCAGCTTAGATGCTGATGATGATGTGAATTTGTATCAGAACCCTGTCACCGGTTTACTTCCTTCTCTCCCATACCGTTCACCCATACATTCCACAAAATTATGGTCCAGTTTTTTCAAGGTCAAAATATAAAATCACTGAAATATTTATGCAAAATAGCAAACCTTCACGGCCTAGAAAATATCAATACAAAGGTTTGGCAATAATATCATTTTCATTCTATCACGTTTTCTTACCAAAAAAACTCACACCAATGTGATTAATTTTGGTGCAAATTTTTTGGTAGGAAAACGAGTTGGGCTCAACATGATATTCTTGCTGAACCTTTGTATTGTTATTTTCTAGGCCGTGAAGGTTTGCTATTTCTCATAACAACATTCAGTGATTTTATATCTTCAAAAATGTTGAATAGTGCGAGCGAGAGGGAGGTTTGACCCATAAAGTCGCCTTAAAAACTCATCGGCATAACTGTATAAAAGTATGAGCAACTGCTCATAGTAAGGCAACGTTCCTCAACGCTCGTTGCCCTTTCTGGTAATAAGTACTGGTTTATTCGTCTGTAGGTTTATGTATAACCAGAAACGTAGTAACTTCTTGGTCACTAGCATACGGCCAGAACAATATTGACTTCATTATAATAAGCCACTCGCACTAATGGCATGTTTTAGTTTATAGGCCATTCTAGATCGAAACCCGTTAACTTTACTCATATTATTACATAAACTAAACACGCAAACTTAGTTTACGAGGTTTCTTTCCCGACGGTCAAAGTCCATTGACATGGATCTCTCGTAACTTTTTAAGTTTATCATTATCATCATTCTATAGCAGTCCACTGCTGGACATAGGCTTAATGAGCGCCATTGCACCCTCTCCTGAACTCTACGCATCCAACTTCAACCAGCAGCCTGTCGCAGATCGTCACTCCTCCTGGCCGGAGGGCGTCCTACGCTACGTTCGCCGAGCCGCGGTCTCCACTCAAGAACTCGTTTACCCCAACCCAACCCCAAGGGAAAAGGTTAGTTCATCGGTCGATAGGTACTTTAGAAAATACCCATAAGCACCTAACTGCATTTTTACAAACACAATGTGATGGCCACCCAGAAACTTGGAACCAGTGGCTACAGTTTTGGTGTTTTTCATATAATACAATATTTTGATAACTGACAAATTTCATATATACACACAGAGACAAATTACTCACCATTTGAGTAAATATTTGGTAAAATATGCAACCTTCCTAGTAATTTAACTAATAACGTTACTACGTTAGTAGAACCTCTTTGTAATCCTGACAACTATGTATTAGAACGTAAGTATAGGTTACAGTTAGCGCATAAGGAAGTAGCAAGTAATTTATTGTGAAGAAAAATAAATAGAAAGCTGGTTTTCGATAAAAAATGTAATCCTTTTAGTTATAAGAAGGGAGATTTAATTTTGGTTAAAAATGAACTGGAAAAGAGTTCGAAAAATTATTTGATGAATCCTATAAAGTGTTGTACGAAAATGAACCTAATGTTACGATACTTCAAGGTAATAAATCTTACAATATTCATAAAAATAGAACTAAGAAGTGTATACAAAGTTAAAGTTATCTAAGCCTTACACATATTGTTTGTTTACCATATATATTATTAAGTTAAATTCTAGTACCAACCTATCCTCAAAATTACTTTACTGTTATTCAACTAAAAGCCATAAATCGTGCTAAAGGCCACCATTAAATTGTTTTATCGACGTGAAACGTTACTAAATAGGTTTAACTTTAGCACTGCAAGCTTAAGGGTAAACTCACACAGGGGTTTTAACAAGAAAACATTGTGCCACAAACATTATTTCACAGTTGAAAGAAAATGAACGAACGAATAAACAAATGAACTAACAAGCGAGATAGCGAACGAACTAATAAATTTTTATCTATTATTTATCGTAGTTTACCTTCTTTAAGTAATTTTTGTCTAATTTCCAGTACATCTGTGTTACTTTCTCATTGTACAATAATCTTTTTTTGTAACCGGTTTCCTGCAATACAGATAAGCTCTATTCTAAAAATGAAGCACCGGCAAAAACTTCATCTAGCATGCCTTCTTTTTGGAGTTATAAAGCACAACGCACCCTTGTATCTCTATGAGAAAATACAAAGGATGTCAAAATCGAGATCCTGCCATCCACGCCAGTGCTCGATGCAGCTTGCTACTCAGCGGCATAAGTCTTGTGCCTTTAGAGGCAGTTTCCGCTACGCTGCATCGAAGTGCTGGAATAATATCCCGCCGCCAATAAGGAACCTGCAGAGTATTTACGGTTTTAGGACAAAATAAAGCAATATCTTATTGATTGGCAGATAGAGCAGGAAAATCTTGTGGTCGAAACAAGTGCTATATAATAAATAATATAAATTCTTTATAATACTTATACATACACATATACTTATACAACTATAATAATAATAATAATCTTGTATATTTGTGATTCAGAAGCCATTTTTTTCTTTAATTTAGTTTATTCTTTGTGTACCTTTTATTGATAGTTTTTTCACTGTGGTAGCGGATTGCATGTTTTGTGTTTTGTTCCTCATGTCCGCTAATTTAGAAAATGGTCCTGACGGAAGACCAGCGCGCGTTGTAGGTAATTCCTTCAACCCGCTACATGCTGAGTTCAGGTCCTTTTTGCGACTATTTTTCTATGTGTCATCATTATGTTACCTGTACTCTTATTTTAATGTTTAAAAACCTGTTTCTAAATTGTTCTTTTATATATATTTATGTGTAGTTGCAAATAAAGATTGTCTTATTCTTATTCTTCTCTAGTGCAAAAACCACTTGCAATCTTAATATTATGAATTTTTTTAGCAATCAGAAGCGGAATTACTTTTAAAAGGCAATTATTAACAACATAGGTTACTTTTACAAACAATTCGGGCAAGGAATATAGACTTGGAATTTATAAATTACAGCATGAACTACAACACAAAACACGTCTGCACAGTATGGCTCCTCGATAAGATATGCCGCGCGTGCTGGTAGGCCCGCTGCTTTTATAGGAAGGAGGATTGCCGCCTTTAACAGTTGGGTTAGAATAGGTAGGCTCATGGCTCTATAGCAATATGTTATATTGATAAAAACTAATGAATGCATGAATGACTATATAAATAAACACAGATCAATGTTCATGTTCAACACCAGTCTATTCAGTCTACTGCTGGACATAGGCCTCCCCAATAAGCTCTATATGTCACCAGGGGAGTAACGTTCTATAGAGCTGTAAACATTTTGTTAGTAGCCGGTGACTGGTTGCGCTGCCATGGTGTCCCGGTGAAATATAGGGCTAAGGGTGATATACCTAATTAAACCCTCGCTGGGTTGGGGATCGCAGGCAATAGCTTCTCGTACCACCCACGCAGCTGCACGCAATTCAGCTGTGTCGGGGTCAAGTTGCGCTGTCACTATCAGCCTGATGCCAGAGCCCCGTTTGTTTTTAGCAGGGTGCTCCATTTGTCAGGTTGGCTTGGGTTCCTAAGGTGGTGGTAAGAACTCCTTACACCCCAAATGTTTAAACCTTTTCAATCATGCGTCAATTTTTCACCTAGTTACTTCACTTTAAATATTTTATAGTGTAAAGTGGGTTTTAATGGTATAACAGCGAACTCAGCGTGCTTAAAGCTAATGCACGTGGAATAAATCGTGCTTGGTTGGTAATAAGGCTTAGTGTACAAGTTTTATTGTCTCACTGGCTTCCGCACTCGGCACCACTCACGTGGAATACCATATAAAAAAAAACTTACCCTACTGGGATAAAAAGTATTTTATCTTAATCTAGGTCACGAACTATCTATTTTGTACCTTTCATCCAAATCTGTCTAGACTTTGCGTGTTAGGTTATTATTTATAATTAATTGACGACCTCTTTGGTGCAGTGGGCAAAGGCCCACCTGCGGGTTCGATTCCCGCTGCGGGACAAATGTTCTGCAGATATTTGTCTCGGGTCTGGGTGTTTTCTATGTATGATATGTATGTTTTTACAAAAAAAATATAAGTAGTATATCAATCATGTGGTTCCCATACTACAAGCATGGTTAGTTTGGGGCTACATGATACTGTGTGATAGCGTTCAGCATTATTTATTTATTTTATTATTATTATTGGCGTAAGCTATATAAAAATACTGAGTTCAGTGGGAACAATTAAAGGCTTACACATACACACACACACGCACACACACACACACACACACTTCGCATTTCTATTATTAGTGTGATTTCTTTGTTTCAGAGATATTTTGACAAGGTTGTAGTAAAGGCTGCTATTGATATTATTTACCTGAACGAGTATACCAGAAAAGCATCGGTGCAAGAAAATTAGCGTAGGATTGTGAGACAGGCGACCGTCCTGACATAATGACACGACCACTCTATCAAGAGTGTTGACTAGTAAGTACTGTGTGGTTAAAGTTAAGTAAACTGGCTTTGAAGTGAAATTTAATATTGTTAGGTGCCAATTGAGGAGCAATTTTTGGTCAAAAACGGCTCCACATCCTTTAAAACAAAGCCCGGATCTAGCTTTAGTTCAGAAGAAGTACTGGTTTTAACAAGTTCGGATTTGTTCGTTCCTCATTTTTAAATGGGTTTTATTCTATACAGCAACATAAGTTGAATAATATATTTTTTTTTTTCAAGAAAAAACTGAGAAATTATTACATACCTACATAGATGGCAATTATATATTGAAAAAGAACCAGTCAAAACTAATCTTTTTTTTATGTTACTTGATGATGGAACAAGCACATGGTCCACCTGATGTTGAGTGGTAACCATTACCTATCACAAAGCATTGCAACATAGATCACGGTTTTTGAAACGTGCTCTACCATGCAACGCCCTGCGTCCATCAACTTGAGGCATGATGATGATTAGTCTCTTGTGCCTGTAATTTCACCGGCACCCACACCCTTCAAACCGAAACACAGCACAGCTGCTTTACAGCAGAAATAGGCATGGTGGCAGTACTTCCCCGGACGAGCCCCCCACAAAGAACTCTACTACTACTAAAATAAAGACCAAGCTCAATGAAGAAAAACCTGTTTTTTCAATGAATATTATAAAAAACTAGTTTTTCCCCGCAAATCACCGCGTCTGAAACTTCTAATCACATTCACTGAATTCCATTACTACCTATGTGACAATGTCTAAACGGAGCATTTCGTTTATCTGCGAACATTTGGGTGGAATGGCACAGAACGCAAGATTTTCCACTTAACCGCGCCACTTAACGTTATATTGGATACAAGCTGTTTGAAAATGCCGCTGACATACCGAATGCGGGTGTGAAAGGGGTAGACGTGAGTGTGGTTACGGTTTGATTAAATTAAATTGAAATAACTATCCTTCAGTCATATACTACAATAAATAAACTACTAGACAATACTAGACATATGCTATACTATATATTATATAGACATATTATATATATATATATGGGCCATAGATTAAGTAAATTAAGATCTTGTACTTTTTCTTTGTTGCCTGAAATAACATTTATTATTATTTTTATTATTAGAAGAGTAGAACTAACTGACGATTTTTGTAGCGCAGCGCAGTGGATGAAGATCCGCCTATGACGCAGGAGGTTCGATTCCCGCCGCAAGACAAATCTGATCAGCAATGGAAATAGCTAGACAAGATCTGCAAATATCTGTGTCTAGCTCTTTCCATTGCTGTCTCTTTCATTTCCTTAATACGACAAGACGGCGACCTTATCGTTTATCTGGCTCATAATATGTATATATTGAGAAATTTAAATATCAAGTAGTATTATTTTTACATCTAGCTCGTATTGGTTTGTCATAATAATACAAGCTGTGCTTAATTGGTGAGGCTGTGTGATAATGTCTAGCATTATTTATGATTTATTTACTTGTAGAACAGTACTTCTAGCCCATCCCTTCTGTTTACTTTATTTAACACGTTGACTGCTGGCAAGCGTGCAACTCAGTTTTTTTTCAGCATTCAAAGCATTCCTTCCTTCTTCGTACGAGCTAATAGCCAGCTCTAGTGACGGAGTTTTAAGCCGCCCGAAGGCCTCCGACATGGCTGAAAACGAAGCTAATGACTGAAAAAGTTGGGACCAACATCTTAACGTGCCTTCCGAAAAATGGAAGCTCAGATAATCCACTAAACGGTCACCCATCCAAGTAGTGACCGGGCGGAGTGTTGCTTAACCAAGTCGATCTACAAGAAACACCGAACTAAACCACACCACGAGCGCTTCAAATCTTAAATATTGAGAACAAATATTAGCAAAATATACTTCAATAGAAATCATATTGTAACCCACAAATTCATCATTTATGTAGACTAAACGATTAACGGTTAGCGTCAAATGATAGAAAACTAGCGGCATGTCCCGGCTTCGCACGGGTTAGGGCACTTTTTTTACACCTTGGGTTACGTTACTTAAGTTTTAGAAAGGATCCGTAATCTTTTGTAGCAAAAAATATAGCCTATGCTACTCAGGGTGAATATAGCTTTCCAATGGTGAAAGAATTTTTAAAATTGGCACAGTAGTTATATACACACACAAAAAAAAATCCACTTTATAATATTAGTGTAGACTGGAACAGGAAACCTATAACTCAGTGTAGTGAAAAAAACAATTTCAAAATATTCTACTGGACAAAGACCCTAATGAAGGGGGATATTCCCATAATGCTCGGTATGTGGGTTGGGGATCGGAAGGCACAGCTTCTCGAGGCACCGTCACTGCTGCCCATGGGCGGTCAGGGAATTTAGCTATGCAGGTGCTATGCCGCATTCAGCCAGCAGCCAGAGCCCCGTTTGTTACAGCAGGTTGCACCACGGGCAGGTGAAGTTGACTTGGATTCCAAACATTGAGGTTGGAACCCCTTTCACCCCAAAAAGCCTTTTTGTATAGATATTTGGTAACTTAATAGGTAGCTATCTTATTCGTATAATGTTAAAACATTAATCATCAAAATTTAACATCAATTTTACTAGCGTGTTTACCCCTGGAATTACTGTTTACCGCTAATATGTATTTAGCACAAATTGTTTACATTGTGTAAGCAGTAATTACTTCATAGTTTACTTATTGATCGACTGTTGGTTTTCGTCAACAATAAATAAATTTAAGGCTGTAGAAAAGTAGCTACATATCAATTTTCTAATCCTAACTTAATATTGCAAAAGTGCGTTTAATTTTTCGTTACGTTTTCATAACTCAACTACTCAACCGTTTATTATGAAATTTTTCATATTATCAACAGAAGTGAAAATAGCATAGCGTACCTTTCATCCAAAAAAAAAGTTCTCGAGCGATATAAAAACAACTTAACTTAGTTATTATTATTATTACTATGAATGCTGTGTCCGCCTGTAATTGGTTTCTATATCAGAATGAAAACATTGTCAGTGTAACTCTACAATGTATTGATATTTAAACTGTTGGCGTTCCTATTAATAAATAAATAAATAACATTAACGCAAGCGAAGTCACAGGCGGAAGCTACATGTAGTCACAGCTCCTCCACGGTCGTACCTGGACAAAAAATAAAAAGTCTATGTCCGTCATAGACTTTATCTTCACGTCAAATTTCATCAAAAATAGTTCAGTGGTTTAACCCATAATCATACTTTACACTTTGGTTTAACCATGTTGGGATAATACGCCTAACCCACTTCTAAGTCAAGTCAAAGAACTCACTTTCATATTGACACTATATTACTTAAATTTACTGCTAAAATTAAATCATTTTAGTACGCAAATAAAATGAAAATACAAACTATTTAAAACTTTGAACTTCATATAGCTTATTTCTTCAAGTACAGTGCGAACGCCGGTGAAAGGTGTTGAGTTAGAAAAGGGTCGGGTCACGACAGTTCGGATGTACTCTAACACCAAAAAAACATTTGGTTTATTTATTAATTTATCCATCGCTTCGTTTCACGTGATAAAATCAGTTTACCAGCTGGATACTTTTTTGTTGAACTAGTTTGTGCCCGCGGCTTCGTTCGCGTGTTACCCGTATAAAAATCCAGGTTTTAAACTATGTATATTCCAAGTTTCATGCAAATCCGTTCAGTAGTTTTTGCGTGAAAGAGTAACAAATTTCCATACAACCACACTAACTTTCACGTTTATATTATTAATAGCGTCCGCCCGTGGCTTCGCTTGCGTGGTACCGGGATAAAAAGTAGCCTAAGTGTTAATTCAAGTCAAACTATGTATATTCCAGGTTTCAGCCAAATCCATTCAGTAGTTTTTGCGTGAAAGAGTAACAAACATTCATCCATACATCCAACTTAGAAACTTTCGCATCCTGCTATCATTCCTATCCTACTAATTGAATATTATTTGCTTTGAGTGCTGAAACAACTGTTCAAGTTCAAGTTCAACTACAAGTAATAAGTCTGTTAGTAAACAGACTTATCAAGTATGAGTTAAAATGATAAAATTCTATATCTATAATCTATATAGATTAAATAATTATATAATCTATAAATATAAACATGAATCTATTTAAAAAAAAGTCGTGTTAGATACACTATTCATAACTCAAGAACGGCTGAACCGATTTGGCTGAATATTTTTGGGCAGGTAGCTTAGAACCAGGAGCGAGACATAGAATACTATCACGTTAATATTAAAAGTAGGGGTAGGGTCAGGGGTAAACCAGGGTAGGGTAGGGTAGGGGTAGGGGTAGGGGTAGGGGTAGGGGTAGGGTAGGGTAGGGCAGTTGTTGTTGTTTTATCCTCATTGATTGATTTTTTCACTTCGATATACTCTTTGATTGCTTCATCGACTTCAGTATTTCCTTTAATAGCTTCTCCCACATCGATTTCCTCTTTAATTGTTTTTTACAATCGATATCCTCTTTGATAGCATGTTCAACTTTGTTATCCTCATTGATTGCTTAGTCCTCTTTAATATGCTTTTTGATTGCTTTTTCGTTTCGATATTTTTTATTAATGTTTCTTTGAGATAGGACAACGTCTGTCGGGTCAGCTAGTACTCTTTTTAATGGTTTAATCTCTCCTGCTCCTTATAAGCGAAGGGACTACTTTGATGTCGGAATTTTGGAGCCACTCGAAGCCCTCCGAATCGGTTTAACGACTGAAAAACCAGAAACAACATCTAAACTTGCCTTTCGAACTGCCATTTAACGGTCACTTATACAAGCAGTGACCGGGCGGTGTGTTGCTTAGCTAAGATGATCACCGAAGTTAGACACGTCACAAGCGCTTCAATGATTAAATGAATATCACTTTATTCTATCATTTATTTTAGTGTAATAACCAAGACCAATATTTTAAAGCTAATTTTAGACCATCTTGTCTTCTATCTATGTCTATAAATAGGTACTTAGCAAACATTTCAATTTAGCCCCGGTGTAAAAATCCACCCTCACATTTTTAATTTAAGTAAGATAAATTACGTTCATCTAAAAATATTCTCCAGAAAATAAATTAATGAGCACAAAGGAAGCCTCATTAATAAATCATTAGGGTAATCAAATTAAAAATCGTTACTGCAACTTTTCCCTCTCTTTAATGTTTCCGAAAAGAAATAAGATTTAGGAGGTAACAAAGATCCGCACAACTTTATACGAACCGCAGAACAGCTAGTAGTAAATACGATCCCAAAAGAAAAAGTTCAATTAGCGGGAGATTTTGCCTAAGTTTTGGGAAAACTATCTTTTTGCTTGGAACTTGTTTGTTAACCCCGTTTGTATGCCTTTAGTGGCTTCGTGTTTGGTTGGTTCTTAGTTCTGTAGCTTAATCCTTGCTATGCGTGACTATTATGCGATTTCTTAAAGGAGTAAAAGAATAAAAAAAAATGGTCAAGCGTAACTTCAGAGTTAATCTATTAATACCAACTCTAGTTTGTATATTTACTTACAACCTGTTAATTTGGATGAGATAGGTAGCTTAACTTTAAATTTAAAAATAAATTTTCATATGAGTATCATGTTTTCGTCTTAGTAGTTTTTTTTCTATCTGAAAGCAACATGTTGGTTAACAAACAAATAAAAATAAAATATAAAAGGCAAAGAAACAGATAAAAATAAAATAAAAAAGGCAATGATTGTCTCTTCTAGTATGAAGATTTTGGATAGCATATTAACACATTGCCTATAACACGTTGAATGCGGGCTTCAAAAATAATGCTACGCGCCATGCCAGGAGCTGGTCCAGCTAGTGAAGCGCTGGTGTGTTATTCAACACTCAAAGCGTTAAATTCCAAAACACAAGATCCTTCGAAGCTACTTTCGTACAAAAGCCTTTTAGCTTAGCACCTTATGCGTCCTAGTGGGCTTAAGCGCTCATGTAATAATAACGTCGTCGACTTGTCACGAGCAAATATTTGTGTTTCATTTCGTAGGGAGCAACTTAAGCCTTTGTAAGTCTTACTGAAAATGTGACATCGTATTTTCATAACAAACAGCATAGTAATGAAGTTGAATACAGCTTAAGGTCCTTTCTGCTTGTGAAATTAGCAAACAGCTGTGAGAGCAATATGCATGTTTGTGTGTGCGAACGAGACAGACAATAGACCAACTTGTGCGAGACCCTAAGTTTCAAGCATGTTTCAAGATAGTTTCAAGATAGTTTCTGTTGAATATTTTCTCCCACCCTACTACTTTCATGGTGTAGGTATTCTGGTGATCCTTTTTTTTTTATCGAATGTGTTCACTTGCATATGTTCCGGAATGACAGAGTAGGCTTTTCAGGTGTGAGGACACCGTTATTCAAGATTTTTTTGGCCTCAAAAATGTTGTTGCATAAAAAATGTCGTAGTTTGTGACTATGACTTATTATTTAAACTAGACAGCGACGATATAAGTGGTCGTGGTGTCGCTTACTTTGGTGATCTTAGCAGATCAACTTGGTTGAGCAACAATCCACGCGGTCACTACTTGGTAGGTGACTGTTTAGTGTCATTTAGATCTGAGGGCTTACTGTTGGCTTTTTCAGTCATTAAGCCGAGCCGGAGACCTTCGGGCGGCTTAAAACTCCGAAACCGGCGTGGCCACTAACTCATACGAAGAAGAAGAAGCCTAAGTTATTCGATGAACGGTTTGAAGCTCTATTTATCCACCATTGCATTTTGAAAATAATTGGGAAAAGTAGGTAAATCAATAATAATGTAAGCAAGTTTTCATCTTCCCCATCCTTAAATGACAAGGCAGATTTCATAATATCTACAGAATTCCCAAGTTTCCTACCTAAACTAAATCAATTTACCCATATCCAACTCAATGGGCAGGAACTACTAAATTGAAAAGTTACTTTGGTTACCAACTCCTGGCAATAAATACACCAAAATCAATAACCTACTGAACTGAAACTGCCTCCCTGAACCAATGAATCCTCCGAAGTATCTTCAAAGGCACCGTAAAAAGGGAATATCTCACGCAATAGATACAAAACGTGTCAAGGCGGTTTTGAAAATTATTTACGGGTGATCATAGGACGGTATGCTACGAGACGCAAGATTAGAGCTGTTTCATTGGTGTAAATGGATCGCTGAAATTCGCGGTGAAGCAGAAATATATTTTTTTAATATCTATTATACTTATGTTTCTTGCCATTGGCATCGAGCAAGAGTTGAGTGGCTGCTACACGCTTGACATGAATGAAATAAACCTAGTAGCGTTATCCATAATATTGTTTCCTTCTGTGGTTTAAGATAAGGTCTTGAGGAACTCTCCTCTTTATTCTTTTGAAGGTTATATTTTTTTCCATAATTTTATTACCAGGGGCATTGGGATGCGTCTGTTATGCAAAAGGAATTGAGCTTATTTGATATTTCTTGTTTGACTTTTGGCATCCTCAAGAAATATGGAATAGGTACATACTTTTGACATGAAAGTTATTAATTTTAATTTTGTTTCACTAAATCTTATTGTTTTAAATTTTCAATATAAATTTTCTACTTTAATTTTATTATTAAACTTAAAACCTAGGATAAAATAATATAATACCTACTCATAAAAATCTACCCACCTAAAATCTAATGCATGAAAGCCTCGGTCTGCCTTCTACATATTGCCATGGCCTAAGGGGTCCACATGTGATACTACCACACAATACTGTGTTAACTCTGTTACCTTATAACCATGTGATGACAATAAATATATTGAGTATTGAGTATTGAGTATTGAAATAGCAATATCATCATCATCATCATCATCATTATCATCAGCCTATATCAGTCCACTGCTGGACATAGGCGTCCTCTAAGAAGCGCAATTGCGCCCTGCCCAGAGCTCGAATAGAAATATAGGAAACATTTATTTTGACGCAGGTAGATAGGTGAATGTGAATAGAATATGTGGATACGAAGTAAAAAATAATAGCTGCATTGGTTGTTAGTAAATTATCTTGTTTGTATAACCACCGATCCCTTTTTTCTAGTCAAGATGGGACGATTTAAGCTGTTTGCACTTTAAATCGACTCAACGCCGACTCAACTTCAACTGTAAGGCATTGAAATGTAAGCTTTATGTTATGTTTCTGAAGGCGGCTATAAGGGTCAAACCTCGCTCTCGCTCGCACTATTCAACATTTTTGAAGATATAAAATCACTGAATGTAGTTATGCAAAATAGCAAAACTTCACGGCCTAGAATAACAAGTATAATTTTGATTCTATCACGTTTTCTTACCAAAAAACTTGCACCAATGTGATCTATTTTGGTGCAAATTTTTTGATAGGAAAACGTGTTGGGTTTAACATGATATTCTTGCAGAACCTTTGTATTGTTATTTTCTAGGCCGTGAAGGTTTGCTATTTTGCAAAACTACATTCAGTGATTTTATATCTTCAAAAATGTTGAATAGTGCGAGCGAGAGGGAGGTTTGACCCTTATAGTCGCCGTAAGAGTGAATTTGTTTTCTACTTCACATTCCACGTGACATTTTGAAAGAAATAAAAGAAAGAAAATACATTTATTTTGCAAGCCTGATAGAGTCTGATCACGCTACAGTAAGTAGTATATCAGTCATGTGGTTCCCATAATACAAGCTCTTTTTTGGGACCTTGGCCCACCGCGTCACCGAGGTTATCAAAAATAAAATTATATTTATGATTCCAAACAATGTATAATTGACTTTGACTAGTTAATCAACTTCAGCTTAACAAAACCGAAGGTTACTTCAAAAGTCGATATTGTCAAGGTGAGTTGTCTTGTTTACCAGTCTGTATCAGACAATATTTAGAATGTACCTAAGTTAAATGAGTTTCTAACAAAGTATATCTCAACCATGAAGCTGGTTTAGTAAACAAACAAGATAATTTTGGTAACTTTTTTATTCATAAGCCGAATTTTAATGAAAACTTGCTGAAATTATTAGCAATGAGTTAACACACGATTTTATTGTCTTTTAGACTGACATAGGGAAAGAAAGTTATGAAAAATGCTTTCGAGCGCTAAGACAATAGATCGTCGGTAATAGTATGACCATAGAGCAAATTTTAGGGTTCTGTACCTCAAAGGAAAAAACCTCTTATAGGTTCACTTCGATGTCCGTGTGCATGTCTATTGGTCTGTTCGTCAAGACCTCTTTCTCAGGAAAACGTGGAAGTATCAAGTTGATATGTTGTATCAATCTGCTGCCTGATTAGCTAACTCAGTTGCAAACCGAAATGATAGGCATCGGTCCTCTTTTTACAAACTTTGACATTTCATCTGTCGAAATTCAATTGACAAACTACTATCGTTTGTGAAAACAGGACCGATGCTTATCATTTCGGTTTGCAACTGAGTTAGCTGATTAAGCAGCAGATCTCCAGTCCCAAACTTCGAAGTAAATGCAATCAATAGATACAGCCATTTATATCGCATATTTTGACACTCGCAAGAGAATCAAAATCTCCCTAGACTCATCAAATTTGGAAAAAAGAAATAAAAGTAGCAAACAACTAAAAAAAAAATAAAAAAACCGTAATTTTTTGGATTTTTTAGTTTGAAGTTACATCACAAAAAAATTGCATATATGCTTGCACGAAACTCTCGATGTGCGATTCCAACTCGCAGTTGGCCGGTTTTTCCACATAGTTGCCCTTCGTACCTACCTATCGTTGTATCGTCCATCCAATCAGTCCATGACACGATTATACCGTACATCTGAACACCCTCTTATGTCACTAGCCATAAGCTTCTAGTTTCATAATAAAACCCAAGATTACCCTAAACATATCTAAAGAACAAAACAATTTCCTGTATCCAATCTATGTTTGTTTTCTTCGAAGTATGTCTCTCGCATATTGAAATATCACAGGATTATGTGTCAATATAGACAGGTTTTGTCAGCAGAAGAATAGGGAAAAATACACAAAGAGGAAAAGTATATGAAAAACCCATGTTTGTGAATATTAGGTTGTAAACATAGTAATTCTTCCTTTCTTCTTCAAATGAGCTGTTCAGTTGTGAAAGCATGCACCGAAGGAGGAATTATCACACAGACGGCTTATGTGGAATTAATTTTGCCCTTTTTGCTTATAAAGGAACTGTCATAAAATATCAATTGGGCTTCAATTCAAAAATTCAGGGTACAGATTCTCACAATGTCGACGCTACAACCCGTCGCCCGTGAAGCTGTGCCGTTGAAAGGTTGTGCTATGCTGTATACAACCGGCTGCAAGAGCCTCGTGTGTTAATCAATAAAGTGCACCACAGGTGAGGTTTGCTTGTTTCGAAGATGAAGGTTGGCCCCTTACGCTCCTTATTATAAGCGTGCACTCCCATATAAAAACTCCTTACAAAGAGGTTAATCAAAGACAAGGGGTTCATGGGTCCATTAGTTGATATGTCACAGGCGTGTCACAGTGTCACCATTCGGAGTCGTAAACCGACAGTCACAGTTGAATTAGCGTTTCAGATTACAATAGGGTGGAGGTGGGGGTCACCAATAAATCTCCTTGACTAACCCAGCCATAACCCGGTTATAAAACTTTACACGCCTGTGAAAATAAATTTACATATTGTGTTGCAGTAAAGTTTGAATTTATGCAATTGGTGAAATGTCCAAAGTTTGGTCGGTAAGATAAACATAGGTCACGGTTGAGTGAAAGTTAGTTATAAATATGTAAACACCTTATATAAAAATAAACAAAGCTGTGACAATGACCTCATTTCTGACTTTTCACTGTATAGAGTGTGGGGCAAAAATTTACCTCATTGAGGGCAGCAAAAACAAACATTTTTAAAATACAATTTATATCAAGTGCAATTTGCCACAACATTGAGGTATGTATACATTTTATTTTTATTTTCGCGAAATCTTACATTTGATTTGGTAAGTTGCTTTGGGAAAAGTGTTCCTGTTGGGAAATAGAGTTGATTAAAACCTTTTTTTTTCTTGTAAAATATATTTTTCTAGGCTGACTGTACATTTTTTCAGAATTCAGAAATTGATTTTTTCTTCAAAATAAACCTATATTTTTCTAAGAACATAACCTTCCAACTACAAAAGAAAAAGTGGCTGCCTTCGATGAGGTAAAATTTTGCCGTACCGACAGTATTAAAACATAGTTGTTTATATGTAAACGTAGTACCTATAGGATTCCTCGGGCCAGGTGGAGTGATGATCTGCGAAAGGCTGCTGGAGTCGTCAAGCTGAGGACAGGGAGCAATGTCGCTTAGGTCGCTTATGTCCATTAGGAGAGGCCTAGCTATGGACTACTACAAGCTGATGATGATGATGATGAAAGCCTTCTTCTATCGTTAAATGTTAAACTAACTTCTTTAATAAATAAATCTTTTGACGAAGGGACATACCCCGATACACTTAAACTGACTAAAATAAGGCCTATCTTTAAAAAAGGTGGTAAACCCGAAGACCCGGCTAGTTATAGGCCTATCGCCCTATTATCCACAATATCAAAAATTTTTGAAAAAACTATGACTAATCGAATTAATAAATTTCTAGAAAAAATTAATATCCTGAATCAAAATCAATACGGCTTTAGGAAAAATCACTCTACTACTTTGGCAGTTTACAAATATGTGGAAGAAATTTTTAATGCAATAAATGAAAGGAAATACGCTATCGGTCTCTTCTTGGACATGTCAAAGGCCTATGATAAAGTTTGTCACAGAATTCTGCTGCAAAAACTTTATGGTTGTGGCATCAGAGGGAAGGCCTACAACTGGATCCAATCTTACCTTAAAGACAGAAAACATTTTGTCCAAATAGAATATCTTGATGAAAATACGTATCAACTACAAAACGAAATCTCAGATATTAAAATCACAAACTATTCAATACCACAGGGAAGCGTGATCGGATGTACTCTATTCTTAATTTATATTAATGACCTGCCCAAAACAATAAATACAACGTGTGTCTTATTTGCTGACGATATATCCCTTCTCTTTAAAACTACTTTAAACATCGACAATGCCTATATAACAGACACGTTCCATGGTTGCACTAAATGGCTCCTAGATCACAACCTGGAAATTAATTTAATAAAAACAAAAATAGTCCAATTTCGACCACGCCAAAGAACAACACTAAATATTGACGAACTTACAAAAAACCTTAAAATAGAAGAAACCAACATATTTAATCTGTTAGGAATTACACTAGACACTAACCTAACATGGAAACCGCATATTGAAAAAATTAAAACTAAGCTATCAAGGTTTATCTATGCACTAGGCATTTTAAAATGTAATACAGACTACGAGACCGCACTTTCAGCCTACTACGCTTATGCATATTCCTGGTTAAATTATGCGACCATTTTGTGGAGCGAAAGTGCTGACTTCGACAAATTATTTGTATTACAGAAAAAATGTATAAGAATTCTAGTTAACATCAAACGCCGGGTTAGCTGCAGACCATACTTTATAAAAAAATCTATTTTAACCCTACCATCTATCTATATCCTACAGGCTTGCTTATTTATAAGACACAATAAAAATATGTTCCAAACCAAATTAGAGACATGCAAAAACTATAATAGGCGCAACAAAAATAAACTTATATTACCTGCGACAACTTTGCAATTAGTAAACAACAGTCCAGCCTACAGAATTGCTAGAATATTTAATAAACTACCCGAACGCATCAAAAGTGAAGATAAAGACTCCTTATTTCAAAAACACATAAAAAAAATCTTGACGGAAAAGGCCTACTACACTGTTGACGAATTTTTATCCGACAAATTTACATAAAATGACTAACTAGCCTATCTAACTTAGTGATTAATCACCCAACTTGACATAAAACGGATACTGACTTCGACATTATTATTATTGTTAATTTTATTTAATCTCTTGACATTTTTTTTTTTTATTTTATTTTACTTTAACCTTTTTATGATGACCTATTGAATTACAATTATTGATTATATGTTATTTTGACCGTTTTGTTTAAATTATAATAATAATAAATATGTAATTTAATAATAATTAATGAATAAGCTTTGAATAATTTGACATTACTGTAAATTAATTATTTTCCTGCAGTGCCCTGACAGGGTCAATGTACCTAACAACCTACTCATAAGCTATACTAGACCTAAGCTATACCACTGTAATGTAGGACATTGAAGCATGAATAAATGAATATGAATATGAATATGAATGAACTATAAATATATTGTACTTAAGTCAGGGAAAATATTGCTAACTAATCGTTAGAGGGTTTTCTTTAATCCTGGGATGTCTTTCTACAATTTTACATTTCAATTTTACAATGGAATAAAGTGGATAAATGTTCTTATTTCCGTTTCTGTTATAAAAACTACTAGATAGAACCACTAGATGTGTTTCATTTGAGTTTCTATAAATGTTTTTAGACTAGCAATTTCCCAAAAGGACTGAATTCATAAAGTCACATCTCGTTCTAGCGACTCGCAATAATACATGCGGCACATACAGAGTAATCTAATCATAACGCCAGAGATTTTGAATTAATCATGTTATCCCTCTATTTGGACTCGGCACACGTATCGCATCTTTAATTTATAAGAAACAAGATATTTTGGAAGCTACTGTGATAAGAAACTTTAATAAACATCACGGCCTTTGTAGTTTTGAAGAGAGTATTTTTTTTTAAACGTCAATTTTCACGTACCTTTGCATCGGTGAGCATCGACGGTGTTTCGACTCATTTAGAGACGCGGAGGAAGAGCTTTGTGCTCTCTCACCTAGGTGAAGACTCTATGAACGAGTTGAAACGGCGTCGGTTCCTTTACCAGTACGTGACAATTATCGCTTTTCAATATGAATGAGTCAATCCACGTTAATTTCATGAGTAAAATAAATAATAAAAAATGGGATTACATTTTTAGCACCATCTGAATCATTCATCCAAAATCATTATAGAGTTGAGTGAGAACAAACATACTCAATAAAACACAAACATTCGCGTTTCTAAAATTAGTGTGATAAAAAGGCTGAAAAGTTTAAGTTCCTATTATAGCTTTCCTCTCTTTTATTGTTGGATTTTTATTTATCAAATCCCACAATACAATTACAATACGACATACTTACACTTACTTCTTCAATCTCTCCCAGCATTTACATATTTCCAAGAATATATTGCTCTTTCATTGGCTTATTCAAAGGCGTTCCTTTTTAATAATATTTACAAGAAAATATATTACTTTTCAATTTGAAATCGAGCAACACGCGGAATATTCGAGGAAAATTTCATGACGAAATACAATTACGTTCGTTGCCCGGAGCGTATTGCATACCTTGTTTTATTATGTAGGTACCAACTCGTATCTGTTCATCTTCGTAATTTGATCACTACATAGGAATGAGTAATTGAAATCATTTGTGGTTTTCAATTATTCCAATAAACTGTGTGTTTATTCAACGGTGTACAGTCTCATCTAGGTTTGCTCTGAAATCGACGAATGCGATGCGATGTTGCATGACGTTTTTAATGTGGTATCCGATAGGTATCCGTAATTCTCTGGATAGATTCTTATCTGTAATATTGTTATGTGTAATTTGAAATAAAGAAATGTAATTGAAAATACATGCATTCTACTCGATAACAAAGCTATAGGCCACGTGAAGGTGCCATTTTCACATTGAAATATGGCACTACAAATTGTCGTTATAAGTAAAATAACGTATGACTGGTATGCAGCCAATCTGTTTAGTGGGTTATTAGAAATTTTCCCCTCTTGCTAGAAAAAAAAATCGAAATAACATTGTCAGTATTTAAAGCCTGTGTGGACAAAAATCACGATGCAAAGCTTGTGCTGCAGCTAAACCTATGAATTTTAATTATTATGCCTGAATTCTGAAAGGCAAAATTCTAACCTCGTCGATTGGTCTAGCATCCGCATCGGTTCCGGCAAAAAAATTTTGACCCTAAATTTCCTCCCGGGATATCATATAAAGTGTGTACTCAATTTTTTATACCTACTGCTGCGGTCGCCTTCCTAAATAAATAAATAAATAAGTAATAATTAGATATAAATAAATAAGGAAATAAATACCCCCACGTGCTCTCTCCTCTGAATAAACACCTCTGCAACAGCGGAGCAACAGACAACCCACTCTGCAGAAGGTGTCTGACCGGAGAAACAGCCACCCACGTAATCATGGAATGCGCGGAAACCGTAACGCAAATAAATTCTTAGAATACTGAGGTCACTGCGCGAGGTCGAGCCTGTGAAGCCCCAGGATACTTCTGTGCTTCTGGACGGAGTTATAGGCTTGCTAAGCATTTAGCCTGATCTCCAGCACGCACAGTAGATCAACATGGAGGTAGATAGATAGATATATTTTTTTTTATTGCACAAGATAAAATACAAGTGCACAGGCGAACTTAATGCTAAATAGCATCATTCTTTTCCAGATAACCTTTGTTTAGAGTGGAAATAGATTGGTAGTGCTGAAAATTTTATTAATGAAAAAAATAAAAATGTTTAAATGAGATTGAGAATAAAAATCATAAAACATACCTAATATAGGTAAATATAAAAATAAACTTACAAACAGACTAAAAAAATATCATAAACATCAATTGCGGTAAAATTGGTTTGTTTGTTTAAACACTTTTTTGCACATAAAATATGTTTGAAAAAAGGTGAGCTAATAGGCAATTTTTACCTGCCTTAGGCATCTTATTTACTAACAGTCTAGGCAGGTGATTAACTGTTAAAGATTTGAGTGCTGAAAAAACACATACTCTAGATGGCCTGCTGCGACTCCAAGGGCCGCAGTCAACGTGTTAACCTTTCCAAATACGAAGGCCCTCCAGTGGACTATTGAGTCCAGAAGTCATAAGTGTTTTTTTTTTACTTAATCCAATAAGTTTTTTGATTCATATATGAAATTGTACCAAGGAATAGAAGCTTCAATCATTCTCTTTTACATTAAGCTTGGCTCACCTTTTGCTACATATATTGTTAGATAAAGAAAAATAACTACATCACAAAAACCTTGCAGATAATTCAATGTTGAACTCACTGATCAGGGTATCCAGTTTTGCAGAATCGCACTGTTATTTACATTCGTGCTTGTCACTCCAGCTTATTTTGGATCGGGTCGGAACGACATGAAAATATAAAGTTTGATACTAAAATGTAACACGCGTGATTTGTTCCATTTTTTTGATTCGTCAAAAAAAAATAACTACAAAATGAATCTAATACATTTAAATGAGCAATTCTTGTATATATATACATATATATATATATATATACAAGAATTGCTATTAATAAAACCCAGCTAGATCGACTTATCGCCCCCAAAACCCCCTACATACAAAATTTTATGAAAATCGTTGGAGCCGTTTCCGAGATCCAGATTATATATATACATATATATATATAATATATATAATCTGGATCTCGGAAACGGCTCCAACGATTTTCATAAAATTTTGTATGTAGGGGGTTTTGGGGGCGATAAGTCGATCTAGCTGGGTTTTATTAATAGAAAATGTTGTTTTATCAAAAAAAAAAGCTACTACAATATCATCAGCATACGAAAATGACTCTTCCTGACATCTATTGGCGAGTAGTATTACTATTGTTTTGACAACAAGGGCCATCAGACATCGAATTAGTATATACTACTACTATAGAGTCACAGTCTTCAAGTGAAAACTGTCAAAAATCGTCCAAGCGTATTTGACATAAATCAACTTCAAAATGACAAATTTGCACTAATTTAGACCTTAAGTCTAAGTAAGTAAGTAAGTTTTGGTGCAGATACTCTTTTTCCACGTTTCTGCCTCTATTTATAATAACTCGATGCTGTCAGCTTAACAACAACTAAAATGTTTTACCGACATAGCAACACTAAAGCTACTTGACAAAAGATGACGTTGTTAAGCAACACTAAACCAATGAATGTTTGGTTTGAGGTTAGACCAAGAAAATTAATTGTTTATATAAATTATTGATAAAATATATCTCTCTTTTCAACTCACGTGTTTACTTAAATTGCCTAAAAGCTCTTTAAAAAAAAAAATTAGAATACGATTATGACTCTTTCTGTCATCTATGGGCGAGTAGTAATACTATTTTATTATTTTAAAGAGGCCTATAAACGGGCAACAAAATTTGCATTTTTGGGCTATTTTTATCGACCAATATTGCTCAGTATAATTATATGCAACTTAATTTTGCAATACAAGCCGACATTGCCGAGTGTAACCCTTGAAGATTCAGCAACTGATTGCTGAGGAGTTTTATTCGTACACGCGGAGCATATTGCGGTTAGATTGAGGAGACAGCAGTGGCAGCTACAGGACGAGGCGGGGGGAGGTGAGCGGGGGAAATGAGATGCACCTAAACATCAGAGCAAAGACGATATACGGCAATATTGCAGTGAAGTCAAAGCTGCATAAATCATTTTCAATGTAGCCGGCTAGACATTAAATACTTGCGACTATTCTGAAATATATTTCAGTAGTGCGATTGCTGCAAAATTGCCGGGCTACAATATTGCAATTATTGCACTTTATGAGAGATTTAATCGGCAGTTTGGTGGCTATACCATTGTAGCAAGAAATTGACAAAATTGCCCGTTTACGAGCATCTGTAAACAAAAACTAAACTGTTTTGCCGACACCGCAACACTAAAAGCTACTTGACAATAGAGGGCGTTTTTAAGCAGCACTAAACCAAAGAGTTTGGTTTAGAAGGTTTTATAGGTACATGAAAAGGAGGTTTGACGGCAAGACGCTGTATAACAGAGGTTTTAGAAACTCACATGATACTTAACATGGGATTAATAGGGGAAAATTCAACTCTAATGCAAGATCCGAACTCACGCCACTGCACAAGTTCGAGCTTATTGCGAAGAGATTAAAACGCACCGTGAATTGGCCAGCACGCAGCCCGGATCTTATGAAGTATTAAGCCTGCAATACATGTTGGTGGAGCCTTTCCGAGCGAAGGCCAATACACCAACGTATAGATAGCATATTTCCCTTGCCTTGCCATTGTTCGGTGTCGCTCGCCTAGCTGGCCAAGTAAAGGCAACCGCCAACGTGTATAGAGTTCATTTGGCGTGTAGGTATTGTCACAACTCGCAGTTGCTCGCGACCAGTCGTCTCACTTCGGAGCAGTGACGGTTTTTCTGCACAAATCAAAGGCGCTCGCATGCACCTGGCCAATCGCACAACGTGTGGGCAGCTTTCTTGGGGCAAGTCCACAAAACTCGTCTACATTGACTGTTTGCAATATTTTGCATAGACTTGCCGAACGTCTAGACGGTAGCTCTTTTCATGTATCAATTTGCCTACGCTCGCATTGGCCTAAACTCGATTAACATGTAAGTATAGCGGGCTTTAGGTAACTGCTAAGTCAATGGAAATTATGAAGGAATGAAAGCTAGTAACATAGTATATATATGTATATAGTACTATAGTAAGTATAGTAAGTACAAAATCTACTAAAGCCATGACTCAATGAAAGATCCACCTGAAGGAGCAGTCAAATTAACAACAACATTTCTCAATAGTGTCAACATTTTAGACTTGCCATCACACGAACTAAAATTGAAAAAAATGCGTTGTTAATGTTGTCGCATAATTTAGACGTATCAGAATGACTATGAAATGGTGTAAAACTTATTGTCACAAGTCTGTGCAATCACATAATATAGGCAAAAATTGTTACTGGTAAACAATCTGGCAAAGAAGTATATATACCAAGGGTAACCCTTGACTCATCAAAAGGACAATTGAGATGCACCATTCAGCGTCAACAATTTCCCGTTAGATCTGCATTTGCCATGACTGTCCACAAACCCCAAGGGCAAACATTCGAATTTGTTGAGGTTGACTTCAGTCCGGTCTTTATGCATGGCAAAAAAGTCAAAAGTAGTCATGGCAAAAGTCTACCTTCCAAATGAAAATCCTCTACAAACCCACAATATAGTATGGTAGGAAGTACTAGAATTTCATAAATAATATGATAAAAATATACTTACTAAATTGATTGATTAACTGTTAAATGTTACTGTTAACTATTAAAATGTTACTAAATGCACTTTTTATTGAGTAACCAGTTCATATTTTCTTATTAATGTGTCGGTAAGATGGAAAAAAAATTATCTATAAGTAATTCGTATTAAAATGGTTGTAATTAATTAACAAAAACACGGTTTAAAAAAAAAACGAGCAAAGCTCGGTCGTCCAGGTACTACAGGATATAATACAACAAATATATATTTAAATTTGGTACTTATATTGGACTGTACCTTATTAGTAGTAGGTTAGAACATTATGTTTATTTTAAAGATTAGATACATAATAATATGAATGACAAAACATCTTACTGTAACGAGATGAAAGACAACAAAATCTAAACCAAATTATATGAATAACAAAAACATTGTAATAAAAGTTTGTTTTCTATTTAAGATATAACATACGGGCAGTAGTATGCAGATAGCTTAGATTAAAGGAGAATGCCGTCTGATGTATGGCGCTCGGTACCAAGACTAAAGTGAGTGCGTCAAAAAAATATCCAATAAGTTTTTAGTCGATTCTACTGTCAAAATAATTAAAAATGAAGGTTATTGCCATAGTTACACTTTACATCAATGTTTATTGCCATAGCAACGTATATATAATTGGTTGTTGTAGTCTAATGGCGGCGTTTAACGGAAACCTCATCAACAAAATATTATTATTTTTACTTGATTATTAATCGAGTCGGTGTGTAAAACTAAAGAAAATGTTAATGTCATTTATAAAATATAATAAATTTTATGGGATACGTTCAGTTTTGACGCAATTGGTACGGGTTCTCGGCATTCTTCTTTAGCTTTCTTTTGAGCACTTCCATGCTACGGAATGCATGTCATTCTGCAGGCCTTAAAATGTATGTAACGCCCCCTATAATTTATTATTGTAAATTATTCATCTGAGTATATTAATTATGATTCTCAGTGATTAGATTGTAATCTTATGAGAAATTAATAATCTTTAACCGAAACCGGAAAATATATCAAGAAGCTTGAAGACACAGTATTATTTTTAAAGTACATGTCTTATCTAGTCTCGAGCAAATCAATACCAAACGGCTTTTAGATATCTACCTCGTATAACATTTACGAGGTTGCGTGATAATGTCTCAATACGTATGTATAACATAACAATATTCAGTTTAATATATTGTTCAGCTAGGTAACATCTTCCTAACGAGTTTCCAAGACTCGATCGTCTTTTGACATGAAAACGTGTAAAGATGTAGTTTGCCCCGTCTAGCAATATTCCCACCAAATACTTGGGGAGTGTTAGAAATAAGCTTGTTTTTCGTGTTTACATAGTGACAAGCATAGCGGGGAAAATGATTCAGGCCTAGTTTTTCAATTGGGATATTGGTTGGGTAAATAAAAAAAATCTTACTAGCCCGTTAGTTAGATTAACAAAAAATATTGGGCACGTATTTTTTATAATATCAATAGAATGGACAAAATTACAAGGCGTCAAAGTTCGGGAGTGGCTCGAGACGTCACTTGTATGTAAAAAGTGTACTTATCCGTGACGTCATGCAGAACTAAAACACACCATATCTTTGTCATTTTAGTTTAATTGACAAAAGAATAAGTATCCAATATTTTTTAAATTACGGACTAAGTAATTTTTCAGGTATCTAGCCTATTTCATAATCAACCTATAGCAGTAAAATGCTAGACGTCAGTCTGTCCCAAGGTACGCCACTGAGTCGCGCTAACCATTTGGTAGGTTTATCATCAAGCCTATTGTCAAACATATTATGTACTGCAGCGGGAATTATATAAATACTTGTATCCACGTCTCAGCCCCACGGTGCCGGTGAATGCACACGGGGCTTTACGCCTTCATACCTCAAATTGATGAACGCAGGTTACATCGTAGGCTCATTTAAAAACATGCGTCTTCGGCCACGAAGCAATACTTTCTATACTTTGTTATAAGTAATGGTTACCACTTAGCAGTAAGTAGGTCATGTGCTAGTTCCATCTTTAGCTAGCTTTAGCTCTGTTCATCGTGTTCATCGAGCAAGCCTCTTCGCTCCGTGGGGTGTCCACAGCCTTATTTAGCGAAACCGTTATCGTTTTGTCGACGGTTGAGTACACGTTGAGAACAGGTAATGACGTCATCTGTAGGTATCTACCAGGCCCTAAGTTTTATAGCTTTTTTACGACTTGTCTTGAGCTTTTTTCCCCAACGCTAATCTTTCGCTTTCTAAGAAGCTGTGTATGTTTTGGCGGTTGTATTAAAACGGCTATTTGAAGTACAATATAATTTATTATAATTAACGGCTTACCTATTTGTCCATAGTTTCGCATGTCTTTATTGAGAATATAATATAATGGAACCCTCGTATTACCTACCTTAAAACCGGAATGTAACTATTCTACTTATTTATCTATCCTAGGTATTTAAAAATCAATTACCATCCATGTGTCTCGCAAGAACTTGAAAATGGCTTGACTGATTACAATAATAATGGTGGAGTAAGAAAATAAAAAAATCTAAAGGAAAATTGAAAAATAAGGGAGAGTGCTTTTCCTGTGGTTCTTGTATGAATTCTAGATTTTTTACAGGACAAAGTCGTCCAATAAAATATATTTGTCATGTTATAACCGTATTCACCATTAGCCATTAGAAGACAGAAAAATACAAAGATGCTCATTATCTTCTCACATTTTTTAACTATGCATACTTTTCATGACGTCCGCTATTTTGTTTCCGTAAAAAAACGGTCGCCACTCCTTGAAAACCTCTGGCTTAGTGCTACTTGGAAGCAAACGTGATTTAATGCATGCGAAGTAGAAATTCCTTTATTTCTGTTTAAATGTAATCGCAAAAGCAATTTGGTTTATGATTCAGTAAAAAACGAAGTTAATTCTATGTACTCAGCGTATTTTCATTTTTATTCGTATACAGTTCAACAAGTATGCAGTACTCGAATCACGTGCCTATAGTAAAATTAATTGATTAATCATCGTTTTTGATAGCGCAATGGGCTTTTAGCCAGCTTGGAATCAAACGTATCGGTTGAGACGCAAAAATAATCGATCAAGCATGTAAATATTTTCACCAATAAATATCTTATGAGCTACAAAGAGTCTGTATTTTCACTGCAATACAGTTGATTATCAAACTCTAGCCTATTTCAAACCTATTCTCAAACCTATTTTAATAGAAAAAACACAGTACGGTCAAATTTCAAGTTTTTCAAATATCATAAGTGCAATCGTTCTTATTGAATACTAGTGGCCCGTCCCGGCTTCGCACGGGTGTTACTCAGGGTGAATGTAGCTTTCCAATGACAAAATAATTTTTGAAATCGGCACAGTAGTTTTTGAGTTTATTCATTACAAATATACACACACAAAAAAATATTTTTTTCCTCTTTATAACATTAGTGTAGATCTGTTATCATTTTACTAATTCAGGCTTAATTAAAATTTACGAAAAATTATTTTACATATATCCAGGACAGAGAGTAAACGTAACAAAATGATTCTGTATATTCAGACCCACGCAATTTGAAAGTTTATTACGCTGTGTTATAGCCTAATAAATATTTTAATTACAATTTGAAACAGCGAACAGCGGTACATTTGTGCATTCACGTTTCCATGTTATTATGTTACTAATAACCTACAAATTACTGTTCATTTGAACGATCAAACAACAGTCAAACATGCAATATTTTGACACGTTTTCAAAATCATCATTATTCACCTGCTCTTATACCTACCACTCTAGATGGCATCAGAAAAACGTGCTTTCTTTCTTTATTCACCTCTATCAGCTGTCGAAGCCTTTTTGGAGGCCTTCGGGAGGCCACTTTGACACCAGAAGAATCAGCCGTTTTTTTATACTACTAAGTTAGCAAACAGACGAATACGGTCCTCCTGATGGTAAGCGATTCCCGTAGCCTATGGATGCCTGTAACATTACGAGGTATTACATGCGGGTTGCTGATTCTTTAAAAAAATTTAAAACGCCCTCTGGAAAAAACCTCGGCAGGATGATATGATATACTATGATGTCACACAACCAATAACGGCATCCAGTTGTAGACCTGACCAGTAGACAAAATCATTCAAAGTCTTATACAACAATAACTCTAGCCTATAAAGACCACTGGACATTGACCTCTCCTAAAAAACCCTTCTTTGCAATGTGCCAATAAACCCTACGCTGAGCATGTGAGTTGAAATTGAAGAGTACAGCTTCTCGGCGCACCACCGTCGCTGTTGCCCGTAGGTGACCAGATAATTTAACTTTGCCGGTAGTTAAGCTGTGCTATGCCGCAATCAGCCGGTTGCCAATGTCCCGTTTGGTATACAACAGGGTGCACCACGTGTAGGTGAGGTTAGCTTGGGTTCCAAAGATGAAAGTACGAACCCCTTACACTCTCGCTTCATGTTGTAGCTACAGTGTTAAAAATAAAGCTAGAAAAACAATTATATTTTCACTGAAAACTTTTTTGAAAATATAATTGTTTTTCTGCCTTTGAAACTCAACAAACAACTCAAAAGTTGACGTCACGTCTAAAAATTTTCCACAAAACTGTAAACAAAATAAGCAAAGCGACAAGAATAAACGGAGCGTCAGCAACAAAAGAGAAAGAATTTAATATCCACGGCATACGGAATGCTTGTAACAATTTGTTTTCTTTCGAAAACATTCTGTTTTAGGGTCCCACATACTTATCGCTTCCCTCATTTATCTGCTACGGTTCAGTAGCCTTTGATGACTGCCTTTGTTGCGAAAATTGCTGTTTTATTTGTCATAAAAATGTTTTGCATCGCTTTCTGTGTTTGTAAGAAACAGACATATTGTGGCATCATTTTCTTTTGGTGGCTGGGTTTATTTTTCTTTTTATTTAATCAAACTAGCTTTGGCCCGCCGATTCATTTGCGTTAATGTAGATTTTGTCAAATGTTAATGTAGATTTTGGTTTGTTGCCATCGGGAACAATACTTTTTTCTTGATGAAGGTATATATCCTATGTTTCTATGTATGTGATAACGTAGATGCAAAATTTTATGATGATCGGTTTATGCGCCTCCAAGCACGCCTTTAAGGCGTGAAAACGTCACAAACAAACAGATTCACTCATAATATTTTAAGTTAGGTCAAAATTATGATTGACAGTGATTCAACCGTTGAGGTGAAAGATTATCTACTTTATAATCATATTTGTAATTTATATTAAACTTACTTGAAGTGCTAGTGGCGTGGCTTCAGAACACCATTCTTAGCAGATCATCTTGGTTAAGCAACATCCGACAAGTCACTACTTAGATGAGTGACAGTTAAGTGGCATTGCGATTGAGCGCTTTCGTGCTTAGGAAGGCACGTTAATGTTGGTGGGCTTTTTCAGGCGTTAAGGCATGTCGGAGGCCTTCGGCTGCCCTAAAAACTCCGACAACCGAGTTGGCCACTAACTCATACGAAGCTCCTTCTTCTTGGATCAAACGTACGTAAGGTATGCTATTCACCACAACCTCTTTATTTCAATTTATGTCACGGGTAAAAAATAATGTATCTAATCAATAACACAAAAAATATTTTTATCAAAAGTTTCTTTTTTAAAAGACCGTAAATTTACATTTTGAAATTGTAAAACTGTTTTTTTACTTTTCAATTCTTTTAAAAAAACAGTTGTAATAGTAATATTAAAAAAATAATTCACATTTCCAATTTGTAGTACTGAAAGTTTGAATTCAAACATTTATTACGCCCCAAAGGTTGTTTGAAGCTAATTGGTTTTCAAAACTTCATAATCAAGTTAAGACAACGCGACTTACTAAAGGTAAAATGTTGCCACATCTAAAATTTATCTACATCTATCTAATTGATGTGAAGCAAGATTTAAAAAACCACGGGAATTTTCAAACCATAAGTAAACACATACATTTTTTTTCAATAATATGTACCCTTTGACATTGCAGCTGTTAGGGCGCGATGGCGCTCATTGGGGGAGATCTATGTCCAGCAGTAAACTCCTATAGGCTGATGATGATAATGATGATTGCTGCTGTTGTACAGATTTGACGGCCTCTGTGGTGCAGTGGGCGAAGGTCCGCCTGAGACGCAGAAGGTTGCGGGTTCGATTCCCGCTGCGGGACAAATGTTTGCATGTTCTGTAGATTTGCGGGGTCTGGGTGTTTTCTATGTATGGTATGTATGGTATGGTATATATATATATATGTTTAGTATATCAAATATGTGGTTCCCATAATACAAGCTATGCTTAGTCTGTGTGATTACGTCCCGCATTATTTATTTATAATAAAAAAATAATTGATTTTATCACCGCCCCTGGCTTAGCTTGCCTGGTACTCGGATCGGAAAGTTCATGATAAATGTATGTTTGTATGCTACAGCAACAAAAGGGCGTTGACTCGGCCTACTACTAATGCCCACCTTTAGAACACGAGAATCCCCCGTGTGTGTGGCATAAACATAAAAAAATATCTTAAAGAAGTGACGGCACTCTCATATTATGTTAAGCCTTAAATATCTTATTCTAGAAATTTCGAAAATACAATTATGCGCAAACTTTTCTTTAGAAGAGTTCTCTTCGTTGGAAGTCCAGCTACACGCTAAGTCATGCCTGTGATCATACTTGCACAAACCAGTCTGCGTACGGTAAGACAGTAGCTCTCGCAGGCAGCTTGTGCAATTGACATAAAGATTGAACGGTGCCTATTTTTGCGCAGACATGACGAAACGTGTAGCTGGGCCACCCGTATTCAGTCTTTTTATACAAATAATCATGATAATAATTACCATTTGAGCCCTGCCCCGCGTTCGGTGGTTTTCTTTTAAGTAATAAGCTTGTTGCCCCTACGCGGACACCGAATGCTCCATGGCCTACCTGCACATCCAAGGCATGTTAATTGCGATTAGCAAATCTTGGTGCAATAAGTATAGATTTTGTTAATACTATACATATTATAATATACTTAAACTATTTACTAGTACGTTGTACAGTCATGACTACAGATTTGGAACTGCGCTGGGATGACGGAGCGTGTAGCTGGGCCATTACTTTTTTTATCTATAATCTTAGCGTAGGTTATCGATAAAAAGACAAAAACTCAATTAGAAAAGCACTGGAGTGCTCAGGCGGGTGCGAGATGTGCCCTGCAATCACCAACTCACATGCCCAGCTTGGGGATTATGGGCATATCCCCCTTTGTTAGGGGAGGCCTTTGTCTAGCAGTGGACTGATATAGCCTGGTATGGTGTGGAAGCACTGGTTGGCATGGCTTATTTTGATGTTATTAGCAGATCATCACTCACTATTTGGATAGGTGACCGTTTTATAAAACTAAAATACCGCACTAAAACTACTACTAACAAAAATAATGTTTTCATTATTCAGCCTTCACTTAAAATTATCCATACACAAGTTTTTGACTTAGTCTAAAGAAAATCAACTCTAAAATTTCAAAATAACAATAGTTATTCTAACGTAAAAATATATTTACAGAAATCTAAAGCTGTTGCTAATAATACCAGCTTTAGCTTTAGGGATAAGGGCATTCATACACATATAATTAGATATTTAGAACTAATCCATTTATAAATAAGATGATAAAAATACAGAGTTAGCATAAATAAATTCAATTGAAGTGGGACAACTACCTACGCTTCGACTAATAGATAACAGTCGTTCCCAGAATTTAATATTTTTCCTCCCACGTACTAATAAACCCCTATACAGTGCGATAGGGTTTCCCACCCACTCATCCTTAATTCAATGTAGCTTTGGAATTTTGTATATATTTTTATGCCAAATGTGTATTTAATATTAAGCAAAAGGCTTTATAATCTCTAGTAAGTTGATATGTTTATTCATATAGTTTATTTCCATTAACGGCACATAGGTATACTTCAACAAAAAATAATAATGCTTGTTGCGGCCACGTGGACAGCATAGGCTCCATGGCTTACCTGCGCGTCCAAGGCGACAACACACCTTTGTTTGCGATTAGAAAATCTTGGTGCAGCAAGCGTAGATCGTGATGCAAGGGCAGCTATAAAATATATTCATTGCTTATTAGACCACTTATTAGACCAGTCTGTCTTAGTACAACTGTCTTACACTTAGCGTTGTGTAATAAAAGTAAGCCACTAAGTCGGTCATAATAAATCCAGTTAGTCATTAAGATAGTCTTACTAAGACAGACTGAATACCTCGTGGTAAATAAGCCTTTTTGTTAATTGACTTAGGCATTACTTTGCTAAAATCCATTACAGTATATTCAAAAGACAAAATATTAAGTACACATTCAAGTAACCTTCTCTGACGAGTTTCACTAAAATCGAACAGAAATTCGACAGTGTTTCGCCTTCTCCATAAGGCAGCCTGAGGCAATTATCGATTCGCAGTTTGCTTTTGGCACTACGCAGAACTCCGTAGGCGTGTTGCTTCGTCAAGCACCAAACAGAAACAGAAAAACAATTTAAAAAATATATTGTCGTCTTTTTGTGGATTATATTATAGCTTAAGATATTGCTCATACCTCTTCGATAGCGTTGGCCATAATTCAATAGGAAAGTTTGTTTACCCTGATTCACCAGATTATATTGATTCATTGGCATTGCAATGATAGTCAAATACAAAATGATCAAAAAAAAAACTTGGTATTATTTTCCGATTAGCTTTCGCCTGCGGCATCCATGATAACTGGATTAAAAGTAGCCTGATTTCGAACTACAGATATGCAAACAATTCAGCTCAATCTGTTCAGTAGTTTCAGCGTGAAGGAGTCACAAACATACACACCGACAAACCTCCATATTGATGTTGTTATTCTTCAAAGCCACATTTTTCAATTATTTAGTATTTTATTATAATGGGCGTATATCTTTAGTAAAGCTTTAACCCGCCACTAACCGGTAACTAAACTAAAAACACGCCCTCACAAATAAATAAAATATTTTCTGATTTTTTTAACTCTGTTAACGAACCCTCTACTTTTGATAGTCACACTTGTACACCCCCGGAAAACTATTCTGATATAAGTTCTATAATAAGTAACATTAATCTCCCCCTTCCAAACATACTTACTGAACTCGTGAAACTCGGCTTCTAGCTCATACCAAGAAGATAAAGTTACTCATGATCATGAGTAAAAACACAAATAAAATAAATACAAGCCCGACCCACGCCTGCACTTAACATGCAAATCCCGGCACTACATAGAAAAGGGTACTGTCTCTACATCTTTACCACACTTCATTGCACATTGGTTTAAATTTACATCGAGATTTAACAAGCCTTATACGACTGAAAAAGCCTGGTTCTGTTTACTTAGGACAGTTTTGTTTGATTATCCCATTGACAGGTGTGTTATTTTCCACTACGTATGTTTTTATAACTTATACAACAGTGGAATTATCTTAAATAGATAGAATTTGATGTAATCTAAGTAGGCTAAGCTTTTGTGTGAAGAAGGGATTGTTTTAGTGGTAGCAGTCTAGGCTTTAGCAGTCCAGGATATAGCAGTCTACGCAGTGAGCGTTTTAGTCGTAGCAGTCAAAGCTGTAGCAATCTACGGAGTAATAATCTACTCTATAGCAGTGTACGTTGCAGCAGCCTACGTATTAACAGAAGCGCTCGTGTCTTTGCTTACTTTGGTGCTCTTAGCAGATCATCTTGGCTAAGCAACAGTCTGCCCGGTCACTACTCCGATGGATGACCATGGCATTTAGATCTGAGCGCTTCCGTGGTTTGGAAGGCACGTTAAGATGTTGGTTCGGGTTTTTTCAGTCTTTTTACGAAGAAGAAGAAGAAAAAGAAGATGCTGTAGCAGTCTACGATGTCGCAGTCTACGCATTAGCAGTCAATGCTGTAGCAATCTACGTAGCAGTAGTCTACGCTGTAGCAGTCTACGCTGTAGCAATTAAAGTAGTAGTAATATACGAAGTAGCCGTCTACGGTGTAGCAGTCTATGCCGTAGCAGTCTACGCTGTAGTGATCTACGTAGTAGTGGTCTACGCTGTAGTGATCTACGTACTTGTAGACTATGAAGTAGCAGTCTACGGTGTAGCAGTCTATGCCTTAGCAGTCTACGATGTAGAAGTATTACTCTTTGCAGTTTGCGCACTAGCAGTCTACTCTGTAGTAATCTGCGTAGTAATGGTCTACGGTGTAGCAGTCTATGCAGTATCAGTCTACGCTGTAGTAATCTACGTAGCAGCAGTCTACGCTTTTGTAGTGCACTCTTTTCCACTTTTTGGTACCATACGCTATAAAAATACCTTAATCGAGTTGACTGATGGCCAAAAATCTACTTACCTATTAATCAAGTAAAATAATTTTTAAAATAATATATAATACACAAGAACACATAAAATTACCAAGTTTTATTATTGACACACCAAAATTTGAAATCAATAATATCTATTGGGGTCGTCTGCACATTTATAGCAACGATTCATCATTCCGTTGCGAATTGCGACTAGATTTGCGCTGTAAAATTCAATTTTGCTTTGACAGTTGAGCGATTGAACTGCAATGGCGATAAGCCGGCGATTTTGCGCTCGCAGATGACGTCATTACCGGACGAGGCAGCTTCCAGTACAAACGTAAAATAGATACCTCATATAGATGAGAAACTAATTAATGAAAATATATTAAAAGACATTATAAAAAATCACGTCTTCAAATACTACATAATTTAAAATTGTATCATTATCATCAACAACGATAGAAATCCACTGGTAAATAGGTCCCTACTTGAGTTTTTTTACACCGATTTCATACAAATGGCAAATAAATCAATACAAAGCATTTGTTTAAACTATTTTTTTCACATAATTGCATATAGCCGTATATATGTATTGTGATTCCAGACAAAATAAAAATCTTTATTATCTCGGTCCGATCCGTGATGAAACATACAAAAAGTTATCTGCACTAAACTGCCAGATTTAAAACCTTGATTGTAAAATTCAAACTAAAATAGGCTTGTGACATTCACCTTAGTTTCACATCTACAATCTTACTAAGTTCTGGCATGCAATTCCGAAGGCTCGCGAGGCGTAATGTAATTGGCACGAGGGCGCTTTGAAACATGCAAAGGCTGTATGACGTCAACGTTCGTGGCATTGACGTCCACTAATGAACATAACGTGACGTGACGTTACGCGACACTGATCCGGCGGTATCGTGTTGCTGGTTTCGATATAAAGGAAGATAATCTTAGTATTATCCTTTCCTGACAGGCTACATAATAACCTTCTAATATTAAATACTGAATAAATGAATTTTGACTTTTTGACTTTTGACTTTTTGTATAAGTACTTAGGTACCTATATTAACATTTTGGAACGAAGGAATGCTTGCGTATTGCAATTTATTAACGTTTTCTCTCTATGGACGACTAGTCTCAAGTCAAGTCAAGTTTCCAGTTACTAAACAACAACTTAGCATACAAAAGCAATATAGAAACAATATAACGATACACGGTGCTTATTTCTACGTCAGTCGCACTAACAGAGAGGAAAACTCCAATATTTATATTTCAATCTCTCCAAAATAAAGCTTAGCTTCATATAAACATAAGCACATAACTAATGTGTAGGCTCACAAGAAATATATATGACTTACAAGCAAGCAACATATGAAAACATTATTTCATTTGCCTCCCTCTCATATAGATTTCCCAGGGGCGGCAAGGTTGTATACAGCCAGAATTATTTGAGCTCTCACTGTTTTCTAATACGAACATTCGCAAGCGCAATAACACCGTATTAAAGGTCAAAATAACCTGGCCAGACTTTCGAGACTTAAGACAACTTGTGGTGCTGTTTGCCGTATCTATTGCTACCGATATCAATCACTCTGAAACTACCAATAAAGATACCGTCTGGTCTGGCGAGTATCTAATATCTCTTTGCGACAATCAACCGAAGTATAATGCAAATAAAGGTTATATTGCCACTAAAAATCACATAAAAATAGAAACCAATCAACATTTTATCACCTCCATACGCTAAAGCTATCACGAATGCTTTTATATTTTAGTAACACGTTCTGCAAAACTTTTATATGAGGTCATGCGCCCAATTTTGTCGTGAAAACAAGGTTATTATAGGCGGCCGCTGGAATAACTTAAGCCACCGTAATATTAAGTAAAGAACCTATTTGTCCCTTGCAATATATCGCCCATAATAGCGCCATGTCTTATGGAGGATATCGGGCCCAAAAATATTAATATAATACTCCCCGCTGTTCCTTAACAGACCCTATCTTTAGGGCTACTTATGAAAGCGCAATTTAGATGTTTTTTTCTTTCATCGACCTTGTTAGATAAATAGTATCGTGGTAGACGGTGAGAAAATAAAATAGCTGAAACTTTACAATGAAGTAGCTAAATCATACTATGTACTTAATAATTATAACTCACATGCTGTTTGACAAAAAGATAACAATAATTTACATTTTAAGCCTTAGAATGTAACTTGCTAAGGGGCCTTATACCTGAAACAAGACTCAAGTACCTAACAGTGACAGCTTACAGCCAAGTTGTTCTTTCACCATTGGAAAGCTACATTCTCCTGAGTAACATATGTTATAATTTACTGCTAGAAAAGATTAGGGATCCTTACTAAAACCTAAGTAACGTAACCTAGGGTGTAACAAAAGTGCCCTAACCCGTGCGAAGCCGGGACAGGTCACTTATATAAAATAAACAAATTCACGGCCCATTTTACCCAAACTACGAGTAGTTCTGCCAAAAACTTTGAGTACTTTTTTTAACTTTAGTTTATTTAAAAGATACAATATTTAGTATAAATTCCGCCAACTCTCTCTGACGAATTTCATAAAAACTCAACAGAAATTCGACAATGTTTCGCCTTCCCCAAGGCATCATCAGGAAACGATAGACTCGCTGTCCGCCTTCGGCTCTCGGCAAAAATTCGCAGACGTGTTGCTTCGCAGAAAGCTTTCTGCTTGGCGCTCGTTTCTGTTGAGTTTTTATGAAACTCGTCAGAGAGAGTTGGCGGAATTTGTACTAAATATTTTATCTTTTAAATATCTTGCAATGGATTTCCGCAAAGTCACGCCTGATTCAATTCATTAACTTTAGTTTATTTATTTTCTCTCACAAAAGTTTAAGAGTAAAATTTGCATTAGCCTATTCTTATGAACAAACAGCCTTCACGTTAATTCCAAAATGTTTCATTTTTTTCGGATGTCTTATAAGCTCTATGCAGGAGAGTACTAGGCTCCTGCTGTTTTTGTAAGTGATATGACACACGGGGGGCAAACAGTCTAGCTCTTCTATGTATATACTTATAAAACACTCAGAACAAGCTCTAGTGTTTTTCAAGTAGAGAAAAAAATGAAAAATAATTTATGTTAGTTACAAATTATACTTTTAAATGAAACACAGCGTCGGTGCCTTTAGCGATTTGATGCATGAAAATTCCCATTTTGAATATGAATGTACTTAAGATACTTTAATGTAAGGGAAAAGGAGTAAAAAATGAAAATTAATTTATTTGGCTCGCAATTATACTTCTAAATGAAACGAAACGGGGCGTCGGTGCTTTGATCGATGTGATGGTGTGAAAATTCCCGTTCTTATTATGAATGTACTTTAGATACTTAAATGTAAATGGAGATAATATGACACAAAAAGGTCACCACTCAGTGTATCCTGCAAAAGCATGACAGCAGCTTCAGCGTTTTCAGTGGCGCAACCACGGGCGCAACCGAGCAAAGTACAGCTGAAATACTAATGATGACATACCAACAACTCCAGCCATTTCAGTCCATTCACAGATATAGAAGAGAACTAGATGAAGACATATATCAAATGAGATCAAAAAGTTAATCGTACCAGGGCGCTCTAACAAAAGTCGCAGCAATTGCATTGAGATAAAATATGCATCCCTTTCTGGCAAATGATATATGGGCATAAGAAAGTAGAGATCAGATGTATGAGTGGACGTTCAGAACAAAATGAATTTTAAGACTTCATCTAGTTATCTTCTGTATCTGTGAGTCCACTGATAATATAAAATAGTTTGAAACAAATCATTGAGCGAATATTAATCATTTATGAACAAAATTCAAAGTCTCCCAACTATGATCAAACTTTATATTCATAAAATGAAAGATTCTAGACAGCTCTTCACTGAGAGCTTCAAATTAAGCATTTTGAAGAGTATTGTCTTTGAGCACCTACTTTAAAGTTGGAGTGTTCTTCAAGTTGTAGACGTACCTTAGGCTTAGCCTCTAGAAAAAGTAGAATCACACCCCAAAAAATATGTAATTAGGTACTTCAAACAAAGAAAACAAACAGAGTCTCTTACCAATTGTTCTCTGTTTGATCGCGCTACGAATTGGTGGAGAATAAAATTTAAAAAAAAATACGGTTCTCAGTGTACAATGCGCTTAATGAATAAAGAGATTTTTTCCTTTTCCTTCTAAACGAAATTGTTAGTTTCGTTTTTTACTCGACTACGGCGAAGCCAAGGAAGGATAGAATTTTTTGCAGTCTATATACGTATGTTAATCATCGAGATATTTATACTCTAGAGTGGAAACCGAGGAAAAACAGTGTCTGCACCTAAACTTGGCGCGCGCTGTCAATTGCGTGGTCTTTGAACACTTTTCAAGCGACATTAGGTTTGAATAAGTTTAGCATTTTGAAGTCTATTTATTTCAAACACGCTTTGACGATTTTTGTTAAATTTCAGTTGAAGAATGTCACTCTATTATGTTCTAACAATTTGCAGAAATTTAGGTAGTCACTGTCTACAGCATTGTTATATAATGGTTATTTATCTCGATGGTTTACAGGCTAACCAAGATTTTTAGATAGAAATATGATAGAAAATTTTGGATGGCAATTTTTGGTTCAAAATATATAAAAGGGTCATTAAAGGCTAATCAACTATAAGAAACGATTTCAAAATTAATATAATTTGATTTTTTAGTAGGAATACTATGGTATGACTGGTAACTAAAACTACTCTGCTTTGTTTTTTTATGAAATGATTACTTTGTATTTGAAGCAAACCCCTCCATATCACAAAAGAATGTAACCCTCAGAATATGTTCAAGGAAATTGCCCGACAGTAGCACCACGTTCTCAACAGGCGAAGCCCTAATTGATGGTACTGGTAGAGTTGTGCGATTATTGAATCCTAACTAGTCTTAATATTATAAATGTGAAAGTGTGTTAGTTTGTTCACTTCCAATATTCATTTAATTTCGCGTATGCGTTGTACAGAAAATGACACTTGTATCAAGAAAAAATGAACTTCTATTTTCTTATCTAATCTTGATACTGATTAAGAGCTCGAACAAACTATCAGCCGATAGAAAGTCTGTAGTTTACAAGGGCTCTAAGATAGATGTTAAGATCATGTCCGTTAAAATCCTTTTTTTTCCTGAACAAATTAGATGAAATTTTGTCTATTTCAGTTTTAGACAAGGAATAACGACGGCTTCTGTGGCGCAGTGGGCGTAGGTCCGTCTGAGATGCAGAAGGTTGCGGGTTCGATTCCCGCTGCGGGAAAAATGTTTGCAAGTTCTGCAGATATTTGTCTCGGGTCTGGATGTTTTCTATGTATGATATGTATGTATTTACAAAAATAAATTATATGTGTAGTATGTCAATCATGTGGTTCCCATAATATAAGCTTTGCTTAGTTTGGGGCTACTTGATGCTGTGTGATTACGTCCCGCATTATTATTATTTATTATATATGCTACTTTTTATCTGGGTACCATGCAAGCAAAGCCACGGGGGGAAAGTCGGTCATAATCAGTCCATCCCAACAACCTTATTTCCTAAACTTTTAAAATCTAATTGAGTGTTACCTGATGCGTAAAATAAAGTTTCACAAAGTCTGTAATAGAATATCCTTTGAATGAGTTGTTTGGGTGAGCTTGTAAATAACGTTACGTTACTCAAACGAGCAATTTTTAAAAGTAACTAATCGCATTGCAAAAGTGGCAAAAATAAATAAGCGATGTGAAGCGGCTTTTATCTCATTTGTTCGACAAAGGTGATGAGACAGAAGACCAACAGTTACCAGAATTATCAACGAAATTCCTCCTTTTACGTTATTATTTAAAAAAGCGAATGAAAACATCGTGAGGTGATCTTACTCAGCTATTAACCTCAGCTTAAAAAATTAAGCAACGGCCTCATTAGACCTGTGGGCGTGAAAAGGTTTTCAAGTCAGAATTTTCTCAGTTACTCGTAAATACCTCTAATTACATCGTTCGTAAACTTTTTTCTCACGAGCATATGAATGATAATTTAAAAAGTTTCCAGCGCAAGTTGCTCGTGTAAAATGAACTTCGAACGTGCTCGATGAAGGTGTCAGAAGTTGCCAAAGTAGCGTAGCAACTTGGAGCACCCGAAACTTGAAGACCCCTTTAAATCTACGAACTTCTTGTTGACAGGATTTGAGACACGACTTTTTGAGGACATGTGGAATCGATTGTGTCAAGAGAGTATCATCTACCTACCTTCTTCCTTCTGCACTTGATATAAAAAGAACTTGATTTATTATCCCGTTAAAAATACAGATACTTATAGGTAAGGTAAACTTGGCCTTTCAATATCTTGATAATGTCATAAGAAGCTAAAAAATGGAATATTTTCCATCATCAGGTAATTCAAAGTTACACCATCACACACCACACTACCCTGTACCAGTCCAACGCTGGGCATAAACCACCCCTATAAGAAGGATATGCCCAAAATCCCAACCCTGGGCATGCGGGTTGTTGATCACATGGCATAACTTCTAGGATTTTTGTTAATTCCAAAGCTGGCAGACGAACAGACGGGCCTCCTGATGGAAAATAGTCACAGTCGCCCATGGACACCTGCATCAAGAGAGGCGATACTGATGCGCTGCCGGCACTTGAGGAAATACCCGCCTTTTGAAGGACCCCATGTCGTAGCTCTGAAAGAAAACCGCAGAACGGAGTTCGTTCCACAACTTGCACGTGCAAAGATCGTGCAAAGCGAACGGTTAGCTAAGGATCGTCGACAACACCAGCTGCCCTACGCTGTATTCGGTCAAGAGGAAGGAGTTTGTATTGGGGTGCTCCAGCCCAAAGATGAGAGCAGTACTCCACATGGGGACGGACTTGTGCTTTATAAAGCAACACTCTTTGGTCTGGCGTGAAGTACCAACTCGCTCTGCTTAGGACGCCAAGTTTACTAGAGTCTAGTTTGGCATTTGCAATTTAGCTGTGCCAGTGTTCAATGGCGCTATGCCGCATTCAACCGGCTACCAGAGCCCCGTTTGTTATACAGCAGGGTGAAACACAGACAGGTGAGCTTGGCTTGGATCCCGAAGATGGAAGTTAAAACCCCTTACACCCGGAAAGTTCAACTGTTACAATTTGCAAACGAATGAGCTGCTACTTGTTCTATTTAGATAAATAGTAATGGCCGTTGCAATAATTACTTAGAGAACTCTAAGTAACAAGGAAAAGTGTACTTGAAGTTTGCTTACGGCTTTGAAACTTGTACTTAGTTGTTCTGTTAGTACTGGCTGTGGACTGAGTAAGCCCTTCCGTTTATGTACCAAGTTGGGTATTGGTTTGTTAGGAACTAAGTTTCTGTTGTGGTTTATAATTTGTTTCTTTTTTTTTTAGAAACTTGTATAACAATATAGAATATCGATGCAAACTTGGCATCATGCGCGTTGCTTTTTAACCGACTTCAAAAAGGAGGAGGTTTTCAATTCATCGCAACCGTCGCTTTTTTTATGTATGTTCACCGATAACTCCTTCAATTGTGGACGGATTTTCAATTTTTTTTCTGTATATACTTCACAGGTCCCATATAAATTTGATTCCTGAGGGATTCAAATCAGAAATAAACTGTGCATCTCAAAATTTTGGTTACAGAAGGTTAATGGTTCCTTTATGGGAAATTCTGTACGCTTTTATAATAAACTCTCAGAAAATGCAACTAAATTATCGATTAAAAGATTGAAAACCTACATTAAAATAAATTTAATTAAGAAAGCATATTATTCTTTAGGGGACTATATTAATGATGGAACCGCGTGGCCTGATGTCCTTCTGCCCCACGACAGCTGAATGGTCTACCTATATGCGATCATAATATAACAAGTAGATTTAAGGATTTATGTAGATTTATCAAAAACATGTTTAGCTGTTCAAATTAAGCCTTTTCATGATACCACACTTGACCTAACCAATCCCCCTTTTTTCATCCCCCATTTTGGTAAATTTCGAAAAAACTGTTTTAGTTAGAGACTTGGCTATAATTTTCCTGTAAAATATATATATATTTCTGTAACATATAAAAAAACAGGGTTTCTCACTTTGCACACATTGGAGATAAGGGGGGAAGGGGCGAATGGTCATTTTTTTATGTTTTTCATCACAAATCAAGAACCATACATGTTAGATAAAAATAAGAAACGGTTTTAAACTGTGCTAATTAAGGCCTTTCATATGATATACCACTCGACCTATTGGCCCCAGTTTGAAATTTTGACATCTCTTATTTTGCACCCTTTGGGGAAGAAAATAAAAATATTTTTTTTTTTTTACTGGCAATCTTATTCACTTCATGCATTTTACATATATACCAAATTTCAAGACGCTAGCTCTTACAGTTCCTGAAATAATCAGACATGAGGTTATGACAGACGGACGGACGGACGAAGCGGCACTATCGTTTCACCGGTTCGGTAACGTCACCCTAAAAATGATATTTTGACATGTCGCATTCTTTCGCATTACTGTAATTTTCAAGAGGTTGGATCAGAACGAAAATCTTATGACGCAATATCAATAAATACTAGGAACGACCACTAACCCACGCGTAATGGTTATGACAACCTTCTCAAGTAGAAACAAGCATATCTGCATTGGACGTTTTTATGCTGATGAAGATGTTCTATTAATAAAAACATCAGTTCTTACGACGGAATAAATTGCTTGGAAAAACATTTTACCGAGAAAAGCTGACTCAAAAACAGGTAAAGGCTACAAGCTAAGATAAACCGTGACGTAAACGCAGTCACCTTCATCCAACAACAGTATTAGTAGTTAGCAGTAGATAAAGTTTTACTAAAATCAAAATACCTAGATGAGTTCTAAAATAATATTAGCCAATAACATAGCTAAGCAAAATAGAATGCGATTTGAACTCGCATTGCCAACATCAGTATTGTAAAAGGTGATTATAGATATTGAACGCTTTTGACTAGTTACTAGTCTGTAGAAAAAACATTTTTAGGGTTTCGTATCCCAGGGGTAAAAACAGGACCCTATTTATTATTGAGACTCTACTGTCCGTCTGTGTGTCTATCTATCTCTCTCTGTGTGTCACCAGGCTGTATCTCATGAACCGTGATAGCTTGACAATTGAAATTTTCACAGATGATGTATTTCTATTGCCGCTATAACTACAAATACCTACTAAATCTGTATGTAATATGACTGCAATAAATATTTAATACTTAATACTGAAAAAAATAGAATAAAAATATATTTAAGTGGGGTCCCATACTTGCTTGAGTTTCGTGCTTCGCACTTGGACGGATTTTTTAATGTAAGCAATATATTACAATAAGGTAGGTAGATATTTTTTTATAACGTTGTTAAAACCGCCTACTCTTTCATTCCGTTAGTTAGGTTAGTTGACTTAGGTCTTAAATTAACTTGTGACTACAATCTCCCTCCTTAAGGGGGATTGTAACACTACAACTCGTCGCCTGCTGCTGCTGTCTGCAGTCGGCTAAAGAAGGGTACTTTTAGAGCACAGTTTTAACACGTTGACTGCATGCCTCGCAGCAGCGGGTCAAGTAGCAGCTCGCGCCCTTGAGCAAGTGTGTTTTCAGTACTCAAAGTATTAGTTTTTTTAAAACACTAGACAGCTCCTTGACTGCGAGCCTCACAGCAGCGGGTCGAGTAGCAACTCGCACCAAAACACAATGAATGAATGAATGAATGAATGAATGAAAACTCTTTATTGTACACCATAATTCAAAAAACAGCAGATAGAATCTTAAAAATAAAAATGTACAATGGGCGTGCACACAAGTGTGTTTTCAGCTCTCAAAGTGTCTATAATGTCTAAGCAGTTTGATATCCAACCCAACCTTCTTTACTGCTTGTTTCTACTGTGACGCAGCGATGCTGTATGTCTCCAGATACCCGGTCCGATAAAACGGATTGTTCCCGCCATATCTCGACAATTATCTAGAAAGGTTGGTCTTTCATTTCTCGCAGCGTCTGCGTTTTATGTACATAGATCTGTATCTAAAATCGTGTAATGAAAATTGCGATATGTCGGGCATCGACTTTCTGATAGGAATAATAATTTCCACAAACAAATATTTTTATGACTTTTTTCCCATTTTGGATATCTTTTGATATTGATAATACGTATATCTATTGAGGCTACTATATAGGCCATATAGTAATGAGAGTTGATTTTTTGGAACGAAGTTCTTTATCGCGCGTTGCGAAAGGACACTTTGTAATGGTCAAATGGTTGGGCTGATGACGTCATTGTATAAAGCCTTGTGCGCTTATTTCAACCGTCTATCCAAAGTGCTCGTTAGCCTCGCCATATAGGCTTGGGCTGCCGCGCCGCGACACCCAGTTCTAATCGCTGTGGTGATTACGTCTTGTTGCATGTTTTGGAACGAAGAAGTTCCTTATCGCGCGTTGCGAAAGGGGGCTAGACGGAAAAAAATAAGACCAAAAGATGTAACGACACTTTTTTAAGACCAAAAGTTGTAACGACACTTTTTGCTATAGTTGTAAGCCGTGCGGCGTCCCTTGACACCTCTCAAGTTTTGATTACTTAGTGTGGGTCCTGAGGTGCCTGTGGTGCCTGAGGTGTCTGAGGTGCCTGAGGTGCCTGAGTTGCCTGAGGTGCCTGAGGTGCCTGAAGTGCCGGAGGTGCCTGAGGTGCTGGAGGTGCCTGAGGTGCCGGAGGTGCCTGAGGTGCCGGAGGTGTCTAAGGTGCCTGAGGTGCCTGTGGTACCGGAAATGCCGGAGGTGCTGGAGGTGCCTAAGGTGCATGAGGTGCCGGAGGTGCCTGAGGTGCCTAAGTGGGGGAAGTTAAAGGAACCTCGTTCCGTCCTGGTGTCCATTGACACCCCTCAAGTTTTTTGAAAATTAATTTTGGCGTACAACGCTTTGTGTTTCTGTTGCTATTATTATGGAACAACATTTTATTCTTTAATATTATATAATCATATTCTAGCAGGGAAGAGTCAAGTCCAAACATTGCATTCGATACTAGTTGGCCTTATACTTATAAGGCCGTGTTCTAGCAGATCGTCTTAATTAAGCAATACTTCGCCCGGTCACTACTTGGCTGGGTGATCGTTTAGTGGAATTTAGAACAGAGAAATTCCGTGCTTCTGAAGTCACATCATCCCGGCTATTTCAAAAGCTAAGCCATTTCGGAAGCCTTCGGGCGGCCTAAAATCTGCGACACTAAAATTAGCCACTAATTCATAAAAACAAGAAGAAAAAGGCAACTATTATATTACCTACAACTCCTATATGTAACTACAGGAAAGAGATGGTCAATACGTGAGGAGCTGATTAAACCACGGATTTGCTCACGATGTTTTCATGTTGTTTTCATGTTGTCACGAGGTTTTGAGGACCTACCTACTACACAACAATCTCATCATCAATAGCCATATAGCATATTGCAGTCCATCCAATGTACTTACTTAAAAAAAATAAAAAACGCAAAAGTGATTTTTTTTTATCTTAGACACAGGCCTCCGTTAGTGGACTGCTATAGGCCGATGATGATAATGATGATAGAAATCTTTAATAAATTATTTATTTTATATAATGTTATTTTTGAATGACTGTTTATGCATTGTATTTGTTATCTTTGTATTTCATTATTTGTAATTAATATAGCACATTGGCGTTCTGTAGTTTTCTGTATGCCCATTATGTATAATTATATAAATGATGGATATAGGCATCCATTGATGAGCGCCATTGTACCCTGTGGTACTTCTAGGAAAAAAGTCCACTTAAGAGCAAATTCTGCTAACAAAATAACACAGAAATAGTGTTATAATGTTTTCATTCCAGTTAACTACGTCATAGAGGGTCTACGGCGTAGGTGGTCGTCTACGGGCGTAGGTGGATGTCTACGACGTGGGTGGTAATCTTCAATGTTGATACTTATTAGATTGACAAGATTTTGTGCAAAGATTTCCATTTCAAAACAACAATTCTAGAAAGGATTGCTCGAATTACAACCTCTAAGCTGATACTGGATACTAGACATCATTGACGTGGACAATTTAATGTATGTACTTATTTATTTTAATTAATTAGCATAGTCGCAGGGAACCACTCGTATTAATCAATATACAATTACACAATACAACAATATAATATTAACGAAAAAAAATATAATAATTTAAAAATAATTAGCATATTAATAATAAATTCAATACAGATTATAAATGCTCACATTTATCTGTCAGTCTCACGAAAACTCATGAACGCAAAATCAACTTCCTTCAAACAATGCTGCAGGCATTCCATCAATTTACAAAACCAATTATCAATTTGGTTATGCTGATTGTTAAAACTAGCACATGCTGAGTCAGGAACCGATTTGCAGCGGTGGACAACTTTCTTATTTATACTTTCTCTTACCTTTAATATACAACTTCAGTTTGAAATCGTTTATTATCCCGAAAGGGGGTACCTACCTTGGTTCTGAAAACCTCATCTAAAAATAGGTGATAATTTTTTTTCTTACAAAACCTTTAAACTTAGCCTTGTGATGTGCATCCCCAAACTGTAGACAGAGCTACAATCATCATCATCATTATATCAAGAACAAAGTTCAACGAAACCAGCTGTGCTAGGGCTGGAGGTGTACAGGGTTCCAAACCCCATCTTTGGAACCCAAGCCAACCTTACCTGCACGTGGTGCACAATGCGAACTAACAAACGGGGCTCTGGTAGCTGGCTGATTGCGGCATAGCGCAGCCTAAGACCAACACCTAAATCCCCTGGCTGTCCATTGGCAGCATAGGTGGTGCGCGAAGTTGCGCCCTACGATCCCCAACCCGCTTGCCCAGCTTGGGGATTATGGTCAAATCGACCTTGTCCCGCAGTGTAAGGCCTATGTCCAGCAGTGGACTGATATAGGCGGGTGTGGTGTAGTGGTGTGCTAGGGCGGCCCCACCAGGGCTTGCGTATTAGTATGAGTATACTTACTTTTTGTATTTATTGCAAATAAATACTATTCTATTTCATGAATTTATTTTCCTTGTGAAACCAGCTATACCAACCCTCAATAGAATCAGTCTCAAAACAAATTCGTTATCCGTCAAAGCCTGTTTTCTTCAACAAATCCCTTAACATTTCGGCGCCTTACTTAGTTTATCTCTTGTAGCAGGCTGTGGGGTCTGTATTCACGCAGTATCACCAATTCCTTACTAGATTGGGCTCGTTGATGGCTTTCGGAACAAAGGGGGGGGATGGAATCTCTGCCATTGTGTCTTGCCGTTCATTACTTGAGTAGTAAACTATAGAGATTTATCGTAGTGTTTGTACCTGAGATTGTATGGGTTTAGTTGCTGGGAGCTTGTATCTTATCTTATCTTAATCAATGTTAGATTAAAGTAAATGATCACAATAATATCTTATACCTGTAAAATTCTTGTATGTATGTATGTATATACAAGGTGAACCTTTAGATCGGTCATTATGGGAAAGTCTGAAACTATAAAACATATATAAACTATAAACTATAAACATGAGTAGAGGTTTTTTCTAAATGTATGAATGCAGTTTATCTTGCTACTAAAATCTATGACATGGTTTCTAAGAAAAGATCTTCGTATGTCTTATAGTTTCAGACTTCCCATACTGACCGATCTAAATGTTACACTCTGTACATACATACTTACATACTCAGAATCTCGGAAACGGTTCCAACGATTATCATGAAATTTTCTACATAGGTTCTAAATTACCCCTGCATAGGCAGGGGGTTTCGGGAGCGATAAATCGATCTAACTAGGTTTTATTTTAAGAAAACGAAAAAAACTCTGTCATCCGGGTACTTTATTAATAAATGTGAATTGCATTTTTGTGTGTGTCTGTAAGCCAGAGGCATGGACAAAGGCATGTAATATCTATATCTATGTAATCTTTGAGTGTGAGTTTGATATGATCATGGTCACGGTTGACTTATATTTAGACTGTCGATGACGATCATGAAAATGATGATGTTAAGAATCATTAATAGTAAATTTAATAATTCGTTTGTCATGGAAATATTTGAGACCTTTTTTCAGTTGCAAGAATTTTATGCATCATCATCATCATATCATCATAGCCTATAGCAGTCCACTGCTGGACATAGGCCTACCCTAATGAGCGCCATTGCACCCTTTCCTGAGCTCGACGCATCCAGCTTCTATCAGCAGCCTTTCGCAAATCGTCACTCCACCTGGCTGGAAGGCATCCTAAACTACGTTTGCCGAGCCGTAGTTTCCACTCAAGAGCTCGTTTACCCCAAAGGTTACCAGTTTTTCGGCAGATATGACCAGGTTGATATTAAATGCTTTTCTACTGAAATTAAAAAGAGTTATATTTTTAGATATTTTGTAATTTTTTACAAATTTCATTATTAGCTAATTTCTTTTGGTACCTACTTTAGGATTACACATTATTTTGCATATACCGAAATTAGAAAAGTAGAAAAGAGAGGTATTTTTCACACCAACATTTCAGTAGATCCCCCGTATCAAATACAATGTATGATTCACAGTAAAATTCTAAACACACTCTCCCCTGGGAATGTTCATTTTGCCCAACTGATCCGTAAATCCACGAATGAACCGACTGTTACAGTCATAAGGTTTAATTTTAGGTAGCACACAATTTATTTCAGGATATAACACGTCATGCTTGATTAGTCACTGGTAATACCGAGGCTTCGAGCCGTCAATCCTCATGTGAAACGTAGGGGCGGTTCGTGACAATTAGGGAGGTGAATCGTTTTAATTATAGTGTAAGTGATGAGGGTCACTTTATTGACTTATGTTTTGTTTACAGAGTACTCTGATGAACAATAATGTCAGGTACCCTAACATAACTTTCGTAATCCTCCAACATAAACGTACATTGCCCCTCTTGAATTTTCTGTGTAACTAGTTCAGTGGTCTAGTCAGCCCACGCGGGCCTTATGCGAGCCAAATTAAAAAAGATTTATTTGTGTAGAAATATTATTCGAGTGAGAAATAAATGTTTATTTATTTATATAAGTTGTAAAATTATAGGCCAACTAAATATATTTTGTACTTAAACAAATTTGAATCCATTATTTGTAAACAGCTCGTAATATGCGTTTAGACGATGAGTTAATTAATAAGTTAAATGAAATTCTGAGTTGAGATCATGGTTCTTCTTGTTTAATAGTCAAAATTAACAATAGATAGATAATAATGACTTACGACAATAACAACAACACCAGCCTATTCAGTCCACTGCTGGACATAGGCCTCCCCTTTAAGAAGGGGGATTTTTTTGGAACGAAGTTCCTTATCGCGCGTTGCGCTAGACGGAAAAAAATAAGACCAAAAGATGTAACGACATTTTTTTAAGACCAAAAGTTGTAACGACACTTTTTGCTATAGTTGTAAGCCGTACGGCGTGCGCGTGTTTCTCTGTCTGTCTCTCTCTCTATGTCTTTCTTTCTCTCTCATAGAAAGCTACTTCGGTCCATCCGGGTGTCCCTTGACACCTCTCAAGTTTTTTTTTATACTACTTGAAGATGGAACAAGCACATGGCCCACCTGATGTGAAGTAACCATTACCAAAACCATTACTAAAGCATTGCATCGTATCGATCACGTTTTTCCGGAACGTGCTCTACGATGCAACCCCCTACGTCCATTGATATGCCCATAATCCCCACGCTGGGCATGCGAGTTGGGGATCCAGGGCACAGTTTCTCTCACACTGCGGCCCGTCGGCGACCAGGGGATTTAGCTGTGCCAGTGTTAGGCTGCGCTATGCCGTAATCAGCCGCCCGCCAGAGCCCCGTTTGTTTGTTAGCAGGGTGCACCACGTGCAGTTGAGGTTACCTGGGTTCCAGCGGTTTGGTTTACAAACCCTCACATCCCGCACCCCTTACAATAATTACTTATACTTATAAGACATTTTACCTAGAAAACACAAGATTTCATTTTTCATTCATCTGTTGTAATAAATTAAAGATACAAACATACCTTTACAACTAAATATAAACAGCAGCCTATAAATAATTCATTTCTGGCAGGAACATCGGTGCATCAACAGTAGACGGTGACCAGCAGTATCCGTGACGTCACGGGCTTGTCGCCGCTCTAAGTGGCCTCGACGGTCGAGAGGCTGGCGGAATGCCAGTCGCCGACTCTGCATTCTGGAAGCTTCTAGAACATCTAGTGCCGTGGTTCTAGACCACGGGTCTTTTTACATACGATGACGTCAACAGCTTCATGTCCTTGCGTGTAGTGACAGATTCGTGGCTTCAATCCACTCACGATGCCCTGACTTCTCCTTCCACATCTGTCTTGGCAAAAATTCTCGCTGTGTGAAAAAGAAGCACTATTGACTTTCCAATTAAAAATATATATTTATAAATAATTTTAGTATTGACAAAGAGAGACATGAAACGCGAATCTTCGTTGAAAAGCGCAGGTGTGGGTGGAAGGTGACGATTATTTTCATACATTTGACAAGGAAGTGCCAATCAAAGTGCGCAAAAACCTAAACTTAGTATGTAAAACTCACAATAAAAAGTCGAAAACTGGCTACAAAATAGCCTTTGGTATAATGAAAGAAGAGAACAGTCACGGACCATGGTAGATACTGTACTGTACGGATACTCCTTAAAAAGAGTGCCATGGTGGTGAAAGAGGTGCAATTTGAAACCGGCAAAGCCTTTGTTCTTTGTATTCCTACTCAGCCAGAACCTCAGGAAGGAGTGTAAGTAATAGTTACATGACTATACATACTACCTACCTTGCTCTGTGCCACTACTATAGCGAAATCTACTAGACGTGATACTTAACCTATAATATACAGGTTGAATTTCCTAAAAAATAAATAAATAGTGTGAAAACTCAAAACTTGTCGCTAAAACAAAAGAATATACTTTATAACAAAATAATGATTGTCTTTAGTTTTTTTAGCATATATTTCATGGTCAGCTAATCCTGGCAACACTCCCCCTGATCACTGCTTGGATGGGTGACCGTTTAGTTTCATTTAGATTAGAGTTATTCCGTGCTTCGGTAGGCCATTAAGATGTTGGTACTGTCTTTTTTAGTCGCCAAGCCATGTCGGAGGTCTTCGGGTGGTCTAAAAACTTCGACACCAGAGTCCACCCCTAACCCATACGAAGACGAAAGGAAGCTAATCCTAAGGTAAGCAGAGCGTGCATAGTAGACAGATCTATAGCTCTGTATATTAGATTAATTTTATATAAATATCAAAAAAAGAAAATAGTTGAAGAAAAAAAAAAGATTAAAAAAGAACATTTATTTCAATATCTCTTACATACACTGAAAAATCAAGGCTTAAAAAGACATTGAATCAGGGCGCCACTCAGCATGTGCTTCGGCAGAAGGCCTGTCGTAGCGATGGTCTTCCGTGACGCTAAGCAGTTCACAGATTTAAATTCATGCTTAGCGTTACTACAATGGAGAAGATAACAAGGTTACAATATCACATTTTTACGTACGTAGAATCAAAGTCTAGACCGTACACATTATTCTAGTTTTTATTTCACATCGATCGGTGCAATATTACCGAAGTTATAAGCGTCGGAAGTTTACGTGGGTTTTTTAAATCTCGTCAGTGATCGCGAGTAGCGCGTGACGTCATCGCTCGGCGCGGCGGGCGTCCGTAGTACATTTCGCTGCTAAGTTGTTTGCTCTCGTGCGCTCTGGTTATTTTTATTAATTTAAAATAATGCTGATTGATTGAGTATATTGTGTTAATTATTGGTTATTATTATAAATTATACTAAAATGGAAGAAGGATTTCAAAAAGACCAATGTAACAACCTTCCCATAGTTCACGGTCTGATGGTGGCAGAATGTTTTATAAAAAATAAAGAGATCATTAACCTTGGAATGGTTCAATAAACTGCGAGTCGCGTACCCTACATACGACATACCTACTACATGTATCGGGGAGCCCCCTTAATTAATTTTAATTTAATTTAATAATTAATTTTTTAAGTACCTAAATATAAAAACAAAATATTCTGTGAATATTTCAAGGGTCTACCTGTTGCCGTTATTACCATCGAGCAAAAAAACGGCAAAAAAGTGGCAACAGTGACATCACCGGTGAAAATTTCAACTGTCTAGCTATCGCGGTTCTTGAGATACAGCCTGGTGACAGATAGACGGACATACAGACGGACAGCGAAGTCTTAATACCTAATAATACCCTTTGGGTACGGAACCCTAAAAAGCATTTTACTAGCATTAACAAAGTACCCACCTAGTCTATCTACTAGGTCCTTAGTTAGTGTTTCACATTGCAAGGTTAAGTACCTACTACTTAGTTAGTATTTCAGATGGTATTTGAATAATTACGTCGTTTTTGGCCCTAACGGGGGCTCTTCTCATCGCATTTATCAATTTTATTCTGATTTTTGGATCCTTAGGAACGTAAAAAAACAACTTTTCGGGTTTTTTTGTGGCCGTATGTTTACACTGAGGCACGACACAGTATTTATTAGATGGACTCAAGTTGTTTTTATTGTGTCTTATTTAAAATAAACAAAGTAGTTCCGCGCGCGACGAGCACATTGGGGTAAATGCTTCGAATCCCCGAGTCACTCGCGCGGAGGCAGGATCCGTGACGTCATCAACGATATCGCGCTCGGTCCGCGGCTTAGACCGAAAATGTTAACTTTGCACTTTGATATCTCGGTCAGTTTTAGAGATAAAAAAATAATAAAAACACAGTTGTTCTCGTAATTTTTTGTAGATTTTTTAGGCATATATAACAAAAAATGGTTTTCTTCTTCATTAAAGATGACAGACTACATGACAGAAATAATACATTGAGCGAGTTGATTAAGCATAAATTATAAGCACTAGGCTTAGTACTACACAATACGCATAGTTGACGGCCTCTGTGGCGCAGTAGGTGAAGGTCCGCCTGGGAAGCAGGTTGCGGGTTCGATTCCCGCTGCGGGACAAATTTTTGCATGTTCCACAGATGTTTATCTCAGGTTGTTTTCTATGTATGATAATTATGTATTTACAAAAAAAAATATACTTGTAAGATACCAATCGTGTGGTTCCCACAACACAAGCTCTGCTTAGTTTGGGGCTACATGATGCTGTGTGATAGTCCGGCATTATTTATTTATTATTTAATTATAGTACTAATATGATGGTATAACTCTTACAGTACGAACTGAATAGCTAGCAATTCTAATATTAAATATCGTTTGAAATCAAGCAGCAGATAAAGAATTCATAAAAAAAAAATCCTCATCAAACAAACTGGAATGATAAATGCACAATGAAGTAACTCACCACCACTCAAATTGAAGTCAAATAGTGAGGCAGCAACTGGCTTGCAGGAGTTACAGCTCGAAGTGAAATAGCTGAGTAAGTTATGCGAAAGTACATAATGTGTAACAGAAAGATTTTACACTTATGTACTTTCACACCAAACACCTATTAACTCCATGTTTATTAAATGAATATCGTCTAATGTTGTTTGTAATTTATAATTGGACATTTGACCAAAACAAACTGAATCGACATTTAACTTCAATCAGGCCAAAATTTTCAATCGTCTGGTCGATAGAGATATATAAAAAATAACGCTTTTTCTTAAATTTACTGACTGACTGAAGACTGGACGATTAAGCTTATAAACTGTACGTCGTCGCCTAATATTATTATGAACTTGATACTGAAATTGTGGAAATTATCCCAGAAACCATCGAATAAAGAATGAATGACTGAAAAATATTTAATGTGAAAAAAATCGTACCTCATCTAGTATTCAGATATAATAGATAAGTAGGTACTAAGAATACCAACAAAATACTTATAACGCGATGAGTACATTACATTACACATCCCACATTACATTGTACATTACATTTTAGGTATATAATCATCATCATCCGCAGCCTGACTTCACCCACTTAGTATAGGCCTCCCTTTATCTATTATAATCTTCTATTTTCTTTTTTTTATATTTTTTTACTTATACACTATCTATCTATTACTTATCTATCTATTTTATCTATTCTGTGTATATCCCCTAGGTAAGTAATAGAAGCAAGTGATCGCGGTTAGTAGAGTTAGTAGAGATATCGCGGAAGGTACGTTGAACAAATGAAAGGAGAAAGAAAAGAAAGAAAATCTATTTATTTGACCCAAATAACACAACACAAAAAAATTGCACTCAGTCTGATGAATACCCTCTATAGTGGTTGAAGCTGTCGGTGTTCTTACTGACAGTCTGGTATGTGAAAATTATACCGTTTTCATACATTTTAGTAATGATCCACTTAAGATTTTTTAAGTAAAATAAGTGAACAGTGAACAGGCGCTCTGGCGGCCAGGTGATTGCGGCTTAGCGCAGTCTCACTCCGGCACAGGTAAATTCTCTGACCGCCGGTTGGCAGCATCATGGCGGTGCGAGAAGTTTTGCCCTGTAATCTTCAACCGGCATGCCAAGCATGAGGATTAAAACATACCACCCTTCTCGGCGAAGCCTATTATATGTCCAGCAGAGCACTGATAGTTCATAGTAGTTCATAGTTCATTTTTACACTTGTTTACACTTGATTTCGTCAGAAGTTAACATAAAAAATAAAACAGAACTCACAAATCATGGTAAATATCCCGTTGATATTAATAATTATAAAAAATAAAGTATGTAACATTCATATAGTAGGTATTATAAAATAGAGAAAAAACAAAAAAAACAGACAAGAACATTTAGTAACTACCTATACCTACCTGTTCACTGAACTATAATATTAGGATAATACGTATAATTAAGTCGAATAATTAAAATATAAACATTGATGAGCCTGTACACTGTACAGCATTGTCAAAGGAAAGGTAATCAGAACAATAAATAATGTCAATAATTAAATTTTTACAAATGATGATGTCAAAAAAAGAAATATTAATAATACATAATTAAGGTAAATAAAATATTATTATGGTTATCTAGTAAAATAAACCTGGTAAAAATTGCTGCTGTATAGGGGCACTGTCATATTTGCGGCCAAAACAGGCTCAAATCAAAGTTACACACAGAAAAATAAAAGTCTAAAAACAGAAAGTAAACATCACTATGTACAACACTTACCTAATAAAAAGCTATTTATCATGAAATAATGTAGGTACTATTTGTTTCTCCTCTAGGGCTTCGGAGAGTGAGTAGTAACATTTTTCGACAAGTATTGATTTTAACATCTTTTTAAATTTATACGTATTTAGGTCTTTCACATCACATTCTAGCTTCTTAAAAAGTTTGATGCCAATAAACAAATAGCTTTTAGATAATTTGCATAACTTACACTTTGGGTTCTGGATGTTGCCACCATGTCTAGTATTATAATTATGTGTTGCCGACAAAGTCATAAAATTTTCTCTATTTTTTTTAACATATATGAGACATTGCAGGATGTATGCTCCTGTAAAGGTATAATACCCAGTTCGGAGAGAGCGCTACAGACAGGTATCTCTGGCCTTGAGACCTAATATTGATCTGACGTCTCTTTTTTGCAGTCTGAATATTCTTTCAGAGAGATGGCTGGTATTATTGTAAGTAAATAGTTAATGACCAAGCTATTTTCTACAGCTCCCGATCAACATCGGGATCAAACCTATCTACAGCCGGATGCCAATTAGTGTGTTGACTGAGCCTCGTTACGTATGCCCGAGTGCATTGCTCGGGCGAGCGTTTGCTAACAATGTTACCAGGTGCATTGTGGGTGCCACGTACTTTGTTATCTGTATCAAAGTACATATTGTTATCCAAGAAACTTTTATGGTTTATAGAGTAACTGTTGTTTGGAGATTAAAAATGGTTAGAAAAGATAAAGAATATATTTAGGCTATTCGTTATTCATAGGCGAACCGCGAATTTTTCCACGTTTCTTATCGTAGGCTTATAGTAAAATTTGAGGCAATGAGAAAGCAGATAAAAAATAATGCTTTTATTGTCATTGAGAAAAAAATTCCGATAAGATTACGAACCATCGATATAATATATTATATCTATTAATAACGTTAACTGTTACGGACGGTTGAAATATTTGTAATTGCCCTACAGTAGACATTGTCACTTGTCGGTTCTTGAAGAATAACTTGTTTTTTATTGACTGTTGAAATTTTAAATCAGTTCCAGTTATTTTCTTTTTCATATACGTTGACGATCATAACAAAGGACACATTTAGAAAGGTTCCAGATGGAACAGTGACATCGTCAAAGGAAGACAGGAAAGCAGGATAACAATCCGTGGCTTGGAAGAGTTTAATACCAAGATGTGGCTTTATATACCTACCTACTTATGGTGATTTTGGATTTTTCTTAAAATCTATCATAGTATCGGATTTAATTCTATTTTAAGTTTTCCAAAGTAAATGATGTCTCAGCTGCTTCAGGTATCTGAAGCGCTCGTGGCGCAGCTTGATTTCTTTTGTATCTTGCTGTGGTATCTTTTGGTATCTTATCTTAGGCTCCGATGGGTGAATGTTTGATTTGATTCCATGGTTCGGAAAGCACAACTCTAAGTGGGCCTAGCTCATACGAAGACGCAAGACTGATCAAACTGACACAAAAAATAGTATATACTTCTCAAAAGCCATAAATCATATCAAATCGCATTAAATTTACGTTTCTTGGAGTGTTTTTTATCTTTTATTGAAAACGTCAAGAACCGAGCTCAAACCAATTTTCAAGTTTATACCAATGAGACTTCGCGTTTGCTTGAATTCACCAATCTAAATACATTCAGTAGAGTACCGGAATCGAGAAGTGAGCAATCCGTTATACGTATCCGCACCGAACTCACATTCTAAGCAGAAATCACTTGATAGAAGTCTTAGAGCTTTTGCAGTTATTTATAAAATAGTTACTCTTGCTGCACGAGAATTTGAACAATAAGGTGGCATTGAATAAATAAAATTGTTTCAAGCTCTGTGTAGTAAAAGTACAAGTCAGTATACAAATTATAGTATATACCAGTACTAGCATCCGCACATAGCTCCGCTCGCGTGGTAATAAAACACATACAACAATACCACCAACATATATCAGTTCACTGCTGGACATAGGCCTCCCTTAATAAGAAGGGGGTATAAATAAAAAAAATCTATTTCAAGCAACAGCTGACTCGTATATGAAATTAATATTTTACAAGCTTAAGAACCCCCGCTATGTACAGCATGTCTGTTGCAGCAGCGTCGTACTTATATAGGGGTAGTCAATTCATCCGGCAATCATCGCCAGGACGGCCAATAAACCCTACACTGGGTATGCGGTGTATACTTGCAGGATACTACGGCTCACATCGCTCTGGTGCTGCTGCCCGTTGGCAATCAGGGAATTTCGAAGCGCCCGGCTGAGTTATACCACAATCAGCGGGCCGTTAGAGCCCCGTTTGTTAGTTAGCAGAGTGCACCACATGCAGGCTTGAGTTTACATCCTTCTTTAAAAAACAGGAATTATCCTTTCCCAAAGGTATTCCTCAACAAGTTTCAGCGTAATCGGTCTAAAAACACTGTTCGGATATACCTATAAGACATTTAACTAAATGTACCCATCGTTTGTAATATACATCATATTTTAGATTCAACGTCTTGCTGAAATCCAGCTCTAGCTTATGATTAAAACTAAATGTGCAATCAGATTAGCAATGTAGAGATTGATTTGCAATTCCAACAGGAATAGCTAACTAGCAAATTTACCAATCTTGATGGTTTCCTAAGACTTGGCATAAGCAAATTTATAGGACGTCAATGTTTTGACTGATGGTATATTATTTTATGTTTGCTCGTATTTTGTATCGTATCGTGTAATAAACATGTTACATGTTCCTTTGTTATACCGAAACAAGCTCACTTTCATATGGATCTATACTTCTAATAAGTTTTAAAGGAAAATTTTGAACAACCAGATTGTAATGTACTCACGCTAGAAGTTCTCGCTTTTCGTGATGATATTGATAACCTATTGGTACAGCTGCCACAGTTAACATTAATCAATACGAACTCCGTCTAATGGTTTCCAAGCTCATGCTATAGGATTAAGATTGGTAGTAGGTTACTTGAGGATAGACTTAGTAGGATAGGTTGACTGAACCGTAGTAAACTTCGACCAGGGTTATGCTTAGAATTGTTGACCTCTGGTAGTCCTCTTAGTGAAGTGGGTGACATACCGCCTCAGGTGCAAAGGTTGCGAATTCGGTTCCCGCTGCGAGACATATGTTTGTATAATCTCTAATATTTGTCTCGGATCTGGGTGTTTTCTTTATTATAATATTAGCCTCCACCCGCAGCTTTGCTCGCGTGGTACCGGTATAAAAAGTAGCCTATGTGTTAATCCAGGTCACAAACTATGTATATTCACAAATTATATTTATTAAGATATGAAAGAGAAAAAACTATGAATTCTCATTAAATATATATTCTTAAATCTAGAATTGATTTTAATTAAGTCTGAAATCTAATTGATTTCAACGCAAAGATTTTTTGCATTAGTAAAATATTTTAACCTGACGTAGCGAAAAATGTTGCCCAATGACAAAGCTTTATTTCGAATCTACGCTTACTTATTGCCCAAAATGTTACGTCTACGCTACAAATAGTTAGTCCGTTAGTCTTCGTAATCGAACCTCTGGTGAATGAACAATCGGCCATTTCCTTTAAAATATAGCAAATGAAAAGAAACGGCATTCTCAAGCACACTTTAGAACAAAGAAACGTTATTCCAAGACCGATACTCTACAGAAATAACAAAAGAAAAATTATATTTTAGGCTCCGTTCTCCATGCTCAAGAGGCGGACGCGTGAAGGGTCCTTACCTTACCGCTGCACTCAGAGAACTCACTTACCTTTAATCATTCATTGGAGAGATCTGAAAAATTTGAAAAAATACTTGAATTTATTTTCTGTCTGTCTGGTCTTGTATAAAGCGTTGTTGAGAAGCAGTAAAATCTGTGATATAAAATAATGATGGATTTATATGAATACAAACAATTGCCGCATGTATTAAGGTCATCCTCGTTGGAGACTTGAGGTAATGAGTTCTTGAGTGCTCGGCTCGGCAAACGTAGGTGGCCGTTATAAAGGGCGACGCCCTCCGGCCAGGTGGCGCGACGATCTGCGAAAGGCTGCTGGTAGAAGCTGGATGCATCGAGCTCAAGACGAGCCCCAATGGCACTCATTAGGGAGACCTATGTCCAGCAGTGGAATATAAGCTGATTATAATGATGATTATGGTGAAATTCATCGCTTGAAGAACGGTTCGAGTGATTTGTCTGATTTTTTTGTTCCTTGTCGTGATAATTACACGACAAGGTCTAATGAAAGAATAAAAAAGTCTGAAATGGATGGTATTTTTTTATAAAAATATCAATTTAAAAAATGTGACATTTAGTTTGACAGCTCTGCTGTCACATGTTTTCATAACAACAACATGAAAACAAAGTCTGCAGTGAATATTGATTTTGTGTGAAAATATTATACTTTTATTATGCAAACTTCCAAGGATTGTAACTCTCTGCTGAGTTCTGTCTTTCCTTATGACTAATATCCGGGACTTTTTAAGTCTAGTAACTATCCTGAACCTTCTCTACATTTTGGTCGACGTTTTTCTTAGAACACCTCAACGTTACTCAACATCAGATGTGTTATTTTTAAACAAAGGTCCATCTTATATAAAAAACTGTTTGAGTTGGCGTTTCTGAACGGAGAAGACACCCAGCACAGATGTTTTTTCTTCGTCTTGAATTTAAAAGTGCCGCTTGTGAAGTATTTGAGGCGTAAGATAATTGCTGTGGTAATTTTTAGCCCTCATTACTCGTTTTATTTTTGGAGACAAAGAACAAAATGTCGTCCTTTAATTTTGTATAAATTATTACGCCCGATGCTCTTGTTTTATTTTTCTAAGAATTTTTTGAACAAGTAAAAATATTACAGTAAATTAGCGGGAACTCATCTTCTGCATATCTTTAGGTAGAATTTTTATTACAAAATGTTTTGGAAAAGTAAAAATATTACAGTAAATTAGCGGGAATTCATCTTCTGCATATCTTTAGGTAATAAATGAACACATGGTCAGCTAATCTCAATTTATGTAAACTACCTAATTGGCAAATTCTACGTCTCAAAATCAAACCGTTTGATCCTCTCGAAGTGAGGCAAATAGCTCAGGCTCGAATGTGCAGTCATTATTCTGAAGCTCGCTGTTCTGTGCTCGAAACTTAATTGTGGCAAATGGTTGCAAACACAATAAGGCTGCAAATGACCAATAATTACCAAAGAGAATGTTATATTTGATTTTTATATTATCTGAAGTTAACGCCATCTATCAAAAATCCCCTGAACTAACTAAACTTAAAGAAAGCTCGGACACGGCCGCGGTGTAATAAGTATAACAATATACCAACCCCTCAATAGATGGCACTGTAAAGGATTTAAAGACCCCCTCAGAGATGGCGTTATGGCGTCTACTCTGACAACAGCATCCATTTTTATTAATACTACCAATGATTGTAACTAGATGGCATCTTTGTTATGATTGAATTAATTTAAGTTGTCGAGACGTAGACCTACTGTTATAATGTTGTGTAAAGTTGTCCCAATTTAAATAGCTACTCTACTACATACCTATTTATTGCGTACATTGTAGTTAATTAAACTTATAACCTTTTTGATGTGACTAATTATAAAATATGTTTTAGCCTGTGTTTCTTCTGTCAATTTTTTTATTAGATCCATAGATCTTTAGTAGAGCGCTGGACTAAAACTAGGCTATCTTAATACATAACAAAGGCTACTTAGATATATCTAGGTAGGTATAGATACCACCTGAGACCAAGCCATCTCTAAAGCACTTGATTTAGCAAAGAGCAATGGGTAATTCCATCAAGAAGCCCGCCCACTGCATTGCTCGGGGCAATCGCGATGCAAGCATAATGCGGTCCACAACTCGATTAAAGTTGAAATACTCCCTCGTCTCCAATAGCCCGAGAGATAGCCTATGATATTTTTTTTACTTTGTATTAAACGAAAAATCTGAAAAGTTTTGTTACAAGTTATTTTAAACTAACGTTCTCGAAACTTGTCGACAACCAAATCACGCTCTTTCTGGATAACATACAAACTCAATCTTACCTTGTATAAAATACGTACACATTATTTAACATATTAAGATAACATATAATAAGACAACACATTAAAGTAACAGTGGAATTTAACATTTTTTATGGTACTTGAAGATGGAACAAGCATATGGCCCCTCTGATGTTCAGTGGTAAGCATCACCTATCACAAAGCATTGCATCGTAGATCACGTTTTTTTTTGGAACGTACTTTACGATGCAACGCCTTATGCTATCTATTTTTTATCCTGCCCGTGCAGCAGGGCAGCAGCGTAAACGGTGCGAGCACCTGTGCCCTGCGCTCCCAAACCTGCATGCCTAGCGTGGGGATAATGGTCATATCCCCCTTCTCATTAGGCCTATTGTCCAGCAGTGGACTGATATAGGCTGGTGTTGTAGTTGTTGTGTTGGATAAAGGCCTCTTCTTTATCAAACCACACTTTGCGGTCCCTTTCAAGCCTCATCGACAGATGTTGTGTTGTCGTAGTTGCTTTTTTTACCCGTACCACCATCTCGCAATGGCACTAAGACTAACCCTCTGACTTTATCAGAGCTTTTTTCTTCTTTAGGTTTTTAAAATCTGACTCAGGCCACTTATACAGTGGTCTGTTTATAGTCTAATAGCCGTACTACCATCTTGAAATAGCGCTAAGCAGTAGACTTACCCTCTGACTTTATCAGAGCCTTTAGTTTAGTTTAGTTTAGTTTATTTATTGCAACAAATAACTTATTGACTAGTAAAATTACAGTGTTCAGTTATATGAACCCTGTTTAAAGGATGTGGCAAATACTTATCCTAAATTAATCTAATAATCTTGGAATAAGGTAGCTAGGTATCTATACTAGGTAGGTTCTTATAGTATCAACTTACAACTTTTCTTCTAGGTTATTTAAAATCTGACTTAGACCACTTATTCTGTGGCATGTTTATTGTCTAACTACTTACCTATCAGCGAAGGAGTCGAACTCTCGAGGTCTGATTTGATAGAAGTAAAACTGCTAGCTCTCAGACTACCAGACACAGTTCAGTAATAACTTCTATGGCTTAGCTGGTGCAGTGGTAGATATGACAATTCAAGCGCATATTAGACTATCGTGGATTTTAGGTTATACCTATCAGAATTTATACGACGATCGATATTAGATTTTGTTCATGCCATCGAAACAGGGATAGTGAATCGGTTATGTTTTTTCCTGTCTGATCGTTAAGAAGCTCTGTAGATTATTTTGTTATTGATTACAGAAAAAGTTTTAGAATATAGAGTGAGATCGCTCTGTGGAATATGGATGACGAATGGGTAAAAAAAAAATTCTAATTAGTCCGTCAGATAGATCAACAAAAAATATTGGACACATATTTTTTATTTTTCTAATAAATAATAATTGACAGAGATAAAGAGCTTCAAAGTTCGGGAGTGGGGGCTCGTGATGTCACGGCCAGGGAAAAAGTGTACTAAGCCGTGACGTCAAGCGGAATTTCAACGCACTATACCTTTTTAATTTTATGTTTAATCAACAGAAGAAAAAATACGTGTCCCATATTTTTGTTGAACTATCTGACGGACTAATTTGAATTTTTCAGACGTCATCCCTATTGGCTACGATTTTCTGAACTCCATGCTCGGTTTTTACATTTACTGTTTTACTAATATAAAACTTATGGTGTACCTGGAGAGAAATTGAATTTTTATTTGTTCATGGATGTAACAAAAAATAATTATCTCTTAAGTAATTGGTAATATACAAATATTACCTTGTTATTCTCTACCTCGGGGAGGGGGGAGGGTTAATTATTATAATATTGAATTTTTAATTAAGTAAAGTAACAAAGATATAACCCAACCCTCCTCAGGTAAAGTACGACACGTCTAGACTTCGCTATGCTTACCAAAAGATGTAAAGTGAGTTCATGCATGCCATTAATTTGGACTGACTCATATCAACTTTGATAATTATCTACCTAGTATTCAAAAATTCATGGAACTGGTTAGTTTTCTAATAAACGAAACACTGCCTTTTACTGTATTTTTCACTGTATTTTGCTACAAACTAATTAGGTAATGATTTTTTCCTTTAGACGTAACCTTTGTCGACCAATTTGAATGTTTTTTCTTCAATTAAGTGTGATTTTAAATTTTAGTTGAGAAACATTGTTTGAAGTCTGTTTTCAATGTTTAAAATATAAATTGAGGCATTCAGGTAAGTCGGTCGGTAGACAGTTAATAGGTTAACCCGCGCTCATTGCAACATGCACAGGATAGCAGGCAAAATATTAATTACTCTTCTTTTTGTCATTGCTCTTTCCCGTTACTCGAGGTTGGCTTAATCAGGTGGCGCTAGGTATTCACCTGATTCCGCATTTCATGTCATCCTTTTTAAAGCCTTTTCATGTTTTTATGAACATTCGTCATTTATGTGTTCGTTCTGAGGTCTTGCTCTTTCCCTCCTATTCGTGTTAATGAATGTTTCACCATTATTATTATTATTATTATTATTATATTAATTAATTACGCCACCGAACTTGGTCTAATGCTCAACGATCTAAACACCGCTAGCCTCGAAGTTGGCCTTAGCATGAACATGTCGAAGACCATAATAATGACGAACACCACACAACACCGGTTAGAGGTAGAGGGCAGTGAGGTTGCATACGTCGATGAGTACATATACCTTGGCCAAATAATGTCCTTCCAGAGCAGGCAAGATTCCGAAATAACAAGACGCACAGAGAACGCCTGGAAGGGATACTGGGCAATGAAAACGCTGATGAAGGGCAACCGTCCTCTCACTCTCAAGCGTAAACTCAGGACGTGTGCATCCTCCCTATCCTCACCTATGGCGCACAAACCTGGTCTATGACAAATCTGCAAAAGGCCAAACTCGGGGTTTGCCAGAGAGCTATGGAGCGTAGTATTCTTGGCGTCAAGTTAACAGACAGAATTAAAAATAGTGAACTACGCTCCAGAACACAAATCGCAGACGTTGGGCAACAAGTCGGCAAATTAAAATGGGACTGGGCAGGCCATATCTGCCGCATGTCGGATGAGTTCTGGGCAAAGGCTGCCACTGATTGGACCCCGCATGGCATCAGACGACCACGTGGCAGACCGCGGCGAAGATGGAGAGACGAACTTGACTCCTATATGGAAGACTGGCAAAATACAGCACTCAATAGAGAGGAGTGGAAGGAGGGAAGGGAGGCCTTTGCCCTGCAGTGGGACAACTCAGGCTTATAATAATAATGTTTCACCATGCAACAAATAAAATAACACCAGCCTATCAGTCCACTGCTGGATATAGGCCTCACCAATATGAAGGATGATCATCATAATCACAGCTTCTTGTAACGCCTACGCTGCTGCACGTAATGGCGGCCAGAGGATTTAGCTGTGCCATTGTTAGCCTGCGCTATGCCGGCTATTCACCATAATTTTAGGAATCTCACATGTCCTTTACTAGTTCATTTATCATCTTAACTATTCTCCCTAAAGTACTAAAATATGTAGCTTTACTTAGGTAAACCTCACCTTACCATATCTCGCCAATCTTGTACACTGTCCTTTGCAAACAAATTGCAATGGCGCACCCAAGGCAGCTCACACTACCGACGATTTTCGTCAATCGTTGGAGACAAAGAAAGGGGTGAATATTAAAGGGCTGGGCGTCACTTGAGTTGGGTTTTCATCAGGCGAGACATCGTACGCTTTCAGGTCTCCTTTTGAGATCCCGCACAAGATTAGGCACTAGTTCTTGCGGTAAGGATGTAGACTGAAGGAGCTATCGAAGTTTTTTTGTTTTGTTTTGAAAATGAAAAGCCTTTTTGGGTACGATACGATGTTATGAACTCTTTAAGATACAGTTCTAGAGGGTATTTTAAGTTGATGTCTGTATAAGTATACTAAGAAATAATTTTACAAGTAAAATATATACTGATTATTGCAACTAACGAAAAAAATAGATGTAACTTCCTATTCCATTGATTGAATGGGTGATATCAAACTGTAATAACAAAAAAAAACCATACATCGAAATAAATTTCGTAATCTATGAATGATTATTTTTGTTATTTATACTTTATTGCACATTAAATGTAACAAAAAGGTGGGCTTAATGCTACGAGCATTTTCTACCAGCCAAACCTGTGGTTTTTTTTTACATGGTGGTAGGCGTGCTATAACTCTAACTTAAAATTACTCAAAACTACAACTGTATAATAAACTATTTTATAAATAAACTACATATAAAATTACATGCACCTTGGTACATAAATACTTATAATATACAAATAATATTAATAAAATACTTACTTATCAAGATATATAATTTTATTTTATTTAATAGTAGATACAAATAGAAAATATAAAAATATTTATCATAATAAATATGATCAGAAATTGTGACCCATAAAGACCTACTTGTGCAGATGATTAGGATTGCTAAGTATATAACATTTTAAGGTAGTGCTCTCGGGTTAATCTTTTGAAACATTCTTTTGACACTACTTTTCTAATATCGAATGGAAGATCATTCCAAAGCTTGACAGATTCAACTGAGAAAGAGTTGCCTCGATGAATGATCTTGTATTGTCTGCGCCCACTTGAATAAATTAATTTAATTAATCTTGCGATTACAGTTTATTTTAGGGTCTATTTCGCCATCTTCAAGAAACGCCAATATGAACTCAGGGTGCCTAGTGCGAGTTTTTTACCAGCTCGCGTTTGCGTTTACGCAAAGGAGAATGCCGAGAACCCGTACCAATTGCGTCAAAACCGAACGTATCCCATAAAAATTATTATATATTATAAATTACATTAACATTTTCTTTAGTTTTACACACCGACTCGATTAATAATCAAGTAAAAAAATATTTCGTTGATTTGGTTTCCGTCGCACGCCGCCATTAGACTGCCACAACCAATGATATACACGTTACTATGGCAACTAACATTGATTTAAAGTGTTACTATGGCAATAACCCTCATTTTTAATTATTTTGACAGTAGAATCGACTAAATAGTAGATTGTTTTACAAGGGACTAAACCATCCCATTATATACGTAGCGAGGGAGGATGACAAGACCGAGTTATAATGAGTGGTTTTGGCCCGAGTAAAACACTCTACTTTTCACTTCGATTGCGAGACAATAAAACCATTCAAAATTAGACAATTTTCAGATAAGAAATTTTATTAAAAATTAATCAACCTTCATAAAACATCACCAAGACGGTTCTATTTAAAAAAAAAAAGATTGACGGAGCACCAAGAAGTCGAGTTTTTATGTAAGAGAACGAATGCTTTGTACGGGCTGATGATTTTAGACAAAAATTAAAAAGAAAAAATACTTTTTAGCCCTAGGTATTAAACTCGAGTTTTAGGCCCGCTAAGCTACACTATTATGATACACTTTTTGAGCAAGAGAAGTGAAAAACTTATTGGATATTTTTTGACGCACTCACTTTAGTCTTGGTACCGAGCGCCATACATCAGACGGCATTTTCCTTTGTATGGAATCGAGGTAGCGCCATCTAGTGAAAAACGCGTGGCACTGACTCCTTTCCATAAAAATTTGCGTAAACGCAAACGCGATCGAGATGGTAAAAAAACTCGCACCAGGCACCCTGTAAATAGTTTACTTTGACGTTACATACTTGAAAATGGGGAAATTGATCTGTATTTTATCGATGCTATTATGTCAACAATTATTTTCATCGACGTCCGCCCGCCCTAGCTCGTTATTGCACGTCATCACTAGTGAAGCGACGCTCTCGACACCGCGATGATTCAGCATTCTCAATCCAAAAGCCTTTTACGATTCCACTCTTTCATTCTTGCGCGTGAATTCGACGCTTTCTGGCGTTCGCACGTAGTTTTGTGTGGACTACTCCTTTCATGCTCACTTTTAATAGCTTGTTGCTGTTTTTTTTTTTTTTTGCTTACATTAAAATAGTATTATAATTATTTTTTGTTCGAACGCGTTACGTATTGGTGTAAATTAAAAAAGTTGACAATTGAAAGTGTTCTTAAAGGTTGTAATCAAATTGAATAAAAAAAAATAAAGTTTGAGAATTATAAATGAAAGTAATCCTAACCATATTGTGATCTCGTCACACCATTTCGAGGATTGACGTTGAAATTTCAATTCAATAATGAAACTTCTATAAATTACAAAGGGATTCTATTTTCATTTTTTCTACCCATGCTAACGCCTTGTCCGCACTTGGGTGTACGGGGTTCCAACCCCTATCTTTGCAACCCAAGCCAACCCCACCTGTACGCACCTTGCTAAACAACGAACGGAGCTCTAGCGGCTGGCTGATTGCGGCATAGCACTGCCTACATCGGCACAGCTAAATCCCCTGGCCACGGACGGGCAGCAGCGTCGTTGGTGCGAGAAACTGTGCCCTGTGATCCCCAACCCGCATGTCCAGGGTGGGGATTATGGGCATTGTCGACCTCTGTGGCGCAGTGGGCGTAGACCCGCCTGTGACGCAGAAGGTTGCGGGTTCGATTCCCGCTGCGGGATTAATGTTTGCATGTTCTGCAGATATTTGTCTCGGGTCTGGGTGTTTTCTATGTATGATATGTATGTATTTACAAAAAAAATTAGTATCTATGTAATATATCAATCATGTGGTTCCCATAATACAAGCTCTGCTTACTTGGGGCTACATGGTGCTGTGTGATAACGTACAGGATTATTTATTTATTTATTTATTTATATCCCCCTTTATTAGAGGAGGCCTATGTCCAGCGGTGGACTGATATAGGCTATTGTGGTGTGTGTGGATGCTAACGGCAGCTGCCTGTGGTACACCCTGCTAACTAACAAACAGTAGGTTCAGCAGGCTGATTGCAACATAGCGCAGCCTAACACTTGCACCGCTAAATTCCCTGGAGGCCACCAAAAGGCAACAGCCTCGGCGGTATGAGAAAGTGTGTCCAGCAATACCCGTCCTGCATGCCCCTTTTCTTATTAAAAGAGGCCTAAGTCAAAAATTCCAAATATTTAGCATCTTGTATAAACAATATTTTACCTTCCAAGAATTCTAGATTAAAAATCAGTTGCGAGCAACTGCAGGCGCTTCCAAACTAAAGCAAATTGGCTAAATTGGGAGCGTTTTGTGGCGTTAACCCAACTTTGTTACATTACAAAAGTTTCACGCTGACCGGACAATCTAAGTTGGCTGTGTAACGACTTCGTATCTAGCGAGGTGTAAATCAGCTACTATACGCGCTTCATCCGACTAATGTCACAACTTAGTCGGAACTCGGGAGGTGTTATCAGCTCACATACGCTCCACAACGAACATTCTCCATAACTTATCAGGCGAAGATTAGAAAAAATAATAATGTTGTGTGCTAAATCCCCCACCATGATTTCCTTGCTGGTAGGGATCAGAAAATAAACTCAATATAGATTGAGATGATGGATTTGGGCTCCTATGATTCTAAGGAGGCTATAAAGCTTGATTAAAAAAATACTTGTTTAATATGCAGTTGCTACCTACATAATAAACAAGTCTTTTTAAAAAGCTTTTTTATTTCTTTAATTCTTCTTAATCAAGATTTATAGCCTCCTTCCAGCTTGATCATCTAGATACAAAGTATTCGTCAAGACGAATCATACGAGCCAAAATTCGATGGAATTATGTCGTTTTATAACTGAGTTCCTATTGCCACCTTTCAGCTCCATCATCAGACCCTGAATACCATCCAAAGACAAAGTACTCGGGACAGGTGAAATATTTTTAATATAAATTATATTATAAGCTAGTAAAAACGGCAGCGTGTTGACAAACTGGCATCTAAATCAGCTGTTTTTGCCCGTAGAGATGTACTTTACACAGGTTTTTAGGGACTGGATAAAACGGATTGCCAGGAGCGATGTCAGAGGCTGCAATAAAATAAAATAAAATAATATTTGATACGTAAAACATTAATAAAACCAGACATCAATCAAGCCGCCACAGAGCGCCTGAAAAATGGGGAATTCCATTAAACTGTGACCGCACATCGCGCACGCGACGCAAATCGTAATTACAACATTTAAATGACATCAATCATCCCATTTCTCTTGTTTTGGCTGCGAGCAAAACTTAGTGCACGGTAACCAAATTTTAAGTTTCTAATAGGGGCGCCATTTTTTTTATCTTGAAAGATGGTTGAGTCATTTTTGTTTTATTATGCTTTCTAGTCTTTTTATGATTCTGCACGTCTCCGAGTTGAACGGTAGGCTAAAACATTGATATTCAGAATTATTCTTATAGATAAGTAATAAAATATTTTGTGAGACTGCAGATGTACCCGAATGCGAAAACCTTCGACTTTACTGCACCTGTTAAAAATAATAAAATTATATTTCTCAATACCTACGGGCACAAAACCAAATAAAGGTGTTACAATAAAATATAATAATTTTAAATCAGACTCCTCAAAATCAAAATTCCGCTAGCGTTCCAGCATTGCTTTGAAAATTAAAGATTCTGTTCATCTTTGACCTCATTTGTATTGCTAGTATTCGAAATTGGAATGAGGTATTCTTATAAAGTTAGGAACAAAATAAATTCAACCTTTTGCAAGAGATTTTAAGTTATATTTCTTTAGAAAAATGGCATATAATAATCAAAAAGCATTTGCGTGCACATTATTTGTCAGCAAACGTTTTGAGAACAAAGAGTAGTTCCAAGAAAAACTCGTGCTCTTTTCAAATATTCTTTGATGATACACACTGCAAAATATTCTACTAGGCAAAATCATTATCATTATCATCGGCCTTTACCAGTTCACTGCTGGACATAGGCCTCCCCGAATGAGCGTCATTGAGCCCTGTCCTCAGCTCGGATCAGCTCGATGCATCAAGCTTCTACTAGCAGCTTTTTGCAGATCGTCACTCCACCTGGCCAGAGAGCGTCCTACACTACGTTTGCTGAGCCGCTGTCTCCACTCAAGAAACTCGGTTAACGGTTCTTGGCCAGTATTTCCGTTTTAATCGACTTCAAAAAGGAGGAGGTTCTCAATTCCTCAGAACCTTCTTTTTCGACTTTTTTATGTATGTTCACCGATAACTACGTCAATTTTGGAATGATATACATTTTTTTTTTTGTTTAAGTTTTATTCCTGAGGGATTTGTACTTTTCCCGGAAAACTCAAAAAACCTCATCCTCACTTGTAATTTTCACCCTATGATCACCAATATCTCCGTCAATTGTGAACCGATTTTCAAACCTCTTTAGGGCAAGAAGTAAGAAGTGATTTATTTGAAGTCGGTTTTTTTTTTAAATACCTACTTGTTAAATTGCGGCTCAGTTTTATTCATAAAAGAGAATACCAACCTACATAACTGCGTAACTACACATTCGGAATTTGAAATAATGTTAACTAAGACAAAGCGCGCACGGGGTACTTATGTTACCATGACTGTTTCATCACTCTTATCAAGTACGTGGAGATGTGCGCATGTTACGAGACGTGACAACTAGGTGATATTTATGGGCGCTGACCGGCGAACAAGCCCGTGACGAAACTGTTACCGCACCGTTAAGTTTTCATAGCAGCGCGCGCATGAGTGACAAAACTATCACTCCGCTCTCCGCGTCGTTCGTTCGCATTTGCATTCTGATTCTCGACTTTAGTGCACGCAAAATGGCGTCATCATCTACTCAAAACGGGAACATCCGAGAGGACTATATTGATAATGTCATCATTATAGAAGAAGTGGAAAAGAGACTAGCACTCTATGATAAAAAATTAAAAGAGTATTCAGACGTTAAGTAGAAAATTAAAACATAGGACTAAACAATGATGACTCCAATCACTGATCCTACTGGTGTAGCTAGTTCTTTTTGCTGTTTTTTTCTTCTGAGTCTGTTAAGTTTTCAGACTACGACCGTCTGTGCCAAATCCGTATTGGTAAATAAAGCTTCGATTTCAAAAAAGTTTTGTCACTGCCACCCTTCGTGAGCACACTCCACTTTTGAAACGTGACGTGACAATGACAAAAACTTTAATGTCATGATGACAAAAGCAACCCGTGCGCGCTAGGCCTTATATCATACAGAACGCCATTCCAAATTCAAAGTGTTCGATAGGTTTACAACAAAAAAACACAAACATTAAATCATAATTCGGAACCTCCTTTTAATGTTTGAAAATGAAAAAAATCATCGAATTCAATTTATTATCTAGTGAACGAATAGAGCATAAAGAGGTTGCCGTATGGAATTATTAGGTACTAGTATATACTAATGTACAAATGAATGGGGGCTGTAAACAAAAATCTGTGCCTAATGTATTCTCCCAAAAAGACTTTATGTAAAATCTGTGCCTGCTTTTTCTCAATAAAATGCCTAAAAGGGGGTTGTCTTGTTTCCTCTTTAATGTTTTTGTGTAACATTAAAGAGGAAACAAGACACCCTCTTTTTGGAAATTTTACTCGGAAAAAGCAGGCACAGACTTTTGCTCAAAGCGCGCACTTCTTGGGTTGCCGTCCTCTATAAAACACTTCTCTATAAAAACTCCTTCGGTTGCCGTAATTGAAGCAACCTTTATGGTTAGAAAATTATATTCGTATAGTACGTGGATCCCGCCACTCACTATGTAGAACGCAGTCGAATACATAAGAAAGATAGAACACATTTTCTCCTTGTTCCGTAAAAAGGTAGGTAGGTAAGTGCCTTGAGCTATAAATCTAGCTCACCCAAACTGCATCCGGTATACACCGAGCACAAAGGCGCCGACTTCACCGCCAATTTGTTAGCACCTAACAATGCGAGCTCTTTTAATATTGTTCCTATGAGAATAATCATATTAAACACGTACATTTTTTATTGCAATAATTAATGTGTTTTTTGCATGAAATGAAATCTTCTTATAAATAAAAATAAGAATAAGAAAACCAAAATTTTTATTTGCAACTACACATAAATATAAAAGCGCAAATTAGACATTTTTAAAATTATAAAATTAGAGAATAGGTAACACAATAATGACATAAAACTAGGAATAGTCGCAAAAAGGACCTGAACTCAGCATGTAGCTGGAAAATCTGTAGGTATATTTGGTAGGTATGATGAGAATAGGTTGTAAAGTATATTTCATACCGCAAGGTGATTAGGGTTGTCCCTATACATAATTCTTTGTCATTATTAAAAAAAAATCTTTCTTTCTTTATTTTTCTATAACCCCAAATTTTCATCTTCCTGCCCCCATTTTTTGTAAAATAATCTAAGTTGTTCGTATATCAAACTAAATTTATGTTGTTGTTTCTGTATGGTGTAATTGAGATCGATCGAAATTCGAGCGCTCAAATTGAATGCCACTAACCATTCAAGTAGTGATCGCGCGGAGTTTTGCTTAACCAAGATGATTTGCTAAGACATCGAAGTAAACCACGCCATGAGCGCCTCACGCTGTTATCCGTGATAATATTAATAGAAAAATCTACAGATCTCATGCTACGCGCAACTATCAAAGCCATTAAAATGTAATTTAGAAATACAGACGATAAAATTTGACTTTATCGTACTGAGGAGTGAACGGAGCGCAGACTAACCTCGCGCGTAAGGGACTCGCTACCACGTACATGTTTGTCCGCCCGCCTCCTTAGATGGCTCAAACTGTAGTATTCAATCCCGAGATTTTGTTTTTGCGTTTCTTGAATAGCGAGCTCAAAAAAAAGTTAGAGCAAAAATGTTGAAATTTGAAAATCTCATAAAGTTCCCGACCGATTTTGGGAATTCAAATTGCATTTTGAAGTTCTCCGGCAGACGCATATTTTGACATAATATGGCCCATTCGTGTACCTCTGATATCAGCAAAACTACAAGCAAATGTCACATGTTCATAAATCGGCATAGGTACTATATTCGATCAGAAAAACACAGACATTTCCAATGTTAAAAAAATCTTATTTAATCATATAAACATAAGGGTGTTTCTATGTATGGTATGTACGTATTTACAAAAAAAAACTGTATATATGTAGTATATTAATCATGTGGTTCCCATAATACAAGCTCTGCTTAGTTTGGGGCTACATGATGCTGTGTGATAACGTCCAGCATTATTTATTTATTTATTTAAATCTTTTTCCCAATTATAAGGGGATGTGAAAACAGCATAAAAATAGTTATTTATATTATTCCTGCTGCATACTTAGGTAGACCCTATTCAGAGTAGTGAACAGTGGTTTAAACATCCGGAAAATTCAAGACAAGCGTCTTCCAAAGAGACTATTAAATCCTTCACAGAGTGACGACAAAAAGTACATCCTATGCTGTTTATGTAAAAAATACGTTGAAAAACTGTCTGTAAATTCAAAGCAGTAGGGTCCAGAGCATCTCGTAACGACTGTACTGCAAAAGGTCGAGAGTCTTGTTCTCAATAGAACATCATTTTTCTCTCAAATTATACTACTAGAGTTTATTGTGTCTCGACTAAATAGTTTGTAAGGGGGCTTTGGGAAGTTCCAAGGAGTTTTTATTACTTTCCAAGCCATCTACTGCAAAGTTTCGGATGTAAATTTGTATGAACTGGTTTTACGCTCACGTTGCAGTTTTTAATGACACCTAGTTGACCCTCACTCATATACCAGCCTATATCATTCCACTGCTGGACAGAGGACCCTAATGCTGGGCATGCGGGTTGGAGAAACAGTAAAAGCGCAGGAAGCAGCTTCATGCATCGCTGCCCTTCGACAGTCAGGGAATATAGTTGTGCTAGTTAGGCTGTTATTGCTCATTCAGCCGGAACACCGTTTGTATACATCCGGTGTATCCACGGACTGTGAGGTAGACTTGGAATCCGAAGATAGAGGTTGGAACCTCTTACACTCCATTCCTAAGATGGAGATTCCCCTTACATCACATAATTGGATGAAGCTAAAGGGTAAATGCAAAGTGTCCGCTTTCATAAAGAAGCCATAAAACATCTTCAAGCTGTTTTCTGGTTGAAAGTAACGATGCCAGAACCCAAATTGTATGTGGAAATGTAGCGTAAATTTGTTCCATCAAGCTTCTCCCTAATCTGTAAGGCAATATATCAGTGGCCAGCACAATAGCAGATAGAAAGCACTGCGAGCAACAGTTAACCTAACTGTCGGTAATTTGGACCCGTATGAAATAGAATAAATCGGCCTCTCATATTGCTCACCTGAACTCAAGTAAAAACAAAACCTAAAACCACCCAACACGACTCAAATTACATTCTTTACAATCGTTTCGATATTACTTTTCGTATCTCGGATAAATTTGGCATACTAGGAAATACCGCTTGCATTTAGAACTGTACTAAAATGATACAGGACTCAAATTCCCTTAACGGATGTTTTAGGAATGTGGCGTACTAAGCCTGATGTCTATTGTGAACGCAGGAGAGTTAATGGTGCAAGTGTTATTGAAGCCAGATATTGCTTGAAATTTAGAATTCTACACATGTACCTAAATTTTTGTGGTTAGGTTATTTTGGGGGGAAACTCGTTAGGGCTTTGGAACATTGGTGGAATAGAGCATTCTAGAAAAATTGGTAAGATAATTTTATGAAAGCTTTTATGGGCACATCGGACGACGACAGCTGATGATATTGTTGCGCAGTTTGATAGAGCTTTTATGAGTACTCTGTGGAATTTTCCACAGAGGGTACGGTTTAAGATACCTACTCGTTCTCTCAAAAGAATTACAGATTCACTTAAAGAGAAAACTAAATCTAAAATGTTTGTAATTTTATGATGGCACTGTGAGTTATTAGTTAGTAGCCCTGTCTTCTGAGCGGCAGGATTCGGGTTCGATTACCGCCCAGGAAACAAATTGGTGAACATTGATCTTTAATCTGTGTCTGTGGGGTGGGTGTTTTATGAGTATCTATCTATGTATGTTTATCATTCTCGGGTTCCAATCAATGGCTACAGTACAATGTTAAATGTGCCTTGGCTAAATGAAGTTATTTCTTAAAATGAAATAAGCATACGGGAAAAAATACCTATATATATGTACAATGTTAAATGTGCCTTGGCTAAATGAAGTTATTTCTTAAAATGAAATAAGCATACGGGAAAAAATACCTATATATATGTACGATTCACTCCTAACGGCGCGGGTCGGAGAGCATCGAAGCGCATTTTAAAACATGCTAGAGGAAATTGAAACATCCACAAAGCAGTAAGTTCCTTATTTGCGTGCAATATCTTCTTACGGATTTATTTTTATGTCAGTGGTTGACAAAGCTCAAAGCTGCGTAAGTTGCATGCAATTAAGGACTTTACTGCTTTGTCGATGTTTCCTTTAGCATGTTATAAAATGCTCTCCGATGCTCTCCGACGCGCGCCGGTAAGTGACAATCGTACATTATACAGCCGCAAAACACTCGGACGTGAGAGCGAGTCGTTTTGCTTCGTTTGGCACGTCTTTGTTTAGCTTGTTGATTAATAAAATCTTTTTATGTTGATAAATAATGAATATTGATTAAAATTGTTGATAAATAATGAATTTTGATAAATATTCTGTATAAATTGATTTTATATTTCCTAGTTTTTTTTTTATACTACTTGAAGATGGAACAAGCACATGGCCCACCTGATGATAAGTGGAAACCATTACCTATCACAAAGCATTGCATCGTAGATCACGTTTTTCCGGAACGTGCTCTACGATGCAACGCCCTACGTCAACTTGAGGCATGAAGATGATAAGCCTCTTGTGCCTGTAATAACACTGCTTCACGGCAGAAATAGGCATGGTGGCAGTACTTCCCCGGACGAGCCCTCCACAAAGAACTCTACTAACTTCTTTCTCCTCTGTACCTTGAACACGAAAAGTTTGCGGAACTTTTATGGCTACAGGCTCTGCCTAGTTTGGGATCAATTTACCATGTCTATGCGTGAGATGATCAGTCAACTTACTTATTTATTAAACTAATTTTTTTTAAAATAAATAAGTAAGTTGACGAAGTAAGTTTTTTTTCCCCATTAAAGTTAACATTTTTATTAATTATTCTAAAGATTGGACAAAGTTGCCAGTATAATCTAGATTTGGATAATATATATCAAAGACCATCAAATACATTGATGATACTACCCGCTGGACGCAAAAGTATCAATTCCCATAAATTTATGATACGATATCTCGTTTATAGCATCGGAAGCTGTCGCCAACAAATATAACTGCCTTGTTTTATGTTAAAAGTTTACGAGCTATTATTTATAAAAATAAATAAAATACGGGCACAGTTTTATAACCCACATAAACGGTCTTTTTAAAATATTTACACTGAATTTATGGTTTATACAATGTTTCGTTTAGGCGACTATGAGGGTCAAACAAACCTCACTCTCGCTTGCACTATTCAACACTTTTGAAAGTATAAAATCACTGCATATAGTTATGCAAAATAGCAAACCTTCACGGCCTAGAAAATAACAATACAAAGGTTCAGCAAGAATATCATGTTGAACCCAACACGTTTTCCTACCAAAAAAAAAGCAACAAAATTGATCACATTGGTGCAAGTTTTTTTTGTAAGAAAACGTGATAGAATCAAAATGATATTGTTGCTGAACCTTTGTATTGTTATTTTCTAGGCCGTGAAGGTTTGCTATTTTGCATAACTACATTCAGTGATTTTATATCTTCAAAAATGTAGAATAGTGCGAGCGAGAGGGAGGTTTGACCCTTACAGTCGCCTTAAGTTACGTTTGTAAGTGTACACTCCTTGTAATATGGACTTGTAGCCTTTGCATCGATTATAAAAGATAATTCAACGTCAAGTCAAGTGGTAACTTTTTAGGCACTGACCGACGCTTCCTGTGAAGCCTGAGACATGTTTTAATTTTCATATTCTATACATATAATAAAAAAGTAACCGATCGCTGTAGATATATGATACATGGAAGATATATGAGAAAAAACTTTATTGGGACCTTCACAAACGCAAATAGGAGCCAAAACAATGATTGTTAGATTAGGAATGTTTGTCCGTTTGTCCGTTGGTCCATTTGTCCGTTTGTCCGTTTGTTTGTTTGTTCGCTAATCTCAGAAACCACTTATCTGATTTACATGTGGTTTTCACCAATATATTGTGGTAAGTTTATATAGGTAAGTTTGTTTTTTGTCAATCGATTTATAAATAAAAAAGTTACGCCAATTTAAAGAATCACGCCAGTTTCGGAAATGTTTTGTAACCAACAATGTAAGTTGACCTCTAATTGGCATTTTTTTCTAGCTGACCCGCGTGCAACTTCGTTTGTGTGTATTTTCTTTCACCTTTTGTCCCTCTCTCAATATAATTATAGAATTTAAAATAAAGTTGTTGTTTCTTTTTCATCTTTGGAACCCAAAAGGGCCGCACCGGCCCGTGGTGCACCCTCCTATGAAAAAAACGTGACTTTCGCGGCTCACTGATTTTGGTGTAGCGCAGTGGAACATCGGCACAGATGAATTCCTTGACCACTGATAGACACGGACCCCTTTAGTTAACTAGAAAAATTTGGCATAAATCAAAATAATACTTTTTTTCGCACCTTTTCAATATTCTTCCCCCATTCTATTCTTTAAAGAGAGAAATAATCTATGTCGTCATTCATATTTTCTTTCCTTTCTGTCCCAATCTCAAATTCCAAAGCGCAACATAACTTCAAGTTACTATAAAATTCCTTTGCAACAAGACACTATTCAACGGTATAACTCGTAAGCCTTCGTTACCTAACAATCCTTTGTGTAAGATTCACAACGACAAACGATTTATGCGGGTACAAAGATACTGCAAACAAAAAGGTGAGTTTAAAATATAGGGGAACCCCCAGTTTGCAAATTACATGGAGTCATTTATCTAGTTTCAATAAAGCCTGTTTGTGCACAACAGTAGATAAGATGGCGCCAGGCTTGAAGTGCTTATCGGAGGCTTTATATTTGATCCCCGATACGGTAGGATACAAAGTTACAGCTTAGATTTGATGCTCAGAAAGCTTAATAATTTTGTGTTTTCAACGGCTCTACAAACATCATCATCATCATCATGTCAGCCCGGATTCACCCACTACTGAGTATAGGCCTCCTTTAGTTTTTTTCCAGTCTCCTCTGTACTGTATCTCTCTTATCCAGGTACGCCCAGCTTTCGCAACAACGTCGACCCAATGCGCTGACGGATGACCGGGAGCTCTTCGCCCCAAACTCGGCCACCACATCATTATTCATTGTACTTTATTTACTGCCTACTAGAATAGAATAGAAATAGAAATAGAAATAGATATAGAAATCGTATATTTGACAAACACACAGCAACAGATCAAAATATAAGATATAAATAATACATTAGAATAAGAAGTCAGTAGTAGACAGGTATAAAATAACATACAAATGATTCTACATATAGATTAGGTACTAGGTACAGTGATCTAAACACAAAAAGAGAATACTTCTGTGCCATTCAGTCCTGTGTTTAGCCTTACCGAGGTTCAACCCAGGAAAAAACTTATTTTGTGTATAGTTTAAAGATGTATGTAACAAACTACTAAGCACTTAGCTTTACTTGTCTGGTTTTTGCTAACACAGATTATATTGGACGAGTTCGATGCCTTCAAAAGAGGGGGGTGGGAAATAGCTCGGGACAGAAACCTTTGGAAGTTTGTGGGGGAAACCTTTGCCCAACAGTGAGACGAGACGGGTTAAAAAAGGTTCAATACCATTACAGGTTTTTACTGGCATTGAACCAGCACTCAAATCTGAGCCAGCTCAAAATACCGCCTCAGTGTTAAGTTCTGAATATTTTTTACAAAGGCTACAAGTTGCATTAATAATTATGTTCTCAACCATGATAGTTTCAAAAGTTATATTGCATTAATAAGGTTATATATGGAAGTAGCCATTTTGATTTCAATCTCGTTTTCAACAAAGAACTATTAATGTAACCTAGATACCTGAAACGAAAATTGGATAGCTCTATACGATGGATCCGTGTATTTACCAGCTGCGAAATTCGCAATTACACACATTCGGCCAGTGGAGCTAATTGTGCATGTTTTCGAGCGGTTTGTGTTGTGTCAAACTGGATTGCTGTAATTCTGTTTATTGCACGAGATTGCGGTGTAGATGGGACATAAATCATGGACGACCGGTATCAAATGCATATGTCATATTGTTGTTCTGTTGATACGCAAAATTGTTGTTTCTGTATTCTATGAATCATCAATATCATCGTCATCAATCTATCCACTGCTGTCATCCAGCTTCCGCCAGCATCCTTTAGCAATCCAGATCCTACAAAGTGGCACAACTTAAAAGTTAACTAAGTCGGTTAACATGTCAACAAACTTTGTTTATTGTTGAAGATAGTGGAAATCTAGGGTATGAAACCCTTACTTGAAATCACTTGAACTGTAATAACTGAACCAGTAACTGAGAACTGTAACTGTAATTTTACGTTTAAAGTAAACTCATTATTTTTTTTGAACTATTTATGATTTTCTTTGTGAAATCCAGGAAAATTGGTGACAACGCACTGATTTACAGACAATCTGTTTATAAGTTGACCAAACTGGTCAATCGCGATCCAATTAAAACGCATGTTAACAGACACACCTTATCATGTTAACAGATTTGTCAACTGACTTTGCTTTTTGTCAAGGCAAGTGAAAACGTAGGGTATGAAACCCTTACCTGTTACTTGCACTGCCAAAAAAATATACCTAAGCCAAGCAGAATTTCTAGCCAATTCTTCTCTGTTTGGTCGCGTTACGAATTAATGTAAAAAAAACGATTCAAAGGGTACTTTAAGTGTTTATATTAAATAAAAATATTTTGTTACTTTACTTAACTTTAACTTGAAGATAGTGAAATAGGCCCAAGATCATTTATATTTTTTTGAGAAGTCCATGAAAATTACTGACAACACAGCGATTTAAATGAAAAACATTCCACAACAATCCTCATAACAAATGCGTTAAGGCACAGTTATGAATACCAACCGCGTCTTACGATGTTTTGCAACACTCTATCCTCATCTTTACAACGTCCCGTCACCGTATATTATACAGCTTGTCGTGTTTCCGCCTTACTTCGAATAATTTTGTATTCTATTTTAAGATTATGTAGTTTTATTCATGGATTTAGGAGGTATCTTAAATTTTATGAATTCTTATTTCTTTGTAATTAAATTCAGTCATGCCCAATGAATTAAAGGAGAATGCCGAGAACCCGTACAAATTGCGTCAAAACCGAAAGTATCCTATAAAATTTATTATATTTTATGAATGACATTAACATTTTATTTAGTTTTACACACCGACGGGATTAATAATCAAGTAAAAAAATATTTTGTTGATTTGGTTTCCGCCTCACGCCGCTATTAGACTGCAACAACCAATAATATATACGTTACTAGGGATACTAACATTGATGTAAAGTGTTACTATGGCAATAACCCTCATTTTTAATTATTTTGACAGTAGAATCGACTAAAAACTTATTAAAGATTTTTTTGACGCACTCACTTTAGTCTTGGTATCGAGCGCCATACATCAGGCGGCATTCTCCTTTAACTCATAAATTCACTGATATAAAGAATATTCTAATAAAAGATCTCAAACTCTAAAAAAAAACGACTTAGATAATGTTTTATGAAACCTATGGTTTTTATTAGGTACCTATTTCACAGGACATTCGAGAATTATCTGTTAGACAATTCAAAACTAAGCTGTATGCGTGGCTAGTTGACAAATGCTTTTATAAAATCAGTGAATTTGTAAATTGTAGGTAAATTTTAATCAGAACGGATTAAGTAAATTAATGAGTTTATTTATATTTATTTTGACATTAAGATATTTTTTTCGCATGACAGATTTTTATTCGGACATTTATTTATTTTAATTTATGATTGTTATCTTTTAATTTGTTTTTATTTTTATCTGCATGATACGTAAAAAAAATTTTTACTCGCCGTTATATCGGTGGAGTATGAGAGTCTATGAAAAAAATTTGATCTTGTATACCATACTTCATGCAATAAATAATTTCATTTCATTTCATTACATTTCATTTCATTTCATTTCAAGTTCTTTGCCCTCGGCGGAAATCGAACCCCGAGACCTAAAGCGCAGGTAGGCTCTTATCAACTACTAGCGACTTGCTCCGGTTTTGCACGAGTGCAAGTTATACATAAACATTCCTCTTGAATCACTATCTATTAAAAGAACCGCATCAAAATCTGTTGCACAGATAAAGCGGGAAGCGACTTTGCTTTAAACTATGTTGTTATAGTGACGCTTCAGCTAAACGAAACGCCTGTGTTTTTTTTTTCAAGGTTAATTTAGTTTTTTCAAATCAAAGTAGGTCCAGATCACTAAGCAGGTCCCTCGGTCAGTATTTTTAACAATCTCTCAAATAAAACCAAACAGTGCGTGCAATCATAAGCAGTTAATAACGTTTTTAATAATGAAAAACTGATTAAAATCGCTCCACGTAAACAATCTCGAAAAATACGAGCCAAATCTGAGTTTCGAGCTTAAATTAAACCGCGAATATCACAGAAGCTGTATTCGGATGGCACCAGGAGTGGACTCAAGAGGGCTGCTTGCATATTTTAAACTGTATCTAGCCCTACTGACACTGACATCACATGACACTAATAATAAAAATGCGAATGTTTCTGTGTTTGTTTCTAATTAACTCCACAACGGCTGAACGGATGAGATCAGACTTGCAATACAGTTTGTGACCTGCAGGCTTCGAGCCTGTAGGGGTATTTTAAAAGTTTCCGAAACATATCCGTAAATTTTTGATCAATTGTATTTCTATGCCGAGGAATTTTAATAGGATCTTAAATGATGCTGATGGGAATTCTTAATTTCACTACAACACGATGGTGCATCACAACACACACCCCGACAAAATTAATATAATTCTTGCTCAATCGTCATCGTCGGATTTGACTCGGAAACGCTGGAATAACATGTAGGTAGGTTACTTTTTATCCGGGTACCATACGTGCAAAGCCGCAGCCGGAAGTCTAGAAGTTTCTGTCATTCTTCTACCTTTTTGTCTTTCAATAAAAAACACACCTAATAAGGTGGTTTGAAGCCAAGTCCAGAAGCCAGAGAATTCAGTTGTACCGATGTAGACTGCGCTATGCCGGAATCAGCTGGCCGCCAGTGCACCGTCCCTTAGCATGGTGCGTAACCTGCACGCAAGTTGGCTTGGGTCCCGAAGTTACATAAGAGATTGGAACCCCTGACACCCCATTATTTCATTATAAAATTAATTAATTCAGCTATCGAGAACCGATCAATTTGTCCTAAATACGCCCACCGGTAAAACCATGCGATATTACGGACAGAACCGCATAATAAGCTGTTTACGTAAATCTCTACACCGATGAATGTATAATGTAATCAACGACTATTGCCATCATAGAGATTATGATCACAGTTGCCAACGATCTAAATATTGTTTGAAGAACCTATTTTCCCACGCAATAATCTCTTTAGATACTTATTTATTTTATGAACAACAACGATGGCGCGTAGAGCTTGATACTTTCAATGACTATCAATGGCAGGCGTTCGCGTTGGACCGCAAATAATGGAAAACTTGAGGGGCCTTTGCCCAGCAGTGGGACAATGCTAAAAACATAAAAAGAATAACAACAACAAGCAGTAACACTTAAATATAAGTTACATGAAATATGAGTACGCGGGGTGGGACAACATTTTTCCTCATTGAAGGCAAAATTGTATGGAAAACTTTTTTTTCGGCGAAATTTTACTATTTGATTTCGTAAGTTGCTTTGAGAAAAGTGTTCCTGTTGGTAAATAGAGTCGAATGAGACCTACTTGTTTTTTTTTTTGACAAAAGTAATTTTGTAGGCCGACTGTTTTTAGACGACATTTTTTCAAAAATCCGTAAATGCAATTATTTTTTCTTTCGAAATAAACGTATAGTTTTCTCAGAATAGAGCCTTGTAACTACAAAAGAAAAGGTAGCAGCCCTCAATGAGGTAAAATTTTGCCCTACCCTGTATATAGCAACAAAAGTGACACTAGAGGCCGCATTTAGTAACTCAGTTGCCCACTGAAATGATAAGCACCGGTCCGTTTTTTACAAACATTGACAGTTTTTCAACTGACGTTCTTTGTATTTTGACCGATGAAATGCCAAAGTTTGCAAAAGGTCCGGTACCGACCCTTTCGGTGCATTTTAGTTACTAAATGAGGCCTCAGCCCCATTGTCCACAAATTAACTGCGAAAGTAAGGTGCTGTGCTGATACTTACTTTTCAGTATCGTAAATGTATGAGGCAAAATCGAGGGAGAAAGACTACGAGGACGTAGTCCGATACGCTGGTCTGATCAGATCCGCATCACCTTTGACTCCAATGTCTATGAGCCTTACATTGCGCTTACAACAGATCTCTGTGACCTCAGCCACAGCCTCAAGAAATGTTCCAGGGAAGGGGTCACGACCTCAGCATTGAGTAAAACTACGCGAGGAGGAAGTGATGTATCGTAGGCAAAAGTACCTATTATTGTATTATACTAGTTTATGCCTGTGGTTTCGTTTAAAGGTTATTTTACTAAAATGGGAACAGTCCTTTTTTTCTGGATAGTATGTCCATTTCTGTACCCCTGACAAAATGTAGGGTGAAATTTCATAAATTTATTCATACCTATTGTTTAATTTCACAAAAAGGCACATTAGTATACTTCAATACAAAGTAACTTGTTGCTCCCACGCGGACACAGCAGCACCAACACGCCTTTGTATACGATTAGCAAATCTTATTGCAGCAAGATCGTGAGCACGCAGCCACAGCCACTGCAGCAGCTACCGCACAGCAACCTCAAGTTCGACGTAACAAACAAACAAACAACATTTGAATTTATAATACCTACTTATTGGTATTATTAGTTAGGATATTCTTGTTATAAATAGTTACCTTATTATTCAAAATCAAAACATAATTTTATGTACAAACCAAACATTCATATCGAAAAATGCAATAAAATTGAAGAGCTGTTACGGAAGCGAAAAATGCAATGAGAACTCCATGAGCGAGTGTATCGAGATATTAACATTCTTTTCACTTCTCTTGCTCAAAAAGTGTATCATAATAGTGTAGCTTAGCGGGCCTAAAACTCGAGTTTAATACCTAGGGCTAAAAAGTATTTTTTCTTTTTAATTTTTGTCTAAAATCATCAGCCCGTACAAAGCATTCGTTCTCTTATATAAAAACTCGACTTCTTGGTGCTCCGTCAATCTTTTTTTTTGAAAATAGAACCGTCTTGGTGATGTTTTATGAAGGTTGATTCTTCCCTTCACGGTAGAATGCGAACTGTTTCGTTGAGGGTTATTGAAGGTATAGAGATTTAAAAAAAAAGATGGTATTGGCGCTAAATCTCTAGAATTTTCTTCATTCCAAATCACAAACTTTTATGTTTAACTTCCTGACTTTAACTTTCAAATTGTGAACGTGAAAAATGTCATCAAGTGATAGTGAAGATGCTAATATGCAAATGGAAGAAAAGGGCAAAGAAATAATTATGAATCTGTTGCCGACAAAATCACGTGAAATATATTTAAAGAGTTACGAAAATTTTATGAAATGGAGAGATGAGAAACGTGTGGATTCTTTTACAGAAGGGGTTTTTCTCACTTATTTTGATGAATTATCGAAAAAATTCAAATCGTCGACTCTTTGGAGCACATATTCAATGTTAAGAATGACCTTAAAAACAAGACACGACGTCGATATTAAAAAATATGTAAATTTAACGGCTTTACTGAAGAAATTGTCCACTGGATACAAGGCAAAAAAATCTAAAGTCTTGACGACACAAGAAATCGAAACATTTTTAAATAACGCTCCAAATAAACAATACTTGGCAACAAAGGTAACCTACTTATGTACTCTACTCAAACTAAATAAATAGATACCTACCTACATACCTAAATTATGTACCTAGGTTATTACGATTATTAACACACTTATTTTTTTGTTCAACAGGTTGCTTTAATTTATGGAATCAGCGGTGCATGCAGAGGAATAGAGCTTGCCAATATAACGCTAGAAGACGTAGAAACGGATACAAACCTACAAGCTGTGAGTCTGCCGAACACGAAAACAAACAAAGAGCGTAAATTTGTCATCAGTGGAGAATACCTTAATATAGTTAAAGCCTATCAGGAGTTACGTCCCACTAATGTTTCAACGAGAAGATTTTTTCTAAATTATCAAAATGGTAAATGCACAAGGCAAGTCATAGGCAAAAATAAATTTGGTAACATGCCTAAAGATATTGCCACTTATCTAAATTTACCAAATCCGGAACTCTACACGGGCCATTGTTTCCGCAGAACATCCGCGACTCTGTTGGCGGACTCTGGTGCGAATATAACGACATTAAAACGCCACGGTGGATGGAGGTCCGATCAAGTGGCTGAAGGTTATATAGAGGACTCTATACAAAACAAGTATCACGTCACGCAGCGGATTATGGAAGGAATCAATATTCTACCAAACATTACAGAACCCCAAGCATCTACATCGCGGGATTGGATGAATATGTGAACTCAGCTGAAGCCGCGCAGGAAACTCAAGCATGTTTCGAGTCTCTCCAACTTTTACTCCACAACAATCAACTCAAAATATTATCACATCCCAATCACAGAGAAACGAAATAAAATTGCCCGGGAAAAACATATCACTAAACATTCAAAATTGCTCTAACTGCACATTTAATTTTTAATAAAATTTCTGAAAATTGACTAATTTGGAATTGTTTTATTTTCTCGCAATCGAAGTGAAAAGTAGAGTGTTTTACTCGGGCCAAAACCACCCATTATAACTCGGTCTTGTCATCCTCCCTCGCTAAGCTCGGGAGTATAACAACCTCGTATATAATGGGATGGTTTAGTCCCTTGTAAAACAATCTACTATTTTCTCAAACATGCATGTTGCAAAATTTGAGCATTATTTTGATAACCTTCTTCGAGATAAATTGAAATTGCTTTATTAGCCTAAAACATGTGAGCAGTGGCGGGCAAAAGTTGAGTGAAAATTCATAACTGTCGTGTTTTAGCGATTAAATAAATTAAAAATACTATGTAAACTCATAACTGGTGTGTAATTTAAACATGGAAATATCTTTTACTCCGAAACATGGCAACCAAGGAGGTATCTAATCAAAGGTTTTATTTAAATTTCCAACTGGCTTGCAAAGAGAAAGCTGAATACTGAAAAAAAAACAAAAGAACACTTTGGCGCGTGAAAAATTATTGTTGTTCGTTGTTCGTCAAAAAAGTAATTGTATTTAATTTTCACGAATTATTTGAGAAAAGTTTGTAGGCTTAGGCATTTTTGGACTTACGTATGTGTAAGTAAGTCGCGTCGTATTTACATGTTCGTCCATCTAGACCTCTTTTTTTTCTTCTCGGCGGTGCACGGTTTGTGGCCTCTATTGCTGGCCGGTGGCCGCTGCAGTAATGTTGTGTAAACTTTATCAACTACAAAGTTGTTCATAGGAACGTGAAGAGACCAAAAAATTTGAATAAAAAAAAACTTAGACACGTTCAAAGAGTTTGCAATAGGTAAGTCTGCATATTTTTGGTATCCATTAATCGAAACAAAAGATGAAATATCTTACGCAAATTGCACATGTGGCTAATTATACAACATTGAAAGTTGGGGTCCCGTCCACAGAAATTAATTATTTAATTAGTGAACATTAAAATACCATGCTCACCGCCATAATTTCATTAAAACGTTCGCAGAGTAATAATGTTTCTGTAATAATGTATATCACAAAAGCTAGGTACCATAAAAGCAAAAGTTTGTGTGTTAGTATAATTGTTCCCACTCAACTTCGTAACGGATAAACGAATTTGGATGAAATTTGGAATATACATAGTTTGTATCCTGAATTAACAAAAAAGAGGCTTTATATCTCGGTGCCATGACGTGAGAGGAGCTGCGGGCGGAAGCTAGTAACATACGTAGTAGTAGAATTCTTTGTGGAGGGCTCGACCGGGGAAGCACTGCCACCATGCCTATTTCTGCCGTGAAGCAGCTGTGCTGTGTTTCGGTTTGAAGGGTGTGGGTGCCGGTGAAATTACAGGCACAAGAGGTTTAACATCTTCATACCTCAAGTTGATGGGCGCAGGGCGTTGCATCGTAGAGCATGTTCCAAAAAATGTGATCTACGATGCAATGCTTTGTGATAGGTAATGCTTACCACTTAACATCAGGTGGACCATGTGCTTGTTCCTTCTTCAAGTACCATAAAAAAAATACATAAAGGTAAAGAAAATAAAACTGAAAAAATTGAGTATGTTCCTACTTATAACATGAAAAAGTAGTTAATCACAATAAAAACTACTTATTAAAATCTATTTAAGTAGGTATATAAAAATCAATTGCTGTGCGATAATCACATAAAAACTTGAAAATGATAGAGTCATTTTCAAGTTTTTATGTGATTATCGCACAGCAATTGGTTTTTATATACCATAAAAAAAAACATAAAGGTAAAGAAAATAAAACTGAAAAATGGAGTATGTTCCTACTTATAACATGAAAAAGTAGTTAATCACAATAAAAACTACTTATTAAAATCTATTTAAGTAGGTATATAAAAATCAATTGCTGTGCGATAATCACATAAAAACTTGAAAATGACTCTATTGATTTAAAAAAATATTTGTCTTTTGTATTTATTATTTGGTTCAATTTATTTTGGTTGAATCGAACGAATGGAACTCGCTTACGAAGTTCCGCACCGTTTTGTATGGGAGGCTCACTTAAATATTTATTTAATACTATTTTTTGGTATTGGTTGTTATAGCGGCAACAGAAATACATCATCAGAGAAATTTAAAACTCGCCTAGCTATTACGGTTCATGAGATACAGCCCTGTGACAGACAGACAGATGAAAATAGAGTCTTTGTAATGTGCTCCTTTTTTTACCCTTTGAGTACCTAATTAGAGAAAACCTAAAGGAACGAATGATGCTCCGGACTATGCATTCATGTTTTAGAGCGCGAGCCCACATCTTGCCATACAACGATAAACGCATTCAGATGCATTCTGGGTGCAGCGAGCTATCGTTCGGCACCCAAAATATCGAAAATGGTGATTTTGTATCACCACTTCTTTCAATAAATCCGCTACTACAAAGTTCACTGGGTCATTAATTTTCATAAAAAAACGTCAAATTTTATTTGACGTTCGTACCTACTCTGTTAAGTAAGTAAAAGTTACTCTTACAATAATGTAAAGATAAACATAATTAAAAATGCCAGTAGCAGGGTAATTCGCGATGGATAATTTAAATTAATCGGCAGTTAAAGTCTTTCGATAGCTATTATCTTAATTTAAGGGATTAATATTAACTTCGAGCTATATTTACGTGAGATACAGTCAAAGGAACATCCGTAAGCGAGATATTAAAAAATGTTGAAAATTATAATAAAATATTACGTTCAACATTATTGCCGTGTTTGGGAAGGCATGTTAAGGTGTTGGTTCCAGATTTTTCAATCAAGCTATGCCAGATGACCTTTGGTGACCTAAAACCTACGTTAAGAAAAAGCTACGTTCAGCATATTTATCTTCATGAAGTTTTTAATTCGAAAAGCACCTACCTATTGTTAGTAATACCACGGACGAGGATATAGTAATACATAAATTTTATGAAAAATATTGACCCATCAGAAAATGTCGTCTTTTATATTTGATCCGTAACAAGAAACTGTAGCACAAATAGCACATATTTTGCCACAGATTCCTTTAAACATATCATTATAACCTGGCCAATAACAAATGTTTGCATATCATACAAACATTTGTCACACAACCACCACCAATACCTCTAGCATCTCCATCAGTAGCTTGCTCCAAGCTTCCATTTTATACAAATGCAATTTTAAAATTTTCTGCTATTGAAAGTTGGTAAATTGATTTAAAATTAATTAGGTGTGTAATTAATTTCTGTAGAACCATAATTTAAGATTCTCTTTGTGTGTGGGAAATGCGGTGGTTCCGTACAGAAATAATAATCAAGGCTGTGGATGGTTAAAATGGAAATATGGTTTTTATATTTACACATTTTGCTTACGTTAAGTATTAACTTGTATATACAGAATACTTACATCTCCTTCTTCTTCTTAAGCCTGTATTGGTCCACTGCTGGACGTAGGCCTCTCCCAGTAAGCGCCACTGAGCCCGATTTTCGGCTCTCCGCATCCACCTTCTGCCAGCCACCTTCCGCAAGTCATCTCTCCACCTGGCCGGGGGGGCGCCCTACACTACTTAATGCTTACATAATATGTTCTAACCATCATCATCAGCCTACTACCTATCAGTCCACTGCTGGACAATAGGCCTCGCCTGATGAGCGCCGTTGCGCCCTGTCCTGAGCTCGACACAACCAGCTTCTACCCGCAGCCTTTCATAATAATACTCTTTTAACATAAAGTATAGAAAAGAGCCAATATTCCACCTTCTTAATCATAATGTGGGAAGAATATGTAGTATTAAGTAGGTACCTAAGTTTATGAATGTAATTTAGGAACATGTTTGTGACAGTTCTTTAATTCATCATCATCATCATAATTTTAACCGATATTGACCTACTGCTGGGCATAAGACTTCTTTTGATTATACCACTCGCCTCCGTGCCGCCTACGGTTTTTTGTATATCGTCAACCAATCTCTTTTTTAATTAATGAACTATAAACTGACTATAAGCTTCTTATCTTCTTCTTCGTATGAGCTAGTGGTCTACTCTGGTGTCGGAATTTTTCTCCGAAGGCCTGTGGTATGGTTTAACGACTGAAACAGCCGGAACCAACATCTTCACGTACCTACCTTCCGAAGCACGTAAGCGCTCAGATATAAATGAACTAAAAGGTCACCCATCCAAGTAGTGACTAAAAACACAGTAAGCCACGCCACGAAAGATTGTGGCGTGGCTTACTGTGTTTTTGTTGGGTTAGGTAGGTTAGGTACCTACTTTAAATTCATGCATACTGCTTAGTGCTACAAACAAACGCGTTTTCTTACAAATATGGTTCATCTGCCGAAGATCTCCAGATTAATTTATATATTATTACCATCATAATTACTTACTGAATTTATCAAAATGAAATAACCGGAGGCACTGTAAACAACCGTTTTGATAAAAGAAATGAGGCATTTAAAATAATTGAATTTTTCCGCAGAGAGAAACCAAAAAATGATTGCGAACTCTAGAATAAATTCTCGTTTATGCAATGGGTACTTAAATTATCTTGTTCAACTAAATGTTCTATTATACAGCATTTGAAAAGGAAACCGCAAAGTATTTCACTTTGAGATATTAAACTGTATGGATTTAATTACTCGCTGGTCCGCCGTGGAGCAGCGAAGTGTAGACCGAGAGAAAGTAGGGCAGATTTTAAAATATTTCATTCATACAGGTATAAGTAATAAAAGTACCAATGGACACATTCTTCGAAATAATCCTTCTCCTACTATAATATAATAAATTTGAAAGTGTGTGTGGACGTTTGTTACCACGTATCTCCCTAACTACTTAACTTTTTTCGATGAAATTCGGTATGTAGCTAGTTTAGGTTCTAGAATTAGACATAGACTAATGTAATTTTGAAAAATTAACCTCTGATGGGGTTAAAAAGGGTGGTCAAGCTTCTATTGAAAATAAAAAACAAGCAAGTTCAGGTTATAGATACCTAAACTTAAGTTATGCAACAACTAACTAAAATGCTACTAATTTCGATTATTGGTATTGACTATTTATAATCATCAGCCTAATGGCAGTCCACCGCTGGATCTAAACCTATTCCAATGAGTGCCATTGACTTATGATTATTACTCTGGTAATTATGTGATTAGTGTTATTTAAAAACTAATTTCATTTATCGCGGAGTAATATCTTTTTTTTCTGAAATTCATACAATATATCATCAGGATTAAAGTACTTTAAACATAGTAAGTTGATAAAATTCAGAAATTATACAATGTATTTAGTGCCTCTGATTATTTTATTAATATAAGTACTAGCTAATGCTACCCACGATACTTACAATATTATGCAGCCACTCAATTTTGTCAGGTATGAAATAACTTTGAATTCTTGCAATCAGCTCCTGGGGCCGTAGAGCTCCGTAGCTTCGTAGCAACAGTTGCATTCGGTAAGGGCTACGATACGCACGCGTTCTTTGAGTTTCATCTACAACGTAACTTTTCCAGTACATTAATAGGTTAAAAAATGTATTTCTATAAGGTTTATGTATTAAAAGTTAGAGAAAAGTTGCAAGTTTTGTGAAGACTGAAATGGAGTGCGTTGTTTGGTTTTACTTTGTACTCGTATGTGTTAAAGGTATATATTTTTTGCAATGAAATAAATTTTTAGAGACAAATCATTATTGTAGTCCCATAAAATTAGTTTTTAAATGACAATAACATGATAACAATAAATGATAAATAACAATTAAATTCTACGATGTGTAAGCAAGCACTTTTAAATCTCTTAAATATTTCCTTTTGATATTTTCTTATAAGTTTTGTCATTCTTCAAAAAATACTGGAAAACTATAGCGCAGGATCAAAGTGGCTTGAAAAAATTGGGGGAGGCCTTTGCCCTACAATGGGATTGTTCAGGCTGACAGCAATAATAACAATACTAACAGCAAGGCAAGAATTATCATTTTCATTAACAAATAACACAAATTTTGTGTACCTTATGATAATCATACTGCAATGGACTTTGATAAATGATCAAACTTTGAGTAAACAAAAAGTTTTCTCGCAGGATTAATATTAGGGCTATTTTTAACAAAGAAAATATTGCAGCTTCTTTAGTAGGTACATACGTAAACAAGCTTCAAGCAAATACTGATCTCTAATTATTAATCTATCTGCAGTCACTATCTGCCTTCGTGTGGTGGGTATAACAGTGCCAGCGCTGAAACAGCGAGGGGAATCCGTGACCCTCACATGTGACTATGACCTGGAAGGCAGCCGACTGTACTCCGTCAAGTGGTATCGCGACAACGAGGAGTTCTATCGGTTTATGCCGCGACTGAGGCCGCCGCAGCACGCGCATAAGCTAGAAGGCGTTAAAGTTGATGTAAGTGTTCGTTAATGTAAGTGTATAATTGTGTGTAATACCGATGTTTTACTATTTTCGATCGTGAGACCGAATCTCAGCTGTGCAATACTTGATTATTAAATTTTAAAAAGCAGCCTATAAAGAAAGTGAAGCTGAGACAGGACCTTTTAGTGGCCTACTACACATCACGGTAAAATAAGTTCTTGTTTTTATTTTTGTCTATTTAATGTTTTATCCTTTCTCGTTTAAAAAGTAACTAGCGCCCTGTCCCGGATTCGCACGGGTTAGGGCACTTTTTTTACACCTTGGGTTACGTTACTTAAGTTTTAGTAAGGATCCCTAATCCTTTAAAGCGACTATATGGGTCAAACCTCCCTCTCGCTCGCACTATTCAGCATTTTTGAAGATATAAAATCACTAAATGCAATTATGCAAAATAGCAAACCTTCACGGCCTAGAAAATAACAATACAAAGGTTCAGCAAGAATATCATGTTGAACCCAACACGTTTTCCTACCAAAAAATTTGCACCATAATTGGTGCAAGTTTTTTGTTAAGAAAACGTGATAGAATCAAAATTATATAATTGCTGAACTTTTGTATTGTTCTGTTCTAGGCCGTGAAGGTTTTCTATTTTGCATAACTACATTCAGTTATTTTATATCTTCAAAAATGTTGAATAGTGACAGCGTGAGGGAGGTTTGACCCTTATAGTCGCCTTAAGCAATAAATATAGCCTATGTTACTCAAGGTGAATGTAGCTTTGCAACGGTGAAAGAATTTTTGAAATCGGCACAGTAATTTTTGAGTTTATTCATGACAAACATACACACACAAAAATACTTATTCCTCTTTATAATATTATAATAATAATATAATATAAATATAGTGTAGATGTATTTTACGAGTGTCAAAATTAAATGCATTTATTTATCCTATCTAAAAGCTATCTGTAAGAGCCGTGGTGGCCAAGTGGGATGTACCCCGACTTAAGATCTGTTCAAGTTTCGAAAAATTTATGTGCGCATTACCTTGCTTGTGTGTTGAATGTTTGGACTTGTCTCTGACTACCCCCGTTAACGTATCCTCAATAGATTTGCGTACTGAGCAATATCTGAAGATATCTATAATGGGGAAAAAGTCGTGAAGATGTTTGTTTGTTTTGTTTGTTTTAAAAGCTTATAGCATGACATTTTTTATGGTTCCTAAAGATAGAACCTGCATATGGCCCACCGCAAAGCATTGCATTGGCATAGGTGTCTTCTGATGTGGAAACTCACACAGATAACTAAATCTGTTCTCGTTATTAAGTACTAATACTAATCATAAGTTTTTAGTTTTTTCACCACATTCACAACGCTTGGTAGAGATGATAGCACAATCATGTATCGTGGCAGAGTGAATGGTTATGCTGAGGTTCAGTTCATTCCCTTTTTAATTCCTTTATGACCTCTTACAATATCTACGAAAGGAAGGAAGGCTAAACCTTAAAAATTCAGGAGGTTTTCAGCTCGGCTTAACCTAGGTTATTTTGTTAGAACCAGGCAAGCCGTACACTATCTTATCAACTTCCCTTTAATTGTACTAAATATTATAATAATTTATGGACTAGAGTTTGTCACATGCAAAATGTGAAATAACTTACTATGTCCCTCCCTCCTTCACGCCAAAACTACGCAACGGATTGAGCTGAAATTTTGATTTTTAGTTCTAGACTTTTTAGATTTACGCTACTTTTTATCCAGGTACCATGAGAACGAAGCCGCAGGCGGAAGCTTATCCTTACAATATATTCGTACGTAATGCGAAAGTTTTGATGGATGTATGTTTGTTCACTCACTCGCAAATCACTGAACGGATTCAGATGATTTTAAAAATTTTTGGCCAAATTGTATTACCTATATTGTATTCATTCATCATCATCATCATCGCCTGTAACAGTCCACTGCCGGACATCGACCTCCCCTAACAATCCAGCTTATACCAGCAGCCTTTCGCAAATCGACACTCCACCTGGCCGGATGGCGTCCTACACTACGTTTGCCGAGCCGCGGTCTCCACTCAAGAATTCATTTGCCCCAACGCTCATCGGTTCTTTGGCAGTTAAAGCCAACCCACTGCCACTTCAGCTTGCTTATTCTCTGAGCTATGTCGAATACTTTTGTTCTATGTCGGATAGTCTCGTTGCGGAGTTTATACTTCAGAGAAACTCCGAGCATAGCTCGTTCCATAGCTTGCTGATCGACTTCATTCATTTATTTCAGTTAATTGACGACCTCTGTGCCGAAGTGGGCGAAGGTCCGCCTGAGACGCAAAAGGTTGCGGGTGCGATTCCCGCCGCGAGAGAAATGTTTATATGTTCTGCAAATATTTGTCTCGGGTAGGGGTGTTTTCTATGTATCTATTTACCAAAAAATATCTATGTAGTATATCAATCATGTAGTTCCCTTATTACAAGTTCTTCTTCGTTTGGGGGCTACAAGATACTGTGTGGTAGTGTCCAGCATTATTTATTATTATTGATTTATAATGAAATAATCCATAATAGTAAAAAGGCTCCACCACGAAACTAGCGAAACAGTATGGCCAATGAGAAAGCGTAGATTGAAAACAACGCTTTGTTACTGGCCAAAATTTTTCGTAACACTTACGATCTACCGATTGACGATTTGGCGGCCTCTGTGGCGCAGTGGGCGAAGGCCGCCTGAGATGCAGAAGGTTGCGGGTTCGATTCCCGCTGCGGGACAAATGTTTGTTCTTCAGATATTTGTCTCGAGTCTGGGTGTTTTCTATGTATAAATATATGTATTTATAAAAAAAAGTTATATATGTAGTATATCAGTCATGTGGTTCCCATAATACAAGCTCTGCTTAGTTTGGGGCTACATGATACTGTCTGATTACGTCCCGCATTTTTTTTTATTTATTTAGTTTAGTTATATTTAATGTTGAGTTGCAATATTGAAACCCACTGAAATAGAGTATAGGCTTTTTTTATCAGATTACAACACGAGCAGAGTCGCGTGTAACCCGATAAAAAGCTACCGACGCTATGCTACCTACGATAAAAAATAAAAGAGCTTTTATTTTTGCCGATACTGCCATAGCATACCTGTGTTATGACCCCACGGTACTATCCCGGCATCCCAAAGGTGGCTCAAATCGATAATCGAATTAGTATCGGCCAGGGAATGCGAGTAGGTAGGTAGGCCTGGCCCAAATCTCATATCACAAATTGCTAGCTTCTAGCGTAGCACTGGTACTAATTCAATTACTTTGCTCCGGATGTTATGTGGTGGTTATCAGACATCAATCTACCTAGCTTTGTTCACACTGGCATAGTACATACCTTCCTGACTGTAGGTGTTATTTTACAGTAAGTCTTTTTCACACGAAAGCCAGAGGCCTGATTCTGATGATGATTCAATTAGATATAATAACGCGAGAACTGTAAAGGAGAATGCCGAGAACCCGTACCAATTGCGTCAAAACCGAACGTATCCCATAAAATTTGTTATATTTTATAAATGACATTAACATTTTCTTTTGTTTTACACACCAACTCGATTAATAATCAAGTAAAAAAATATTTTGTTGATTTGGTTTCCATTGCACGCCGCCATTAGACTACAACAACCAATGATATATACGTTGCTATGGCAATAAACATTGATGTAAAGTGTTACTATGGCAATAACCCTCATTTTTTATTATTTTGGCAGTAGAATCGACTAAAAACTTATTGGATATTTTTTTGACGCACTAACTTTAGTCTTGATACCGAGCGCCATTCATCAGACGGCATTTTCCTTTTCATACAGTTTTGAAAGTTTCCGCGATTTAATCTAATATATCGAATATGTAGTCAGAATCATTATTTTATACAAAGTCACCGAAGTCGGCACCACAGATTTATAAGTACTAAAGGTCGGCACTTGTGACGTGAACGGTGAACGAAAGCGTAGATTTAAGTAGAGACATAGAATAATTATGAGTCAGTTAGTAGATGTTAAAGAAGATAGGTACTTACAACGAATTACCATTTTTATAGATATAAGTAAATATCCGCGTCATCACTGGCATCGTAATGTGTGATGAATTTGTAGGTAACGTAATGTTCGCTGTTCTTGCGGATCATCCGGCCACAACTTGGATGGGTGACCGTTTTATTTATATCTGTGCGCTAACGTGCTTCGGAAGGCACGTATAGATGTCTGTTCAGACTTTTTCAATCGTTAAACCATGTCGAAAGCCTTCAAGCGGCCTAAGAACTCCGACACTAGTGTTGGCCCCTAACTCTTAAAAAAAGGAAATATCTAGGTTATTATAGTGACTGCATTTAATTAAGTTGTTACAAATCCAGAGAAATGTGATTTTATAAAGGGTTGATCCGGCTGAAAAGTAAAAAAAAAAATATTAGGATTAACTAGAAAATACTAGGAAAATTTGGGTGCTGTGCACCCAAGAACGTTTAGCTTCCCAATCCTCCTCCGAAATGTATTCATATCATTTAAGTATTACTTTGTCTTGTTTTGCTAAAAACTTCTAGTTCTAAAGTAACAGTGTTTATCGATGTTTCTAGTTGGAAAAATCGACTGCCCGGCGTGTTCACCTCCGAGAGTTGACGCTGAAATCTCGAGGCCTGTACCGATGCGAGGTTTCCGAGGAAGCCCCGTCATTCCACTCGGCGCAGGCGGAGGCATTCATGGAAGTTTATTGTGAGTTACGTATGCGGTTGCATAACTTTAATCGTTAATGCAGTGACGGATTAGCCACGTAGCAAGAATACGAGTAGCTAACGCTCACAAACCCTTTCTGACCGTAAAAAATATAAATTTAGATAAAAGCGTGAAAATAAATATTTTAGGTGCAATACTAATCACGAATGAGTCGGTATCAAAATTGTCATTTAAATTATGTGCAATTTAGATGATTTTGAGAACAGCCTAGGCAATAAACTTGATAATCCAAAGCATGGGGCAAGCAAGGGGGATCCTTGATAGAATTTGCTACAGGCCCTGCGCTGGCTTAATCCATACCGAACGCAATGTTTGGACTTGCTAACTGTTCTCACAGTAGTGTCAATTCTGTTGTTCACTTTTCTAAACTTAACTAAATTTGACAACTTTAAAGTTATAGGTATCCTTGACATTTCCACCTAAAAGAAAGGGATAGTATCACTTTTAGGAATGTAAAATTATGTTAAGTTTAGGGAAATGCACAACATAATCGACATCAGTGTCAAATTGAATTGTGTAGGTACTCAGCAATATCCGAAGATGTCTTTGTAGAGGCATCTAAGTATTGGAAAAGTTGTGATGATTTGTGTTAGTTTTATTTTGTTGTAACCTTCAGTTTGTGACTTTTTCTAATTATATTTTCTGAAGCAAATATGACTCCAATGATCTTTAATTGAAGTATTTTACAAAAAGGAAGGCCTACTCCTTCCTTTTTTGAAGATGCTCTCATGCATTTTTCTTCTTAATTTTATTATCTCCTAGTCTAAACATAGATTTATACCAAGAAAAACACACAAAAGGGCTAACAAGCTAGGCTAACAGATAGACCTAGATCATCTTCAAACAAAGTCTGTCAAAAAATGGTAATTTCCATTTGGCTTGTTATGGGACACCCTGACGATAAATGAGGGCAATCTCATAACGCCATAATATCAGAGATCTGTGCGTAGCGCCAAAGATAATGCTTATTCTTCCGTTACACTAACGTAGATGGGATATCTGGGCTGCATTGTCAAAGAAAGTTGGTTACCTGCCTACCAGCAAGCCTATCGTCTACTTAGAATGCCTAAGTTCTATTTGTAAAAAGTATAATAAAGTATTTATTCTGATTAGGAAAGCACTGAAGTTTCAAAATTAAATTAAGTATATAATCTTCTTGAGGCGGTGTACCTAAGGTAAAGTAGGTACTATTGGTTTTGGTTTAAAGTAATTATTAACATTAATCTGTAGTGAAGTTAATAAAAACTTGGCTCTTACATTTTCCTTCTTCTATCATCACTACATAGTACAAAACAAAGTCTTTTCAAATAATTCTTATAATAAAAAAAGAGCCTATTTTTATCCTTACTTAGAATTTCGAGCTGAAGATAGGGCGCAATGGCGCTCATTAGAGGAGGCCTATGTCCGAAAGTGGACTACTATAAGCTGATGATGATGATGATGATAATCCGTATAAAAATAATAAATTAATATAAAATTACCAACAAATCGTAGAATCACGACAAAAACACGGATCAGGCGAGATCCATCCAAAGGAGAATGCCGTCTGATGTATGGCGCTCGGTACCAATGCTAAAGTGATTGCGTCAAAACGAAACCTAATTTTTTTGAAAGATATAACTGTTATTCATGGAATACTAAGTCTTTTTTAAGATTAACGTAACAAATTGTTTTCATTTGACATTAGTTCGAGTTTATTTAAAAAAAAATGCTTTTCCGATACCTTGTGTGTTCAGTTTTGTCTACATAATTATAAGTATTGCACTATAAAAATTTAACTATGATACTATATGTATAAGAAAAGGTTTATATAACTCACACAGATAGGTAAAAGGGTGTTTTAACTTCTACTTCGTAGATAGGACATTACATACCTACATTGCTACTGTGTCCTACTTTATATTATTTTCAAATAATGATAGTGACGAGAATGTAGATGGGCATTTACATCATTTATGGTTATTTCGCGTCACCGGTTATTAGCAAACAGTTGATGCAACGATGTTTATCGTACATTATTGTGATGATGTCTAATAAAATATATATTTACAGAATAAACACTGTTACACAATTCCACAGAACACTCTAGCGAGAGCATATTAAATACATAAAGATAGGAGGTAGTTTAGTAGTACCACAAAAAAGTTTTTGATCCAACTTCTTTGATTATACAAAGTGAAAGAATTCTAATGTTTTCAGTCGATCCTACCGTCTAAATAATTAAAAGTGAAGGTGGTTGCAGTGTCATGGCGCCGTGCGCCGGAAACCAAATCAACGAAAGAATTTTTTATGTGATTATTAATTGAGTCGGTGTGTAAAACTAAAGAAAATGTTAATGTTATTTATAAAATAAAGGAAATTTTATGGGATACGTTTGGTTTTGACGCAATTGGTACGGGTTATCGGCATTCTCCTTTACGACCAAACAGAGAAGGATCGGCAAGAAACTCTGCTAGGCTTATATTTTTTAAAGAATTGGTTACAATTTCTTTTCTTAATTATTACATTGGTTTTGAGGGAGTTGAAGTTCGAATTGAATCTAACTAGACCCCCTGAATAAAACAATATTAGAACAAGACCGCAGGAAAAATACACCGGAAAACAGTCAAAATGTTCCATCAAAAAAGAATGGGATATCAACGGTTAGTAACGTTTCACGATGCGTCCTTTTTAACGTCTATCGGCTCTTCACCCCGATTTCAATTCGGCTAACAAAATTGAAACATAAAAGTAATGTCCCATGATTTTCGTTTACGTACCATCATTTCTCTTTATGGCGAAAAATCAGTAAAAAAAATTTATTAACGTAGAGGAAGTAGGTAATGTACAAAAACATTCTGTTATTGTACTTCTTACTACGTAGTGTAGCTCAGTAGAACTGGTAGAACTGACGTAGCAAGAAGATAATAAAGGTACACCAATCTGAAGCTACCTCAACACTACGGCGTAGCAGCATTGCTACATTATAATTTTGTACGTTTTCTACGAAATAGTGACTGGCTGGCTTGGGTGTGAAAAACACACCTTGCCTACTACAAAGATTCATCATTATAACCACGAAACTGTAAAAAGTTTGCTTTAACAATATTTTTGTATTATACGTGATCTACGATGCAATGCTTTCTTATCAGGAAGTCGCCTTAAGTGGTAAACATTACCTATCGGTAATGTTTACCACTTAAGGCGACTATACAGGTCACACCTCCCTCTCGCTCACACTATGCAACATTTTTAAAGATCACTGACTATAGTTATGCAAAATTCTATAGAATAACAATTCAATAAAAAAAACCGATCCTTTTATCTTTGGGTTGTCAACGACGGATCACTCGTGTGTCTGCCCGTTTATTACAGCCAAGCCAAAGCTTCGAATCAATTCACTTCACAACTTTCGGATTTCTATGAACCAAACATGGACGTGTAGCATAAATATATTTTGGAAACGAAGGTCACTTTTTAGAAAGCCAATTAGAAATTTTAAAATAAGTTTTGCAAACTTTACCGTGAAGGGTCTAAACTCAATTAAATAGATGAATATCAACCATTCCCTAACCCCCTACCCTATTTCCGAAACTACTGACCCTAAAACTTTAAAAGAAATACTTACAGAAAATAGTTCTTAGCTTATAGATTAGGTACAGGAAAAACCTATATGAAGTATATTGTCTTAAAATAACATGGTAAATCTCTATAATCAATACAGTGCTGTTTTGTGTTTGTTAAGAATAATAGAGAAAAATTTTACATTATACTGACGAGACGCGATCTTAATAATATAAACATACCTAAACATAGGACTGCTCTCTTTAATAAAAGTATATTCTGTATAGCTCCTCGAATATATAATAAATTACCAGATACTTTAAAAGAAATTAGTAAACCGACTCGTTTAAGGAACATCCTGAATCAAATAAGACATATTACTCAATTAATTAATATTTCACAGATAACGACAATATTTAATTTTCTTTTTAGTTTGACTTTTATATTATTGACATTGTTACTATAATTTTATTTTAATTTTATACACAGACAGCAGAATATGGTGAAACTTTCTTTTTTAAGTATGACATAAGAACTGTTATTTATTGTACCCATGTTCGTTGCCAATAAATTATTATGAATTATGAATGTGCGTAGGTACAAACTTTTTTGAAAAAAATATGGTAGGTAGATGACTTATGCATCGAACGGAACCCTCTCCACGCGATTTCCACTACACCAAACATATTACAACAATCAATTGATCTTTGATTCAAGCTATCTAGATAGATAAATAATATAAATCTACCTATACTCACGGTAACCTTCGGGTACCTTCGTATTTAAAAAATATTAACGTTCGTTTCCAGATTTCCCCCGAGAAAGCCCTCGTATATCCGGTCACGATCGAGGCTACGTGCTCCAGAACGAGCTCGACGTGAACTGTTCATCTGCTAAGTCCTTTCCTGCGCCAGATCTACATTGGGTCGTTGATGGCCAGAAGGTAAGTATTTAGCACTTACCCACTTGGGTTTTATTATAAGAAAGAGTATTATACTAATTAATAATTTTATTAATATAAAAAACCGAATCGTTTCCGTTATAATTGTGGAGTAACGATTTACGAAAGGCTGCTGTTATAAGCTGAATTCTCAGCTCGACGCATTGCGCTCATTCGGGGAGGCCTCCAGTTAACTGCTATAGGCTGATGCTGATAATGATGATAAATAGTTTCCAACATGACATCTCTCTTCAGGTGCGCCGAGGTGGTCTAGTGGGATTGGGATATATCCTGACTTTCGATCCGGAGGTCGTGCACTTAGTTCTGTGTCGTACACCAATGATTTTTTTAGAAAAGGAAGGAAAACATTATAAGGAAACCCACGGCGTGGTCTGTTCCACACGCATTGAAATGTATGCTCATGTAAATTATTTCCTGTGGGTAAGGCCGACTAGGCTGAACATGCTGATGGATAGTAAAGGTACTGGGCACTACTCCACCTAACGATATATGTCCCAGGCACTACAGCGGCATCCCGGTCAGTATGTTTTATGGTACCACTAAACGCAGTAGTATTGGTGTACAGGGTTCCAACCCTCATCTTCGGAACCCAAACTAACCTCACCTGCACGTGGTGCTAAACAACGAACGGGGCTCTGGCGGCCGGCGGATTGCGGCCTACATCGACACAGCTAAATCACCTGGCCACCGACGGGCAGCAGCATCGGTGGAGCGAGAGGCTGTGCCCTGCGATGCCCAACACGCATGCCCAGCGTGGGTATTATGGGTATATCCGCCTTTATTAGGGAAGCAATATTTCCAGCAGTGGACTGATATAGGCTGGTGTGGTGGTGGAAACGCAGTAGCTACCTAGGTATAGAATAGATGTAGAAACCTAAGTTTTTTCTCTCTTCAGGTAACAGACAGATCCTGGTTGATAGCATACGGAGCGAGGCCAGCATCACAAGGCCTCCTAGTTTCGACTCTAGGACTGCGAGCACCAACTAAACCTAGGATGAAGCTAAAATGTGTGGCCACCATCGGTTCCCATCGGCGAGAACGAACTGTTACTGTAGGTACGTAATAAAGGTTTCCACTCTATAGGCTAGCGGCTAAGCCAGCCAAAAACTCCTCTACGCGCATCGAGGCTGGACCACCGTGGCGGCCTCGGCGCGACCCGCCCAGCAAAACTCATCAGCTGTCCCACCAGCACATATGCGACCTAATGTATTTCCTCACACACACCGAACTAACATAGGCCTTCAAGCTAGCGCAGGCTAGTCGCCGAAAAAGGGTTTGAAAAACCCCTATAGCTCTCCACGAGTTGAAGGACATACGTTAGGCATTTTCACGCCGTCAAAGAGGCGAGATCCGTTAGTTCTTTGTAATTAATAAATATAATTTAGAGCTCGAATTTATTTTGCAAGTACTTACCTAACTTATTAGCTTTATCTTGAAGAAGCAACTGTCATGATCATTAAGCCGTTCTGTGTTGGGAACATTAATTAGGTTGTGGTGAAGACAGATGAACCAGTAGGTAACCAATAAAATACTATTCTTAGTCGCCTCCGCCTTAATGTGTTGCTTCCCTTCAAGATCACATTTTTTGACTTTTTAAACATTTAATCTTCTTTTTCTTTTTCAGAAGTAAACTCATCGGTCTGGAGCCAGTCATCATTCGTGCTCTTGATTTGGATGAAGTTATCATTATCTATGTTAAAATAACCTGGAAAAATCTAACAAAATGTAAATAAAAAACCTACTTAAATAAAATTTTCTAAAAAGGTAATGGCATTTCTGTAAACTATAACCTACACCCCTATTTATAACAAACTAGCGTCTATACTGGTGATACTGGGATAAAAATGTTGTGTTAATCCATACTATGTATATTCCAAGTTCCAAATCCGTTCACCGTTGAGTGGGGACCATAGAGAAACTCCTCGATGGTGGGGACAAACCAAAGAGGTAGGATGCATAGAAACGTTTTTCTATGGGACAGACATACTAACATAGGTACACACAAACAAACTTTCGCATTTATAATATAAGTGTGAAGTAAGTACTATCTATCTAGCTAGAGCAACCAACAGTCCTACATTTTTATAAACCAATAAATGAAAAAAACATTTTTTATTTTAATTATTTTAATCTCTTAAATAACATAATATAAAACAGCAAGGGATACATAACTAAGTTCAAAATTACATGTTTGTTATTTAGATACTTGGGTATAATGCATCGTTAAGATATCTAATCTAACAAATTACCTAATAAAAATATTTCTTTTTTTTAAATAAGTTCCTCTTTGACGCCCATATAAATACGACAGCAAATCTAGCTACAATGTATCACAATAGTTATTTTGTCTATTTAAATATTTTTTTTAATTTTCAATCATTAAATAGATGTGTGTATGAAGCAAATTGCAAACAGTTTATAAGCTATTGAATCATAATTATTTTCTGCAAATTTATCTTACTCTCAATATTACCCTCATTGAATACATTTAAATGGACAAAGGTTTAAGATTTTTTTAGTTTAAATAATGTGTAATCCTACAAAATAATAATATATGCATCATTTCATCAATTTTTGACTGGCTTAATAGTGTAGAACCTACTAAAGCAGAAAACTAAAAAAAACATTAAAAAAACTTATACAGAAATAAAAAAAACTAACTGAATTTACAAGCCATGGATAATTTTTATGAATTGCACTGACAAAAAAACAAAATAAATGCAATGCTTTTGTCCCAACATTAATAATAATTTAGGTTTATGAACCTAACACACAAATGCTGAAATGATACTCAAATATTTGAGCTTTTAAGATGATCAAATTGACATTTCTGTACAGGGTGATAACAAATATTTCTACTAGACACATTGTATGCGTAATTGAAAAATGTTGGCCATTGACAAAGCGTTATTTTGAATCTAAGCTTTCTTATTGGCCAAATTTGTCACATCTAGGATACAAATACTTATTCCCTAGAGTCCGTGATCAAGCATCTGATTCTGAAAGATAATGGCATTTCAAATTATTGAGTATCATATCAGTATTCAGGTGGTAACCCTAATGAAAAAAGTCAAATATTAGACAAAAAAACTTTTTTGATGGTTTTAATTCTTAAAATTTATTAGGACTTGAGTATTGACTCAAGTCCTAATAAATTTGCAGATTCAATCTTGAATAAGGTAAGATACAGATTTGTTATTGTTCTAATATACACAAGTATGACAATTTAGTAAATCGATTCAATGTAAGATGAGATAATTACAACTAAACAATCGAATTATGTGCCTTTAAAATATGCACTCATGGTGTTTACAGATGTAGGCACGGTGCTTCATAACATTAAAATACAACAATTAAACATTATTATCTGACAAATTCGGTGACCACATAAATCTAAATCTACAATTAACCCTCCTGTCCAAAATCTTCCATGAATTTTTTCAACTTGGTCATGTCCTCATCATTGACTGTCGGTTTGGAAGTTGCTAAAGATCTCAACATATCAGACATGGTGACGGGCGGTTCACCGAGCTTATCTCCGGGTACTTCCATCCATGTCATCTCAATAGCTCCAGGCTCTCCCGGAGAACATGGTGTCAACAGATCATTTACTATAACATCAGGGTTAGTAGGACTTGGACCACTGACCTTCTTGAAGTGAGTAGCAGATTGCACTTTACGTACTGGCTGCATCAAAGCATCTCGTACAACAATACTTATATCAGCACCGGAGTAGCCTTCTGTTTTTGCTGCCAGTACCTTCATATCCTGCTCTGTAAGCATATGCCTAGTGTTTCCTAAGTGAAGTTTGAACATGTCTAGTCTCGCATGTTCCTCAGGAAGTGTTATGTAGATACGCTTCTCAAATCGTCTTCTGATAGCAGAATCAAGTACCCAAGGTATATTAGTAGCTCCCAGCACCAGTATTCCGTCCATGTCATTGCCCACACCCTGCATTTGCACAAGGAACTCTGTCTTGATCCTACGAGCAGATTCTGATTCATTATCCGAGCGAGATGAACAGAGAGAGTCTATCTCATCAATGAATATGATGCTTGGTTTGTGCTGGCGAGCAAGTTCAAACAAATTCTTTACTAGCTTCTCAGATTCTCCCAGCCATTTAGAGACAAGGTCAGATGATGAAACTGAGAAGAAGGTTGAGTTATTGGCTTCTGTAGCCACAGCTTTGGCTAGGTAAGATTTACCAGTACCAGGGGGTCCGAAGAGTAAAATGCCCTTCCAGGGTATTCTTTTTCCAGTGAACAGGTGTGGGAATTTGATAGGTAGGATCACAGCTTCTTTCAATGCTTCTTTGGCTGCTTCTAAACCAGCCACATCGCTCCATTTCACATGAGGCTTCTCAACTACTATTGCGCCTTCAAGTTTTCCTTGGAGCTTCTTCTTCTCTGGGTCATCAGAGTCACTATCGCTGTCACTTTTCTTGTCCTCGCTTTTGGAGTTGGACTCGCCATCTTTAACCGGCTTCTTCTTCTTGTCTTTCTTGAGATATTCTTTGAGCTTTTCTGCCCTGTCTAGGTACTGAAGACATTTAGCACGGATGCTTTCTTTGGCCCTTTCCCCCTGGGCCTCGTATTTGACCGCATGCAGGAAGTATTCTACACCGTGTTCATAGAGACGCAGTGCTTCTTCATAATTCTTATTTTTGTCCTCTTCAGTAGCTTTTGTTACCAGGTCAATAGCCTTTTGCAAAGTGTTGGTCGATGCCATGTCTTACTAAACATTCACCTGAAAAGAATATATATCATCATTGATTGAAATTAAGTAAGTTTTTAGCCTAGGAGAATAGTGCTATATACTTGTGAAGGAAATTGTCTTTTTCAATATTTTTTTCTATTTTCATAGTGAAAACAGCACATACTCTTATAAAAACCTTCAAAATAATTAGCTATAGCTAGGTAAGGTATAGAGTACAGTACAGTACACTACAGTACTACAGTAGGAAGACTGGATTAGTAGACACATACATAAATAATAGGCACCCTTTTATGGTGTGTTCAATGTATTTACGAGTATGTAGGAACAAACCGTATACATTTATATTATTTTTAAAGCTACAGAAAGGTTCAAGGTGGTCCAGAAAAGATGATTGATCGTGAGCTCCAAACAGGATAGACTTGCATTCGTGATGCTATGACAAATTTGTAGTATGAGATCATGAATAGATTATTCGTAATATTTACGTTAAAATGTCGTAGGGAATCAGTACTTACCCTTCAAAATCAAAATAGATAAGTTAAACTCGTACTTAGTTGTGTTTTTGTAGTCTAGAAAGTGAGAAATCTGTAAAAATCCAGTAAAATATTTTTTGCCTTTCCTTGTTTGTCGTCTCGTCTCGCTCGTTTTTTTTTATTTTAGTTTGACATTGACATTTAGCTAGACGACTAACTGACAACACCAAACGATTTGACATGACACTTTTAGAGCTAAGGGCTCTCCTACACAGGTGCGTTATTATCGGCGTATACCGCATACGTTGTAGCGATACTGAGTCCCAATTCCTTGCACACAAATACGATATCACAGCAGTGTGTAACTTTGTATCCGTCCTAATATATAATGTACTGAAAACAGACATCGCAATAACGCATACGGTATTATCGTCGATAATAACGCACCTGTGTGGGGGAGGCTTTAACTCCGAGACACTCATTGGGGAGCCGGGGAGCACATCAGTTTATAACAATGGGCAGGTCTCATCATAATCATCAGTAACTGATGATGAGTATCATCAGTAACTGAAGATGATGATGAGTATCATCAGTAACTGATGATGATGATGATGAGGTCTTCTGAATTTAAAAAGGAAATAAATTAAATCAATTAATTTTTAACAATTTTTAATTAATATCTCCAATGCCCTTTCTATTAATATTGACTATCTCGTTACGTTCTGGTACCTATGGAGGTACGGTATGTACTACGCCTGACCTGCTGCCTAGCACATTTCAATGTTAATTCCACTATCTCTGAGCCTGTCCACAAGTTTAGTACCGCGAAAAGCTGCTCCAGCATTAACTACTCCTCCCCTGAAAAAAAAAATTACGTGAGGTAGGTACGTACTAGGCAGGTAGTCAAGATAGGTAAAACATAGGTACTGTCACATGCGTATTTAGTACCTAGTAGTTCTAGTAGTTCTAGGAGTTGGTCGATTCCCCCTCTCACCCCGACGCAAATTACGCAATCGAAATTGATGGCTTAACGATGGTATTAATTTTGACTTGGTCTTTAAATGTTTGCTTTTTGAGACGGGGGTTTTATCCCTGGTACCTACAGGCTCTGCCTAGTGCGCTGCTTATCGCCTGCGTTCTTTTTAAGTGACGCTGCCTCTATCTGGGTAGAATTCGAAGAATTTTGTATGTTTTGTACCCATCCTACATAGGCACCCAAATAAAACTAAGAAAAATAGCAAGTCGCTTACGTGGGCATCTTCGATTCATCTTTCAGTAAAGTCAATGCTGAAAAGACCATAGCTACTGCGGTGGTTTTGTAACCATTACAAGATGATACCTTAAAAAGAAAGAATAATAAAAACCTGCATAATAAAAATAGAACAAACATTAAAACTTATGGGTGAAGGTGGTGGGACACCAAGAAACTTCATGAAAGTGAACTCTATAGGGTCAGATATTAAGAGGTAAAACCGTAAAAAGGATAAAACCACTCGATAGTACCCGGAATACTATGTAGTTCTTCGATAATCTGTGGTATTTTCCCGATCCTGAGTGTTACATCACATGGCGCACTAAATCGAACGCCTTCAACAAATCAGAGAAATCGAACCTACCTATTCAATGTGAAGGTTAAGTTACAAACTTACATCAAGCATAATACTTTACGTTGAAGTATATATAAATGCCATTTTCTGGAAATAAACTATATGAATAAGTACAAGTAAAGTACCTACCTATTATATGAAAATACATAGTGTCTTCTTAATTTCATAAGAAAACCACATTTAAAAAGGTACCACCTACAAGCGTTACCTCACTGAGTTTTATTCAAGGTTTCGTTATGATGAAATACCGATAAGAATTAAACAGGTAGATAATTGAAGACAAAACCTTGACCGGTGGCTTGGGTATAAAAATACCTTAACTACTACAAAAATCTGTATTTTTCTGTATTTTTGTATGGACGGAGACGTCAATATTTAAACAAATTTCCCGCTAGCAAAACTGGTCCATTTCCATACAAAAAAAGGAATCTAAAATGTAGGTTACCCCAGCACCACAGAATAAGGAAGGAAAAGAGAATTATAAAAATCTGAATACCTACGCCAATATTTAGGGCAATAATAGTGGTTTCTAGAAATGTAGATCAAGATTTAGGTGCCAAACACAGTGCCAAATAAACTTTGGAGTTACAGGCCTGCAACTAGATGTTAAGTATGCTAAGGTCAGGTTGCAAATCTGTAACAAGCAAACTGCTGAAACTTTGTCTAATGTGACAGTAATCTCTTTTTCTAAGAATCAGGGCCATCTTCCAGTGTTTGAATTATCTATTTAATTTGTATGTTTGCCTTATTAATCAGTCACTACACCACGCTTGTTTGGCAGGTGTTAAGTTATAAGGGCGCATTGTTGTCGGTGAATGCTTTTTTAAGAATTTTAAAAGACAAGGCCCTTAGTTAAATACTTACACAATTAATTAAATATCACATTATTAAGCACGCACCTTGAAATAAAATTGTAATGTGGTAACGGCAAGGTAACGGTGACAATACCCAAACCAGGTACATTACCTGCATGCTCATATCAAAGAAATCTCGGAAAGAATTTGGAAATAACTTTTTGGGGCAGGTCCCGAAAATAAGAGTTCCATGCAGACTTGTTAAATATTATTTTAGGACACCTACCTTGCATTTTAAAGTTTTATTCGTTGGTACAGAAAAATCTGCCACATTAGCATCCCAACCCTTGCCAATCAACGTAAAACTAAACGTAACACCTTCCATCATTTTTTCTGAAGGCCCTTTATGAGACATATAACCTGCTGTAAAGAATCTTGGATACCGCCGTAATAACTTGTTAAAGCACTTGAAATAGCACAAGTAGTAATACATGTATATCAAAGGTATTATTATGAAGTGAATCAAAAGGGGCATGGTCGTGTACTGTTTGAAGTGAACTGGCTTTTTCCCTTGCGTTTTGTGCAAATATCTCTCTGAAAACTCTGTTACGCTTGCATCTGGACCAGGATATGGATACCACAGTTTCCCATGGTTGCGATGAAAGAACTTCCTGCAAAATTTATAAAAAAATTGTGAGGTTCATTTGGACTTCGCTGGATTGGAACTGATTAACCATCTACCTACAATTTCTTGTGTAGGAAATAGGTTTCTACCTGTTCATTTCCTCGGGCAATGGTCCGATAGGTTCTGGAAAGGTTTCCTGTTTGATCCTTGTGTACTCCTTCATATTCATTAGAACGTAAACCATAGACTCCCATGTTCCGTAATGTATTAGACAATTGCCTGGCCACGGAAAGTACGCTCTCTTGGGAAAATCGATTTCTACATAACATTCCACTGAATTCAGTGTGCCTGGAATAAAAATAAATGGAAGACAAAAATTTAATTTTGGCCAAAAACAACTGCACAGATTTCACAATGTTTGAAAGGACGAAGAGTGCATGCAGACTAGGTACCTTACTTTTTGTGCGTATTTTATGGAATTCATTTCGATTCCATAAAATTCAACTTATCCTTCCCCGGAGTCTAGGGTCAAAGTATAGTAAACGACAAGCAAGTTGTTTTCTGACGAACTACGTGACAAAGTTGCGTAGAATGCAATTGGCCTAAGAATTGCGCTCTGCGCAACTTTGTCACGTAGTTCGTTAGAGGGCATCTTGTTTTATAACTAGGGTCCTAGTACCTACAGCAAACGACAAGCAAGTTGTCCTTATTTGTTGCTTGCATTGATATAATAATATGTTTACTGTTACCATCGGCTGCTTACTATATCATCGGTCAGATATTCAGGTTGTTTTATAAATAAAATAGCTACCTTTGAATTGGCTTTCCAAATGCATAAGACCCGCGGCAGCCGGAATAGACGCAAAACCACATGATGGTATAATCAACACATTTGCTTCCTCAGCAGCATTTTGATATTTCCGATAGAGATCTAGTATATGCTGAAAAATAGGTAACAATTACTCATCATCATTAAAAACTACCTTTAGAAATCCACTGTTTAAAACTTAATGTCAAATCAAAGACTTCAACAAAGACGAGCCCTTTCCTTCCACCGACTTCCTTGTCATCGGCCTATTCCGGTCTTTCAATGATTTTTTGATTCCCTTCAAAATATTGTTCATCATCCAGATCTATTGTAATGGTAAACGATTGCGTTATATAAGGTATTATTGACTAACATTAATTTCAGCGGATATGTCGATATAGTGAGTCCTCGTTTCAATGCATGCTTCGACTATTCGATCGCTGAAAATTGTATTAGGTCCGACGCAATTCAAAACAATTTTTGCTCGATTAGTCGCTTTCTCAAGTGATATTTTGTCATTAACGTTAAACATTAACACAGTAATTTTTGATACATCAAAACCTGTAACAAAAGCATTCAAACATTAGTTTGCTGTTATTTCTAAGGTACTTTTTTAATTGGTAAATGGGTACCTAGACCAGAAAATGTACCTATGATTAACAGGTAATTACTAAGGTACCTAGATACTTATTTTATTGTATTGGTGGAGGTAAGGGTGAAATAATTACCTTAAAAATTAAATTAGTCTTAAAACTAGTTATTGAAAAACAACTTACCATCATTGGCCAAGACCCGAACCAACTGGTCAAGTTTTTCCTTTGAACGTCCAGCAATACCCCATTTTAAATCGACTGTTTTTGATAAACACTTCGCTACTAAAACTCCAGTGAAACCGGTCGCACCGAGGACTAAAATATCAAGCTCGTATCCGTCCATACCCTTTAGTGGAATGCAGTGAATGAACTAAAAGAGGTCAACTTATAAGTACGTAGGTACTTTGCTTTATCGTACCTACGTCCGTAGGTACAGTCCGCACCGAATGTCTACAAATATGTAAAATATTAATGAAGCCTTTTGGAAGGTACTCCAAAATAAGTTTTCTATTTGTATGTAGGTAACGAGGTAAATCAGTAGGTTGGTAGATACATAGGTAGGTAATGTAGGAAATTTATTTTTTGTGTATTTTTGCAATCTACGAGTATGTAAATATGGATGCGTCGAGCTCAGGACAAAGTGCAATGGCGCTCATTAGGGAAGGAGGCCTATGTCCAGCAGTGGGTGTACTGCTATATACTGATGATGATGATGATTTATTTATTAATAGGAATGCCAACAGCTATATCAATACATTGTAGGGTTGCGCTGACAAAGTTTTCATTTTCATGATGATGAAGGTTTTATTATATTCGAATCGTAGAGCGTTCCGATAGTAAGTACCAAGTAGGTACCAATTCAAGCGTCATAATATACTGTGAGTAGTGTAGTTAGGTAGGTACCTAAACCTTGTTTCTGTGAGGGAAGACTGATGGAGGGAAGTGGCATAATCAAAAGAAGGCTTATTCTCAGTAACAAGGTACCGTTGTCATGATCAGAAATGTACTGAGTGGATAAATAGGTAGATAGAAATAGACACGACTTAAAAGGGAGGCGCGTCCGTTGGGAGACGCGTCCGTTGGGAGACGCTACGCGCAGAGGCTCGATGTTGAGGTACCTAACGCGATAATAAAGGGTCAGGGTAACGCGGACGGGGCGCGTCACTAACAATTGAAATATTTATTATTATTATTTATTTTAAAAAATGCTCACAAACTAACAGCTAGAGGCCAAAACGTTACAATTAGCCAGTTAAAAATAATTAAATTGGTGAGCAGCTATTTAAATACCTATTTAAATATTACTATACAAGACTAATAGCAACTTAACTTAAAAAACTAATACATATTCTAATAAATGCTGTAGTCATGAGGAACACATCAACAAGGGGTTCCTGGGCTATTATAGCATCATGGCAGACAATTTTTTTTTCAATTTCAAAAGTTCTTTATTAAACCAGAAAAAATATTCTAGTAGTCATTTATATCCTAGAGCGTACTTATGTAATTAAGTTGAGGTTACGTTAATAAAGCTAGAGCGTTTCTTATAACTTATAATAATAATGAATAGATAATACGTGTTACGAAACTTAAGAGGATATAATTGTACAGTATAGGTAATTTTAGTAAAAATAAGCTTTGAATAATGCATTACAATTTTTAGCATATTTATGTTTGATTTTCATCAGTGGATAGCGAATTGGCTAAATGCTGATTAATTAGGTTAGTACATTTAACAAGATAGTTGGTAATGTGGGTAATCATAAAACATTTCGGACGAGCAGTACAACTAGCAACTGGAACACAAAAGAGTCTGCTAATTAACGTATACAAGTAAAAAAAAAAGTAAAAAATTCATTTATTCAGTAGGAACTGTATAGTACACTTTGAAACGTCATTTTTTTTTTAATTTACCACCAATTCGTAACTTGACCAAACAGAGAAGAATTGGCAAGAAACTCTGCTTGGCTTATATTTTTTTAACGTCATTGTACTTAATATCTATTACATTGTTTTTGATGGAGTTGGAGGCAGTTTCATCCCAAGCTTTTTTGTCATCTAAATAATCAGATATTTTATAATAAGCTTTATTACATAGATTACGTTTAACAACATTTTTGAATTTATTTACAGATAGATTAATCACATCATTTGGTATTTTGTTAAAAAATCGTACAGACATCCCTTTAAAAGATTGACTAACTTTATGGAGCCTTACAGTGGGAACAGCTAGTTTATCTTTATTTCTAGTGTTAACATTATGATAGTCGCTATTTTTCTTGAACATGTTAATATGTTTTCGGACATACATTAAGTTTTCATATATATATTGGCACGGCACTGTCATAACATTTATTTCTTTAAACTTAGTTCTAAGTGATTCTCTGGGGCCCATATTATAAATTGCACGAACAGCCCTCTTCTGCAACACAAATATGGTGTTGATATCTGCAGCATTCCCCCACAACAAAATGCCGTACGACATAATGCTATGGAAGTAGCTGAAATAAACTAGTCTAGCCGTTTCTACGTCAGTAAGTTGACGGATTCTTTTGACCGCGTATGCTGCAGAACTGAGTCTGTTCGACAATCGATCTATGTGAGCGCCCCATTGAAGCTTATTATCTAAAGTTATGCCTAAAAATACAGTACTGTCCACAAGATTTAGATCTTCATCTTTTATTTTAATGTTAGGTTTAACTTGTTTAACATTTGGTAATATAAATCTCATACATTTTGTTTTAGTCTCGTTCAGTAATAAATTATTTACATCGAACCAGTTAACAACTTTCGCTATTGCATTGTTCACGTCGTCAAAATTGGTCTGCCGTCGCTTTAATTTAAATAAAAGTGACGTGTCATCCGCAAACAATACAATTTCGTGGTTGTCTCTCACAAGTTGAGGTAGGTCGTTGATGTAAATTAAAAATAAAAATGGTCCAAGTATTGACCCTTGCGGAGCACCCATCTTGATCCCGGAGAACATTTTCCATTTACGTTTACTTTCTGTATTCTGTAAGATAGGTAAGAAGTGAGAAGGGCTAAAGCCATACCCCTGACGCCATAGTGATCTAGTTTCCTGATTAATGTTTCATGGTGTACGCAGTCAAATGCCTTAGACAAATCACAAAAGATGCCTAAAGCATCATGTGAGTCCTCCCAGGCATCGTAGATATGCGATACCAACTCAACACCGGCATCAGTTGTTGATCTTCCCCGCGTAAATCCGAATTGTTTGACATCTAGTAAGTTGTTAAAGTTAAAATGGCTTTGCAGTTGACTGAGAATAAGCTTTTCAAAAATTTTACTAAATGTTGGCAGTACTGATATCGGTCTAAAGTTAGTAGGGTCAGAACTACTACCAGATTTAATTAAAGGTGTTATTTTACTATGTTTCATTAAATCAGGAAACTCACCACAGTCAATACATTCGTTAAATATAAACGCTAGTTCTGGTGCGACAATGTCAATCAACGATGTAACAACGCTAACAGAAATGCCCCAGAGATCCGTAGTTTTTTTGACATTTATCAGTTTGAATGTTTTAATAATATCATTACTGTTTACATATTTAAAATAAAACGGTATTTCACATTTTGGTACATTTTTATTTAGTAATGAATCCGCAATTATTGGAGAAGAGTTTAAGGATCTTGTGGTAGAAACTGGAATGTCTGTAAAAAAGGATTCGAATGCTTTGGCAACATCACCATCTTGTTTAATGATGGTATTACCAATATTTAATTTATACTCCTTAATGTCATGTTTGACTTTTCCAGTCTCATTGTTTATTATTTTCCAAGTGGTTTTAATTTTATTACTACTGCTTCTAATTTTTGAACTAATATAATTAGACTTAGCCGCGCGACATACATTTTTAAAAAATTTTGAGTAATTTTTAACTTTATCTTTAAACTCTTCACTAAAATTATACTGTTTTTCACTGTAAAGCTCATACATTCTTTGTCTGCTTATGTGAATTCCTACTGTTGCCCACTCACAGAATGTAGGACTGTCAGAGACCATGATCGATTTAGGTTTAAATATTGATCTAAATTCTTTGATAAAATTATTAAAAAAAGAATTATATAAATAATTTGGATTATTATTTTGATATGAAAAGGGTGATCTATTTAACAAATTAGATTTAAATTTTTCTAATCGATGCACAGTCACTGGTACAAAAGTTATTTGCCATTTTACATTTTTCTTTATTTGATTTTCTATTTTGATTAACTGACCAAGGTGGTCTGATTTTATGTTACTAATTACATTTTTACTTAGTATATTAACATTTGAATTTGTAAAAATATTGTCTATGCATTTGGCTGAAGTGTCAGTAATTCTAGTTGGCTCCATAAAGAGAGGTTTTAGATTATATGATTTGAATAAACTAGTAATTTTAGTACTTAATGAATAAACTTCTAGAAAATTTATATTGAAGTCTCCGCATGTTATAATATTTTTGTTTGTTTTAGATATTTTGAACAATATTTCATCCATGACCTTTTCAAAAATATCATATGAGGCGGATGGTGGGCTGTACGCACTTATAACAATGAAACGCTCCAACTCTACGCATGCTATTTCAATTTGGCTTTCAACAGACAAATGGACAATGTCCTTACGTTCTTTAAATTGGATTTGTTTATTTAAAATTATTAATGAGCCGCCTCTTATAGCATGCGTTCTACAAAAAGAACTACCAACTTGGTGGTTACTGAAATTGAACATGAGCTCGTAGCTTTTTAGCCAATGTTCTGTAATACAGATGATATCTATATTATCAGAGTTCATGAACAATTCTAATTCTAATAATTTGCAACTCAATCCTTGAATATTTTGATGCACCAAGTTAGTATGCTTTACAGTTTTGTTTATTTGATTTATTTTACAATGTTTATTAAACTTATTTGAATTGATAATGCTAGAGGCTCCCTCTATTGTCTGATCTAGTAATTTAAATGACTTGGAACAAATTCCAATCTCTCTTAACTTAATTAGAGTTATTAATTTTAAAGTTAAGATGTTTTAAAAATTTATCCTGTATGCGCTCCAAACTGTTAATATAGATTTGGTATTGTGGATTCCAGGTACTAGAAGCATATTCTAAGACAGGTCGGACTAAAGAATTAAAAAGTACCATTAAAGTTTTGGCATCACTGAACTCTTTACCTATTCGCAGAATAAAACCTAACAAACGATATGCACGATCTGTAATGCTGTCTATGTGTGTTTTAAATATGAGCTGATTATCCAATAGTACACCCAAATCACGAACCACCGTATTCCTTACAAGTATTACATTATTAATGTGATAGTCAAATGATATAATTGTTTTTTAACGTGAAAAAGTAATACAATTACATTTGGCAGCATTTAATTTTAAAGAATTATCCTTGCAATAATTATTTAATTTGATTAAATCGCTTTGAAGTTCTTTACAATCCTGAAGGGTCTTAATCAGTGACAGAAGATACCTACTATAGACACCTCCCTATCGTTGGAACATACCCCAACGAAAGTTGAGCCTTAGTGGGTGGGTCCAAAAATTTGAGCCCCAAGCTAATTTAGTTCGCGCCTGACAGGCAATGGTGCACTGTCAACGAATTTCAGTCAGATAATTTTATGAAAAAATGCCTTCATGTGCCGTGAATTGGTGCATTAATCGATCCCATGTACATAAAAATAATGCTGGAATCACCTTTTATACGTATGTACATCGCTATTGATGTTATTTCTAATAAAAATGAATTTATTGTAATTTTGTATGAGGACGGTATTATGCCAACCAATCAATTAACTTTTCTACCCACCAATAAAATGGTAGATTTTATGAACATACTCCTAAAACTTTATTTAATTCAATCAGGGAAATGTTTGATCAGCAAGCACAATCTGACTATAATTTACAACAAATGTATTCATTGTGTCACAAGTTACAATGATATATTTAAATCTTTGAAAGAACACCCCGCTGATACCCGACCTCATGTCATGACATACTTTTTATCAAGAGCATTGTTCATGTATTCCTTAAAATAAGATTGCCAAAAATTATTCACTATTGCACTCATCACGGCAAAAATTGAATAACCTAACAATTTTTCGAGGCACATAAAAATAATATACAATTTCGTTACTTTCGGATTTAAATGGGAACAAACATAGGTACTAACACATACACAAACCTATACTATAGCTACTTAGTTCCACAAGCAATATTTATTTTATCAGGTTTTAATGTATGTTTGTGTTTTTTTTAATATACGTATGTTCAATACGCTAAATAACATTAAAAAGTATTGAAATGTTTGAACATGCGGACCCGAAACGTGGACACTAACAGTACGGCTAGTCCACCAGTTTAAAGTCGCCCAGTGAGCTATGGAACAAGCTATGCTCGAAGTTTCTCTGAAGGATAGAATCCGTAACGAGACTCCGACACAGAACGAAAGTTGTCGATATAGCTCAGAAAATTAGCAAGCTGAAATGGCAGTGGGCTGGCCATATATGTTGAAGGACCGATAACGGTTGGGGCAAACGAGTTCTTAAGTGGAGACCACGGATCGGCAAACGCAGTGTAGGACGCCCTCCGGTCAGGTGGAGTGACGATCTGCGAAAGGCTGCTGGTAGAATCTGGATGCGTCGAGTTCAGGACAAGGCGCAATGGCTCTCATTTAGGGAGGCCTATACCTATCCTACAGTGGACTGCTAAAGGCCGATGATGATGAGGATGTAATGTGTGTAAATATAATAATAATTTTATAAAATGTCTGTCTGTTTACTTTGTACATAGTTCTGTAATTAAATGTTTTAAACCTATTTTACCCGATTTGGACTACGTCTAGAAATGATTTACAGTAAAATCTACCAATTAAGTCGTGGAAGGCCAGCCGCGGGACAGCATATTAATTTCATGTATTTTTGTTATATTTTCCTTGAAAACTTTAATAATAGCGAGCCTTTGAATAACTGTTATACCATACAAATATAAATTATCTTAATTACTAAGATAGGTAGGTAGGTACCTAATATTTTTTTTATCATAATTATTTTATCAATTATTTTAATTTGCTTTACACTCACTGCATAAAACATCCCCATAATACCGAGTGACATGACACAGACGTAACATGTCATCTAGACAGAAAATATTATATGCCACGTTCAACGGCAATTCAAACCCAAGTCTCCAAAATATAAGATCGATTTTCAACTGAGTGTAACATTTGTCAATAAATTGACGAAAAGAGTTTCGGTGTTTGAGTTTGTAGTTATTTTGTACCATGTTCAGTGCCTTATGTCTTTGACGTCAGATGTCTATAGGTATTCAGTAGCTGGTCTTAACAATTTTAAATATCTTTTTATCACCCGCATACAGTAAGCAGTTTGAGTAATTGAAACAACGAATGACATCATTAATAAAAATATTAAATAAAAGTGGCCCACGATGAGACACTTGGGGGACTCCTGACGTAACTGGAACAAACGTTGAACAAAAACCCTTAATAGCAACGGCCTGACTACGTTGGCGTAAGTAGGATTCAATCCAGCGGAGCAAGTCACCATGCACACCTATAAGCCCGATAAATTAATTTGTTTGTTGTGGGTAGGAAATCACAAAACACCACAGGCCACTATATGATCGATTATAGTATCAACAACCACAATGAAATATCAGCAAAACCACGAAGAACCGATCACTATTGATTATTATGGTGTGGAAAATGATAATTCCTTAAGACTCAAAATGCTACAAGGATATGCAAAATTCACTTTACTATCGCAATTTTAATAATTTGAGTACCTATGTACTACAAACACAACAGTGTTTACGAGTTGACGTACCGTCGCTGCTGACTATTGTGCAAGTCTATTCATCGCACTCGAGGAACAGGTGATGGGGTAATTTGTATCGATTGTATTTGTCGATGTATGGAAGATTATTTTTACGGGTTTCACAAATGTCTTTAATGTTTGTTTTTACTACGAGGATTACTGTAAATATAGAATTTTTTTGATAATTTATAGATAAATTCGTATATTGTTGAGAATTTAATTTTGAGATTTAATTTGGATAAGTTTGTACGAAAGCGCGTTTGAAACGCATATTTCAGGGCTTTATTTTGAACAACTTGTAATTTTATTATGTTAGTTGCACAGGTACTACTCCATACTGGACAAGCGTATGTGATGCAGGGACGATCTAAAGTTCTGTAGATATTTAATTTGGTACTAAGGCAAGAACTACTGTTCATTATGGGGCTTAGTGCATTTAGTGCTTTAGTGCCTTTGATACGTAATTTGGAAGTGTTTTCACTCCAGTTAAGTTTGGAGTCCAGTACAATACCAAGGTATTTGACCGTGGTGCTCCATGGGATACTATGACCTTCGATTTTGAGGGTACGGGTAGGTAAAGTTCGTTGCCTCGAAAACATAATTGCCTCTGTTTTAGAGGCGTTGATTTTTAGTTTCCATTTACGAAAATAGGAAATGAGTAGGTCAATGGATAGTTGGAGACGATCAATAATTAAGTCAATGTCTGCAGAGGAGGTGAAAGAGGCAGTGTCATCAGCAAAACAGGCTAAGTTAGTGCGTGTCTGAATAGGTATATCGTTTAAGAATAGCAAGAAGAGCTGGGGTCCCAGGATCGACCCTTGAGGCACGCCAGCGGTGACAGATTTATGCTCTGATGAAAGATCTCCTATGAAATGATCGCGGACAGGGCTTCAAAATAAAGCAAGAGTCACCTACCACATCGGTACCATTAGATTTTTATGACGATTTTAGTTTGCGGTTCGCGCATGCCGCAAAATGGCCGCGACATTTGTCATGCTGTCGAAATCACGTTACTTTTAGATGGATAAGAACTATAAATAAATATAGGTAATTTTTGTAGGGTTTTTTGCTTTAATGTAAAGCTAATAAATATTAAAATAAAAATGTATATTAGAATATTAAAATAAAAATGTTAGTTTTCTCAAAAGTGGTTTCATTTTTTAATTATTATCGTGTTTTTGCAAAAAAAACGGGATTTTTATTCGTTTTCAAAGATTAAACTGACTTCGCTACCATTTTTCTGTAAAATATAAATAGATATACTTCTTAATCATATTATTATAAAAAAATCAGGTTTCTCACTTTGCAAACATCGAAGAAAAGGGGGTCATTTTTAATGACCCCCTTTTCTAAATAAATAAATAAAAAACTGTTTCGAGCAGTACAAAATAGGCCCTTTGATATGATACCCCACTCGACCTTTTGGCCTCTGTTTGAAATTTCGACATTTTTAATTTTGGACCCCTTGGGGAAGAAAACAAAAATATTTTTTTATTTTTTTACTGGCAATCTTATTAAGTTAGTGCATTATAAATCTATACCAAAGCTCATATCACTATAAATCTATACCACAGTTATAAAGCTCATGTAGTTCCTGAAATAATCAGGTGTGACAGACGGACGTACGGACGGGCAAAGCGGCACCATTATGGGTTCGTTTGACCGGCTCGGTAAAGTCACCCTGAAATGAGGGTTGGTGCCATACCACAGAATACAGAGAGGATAGTATAGTACCATAGTAACAGTATTGGCCATACTAACAATACTGTTACAATGGCAACAACCTTAGTTGCCACCGTAACAATGGTTGTTGCAGTCTAATTAATGGTGGCGTGCGGTGAAAACCAAAACAACAAAATATTTTTTTACATTAATCCCGTCGGTGAAAACTTATAAAAATGTTAATGTCATTTATAAAATATAATAAAAATTATGGTATACGTTTGGTTTTGACGCAATTGGTACGGGTTCTCGGCATTCTCCTCCAAGTTTATTAAATTACTTACCAGTTAATACACTAGTATACACCTTATTATTGCTGACGACTGTACCGACCCGCTTGCCAACTTATTTTTTTTCACCTTTTGTTTAAAGACGTTTTAAATGTGACCTGAATTTTGCCAAGGTTTAAATGTAAGATTTATTTTATTCAAAAGAGTCATGAATGACCAGACTACATGTTTTAAATGTTAAAATAATTAGGTAGCTGCATTAAATTAATGCAAAACGAAATTGGCTGTGTAACATTTTATCTTGACATTATTTTAAATTGACAAATTCAAATAGTTCAATCTGCATTTAATAACATAAGTAAACTGACATTATTATTTTATTTTTATTTGTTTGACATTATTTAATTTGACTTTTTCAAATACGTTCTATTGATTAGAGTACATAGGTACTTAATTAATTTTTGTGTAAATAATTTTGTTCTAAAATGGATAATTTTATTAGTTTTTATTAATATTGTATGTAACAGAAGGCAAACTCGAACCAATTTGCTGCGCCCTGACAGGGTATATGTACAGACTAATTAAAGCTACTTAGAACTAAGCAACCAAACTATGTACTTGTATGCAATAAATAAATATTAAATATGAAAAAAATATATATGAAACATCTATTTTATTGCACTTGATAAAATTGTACAAAATTGGTGGACTTAATACTAAACCACCTGTTTCTGCCAGTTAACCATGGACAGGTACTAAGTGAAGTGGTTGGTGTACTAACTTATAAATAGCCAAAACAAAAAAAGAAACAGACAAGTAGATCAAATTAAAGCAAAAATTAAAAAAATATATAAAATAAATATTAGTTAATTCAGATGTCAAGGATCCATTTTACAAAATTATATTAAACTAAGTAGGTATGTATGTACATAGGTACCCTAATAAAATATCATCATACTAATAAAAATACCTAGCCTACGTTAATATTGGCATTTCTTTATTGTTTAAAGTTTCTTTATATAATTTAAATTTTCCTACATATTTTTTTACTTGATCCTTAGGATAGGGTTTTAAAGCTAAGCAAGTTGGGATATTCTCCGGCTGTTCAATCCACATCTTGTGAGCAATTGAGTTTTCTTTTAGTTTTTCAGCAACTTTCTTTAAAGATTCTTCATTGGGAACCTGTCAAAAATACAATGTTTTTGTTAGCTTTGTGTATGGGGAAATCTAAATACAAAAAAGTATAATTATCAGTGAGTAAGTAGGTAGGTTATAGCAGTCCACTGCTGAACATAGGCCTTCCTTAGTGAGCGCCATTGCGCCCAGTCTTGAGCTCGACGCATCCAGCTTCTACCAGCAGCCTTTCACAAATCATCATCCCTGCTAGACTTACTTTAGTTTGAACCCCACATCAGCCTACATCAGTCTATAGCTGGACGAAGACCTCTCCTAACAAAGGGGGACATGCCCATAATCCCCACACTTATATAAACAACAAAATAAAATTCAATGAATGAACCTTTAAAGGTTAGTTGCCTAATTATTACTACTTAGAAAAATGAAAAAAAAAACATAGCCTTACTTCCAAAATTACTTTATGCATGTTATCCAAGTCGGCCAAATATTGTATTGTTACTTCATCATTTTTATTTAAATGCAGAACAGCAGTGGAAGCGTGACATGCCTGTGCTACTAGAGCACCGATGGACCAACCCAAGTCCTTTAGAAGATCACTTCTTAGCAAGATATATTGCACTGTATTAGACATTTTCTCTTGGATCTTGGATTTGTTGTATTCTCTCACTTATGCTGGCAAAACCGGTATCTATGAAAAAATTGCAACCAAAAATTACTATCATAAAAATGATAGATTAAAAGGTTATGAATGTAGGCGTAGGAACGATAAGCTACTCACGTTTAATGACAATATAGGTCCTGCCTGATAAATTAATATGCTCAGCTGATTAGCTGAGCAAGAAATTGAGCTGAAAAGACGCTATTTCTATGGCATCATCTGCTGTCATCTAAAGAATACAGTGTAAATTTCTTTACTTATTTTCGCAGCAACGCGTGCAATCAAAATTCAGTTCAAAGCACAAATGTTTGGCTCAATGGTTTTGATTTTGCTAAACAAAAACTTGGTCCTTCGATCCTTCCCAAAGATAATGGGGTCCTTCCTTCCCAGATGTTCCCAAATTCATAGAGAAATTAATACTACGTATACCGTAAAGCGTAAACTATACCACCCATCATTATATACAGTTCCAGTTTTAGTTCATATAAACACAAACATAGGTTTTTTTTATTTGTGGTCAGGGCCACAGACTACTAGGAGCCAGGGCTGCCAGATGAAAAAAAGGTGTGATCGTACACCAACAACAAAAAAATCGTATTCCAAGGAAATTTTGAAATGAAATGATCGTACAACCTAGTAGTAGAGAGTCTATAAAAAATAACTAAAATTCGTTTAGTTTATTTAATTATTTATTAGATTTATACAAATTTTCTGCATTCATATTATATAACATTTCTTTTGTTGGCTTAAACTTCTTACAATTTCCTATTCGTCGTATTAATTGCTTGGCTAATAATGTTCCATTCAGTGTTTCATTGGATAGACTGTTTCTAAGTTTTGTTTTGATTAAATTAACTTCACTGAATGCTCGTTCACAATCTGCACTAGAATGAGGTAAACATAACAAATTTAAAGCAAATTGAGTCAGTGTTGTATGATTTTCAAATTGTTTTTGATGAGAGCCCAAAATTCGTTGGTATTCATAGTTACATCAATTTTATGTAAAAATGGCAAAAATCAACAATTCAACGAGGCTAACGAGCACTTAGAATAGACGGTTGAAATAAGCGCACAAGTCTTTATACCATGACGTCATCAGCCCAACCATTTGACTATTAAAAAGTGTCGTTACAACTTTTGGTCTTAATTTTTTCCGTCTAGACTCCTTGCGCAACGCGCGTTAATTAACTTCGTTTCAAAAGGAAACAGCCTCGTTCGATAAATTAACACGTTCGCGCGAGCAAGCCGTTTTTTCGGACTGCTTATATTGACACACAATTAGCCCATACAATTGAATACAGCGTGTATGTACGTTCTGCCGTGTTACATCGGTAGTAAACTTACTTACATGACACAACGTTTGGTAACGTCCTGTTCTCTGACTACATTAAACGTCGTGTCGTATATAACCTTTTCTATAAAATGACACATACAACGAAGACGAAACAAAAATTTGCCCATGAAAGAAATAAAACACATTTTACTAATCATTGTTTTTAATGCATGTAACTTTAATCAGTCTGACAGGAAGTCTTTGTAACTTTTTTTTTATTTAGAGATCCCAATGAAAAACAATCATTTTTATATTCAAAACATATCAAATGACGTTAACTCATCAAATTTTATTCCATAACGGGTTTTTTTCCCAAAATTTCTCAAAAAACACGTGTTTGCGCGCAAAATACACGTGAGTCCTTCTCCTGTGACACAGCTAAACTGAAGTCTATGGCAATGTGCGGGGGGATACGACGTCTAATGACGTTGTGTCGCGGGAGCAGCACATAGCCAAGCTATATTCAGCTCTATGCTTAGGCTATTATTTGAACTGTCGCAAGTGACAGTAGCCGCTTGATATTTTTATATGATGTGACACAGAGTACGTAAATTCAAAAATTTGTATTGAAATCCGACGTGGCTTCACGTTCTAGCCGCAAAACAAAAAAGGCGTGATTTCACGTTGTGTCATATCGCATATTCATTGAAAGGACTTGAAACGACGTTCTGTCCACGAACGTGTTAAGAAATGTTGCCAGGTATATAAAAATCGTACATTTTCCGTACGATCGTGTTCTGGCGATCGTACATGAGTAGAAATGCCAATGAATCTTGAGTACGATTTAAATCTTACATCTGGCAGCCCTGTTTGTGGCACTGGGATGGGAAGGCGGTCATCTTGCAGTCACGCTGTCACGTACAGCAGTCCTAAGTTTTTTGACATTGACGGACATTGACGCCACAAAAGTCAACAATTGTCAAAATCATCTCACATCCGCCACATTTAGTAAAGTGTCGCCAGCTAAGCTTATTATATGCTAGATTTGGCATATTTTTATTGGATAGCATTAGACATTAATTAATGATTAGCATTAATGCATAATATTGTTTTGCCTAAAAACAATTCATAAATATATTTAACCATCAAACAAATTTTCTGTTGTTTTGTTACCGATAAGCAAACGTTATTCATTTGAATTACAGAAAATTCCACAAATGAATACTTTCAAGCATTCAACTCAACTCTTCTCTTTTGTCAATAATGACAAGAGATAAAAGACAAGTCTATTAGCAGACTTATCTCTTCAAATGGCCTGGAAGATCTCAGTTCCAAAGTATACTTTAAAAATATGTAGCCCGGTCAAGTTAGCTTCATTATTAGGGAAGGTTACAACAATTCGCATTAGGCTAAAAATTGGTACAAATGTTAAATGTTTTATATGAAATGTCAAAAGTCCCCACCGATTCCACATCGTAAAAAATATATATATTCAAGATTCTATCATAGATAGATAACTCTTGATTGTACTCACACCAACTTAAATATAAAATACAAAACAAACAATAACTTATACTGAAAGTGCAATGGGCGGTCTTATCGCTTAGAGTGATCTCTTCCAGACAACCTTTGGTGAAAATATCAATAAACACAAATTTATCCCTTGAGGACTAGGATTATTGAATACTATAATTATAATATACATAAACATAAATAACTTCATGTACTTACACTACATACTAATGAAATAATACATACTAATATTTACTATAAATTACTAGCGAACTAAATTATAATAAACTAATAAATATAATAAAATAGATAGATAGCTACTATAAAACAATGACGAAAATTTCATTTCAAGCGTCATGTGAAACAGATGAATAAAAGTTAAACAAAAGCTTTTTGAAGATGAGATTGAGCAGTTCTGATGTTGACAGGGAGAGAATTCCAAAGACGAACAGCTTGAACAGTAAAAGAGTGAGAATAGAAAGTGGAAGTGTGCACAGGTGTTTGAAGCTGTAAAGTCTCAGAGGAGCGTAATGTGCGAGAATTTGATTGGCAAAGATATACAAAGCGCTCCTTGAGATAAGAAGGAGAGGAAGGGTTGAAGAGGATACTGTACAAAAGAGAGAGAATGTGAGTATTTCTGCGCTCACGAATGGGTAACCACTTTAGGTTCTTTCGAGACTCAGAGACATGATCATACTTGCGCAGACCTTGCTTTTCAATAAGATTAGGATAGCAAGCGTCGGCATAGACAAGAATAGGGAGTAATAAGGACTGTGCTAACATAATGCAGGCAGTAGGTGACAAGAGGGCGCCACCGTGCGTTAGCTAACATTACAGCGTTTATCATTTTACATTTTTAAATAGTTTTTCGGCTCAAATTACCACAAAAAGTTAATAAAACTTTAAAATATATAACAAAACAGTAATTTGAATATAAAACACGTGCCAAAGTTTATGAAACAAAGCAAGATCAGCTGATAATGTTATGACGACGCCGAAACGGTTATTGACCTTCAACTATGTTTGAACTTTCGTGAATACGATGTGACATAATCAAACTAATTCTACACTTGTGATGAAATAAGCCCATAACAAGGAGTTTCAATAAATTGAAGCCGCAACATAGAACAACAACAAGTTTATAACCTTAAAAACTGCGGATTTAGTTGGTGCGCAATATAGCTAAAGTGAACAATAGTGATGGCTTTATGTGCGGGATGCCTTGAAGAACTTCCGAATCGCCAATTTTTGACCTGTTCCAAATGTGGAAATAGCTACAACCTCAGTTGTGCCAATAATTCAACTACGCGTTTCTATAATACAATGACACTGGAACACAAGCCAGTATGGAAATGTCAGGCTTGCTATTGTAAACAGCCAAAGACAGGTAACACAGATAGTCCTATACGCCAAAATGAATGCTGTCTGAAACAGCAGCAAACCTTGCCACAAGTAGATAATGTCACACTCAGAAGAAAAGTGTCACAAAAAAGCAGCTCTTTGAGCTCTGATGACAATAGTGTTGTAGGTGATACAATCTGCATAGCTAATAGTAATACTTCTGTAAGTACAAGCATGGAAACAGAATTGACACTACAAAATCTTAACAACCTAATAGTTCTTAGACTAAAAGAAAATAATTCATCAATAGTGACTGAATTGAAAGACACAGTTAAAACAGAGATAAATAAAGCTATTACTAAATTAAGAGATGACATCACACAAGAAACCAATGTATTACATAATGAAAATGAAAATATTCAACGGAAAACAGACATTGAACGACTTTATGTTGAGATAAAAAAATTAAACAATGAAAATGAGAAAATAAAGAGAGAAATCGAAGAAATAAAGTCACACCGAACAACTTCTTTGACAAACTATGAGCCAGAAAGTAACAACAAAAAAATTGTGCTTTACGGCTTAACTGAGTACCACGATGAACCTGAATGCGACCTTCATGAAAGAATTATAAATATATTCCGTGACATCTTACATGTTGACCTACTAGGCTATATTGAAGACACATATAGAATGGGTAGATATAATAACACGAACCGCCCACTAGTGATAGAACTCATCAGTAAAAGAATGGTCAGATATATAATAGAAAAAGTACAATTTTTCCAAGGGACGAGAATATCTATTTCAGAATTTTTAGACGAAAATGCAAGGAAAAAAAGAAGAAATATGAGAGAAGAAATGTTTGCAGCAAGGAAAAAAGGGCAATATGCAATAATACGTAACAACCAACTGTTTATAAATGGAAAACAAATCAACCTCAAACTAAGACAAAGTTCACAAACGCAGACCAACAAGCAAGTACATGAAAAAAACCAGGAAAGCAACCACTGCCATGTATCACAGGAAAGTGAACCCACAAGTAAGGGGTCTGGTAACTATTCCTTTCGAAACTAAAGACATGCAATTTAAAATACTATTTCAATACCTTCAAAGCTTTAATAATAAGCAACATTTATTAGAAGCGTTTCTTGACCAAAATCCAGCCTATCAAGTCCTTTGTGCCTCAGAAACCTGGCTATCGCAGGAAAAACTGGATATAATACAACTCGAAGGATTTAAAATTGCAGCATCATTCTGCCGAAAAAATCGCGGAGGCGGCGGCGTCTGTATTTTTGTACGAGAACATCTAAAATCTATAAACAGAATTGATATCACCAAATTCTCAATTGAATATGTGTTAGAAATATGCGCAACAGAACTACCAGAACAGAATATTCTTCTTATTTCTTTGTATTGGAATAAAAGAGAGGAAGACGTATTTTATAACCAGCTCACTAAAGTTTTAAATTATATTAATACAAAATATTTTAAATACTATATCATTTTGGGAGGTGATTTCAATATAAATATTTTGCAAAACAAAGTAAAAACTAACAACTTACTTGACCTTATGTCAGAATATAAATTCACCCAACATATAAAAAAATCCAACACGTACGACACAGACTTCATCTACATGTTTAGATTTAATTTTCACAAATTTTATTGATAGACAGCTCATTACTACTGTAGAAGAACTCGGTTTTCTGATCATAATGCAACAGTTGTACATTTACTATTACCAAAACAACAACAAAAAAGACTAATTTGGCACACCGAGAAAATAATTTTTAATAAAACAAACATAGAAAGTTTTCGATCAAACCTCAAAAAAATTGAATGGCAAAACATACTTTTAACAAATAACAACATTAACGAAAATTACAAATTACTACAAATCGCACTTACAATCATATTAAACCAAAGCATACCAAAACAAAAAATTAAATTAAAAGCAAACTTCAAAAAATATTGGTTAACAAAAGGTATCAAAATATCTTGTAGAAATAAAAGATTATTGAAAGTATTTACGCAAAAATGGAATAATGGACTTCTAAATAGGCATTATAAAAAATATGAAAAAGTATTAAAAAGAACTATAAACATGGCAAAAAAACTACATTATATTAATAGACTAAAAAAATCATCAAATAAATGTAAAACAATGTGGAACATAATTAACGAACGAACCAATAAAACAAAAATAAAGGAAAAAAATATATTAAACTTCAATTAAATAGCAATCTAATAATCGAACCTAAAATGATAACAAATATCTTTAATAACTTTTTTGCATCCATGGGCGAGACGGGTAACAGTCAGTTAGTTGCTAGCGAGCTATGTGGTCGCCCCGTTATCAATCCAACCGAAAATACAATGTATCTTAGCCCAGTTACTTACTGTGAAGTGTACAAAATTATAAGAAACCTTAAAAATAAAAAAAGCTTCGGCATAGACGAACTCCCCCCCAACTTAATTAGAGAATGTGCTGATGAATTAACGCTACCTTTCTATTTAATAATCAATCAATCTTTTAAAGAAGGTGTTTTCCCAACCCTATTAAAAAAAACCCTTGTCAAACCTATGTATAAGAAAAACTCAAAAACTGACCCTAGTAACTACCGGCCTATTGCACTTCTACCTACAGCATCAAAAATCTTAGAAAAAGCCATGTGCGAACGTGTTTATAAATTTTGCGAAAAATATAAAGTTTTTGATGACAGCCAGAACGGATTCCGTAAAAACCGATCAACAACCTTAGCATCATATAACTACATACAGGAAGCTTATAACATCATTAATAACAAAAAATATGCGGTAGGCATACTACTTGACATGAGCAAAGCGTATGATAAAATACAATATAAAATACTTCTTTGTTGTTGTTACTTGTTTGTTAAACTTTACGGGATAGGAATTCGCGGAATCGCTCACAAGTGGTTCGAATCTTACCTGCGAGACAGAGAACAATGCGTCGAGATTGAACACTACAACTATAACAACTGTGAGATAACAAATGTGCGCTCAGATATGAAAATAATAAATGCATCAATTCCACAAGGAAGTGTTATTGGATGTCTTCTATTTTTGATATACATTAATGACCTTCCCAAAATAATGGACGAGCCGTGTGTTCTTTTCGCCGACGATGTATCACTACTTACCTCGTGCTATAACAATGAAAATATAACCGAGAAACTAGATTATATTTTAGAAAAAACTACTAAATGGATGGACGAACACAACCTTGAAATAAATTTCTTAAAAACAAAGATAATAACATTCCACCCTTACCAAAAATCTTCATTAAAAATTAATTACACCTTCAGAGATACACCATTAGAAACCGTAAATGAATTCACTTTGTTAGGCTTAACAATAGACACACACTTGAACTGGGAACCACACACTCAAAAAATAAAATCAAAATCCAGCTTGACATACGCACTCCGTGAGATTAAGAAAACTACTGATCTAAAAAGTTCCCTCGCTATTTATTACGCCTTTGCCCATAGTTACTTATCGTATTCTGTTATCTTATGGGGTAACAGTACAGAGGCATCAACAATTTTCACACTACAAAAAAAACTTATACGTATAATTGCCAACATAGAACAAACTGAGAGTTGTAAACCCCATTTCCAAAAATATAAGATACTTACCCTGCCTAGCATCTATATTCTGGAGATTTGTAAATTTGTTAAAAAATACAAACATTTCTATATGACACGGGAAGAAACCTACAGTACTCGTTCTCTTCGTTATAAAACCAAACTTATGTTACCTTCATCTAGACTCAAGCTCCATTCATCTAGCCCTTACGTAATGTCTATCAAATTATATAATAAACTACCCGACGTGTTAAAACGTGAGAGTAATGAGAAAATATTTGTAAAAAACTTGAAACATTTACTTATTACTAAAAGCTATTACACAGTTAAGGAATATTTTAATGACAAGTTCTAAGTAACAAAAATTACTAATGATAAGCATCTACTTATAAAATAACATTATTAATAATATGACCAAAGTAATCTGCCGACAATACCTACCTATTTGACTAACGAATTGTATTATACCTACCTAAATATTGACTAAGTAAAAATTTACTTTAATTTATCTATTTAAATGTAATACTATCATGTGACTATAACTATGGCGTCCTCCTCTCTCCTATTTACTATTGTTGTGCCCAACGGGGTCTGTAATGATCGCAATGAAAATTTGTTAACACCTGTATTTTTACATTATGGAACGCAATAAATGATTGAGTATTGAGTATTGAGTATAACTTAATCGTAACTTAACCCAAGCCAACCCCACCTGCATATGGTGTACCCTGCTAAACAACGAACGGGGCTCTGGCGGCCGGCTGATTGCGGCATAGCACAGCCTACATCGGCACAGCTAAATCCCCTGGCCACCGACGGGCAGCAACGTCGGTGGTGCGAGAAGCTGTGCTCTGCGATCCCCAACCCGCATGCCTATTATGGGCTGGGGGGATTATGGGCATATCCCCCTTTATTAGGGGAGGCCTATGTCCAGCAGTGGACTGATATAGGCTGGTGTGGTGTGGTGTGGTGTGGTGTGGTAACGTAACTTTGGTAGATGTAGGAAGAAAATTCCTCAGTCTTCTTAAGGATGCAGCAGAGGCAAACATCTTTCAGCTTAATTCAGCTACATGAGGTTCCCATGAAAGATCTCTGTCTAGCCACACACCTAGATTTCATACTGTTCTATGATCTAGGACTGTAGCCACAGTCCTAACATTCGTACCAATTTTCAGCCTAATGCGAATTATTGTAACCATAAATGTCTATTTTAACCGGGGTACTGTACCGAGTTACCAATCACTTATTAATAAATCGATATTTTTAAATGCCCGGTTGAGTTTGCTTTTCATTTCCATCCACTTATTGTTTACATTACGCCACGTAGTTTAAAAATTCAGTGGCTCAAATTATTTCCATCAATATCATCATCATCATCAGCCTATAGCAGTCCACTGCTGGACATAGGCCTCTCCTAATGAGCACCATTGCGCCCTGTCCTGAGCTCGACGCATCCAGCTTCTACCAGCAGCCTTTCGCAGATTGTCACCCCACCTGGCTGGAGGGCGTCCTACACTATGTTTGCCGAGCCACAGTCTCCACTCAAGAACTCGTTTACCCCAACGGTTATCGATCTTCGGCAGATATGACCAGCCAACTGCCACTTCAACTTGCTAATTCTCTGAGCTATGTCAACAACTTTAGTTCTATGTCGGATAAACTCGTTACGGATTTGATCCTTCAGAGAAACTCCGAGCATGGCTCGTTCCATAGCTCGCTAAATTGCTACTTATTGTTTCGTGTAGGTACTTAGTGTAACAGTGTACCTATGAATTCTTTTATTTTAAACCTGCTGTATTAATAAAAGTATACCGACATACGTACTTACTTATTATGAGTTTCGTGGATAAATAAATCTACTTTCCTATTCACGCATTCCTATTTCTATGTATACAACCATTTTCTTCTTTATTAGTATGTACATACTCATATTAAGTAAGTTTTATACTTACGGCATGATTACATTACATTACATGACGGCCTCTGTGGCGCAGTGGACGAAGGTCCGCCTGGGACGCAGAAGGTTGCGGGTTCGATTCCCGCTGCGGGACAAAGGTTTGCATGGTCTGTAGATATTTGTCTCGGGTCTGGGTGTTTTCTATGTATGATATGTATGTATTTACAAAAAAAAAATTATATGTGTAGTTTATCAATCATGTGGTTCCCATAATACAAGCTCTGCTTAGTTTGGGGCTACATGATGCTGTGTGAATACGTCCCGCATTATTTATTTATTTATTTATACTTAAGGCTATACAGGTCAAACCTCCCTCTCGCTCGCACTATTCAACACATTTACCTACCAAAAAATTTGCACCAAAATTGACCACATTGGTGCAAGTCTTTTGGTAAGAAAACGTGATAGAATCAAAATGATATTATTGCTGAACCTTTGTATTGTTATTTTCTACGCCGTGAAGCTTTGCCATTTTGCGTAAATACAATCAGTGATTTTATATCTCCAAAAATCTTGAATAGTGCGAGCGAGAGGGAGGTTTGACATGTATCGTCGCCTTAAACTAGCTGACCCGTAACTTCGTTTGCGTGAATACTTGTGCTTTCACAATCACATGAAAGATGTCTCGAAAAAGCCTTAACAACTTAACCATGTCCGGTTCCCCTTCCCACTCCTACTTTTCTCACACTACCTACCCATTCACTCCCACAACCACCACACTTTCACTCGTACTCCCAAAGACACCCCACTCCCACTTCCAAAACCGACTTCCAATCCTCGCTTCCGTCAAAAACGCAGAAACATTCTTGTTTATGTTTGGGCAGGATTGGATTCCAGTATGGTTTGGTTTATATGTTTTGTCAATATATTAAAGATCTACCTATCACAGTCTTCTGTCTCATTCACTTTTCATGTTTATAAGTTTAAAAATAATAGGTTCGTTTTTAAAAAAAAAAATTTAAACGAACCTTTTCCTGACATTAACGAACACATAAGAGAATTATTCAATTTGTTGCAATCGTTTGGAAGTTATGCGCGTACATACATGCTATATATAAAAATGAAATTTTTTGTGATATATATTTATATAAAATTAAAATTATTTATATTGATAGCACAAAATTACACTCTAACAACACATTTATTAGTAAATAATTGCCAAATATAGTGAACAACCACGTCGCTTCAAACCGGAAGGCCAGCTGCGCTCGAACCGTCCCTGTGACGTCACACACACCAGCGTACATTGATTTTACCGGCATGAACGGCATAATGTTTATTATTTAATAACTTCGTAAGTAATGGCCCGATTTGGATAATTCAAAAAGATATATCATTGTTATGTCATAAAAAATAACGTAGATACTAGTTCTATTGAATTTGCTATAACAGTACTGATCCTCATTAATTAATCCGTACGTAATCATTGTTCTATCTACAATATTATGTATGTATTCACAAAAAAATGTTTATGTTTATCAATCATGTGGTACCCATAATACAAGCTCTGCTTAGTTTGGAGCTACATGATGCTGAGTGATAATGTCCAGCATTATTTTATTTATTATTTATATATTTCTGACATTTTATTTATCATAAAAAAAATTAAGCTTTTTTTTTTTAAAATTTAATTTTTAGCATTTTAATAATAGTATAAAATTGGCAAAAATTTAACAGCAGTTAAGCAAATTTCGTCCTAATCTTGTTGGCAGCACTGATTTTGTTTTTGTACGTCGATTGACAAGCAAGAGGTTATGAGGTTAAGTAAGGTTAACAGTTAAATTTTGTTTGTTTGGGCTTGACGAAGTTGATGGGATTCAGATTTTGGCTTCTTACAAAATAGTAAATAAATAATCACTTGACTGTTATCTTCATTGCAATGGCTTCGGGTCTTGAAAATTACGTGAACCAGACTGTGTCAGTGATAACTTCCGATGGCAGGAACTTCATCGGAACATTGAAGGGATTTGATCAGACTATAAACATTATTTTGGACGAATCCCACGAAAGAGTGTTCTCGTCGTCAACCGGAGTAGCGCAAGTAGTACTCGGACTTCACATCATCAGGGGAGATAACGTCGCCATCGTCGGCCAAATAGATGAATCTATTGATAGTAGATTAGACCTTGGAAACATAAAGGCTGAACCTTTAGGAGCAATAGCTCATTAGAACTAGGTAATAAATGTATTTTTAAGTATCTTTTTGTCTTATTCACTGGCTTAATATATATGACTTAAGACTATGCACTGACTGCATACTCAATGCTTAGAGCCATAACTGGTTACTTTTTATAGTAGGGTGGCTACATGGGGAGATGGTGTGTTTGTTGGAGCCTATGTTTATTTACTTATATAGGTACTCTACTACTCGCCAACTGGCTCACTATTATAGAAACAGAATGTTTATTTACTACATAAGAACTCACATACATCACATTTAATTGTTTAATACTTAAGTACACTACTACTCTAAGTTACCAGTGAATTATGTAAGTACCAAATGTAAAAAACTACAGCAGTAGTGTTGATTGGTGTGTCAAAAAGGACCGCACACAGCATTATGCATTATGCATCGCTATCTAAAGACAGGTCAGGGCTGATTGATTTGCCCTAAGAACTACTTTGATTTAGGCTGTGTAGCCTCTATCAGTGTGTACATACATGGTTCATACTTAGGGTATGTTGCAGTTTACCCTGTCAGTATGATCCTATGGAGTATGATATGATGAAAAAACCCATTTTCGTCTCATTCTCTTCAAAATAATTTTAACATTTAGGTTTTAAAAAACAGCCATCAGTCTTGTGATCATGTTGGATACCTGTATCTATTTTACAATATCCAACGAAACAATCAATTACAATACAAGAATAATAAAAGAAGAATAAACATCAATATTTTATTCACTATTTACAAATAACTGTATAATTATTATTTACAATATTAATTGCTAAATTATTTACAGAAATTAATATGAAGAACATACCTACATAATGTATGTAAATAGTTGTCAGTATCTTTACCGCTAGGATATGCGGTCTACCAGCCGGTTTGGCTGGTAGAAAATGCTTGTAGCATTAAGCCCACCTTTCTGTTATATTTATTGTGCAATAAAGTATAAATAATAATAATATGCAACATTTGCTTGCACACCGAATTACATGCATACATGCTACCAAATTACTTTTAAGCCTCCTTGGAACAGTTTTACAGGTTGCATCATGTAAAAATAACGCTGGCAGTAAGCTTATTAGGAGTTTTATTATCAGTATTTGCTTGAGCGGAAACACACCCCTCCATTTCTTCCAGCGTTCTTTTATAATGACACATACTTCATTTTGATCCGCCCATGCATTCACAATTTTAAAATAATTTATTCTGACAGGTGCAGTCAGAGTGCCTAATTTGGAAATATTCAACATCAAGGACACTATACAAAACTCATAAGCCTTATATTTCACCGGGACACCATGGCGGCGCAAGCAGTCATCGGCTACCAACAAAATGTATGGCGGTGTCAGTTTGTTGACGCAACCAAACTGACACCAGCGGGGTGATCGGCTAACTCTGTTGCAAACAGAAATGATTGATATCGATCCTGTTTTAACAAACTGAGACAGTTTGTCAATTGACGTTCATTGAATTTCGACGGATGAAGTGTCAATGTTTGTAAAAACAGGATCGGTATCAATCATTTCTGTTAGCAACAGAGTTAGCCGATCACCCCCCAGAGGTGATCGGCTTACTCTGTTGCAAACAGAAATGATTGACATCAATCCTTCACTTCACTTCTTTATTAAATGGCTTCTGGGATAGTTTCCACAATTTCGCCAGTATCAAGTATAATTGTTCATAATAATAAGAGGCAACATATTAAGGTTTAAAAGTCCAGCCATCCAGTCTTTAGTCAGGTCCTGTTTTCTTCTATAGCAATGGCGACTATAACAAAAAACGATCGGCGCACAATTTTCTTCAGAGTTTCCGTCAAAATCTTCTTTATTCCATTTCACCAATACTTGTGTCTTATAACTAACGTATAACGCTTAAAATACCATTAATAAAAATCGATACACATTAGAAAAACACTAGAAAATAAAATTTAATAAAAATGTTCGACATGAAAAAAATGGTGTTCCGACATCGATCCTGTTTTAACAAACTGTAACAGTTTGTCAATTGATGTTCATTGAATTTCGACGGATGAAATGTCAAAGTTTGTAAAGACAGGATCATTTCTGTTTGCAACAGAGTTAGCCGATCACCCTGCTGGTGAGTAACGCTCTATAGAGCTGTATACATTTTGTTGGTAGCTGGCGACTGATTGCGCCGCCATGGTGTCCCGATGAAATATAGGGTTTAATCTAAAACTGGCTGGATCACGTGAGCAGGGGGGAAATGCACAATACCTCAATGTGGGGTGTCAGTGCAGAACCTTTTCCCCTATCAAATTAGAACATCTTTAGAAGAAAACATGGAGTTTTTAGGATCTGTGTCTCTAAATCCTTTCATAAGAAAAGCCCATTATCATCATCAATGTGTTCCTTTTAATTATAACAGAAATTCTAATATTTCTCATTTAAATAAGCATCACTGCTGTCAGTTATATCAAAGACTTCTATAATTTTTTTTGACTACACTTAGTAGTCAGCAAATACAATAAGGCCAGCGAAAACCCTTGTTTGCATGCTTCTCAATTCAATTTCGCGGATTTTAAATTCACACCAACGTAATTTTTTTTTTCCCTATGTATCTGGTAGTATAATGGTAATAAGAAATACATCAAAGCTCACAGTTCGAGAACTTAACGTCAAGGGGCATTTTCTTTTATGCCTAGTTGTCAGATTTTAGGTTTGTAAATTTAAAATATTTCATTTACCTTGCTTGTTTTATATAACTGTTTGTTAACTGCATCAGCTAACTTGTTTATGAAAGTTTCAAATAGATAGTTTCAATAAGATATTAAACAAATACATATTTACAGATTTTAATATATTATAGGAAGCGGCCTTAAACAACCTCATTTGCTGGTGTAGCAAGCTCTATCATGAAGATGCAATATTATCCTACCTACATAAAATATCTAATACTATCACATTTGATTCAACTTGCATCATAGTTGTACTTCCTTTGGTATGTAGAACATTCAAGAGTAACCATTGTTGTTCTGAGGCTGAATTATAACAATGTCTTGATGTCTGGAAAAATACAAACAAAAAGGTAAGTAAGGTTAACACTTTTACTGCCACATAATATGTTATGTTGCTGATGAGTATGCTCATCAGCTCCATCTTCTACTACATGGCGTCTAGGCCATGTACAAGGACTCCCGGCCATGTATAGTCTGCATCTGGACCATACAAAGGACGTCTGGGCCATGTACAAGGAGTCTGGAGCATGTACAAGGCGTCTGAGCAATGTAAAAGGACATCTGGGACGATTACAAGGCGCTGCGCCGAGCCATGGTGGCTATCCGCACCATGCATGAGGCCCGCAGTATAGATGGGCAAGTTTTAAATACCTATATCAGAAAACGTAAGGCCTATTGGATATAATATAAAACAAGAATTTCTTCTACTTAACTACTGCTATACCTTTGGGTTGAATTCTTTCCAGTTAAAAAACTAACCAAGATATTACTGAAGAAAATACTTTAAACCTGGAATAATATAAACCAAAGTGTCTAACCACTAACCACATAATGAGGATCTTTTACCTTAAAACCATGCAAACTATTCAGGCTTAATTATTTCAATTTCTTTGCCTTCACTGGAAGATAAGAAAATTATTTATTATATTAAGAACTACTGGAACTACCTAGGGTTAGTTAGAGTGGTACATCTTGATAGCTAGTCAGCATCTAGTTTCAAAATGGACTCTGATGCCTTGGTGACTACAGCCTCAATAGAAACAATTCTCTTAATTGCTCTCTGCTAGTGCCAAGGAAAGGTATATATAATAAAAAGAAAATAAATAAATAATGCTGGACATCATCTAGCCCAAAACTAAGTAGATGGGAATCACATGACTGATATACTATTGACTCGTGCATATATGAACATTTTCTTTGTACGTATTACAAGATATGAGAAACAGCTTATACACTCAGTATCCTTTTTCAAATATTGTGTATTTGAAAATTAATGTTTATACTCCTCTCCATATCTTGGAAAACCTATAGAATAGGCATGACGACTGGGTCAATAAATAATAATTCTAATTAGTCCGTCAGTTAGATCATCAAAAAATACAGGACACCTATTTTTTTATTTATCGTATCAATAGAAATTGACAGAGATAAAGAACGTGAAAGTTCGGGAGTGGGGGCTCGTGACGTCACGCCTAGGTAAAAAATGTACTATATCGTGACGTCGCGCGGAACTTTAACGTACTATATCTTTGTTATTTTTTGTTTAATTGACAAAAGAAAAAATACGTGTCTAATATTTTTTGGATATGTAAATAACGGACTAATTAGAATTTTTCAGTCGTCTAGCCAATTGTCTATCTTGATATCTACAAAACATTGGTTTTAAAAATCTTAAAATAACTCTTTGTGTAGGTATTACCTTTGCATTTTCTCAATATATTTCTGCGTGTTGTATACTTGGAAGAATTGCTTTCCATATTCGAATGTTGCTATCATAATAGCGCAGGCCGGCGCCACTTTGAATATCCTAGGCAGTAGACCAGTGAAAAGTCCTTTGAAACCATGGTTTCTGTAAATGTTTCTCGCTATGTCCTTCATGTTTGAAGCTCTCTGCTTAGCTTTATTGCCTTCTGAAAATAAACAACACAGACACATGAATAGTCCTGCGGTAGTCTAACTAACTGCCCCCTACCAATATTCCAGTCTTATGTAAGTCAAAAGCTATGATACTTGAAGTGTGGCTTACTTCCTTTACGGTGTTGATGTAACTACACCGCCTTACACTGTTTTGATTGACTGTTTAGTAACATTTAGATACGAGCGCTTCCGTGCTTTGAAGGCACGTTGAGATGCTGGTCCCGGGTTTTTTCAGTCGTAAAGTCGCGCTTCCGTACTTCGAAGGCACGTTAAAATTTTGGTTCTAGTTTTTTTCAGTCTTTAAGTCTTTAGGCGGCCAATAACTCCGACAACAGAGTTGGCTATTTGCTCATTATACAGACGAAGAAGAAACGATGATATCATACAATAACATATACTACAGCCCAATTTTCTGCTGAAGCTTGCGTCCAAAAATGTAATCCGTTCAGTCGTTACGGAGTTGAGTGGGACCAAACATACTTTTACACACACACACACACACACAAACTTTCTCATTGTTACATTGTTAATTTTAATCGTAAAAGTATCAAAATAACTTACCTGCATATATTTCTTTTTCGCCTAGTTCAATCTGCTGATGCGTTTTAACTACATCAAAGGGCAGCGTCACTAATGCAGCTATCTGTAAGTAAATAAAATATATGTAATTTAATATGAATTTATAATACCCCAAAAACGTAGGACATCGCCTCCGGCTAAGTGGAGTGACGATCTGCGAAAGGCTGTTGGTAGAAGCTGAATAACCCGAGCTCGAGCTGAGGATTGTGCGCAATGGCGCTCATTGGGGGAAGGCAATTTCCAGCAGTGGCGTGCTGTAGGATGATGATGATGATGATTGATGATACCCCTAAACTGATCGACAGTGAACAGATTTTTACACGAATCGGCTAATTACATTCTAAGTAATACTAGAAATGCGTTAGTGAATTTATTTGTTTGTTTGTACTACACAACCAGTCATCATACAATTTTGCATACACTATGTCAGGGGTACAGATAAGGACATAGGTTACCTTTCATCCCGAATAGAGTAACTACTGTTCCCGTGAGATAAAAGAAAACGGCGAGTGAAACCGCGGGCAATAGAATCGTAGTAGTTCAATAAAATTACTTACACTGCCAGCCACAGATCCGCAAAAGAAGTTGAATGAGAATGTGTTCTTTTCAGAGTCTGGTTTGTTGAAAAGCTTTTTCGTTGATTCAAATGTTGTCCAGTAAATACCTGTGATATAAAAAAATTATGAACTGGTATGTTTTGGTAAACAAAGTCTCTATTTCCTTCCTAAGAAGCATTTGTTCTCGAAAGCTGGAGAACATCCCTCTATGGCTTAGAGGGATCAGAGCAAGCGTTGCGTCTAGGCGGTTGCTCTGGTCAAACAGAGCTCATTAGCGCTCTGCACACGTAAAGATCGGAACTGCGTTTCAAACTGTACCGATCTGTACGGTTTGGACTGCGCATCAAACTGTCGTGCTAATGGCGCGTAAAAATCGGACCGCGCATCTGGGACTGATCACGGACGTGATGCGCGGTTAAAACTAAGAGATTTGCCTTCGCGTCGACATGCCAGATCGGACTGTCATCCCCGCGCATCTTCATCATACGTGTGCAGGGCGCTATTGTATAAAAAGCAAAATAACTTTTTCACTGAAATAAATATCCAATTGATCATGAATCTTTATACTGGAAAGTGAAAATAGAGAACATTGATGCTATGTATGGATAATTATAAATTATGTATATTCCATGCATGCCAATGACGGAGCAAACATCAAAACAAGCTCTAGGTATGCTCAGAAAAGCAGATTGCAAGAAAAAAAGAGATTAAAACTGGAAAATGTGTACTTGTAATAATTTTACCTGAGAATGGTACATCTCTCAGCAGAGTTGAACCCAAGCCTCTAAACAGTCCTCTGTACCCTTCAAGGTTTATCACTTGGCGTAGTGCAGAGTTGATTTCTGAAAAAAATATTTGAGTTTTTCATACAACTTACAATGTTGAGAAGAATTAATACCACATTTTAGATACAGTCTATCCAAGATTTTTTACCATGACGTCACTTGGACCGAGGGTGGCACAATTGGCTAATGCGCTCTACCGGCTTTAGACAGAGATATATTTATAGATAGTTATATAAACTCTTTATTGCACACAACACCAATACAAAAAAAAATTACAAGAACAGAGAAATAAAAAAGTAATGTAGGTACAATCGGCAGTCTTATCGCTTAAAGCGATTTCTTCCAGACAGCCTAAGAATGGAAAGAATATTCGACGGCCTCTGTGGCGCGGGACAAATGTTTGCATGTTCTGTAGATATTTGCCTAGGGTCTGGGTGTTTTCTATGTATGGTATTTACAAAAAAAAAATATGTGTAGTTTATCAATCATGTGGTTCCCATAATACATGCTCTGCTTAGTTTGGGACTACATACATGATGCTGTGTTATTACGTCCCGCATTATTAAAATAATTATAAGAATTGAGCAGAATTGAATTGACAGTATTGTGGTCAATACTGTCAATTCAAGGTTCAAGTCCTGTCTGGACCGAAAATTTTAGATAGCATTTTCAAATTAGTTTTTTAGATAGGTACATGTGAAACAAAGGCGTGACCTAGTTGAAACTTGAACTCGTGACAGTTTCCTTGCTTGGTTTGTTTTAGGTGTTTTAAAAAAAAAATATTTTCCTTCATTGTATGAGCTAGTTGCCAACTCTGGTGTTGGAGTTTTTAGGCCACCTAAAGGCCTCCGACATGGCTTCAGGACTGAAAAACCCAGGACCATCGTCTTAACGTGAGTATTTCTCCTTGGTGAGGTGTACCGATAACCGTTGGGGTAAACGAGTTCTTAAGTGGAGACCGCGGCTCGGCAAACGTAGTGTAGGACGCCCTCCGGCCAGGTGGAGTGACGATCTGCGAAAGGCTGCTGGTAGAAGCTGGATGAATCGAACTCAGGACAGGGCGCAATGGCGCTCATTAGGGGAGGCCTATGTCTAGCAGTGGACTGCTATAGGCTGATGATGATGATGATGAAGATGAGGTGTTAAGATTTTGGAAGTTTAAAGGTAAAATATGACAATTGGACGGAAGTATTACCGACCCCACTTATCTTAATAAACGGCATGTGCTTCTTCTTCATATTAGCTAATGCCTAACTTGTGTCGAAGTTATTAGGCCGCCCGAAGTCCTCCAACATGGCTTAAGGCGACGATACATGTCAAGCTTCCCTCTCGCTCGCACATTCAACATTTTTGAAGATATAAAATCACTTTATGTAGTTATGCAAAATAGCAAACCTTCATGGCCTAGAAAATAACAATACAAAGGTTCAGCAAGAATATCATGTTGAACCCAACGCGTTTTCCTACCAAAAAATTTGCACCAAAATTGTTCAGATTGGTATCGGTTTTTTGGTAAGAAAACGTGATAGAATCAAAATGATATTCTTGCTGAACCTTTGAATTGTTATTTTCTAGCCCGTGAAGGTTTGCTATTTTGCATAACTACATTGTGATTTTATATCTTCAAAAATGTTGAATAGTGCGAGCGAGAGGGAGATTTGACATGTATCGTCGCCTTAACAATAACGTGCTTTCCGCAGCACGAAAGCACTCAGATCTAAATGCCACTGAATGGTCACTGTGATTGAAGTGTTGCTTAACCAAGATGTGCTGTTTTGCAGTTCAAGGCATTTGCATAAACTTCGTTATTAAAGGGTCGCGCCGCCTTAAAATATAAGAATATTTACCAGAATAAGTCAACTTCTTAGATTGCATCTTAGTTCTAATTAGTTCCAACGGACTGACAATGGTGACGGCTGTGATTCTCGCAGTGGCACCCGATATCATTGGAATCCAAATTGGTTGGCTCACTGGAAAATAGGAAGACAAACTTTAATACAAAAGACATAAGACAATCTAAGATTTTGGTAGTACATAAGATTGGGTCGTCTGCACAGCGTGTTTGTTTCATCATCATTATCATCAGCCTATATCAGTCCACTCCTGGCATGTTTGTTTAGACTTGAAGGCTTTGATAATAAGTACTCTAACACTGGGTCCAGTCTGTGCAGCGTGTTTGCTTTATCATCATCTTCATCATCAGCCTAGATCATTACCCTGCTAGCATGTTCGTTTAGGCTTGTCAATTTTTTAGGGTTCCGTACCCAAAGGGTAAAAACAGGAACTTATTTATAGAGACCAGTTTATACTTGTCTCTGCTATTATTAAAGACTACTGTCCATCTGTCACCAGGCTGTATCTCATGAACCATAATAGCTAGACAGTTAAAATCACAGATTATGTATTTCTATTGCCGCTATTGACAAAAAAAATACTAAAAACAGAATAAAATAAATATTTAAGTAGGGCTCCCATATAACGATGCACGAGTCCGACTCGCACTTGGCCTGTTTTTCTACGTTTTATCAGCAATCAGTTTGTTCAGCTATGAGCAAATTGTTGAAAGGTTTTGTATAGGGCAGGGTACACTACTATTCTTATTTTCTGTATCATTATGGTTTAGTATATAGTTTATTTACACAAAACGGCACATATGTATGCTTCAACACAAAGTAATAAGCTTGTTGCGGTCACGCGGACACCGCAGGCTCCATGGCTTGCCTGCGCGTCCAAAGCGACAACACGCCTTTGTTTGCGATTAGCAAATCTTGGCGCAGGAAGTGTAGATCGTGATGCAAGGGCAGCCGCAGCCACCGCAGCAACTTCCGCAAGGTTATGTATTATGATCTTCTTTTTCTTCGTATGAGCTTAAGACCGCCTGAAGGCCTCCGACATGGCTTTCATCAGTATGGTAGGCCCTCTTTAATATTTGTGCATCTCATGTGCAATTTGCAATAATAAGTGTAGATTGAAGTAAGTGAAGTCTGTGTAGATCTCTATGTACCAATTTTATCCCATGTCGAGGTTAAGATTTGCCCAGACTTTTGCTTCACAGAAATCTTAAGAAGCATACCTGCTTTCAGTTGTTATTTATTCAACTGGTTTATCACAGTTAAATAGGTAAAGAATTTATATTCTTTCAGAAGACCAAGTGGGAAGTATGCTAATGAGGTAGCTCCAAAAATTAATTATTAGCTGCTTTATAGCACTTTTAAGAAATTATTTGACTGTATCAGTTTATCAGTTATTTGAAACTAGCCTACGCCCGCAGTTTTGCTTGCGTGGTACCCGGATATAAAGGATTAATACAGGCCATAAACTATGTATATTCAAGTTTCATCCGATTCCATTCAGCTGTACTAAGCTGAGTCAGAATTTTTCTTCTGCATTTATACATACATACTTGCACTCACACAAAATTTCGCATTTATAACATCAGTGTGATGAATAAATTAATGGTGCGACCAGCTGTGCCCTGTGATCTCGAACCCGCATGCCCAGAGTGGGGATTATGGGCCCATTTATTAGGGGAGGCCTATGTCCAGCATTGGACTGATATTAGGCTGGTGTGGTGGTGGTTGTGAGAATAAATCAATTGCGTTTTAGATTCAGTAGCAAGTTGATTTTTAATAGTTAAAAAACCTTCAGTTATGTGTTATGTTATGACATGAGCTGTAATACTTATTTTTCCATAGTTTGTATTCTGTGCCATTGCTTCTTATATTCTCAACTTTATATTCAAGGCCATAGAAACACTCACAGGTTATTTACAGCTACTTACATAATATAGTAAGGCACATTGTTCAAGAATCATGATGAGCCTTATTCAGTTACAAAAACTTTCATTATCAGTTATCAGTAAAATTATGTATTCAGCTGTTACTTTGCAACTAGTTTCTAGTTTTTCATAAATAATACTTACAGTCTCCAGTCCATTTGTTGTATGTTGTCTTCATTTTATATCTAAGTTGTTCGTATGACACGAAATATATCACAGTGCATGGAAGAGCTAATACTAGGGTAGGGCTGAGACCAGACCACAATGCGGGAACTCCTTCAAGCTTTGCTATTTTATAGAAAGCATCCTGTAATTTAAAAAAAACAACTATAATTTTTTTTTTATTTATTTATTTCTTGATTACCCATCATTACTGTACAACAGCCAACATCCAGTTTTCTTGAATGTAGGTATTGTATTTTTTTATTACATTTATTATAGCGTTTCAGTCAGATCTATGTAGTTATTTGGTTTTGTCTGTTGTTTTTTAAACTGTTGTATCAGTAGGTATTATATATGAAAAATTAAAGTGATATTGCAATCAGAACAGTTTTGTGCATCAATTATCATTTACAAAAAAATGTATTGAAGTAGTATATCAGTCATGAGGTGCACATAATAAAAGCTCTGTTTAGTTTGGACCGGCTCGATAACGGGCCGCTCGTCCCACTTGCGTCAGTAATTCTCTCTCAGCCAAACTCCCTCATTCAAAATGCGAAACTAGGTGCCGCGACTTTAGCAAGCCTAAGGGTTAAAAACACCACTTTCAGGTAAATAAATATTAAATAGTACTCACAAATGTGCCATGAAAATGTACTCTACGTGGAATCCAAGCAGTTTCCCCGCAAGGACACAAATGTTCCATGAGCCCATTGCAGTACAAATAACATTTATTCGAGAGGAGTGCTTTCTGCTGGGCTTGTAATCGAATTTTTACCACATCTAGTGGAGTCACTGTAAATAATAATTGTTTATAGATCATCCTTATGAATTTCATTCAATATTCCAATGTGGAAAACACCACGAGCTAATTGAAACATACAAAATATTAACAAAGCAATAAAACTTACTGAACAGGGAGGTTATTATGTGCCAGATCTAACTGACATGTACAGCATAAATAATAATAAAATGCTGAATCGGGCAGGTAAAAGCAACCCAAGAAAAAATATTTTACCCAACGGATTATACATGACTGGAATATGCTTGCAGAGACAGTAGTTGGTCCTCCATAATTGTTCTCTTTAAAAATAGACTAAACAAATACTTAGTGTACAGACAAATCATCCTGTGTTAGATGAAATAAACAAATAATTATAACATTTCTGTTACTATTGGTTTCCAGGTTTGGCAGGCAGTAAGTGCAAACCAGGATAAAGGTTACGTAAGCCCTCGATTTGTGCCTTATTCTTAAAGGCACAAACTACTCTTCGCTATACTATGAGGAAAACAGCCTGGAAGTAGTGACACAGGGTTTGCAAATTGCCAGTTTATCTGGCTAGCTCTTGAAAGAAAGCTGAATACATTGTAAACCTTGTTCTATAGAATCTATGATGTAATTCATTCTTCCATCATTCGTAATCATATTAACTTACTGAACAGGGAGGTTATAAGAGCACCAGAACAAGCTGATGCCATTTGCTGGAGCGGAGTTATTCGGAACCGTGGATCGTCTTCACGTATCATTTTGAATTTATTTATTCAGAGTACACTGTTCTTTAACTAAATTAAAAATGATTAGGTGCAATTAACTAATTTTGTGAAATTCCGGTTTCGCTGTTTTTTCACTGAGTACTTGGCTCAAGCTCAGCCAGCTGAGGCCCGATTTGTGTGTCAGTCAGTCATATGTCAAACATCATTTTTGTTTGTCAACTTTGACATTCATTTGACTGCATGACTGTCACACAAAAAATATGATTTAGGGATTTGGTTCTAGACGGTAGGTACTTCAAAGTTGCCATACGCTGGCATATTATGCAAGTGGCAAGTAGGCAGGTACTTTCATTTCTGAAACACCACGCGGTATTCAGTCTGTCTTAGTAAGACTGTCTGACTGACTAACTAGATTTACTATGACCGACTTAGTGACTTACTCTTATTACACTACGCTAAGTGCAAGACAGTCTTACTAAGACAGATTGAATACCGCATGGTCTAATTAGCCTGCTACGATTAGGTAGTATTATTTTTTTATAAAAGTCACCTATGGCTTTCTATAGGTAATAATTACCCCTAATAGTATGTGCCTTCCTACTTTTACAACAATCTTGTAGGTAGGTAGATAGGTACTATACCTACCCACTGTAGTCTCATCATTGGCGATGGCATTGGCGACCATCTCAACCAGGCGATAACAAACACGTCTTCAATAATGTTTTAAAATAACGGTTTACGATTTAATAGCAGCGTTTTACCTGAAATAAGACGCTAATTAAATACTTACCTTATTTTAAAAACATGCATTTTAATTCTGCCTGGGTTGTTTAAAGACTCAATGAAGGTATGACGGCAGCTCAAGCCCACAGAACACTATTACTGTGCTATTACTTCAAGCATCGATGGCTCAAGCCCGACACTGCTAGTTGAGATGGAAAAATTTAATGTGCAAGTGAGAAAGGTATACTTTTTTAGAGGATACTTTTTTGCCTTCTTCAATAATGTGTTTAAAATAAGGTAAATAGAAACAAGTGTTTTATTTCGAGTCAAACGCAGCTATTACATTAGTGCTTGAACGGGCAGGCCAGCCATGTGACATGGATAGGCCCCTATTAAAAGCTTTTTTTGAAACATTGTCTTGTCGACTTGACAAAATGAAAAAAAATACATTTTCAACAAGCCTTGGAACCAGCTTTTCCTTAAAAATAGTTTCAAGACATAGGTATGGCATTGTTAGAAATCTGTCGGTCTTTCAATAAATATTATTTTATTCCCTAAACTTTGCAAAAAAAAAACAATTCAAAATCAGTGCATCTATTTGGGAGCTGCGTTGCCACATATTACATACCTACCTAGATACACCGACACACAAATAGACAATCGTGGATAACTCATAATAAAACACCCATATTTTTGCGTCAGGGCTATAAATAGAATGAAGAAGTCCTTATAACAGACTTTAGTCATTTGTTAGTCTTTTACCTCAAAAGCATAAATATTTTGTAGCGATTCACCGATTCGCATTTCACCTCGAACTAACAAAATTTCAATAGAATCGTGTACTTGACGCAATTTTTCGCGTAGCTTTTTACTCTAGTAATATTCATTTGTAGCATCTTATTCTTCGTGTAGTATTTTACCTTAGACGCATTTCGCCGCGATTGATGTTTGCTTGGGACTCTATTATTTTGTCGCGTGAAATGATGTTTGCATGTTTGCACAAAAATTTTGTAATATTTTTATACGTGGTTTTTACCTGTAGATTCATGCCCTAAGTGTTATGAAACTCATTGAAATTTTGTCTTTATGACTAATAAATAATAGACAATACTGTGGAATTGTCTGTGTATAATTAAATAGTCGAATATTTCTTTCCTTTTGCATGATTAATAAACCCTGAGATGAAATTGTTAGAAAAAAATCGAAAATCACATTCACGCACACTGTGCGAGAAATGCCTGGGTTTATGTTGGGCACTTTCTGAGCTTATGCATTGTAAAGAGTAGGTATATATAATATTTTTATTTGTAGTTATTGTAAAATGTTCACAATGATAATATGCTATTATAGAAATAATTGAAAAAGGTATATTGTGACTAAAGATATTGTCTAATATGAAAATAGACGATTATGTTATAACGCGTTACATAAATGCACGATCGAGGTGAAATGCGACAAAATAAATAATAAATGATTGTGACACAACGCTATTTAAATATACGATCGAGGTGAAATACGATTCGGTGAATCGCTACAAGGAATTTATGCTTTTGAGGTAAAAGACTAACAAATGACTTTAGTGCCAATAATATATACAAATTAATGAAGGTATCGGAGTTGAATCCAGTTGAATCTGTCATTAAATTATAATTTTTCCCAGTTTTACTTCATATATTTTCATACAGGCTACATTACTCTGCAATTTGACACTGACATTTACAGATTGAGGTAACGCCATCTATCGTATTTTTTGGAAACGGTTATTTTTTTTCCTTGGCTCCTTGTAAAATAAGGACGGAGTAAAAATTATTCGATATATTTTTAATCGATTTTCATCGATTGTGTTGTTATATTTTTAATTATGTTGTAGTTTGTAATAAAAAAAATACTTACTTTTCATGGAGTCAAAATTACGACTATCGTGTTGAAATGATGGTTAGTAGTAAGTTCAATCTTAATAAAGGCAGTATACTAATTATTGCTAGTAATTTTACTAAGTTATTTTTATTTAGCTCATTAATATTGAGTCGGTTTTATCCCACAGCAAGGCAACTACCTTCCTTTCCATCTACATACCTACATACTATTAAATGTTAATTATATTGAATGTTTGTGCAGATGTAAACTTGTCAAACGTTTCTCCACACCAAAACTTCGAACGAATTGAACTGATATTTTGTACAATGTAGTTCAAGACCTTGATTTTATCTAGGGTATAGGTTACTTATTTGGGTACCACGGAGCGAAGCCCGGAGCGGATGGCAGTACTAGATAATAAATGGGGATGTAGGATGAGTTCGGATGGGATTCTCATTGTATCTCAGTAGATAGTTTGAGAAGTGATAAGATCGAAATCGACTGTTCGTTCAATAAATGAAGTCGATTGTGGTATGAATAATCGAACTTTATTCAGAGAGCAATATTATTTTTATTTCGCACGCGCACGCACATCCATCACTAAAGTTTAGTCAGAAAATCACTGCCACATGGATGGAGGGCGTTACTGCAATTATTTTACAAAATTGAAATTTTAACAATTGTGCCGTAGAAAAGGCTGTGCTTTCCTTGTTCTTTATTCAGGACGTGAAATAATAACCATAAAATGTTTTCTAACGTGCCCCGATCGTTACTGTGAGTACCTGTAATTTATTTTTGGAGTTTACATAACGTGACAGTTGTTTTTTTTACATCTGATCCGATTTATGCTCGGTTCGGTGTTTCTGAATGGTTTCAGCCTGGCATTAATGTTCATAAAATGGGCAAGTCCTTACTTAGGCTTGGCCTATTATAGTAAGAATATGCGATACGTATTTCATTCAGTCCAATCCAGTAAGCAACGACAAAATGAAAACATCGTTACAGATCGGAAAATTCTGTTACAAGATTTCGGGAGTTAGTGGCGATCACTTCTTGGAGTGGTCTTAATTACATATTTACAAATACACCTGCCCGTTGTTACCATGGGCTATGCCTATGCAATGTGCATAAATATAATTATAAATTAATATCCAAGCAGAGTTTCTTGCCAATTCTCGGCTTGGTCGCGTTACGAATCGATATAAATTAAAAAAATAAAATTGAATGTGCTTCTATCAAAGAATTTCCTTATTCTATATTTATTGTATTTACAGCAAAACTATTCAGTAGATATATATAGTTAAAATAATGTATGATATTTTACCCATAGGTTTCATATTTGACCATCTATTTGAGTTCCTTATTTCTATGGTTTTAATTTTAGGTTTGTAGATATTAATCAAATATAAATTGATTTATTTAGGCACTTATTCTGGCTTTATTTTTAATTTTTTCTGGTCATCTTAAAAAGATGTAACCTACAGGCTCAAAATACCATCTAAACTTATCTAATTTATAATGGGTGATGGCTAATTAACTTAAGCAATATTCTACTTTAACAATTTACTCTTAAATACATTGTACTGATTATGAAGAGATTCCAGATTTAATATAAAATCAATTACCTATGTTATCTACACTCTGAAATACCAACCAGCCAGTGACTAAACTTTTACCTATGAATTATTATTTTGATTATCAATTTATTAAGCAAAAATAATTATGTTGTCTTGAATAATATTGGTAAAATATTATATTTCTTCCTAGCTGTCTTTAGTTAGAACATCTAGATTTTGCTGATAAAATAACTCATTGTTACGGTACCAACCAACCTACTTGTGACAATGTAAATCAAATACCTACATTGCTATTAATAACTTGCTCTCTTTCAACTGTTGGCATCAATGTTGTACCTAAAATAATGTTCTTTGCAGAAAATATTCAAACACTTTGATTATGTAACTCTTGTTTACCAACATTGTTATAAAAGTTGAGTTTTATTTTCAAACAAAAGTTCCTAGTTCTGTTTTATAAATCAGCCTTACTTTGAAAACTGGTAGCTTTATGTGAAACTAGGTGACTTGGTTGCAACTTCATGTTTGTTATCTTTCCTGCCAGTCAATTAATTCATTTATAAAATAGCCTATTATAACATTCAGGGATAGTGCAGCTTTCTGTCAGTGAAAGAATTTTCAAAAATAGTTCAGTACTTAATTTCTGAGATTATCCTGTACAAACTTATAAATATACAATCTTTTCCTCTTTATAAATAAAAAGCTATCGCGCGCGGCTTCGCTCACGTGGTGCCGGGATAAAAAGTAGCTTATGTGTCAATCCAGGTCACAAACTGTGTATATTCCAAGTTTCATCCAAATCCATTCAGTAGTTTTGGCGTGAAAGAGTAACAAACATTCATCCATTCATCCATACATCTATACTCACAAACTTACGCATTTAAAATATTATAAGTTCCTCCTTATAAGTAGGATAATATTTATTAGTGTAGATAATAAAATCTTAGCTTAATGTTATGGATGCAAAAGGTGGTTTGTTTGTTTGTTACACTTTCAAACTATAACTGATCAATCAATCATCATGGAATTTCACATACATATTGTTAGAGGTACAGGAAAGGACGAAGGATACCTTTAATTCAGAAAAAAAAAGTACTGTTCCTGAAGAATATGAAAATGACTATTCATGCCAGCAAATGCACAGGTACAGGTTCTTGTTTAAAAGTTTATTATGGTATAAATAGGTGTAGTGAACATAGGTGTTCGTTGGTTGGGTATTTTACAATATTTTTTTTTTATGTATGTTTATCAGTCTCTGGTGCCCATGGAACAGGAGAGAGGTAGAGACTTAGTATAGGATCAATTGACCGTGTGTGAGATGTCCCATAAATTTATTTATATATAAATAGGTAATGGCTTAGTAAAAATATTAAGATATTGGTAGGGAAATTATAGCAATAACTGAATACTGTTGGCCATTTATATTTTGAAAGCCTTTTTTCAACATATTTACACATACCTACAATAATTACCTTCATACATCTTAAATGTTATTTATGAAGTAATATCAGAAACGGTGACTATTATTTACAATAGAATTTCGGGGCTCGTCGTTTTATCTCCTTGACATTTTCGGAGTGGTGCCAAATTTGTATGAAATTCAGTTATGATTCTAAACCTACTTGATCTAGTGTTCCAAATCGCGTGTCTGGCGGACTGTCCGCCGTGGACAACGCCCCTCCTCACCTGTATCCTCATCCTGTGAGTAAATTGTTTGAATGTGTTTTTGCAAACTACCTATAAAAGAAGCAATAAAATTCGCGAAACCTTCGTTTATAGGTGTGGGCGCGTAAGTTGATGGTTAGAATCCGTGTCGAATGAAATATGTAGGTTTTAAAATACTGGTCGTGACGGAAATGACATTTTGATCTTTAATGTACGTAACGTGTGTAACATACGTTATAAAATTTTCTTTTATGCTGGTCATAACAAAATTCGCGAAATTTTCATGGTCAGCATTCATTCAAGAGTGGTAGGCAGTATATTCGGTTTACAAGGGTTGGTCCACCCTCAAACCTTTACTATCCTTCCTTTGACACCTGATATTAAATCTTAAATACTTTATGACGCTTTAATGTCACACAAGTTTAGCTAGAACAAAGAGTATGAAAATGTGTTTTTGTGTTTTTGAAACGGAACGCGTCGATTTCAATTTCCCGATCCATGCCTGGAATGAAAATAACTACAACTTCTTTAATACCTACTTACTTCAATAGCAGAACGACTAGGTCATTAATGAATGGGGGGAACCCCCAATGAACCTACCTAAGAAAATCGTCCAATGCCAGTTGCCATTCCATGATCACTTCGTACTTCGTACGTGGCGCACACGAGTAGCTGTAGGTTAGCGGCACAGGAAATGAAATTAACATGTTTCATAATAAAAGCCCGCACTGTAAAATTACAGTCTGAAATTCTATGAATGAGACACAAGGTTGGGGCAATGATACGGCGAACTTGAACAGCTGACATTGGATGTTTCCTCGAGTATTGATTTCCATTGTTTGTTATACTTATCTATCCACGTCTTGCTTGAGTGTTAAACGTGAATTGGATTAATACAACCTGATTTACACGCGCACACACGAGTGTGTGTTCTTACTCTGCTTTGATTTGGAAGTGTGATAAAATTACTCATGCTCAGCTCATGTCGGTAGGTAATACATGAATCACGGTGTATTTACCTATCTATGTATAGTATAGTTCCCCTTGTAGTTAATCGTAATCGTAATAGAGAGCACTGTTCTACCGTTCCCACGCCGCTAAGTAGGTACCCAGATCCTCAGAGAAGCAAGTGAGTTATGTGAGTAGGTAATGGGAAAACATTCGGTAGTGGCCCGTGTGTTCCTGATTCTTAGTTCTTGGTCCCACTGCAGATTAAAGGAGGGGAGGGATCCCCTCCTTCCACTCCCTGCGATTCGTCCCTAATACATGCCAAGATTTTAAATGCGCGTCAAGCTCATCTCGCTATCTTTTTCTGGGTCTTCCACGTCGCCTTCTGGTATTATCCATCTTTTTCTTTGTCTTCCACGGCGCCTTCTTACTAGAAGGCGCCGTGGATGCACACAAAACTTTGTGTGCTCTATCAACGATTGCCAGTTCGAGCTATGTCAAGCTTTTCTTAGGGTTAGGGTAAAAGCTGGCGGTACGTAGGTACCTACTTATTTTTCTATCTTTTCCAATAGGTATTGTCATAAAAACAAAACATAACCGACTGTAACTAAAGCAAACTCAAAAACTAGATTTGAGTTTGCTTTAGTTACAGTCGGACAGAATTTTCTGTGTAGGCGTGGCAATGGGAATGAAAATAGATGACATTTAAAACAATAACCAACACACCGTATAAAATCCCGAAAACAGAAAATAATATTTTACGTTTAAATTAATATTTAGGTACCTACTGGTTAATCTTTAGTGCTCTATTTAAACCCTACGTTACCTACCTACATACACAGCTTAGTTAGGCTTTCGGACTAAAAATATCGTTACAGGTACGTTTACCTATGTCTTGGTATAAGGTGCTTTCTTTTTATCAATTTACATTTATTTTTCTCAAAAAAATAACCGACTACAAATGCAGATTTCTAAAAGTTGTTTTGAACTGAAACTGTTCTGTTATTTCGGTAAAGCCTAGCAAATGTAGTAAGTGAACGGCAGTAAACGTTTTCGTGGTGTAGGTAAAAGTAGCGGCACGAAACTTTAGCTTTGACCGTAATTGCGTAGAAGTCAAAAGTAAGGTGTATATGTTAGGTGTGTATGTTAGCTAGAGGCGAGAGAGAGCGAGAGACCGACGCGCAGAAGTTTCGTTCACCCCTAGACTTACGTGCCGCTAGCTAAAGTAAGTAGACTACGGCATATTATTATTAGTCCAATGTCAATGTGCCATTACTAGTTATTATCTCACCAATAGAACCAGTGCCTTTTAACGGAGGTAGACAATGGTGTGATAATAATATTTATTCACGGATCCCCTTATAATAGGTATTCTACATATTTGTTTCTGTTTCCTCCATATTTGTTTCTGTTTCCCATAATACCTAACCTACCTTCAGTTTCCCTAGTGAACATAAATAAAATGGTTATGACTTGAATGGGAAACTTGTCATCGTCCGGGGAGGTACTGCCACCATGCCTATTTCACCACGAAGCGTTTGAGCTGTGGTTTGAAGGATGTGGGTGCCGGTGAAATTACAGGCACCAGGGGCTTGTCATCTTCACGCCTCAAGCTGATGGATGTAGGGCGTTGCATCGTAGAGCACGTTCCGGAAAAACTTTCTCTACGATGCAATGGTTTGTGATGGGTAATGGTTACCACTTATCATCAGGTGGGCCATGTGCTTGTTGCATCTTAAAGTAGTATAAAAAAACTTGCCTATTACTTGCTTTGAAATAACTTCCTTTAAATTGGATGGAAAGCTTGCATTCCTACGATGCTTATTTTTCCACATAACAGTTTTTGCTTTGAGCGCTGACAACACACTGCTAAAGACGGCCTTCTGTCAACGTGTTAATACTTGTTTTAGATAGGTCGGTAGCGAAATCTTTTGCCACACGCATGAGAAGCCAAACCTGTCTATCAAATATTTAATTTCCTACATATCATTTGCATTTTTATTAGGTTGTAAAATTGACTAACTACCTGCTTTACCTAAATATGCCTTGTATATACATACACTTGGAATCGTATTCCGTATTTATAACTTGACAAAATAAACCTGATAAACTTACCTATACTTCAGTCAAATTCGATGAAGAATAAATATAAACAAACCACCCATACTTAACCTCAAAAGTACTTTTTTATTATTTGTTTTATAAATATGTGCACTTCATTAATATCTTACTTATATAGTAAAAGTTTCATTTATGACATTAGTTAACTGATATATTACGTATTTATGGAATCATTGCAAAAAGTTTTGAAATGTTTGTTTACAAACATTCTTCATCCAATATGGCTGAAGTTATAGATTGAGGGAGATTGGCCGTTCCTAAAAACTACAATTCATATCTAGACAATAACTTAGCTCCATTGCTTAGATTAATAAAAAATAAATCTCATAAGTGATTGTGGCTCATGCACAGATTTTTAGACACTTGCTGGAAACGGTAAAGGAAAACATCGCTAAGTATTCAGTAAGCATCGAAAAGGATTTAAGTAATTTATAATGTAACAATTAAAGGTAAAAGAGGTATAAATGATTAAATAGGTAGGTCGACAACAGAACTGGCATCAATAGACACATTAATATATGTTATCTAAGAAGTGATGACAAGCAACTTCTCCGTACCATCGTAGTCCAGTGGCTTTAAAAAAGTTGTCGAAGGCCTTACCACATAAAAATTTAGTTTTTTCTTTTAGAATTATTGCTGCTTTTTTGTCCTATTATTTATGCTTGTTTATCCTATTGTAAAGGAATGCTCCGAGAAAGTGAGGAGAACTTTGAGCGAAGCTAGTTTTGCATGGGGGTACATTGTACGATTCATGTACCCTTCTGGACGTACGATTATCTTTTTGACTGTGTATAGTATGTTGTCTTATAATAATTATCTTGATGAACAGTTGTCGAACTGTAAGAACTTTAGTCTCTTTATAGAGGTCTCTTTCCAATTTAATCATGTAAGTTTTAGCAGCTGAACCTCATACTGAAATGCCATAAGTTAGAATGGATTGGCAAAGGGTTTGATAGACTGTGTAAGATATGTATCTATAATGAGGAAAAAGTCGTGAAGATTTAGTTTTTTCTCAGTTCAGATTACTACTTTGGGATAGATTGGATTGGTCATGAATGATGTGATGACGACGGGCCTTAGATTCGGATTTATATAATTACCGTAAGTCGAGTGTATCCGCCAGGTGTGACCTTGTTCAAACTAATGATATTAAGGGACTTAAATAGAATAAGATCAATGAATGTTATTATAAGTTTGATCCCTTATTCAAATAATCTCTACAAACAACTCTAAATATGATAGGGGGATCTATATTACCCACTCAGTATAAGACACTACATTTTATAGGGGCGTAAGTGAATAAAAGAAAAAAAAGGAAAAAATACATTAAATAATACATTAGATGATATGCCAAGTCCAGAAAAGCTGTCTCCTGTACCTGACCTTTGATCTACCCGCTTAGCGAGAGCCTCTTAAGATATTGGTGGAGGCACTATTATTTTTTATTGTTTTTATTTACCCGAAAATATTGTAAAATTGCCAATCTCTCGCACATTTCTGGAATAAGTTCGTAATAATCATTTTAATACCTCGCCTCTTGCATGACGTAGTTAACGGTTTCGTGGTCGACCGGTTTTGCAATTTAGTGGTAATAAAATTAATTTGCTGGATAGGATTAGTATTGTTCTACTTTAGTCTTAATTATTTAGAACGAACCATACTGCAGAGACTCCTCTCAGTGCCTTGGTTAGGTAAGCAAGGTCCCATGTTTCTTTCTAGAAGGATAAATTCAACGTAAATTGATCGAATCGTCATACCACAGATGTACTTTCAATTTAGCACCTAATGCTTACTTATAAAATCAAACAAATTATTTCAAACTGAGGAAGTAATAGCAAACGTGACTATAATGGACGTAAAACTATAACAGTTGCGCAAGAGTCGTGAATAACGTGCGAAATGGGAGAAACGTCGCGTCTGTTTAGATTACAGGGAAATGGTTCTAGTGAATCGTCACGATCCATTCGCTTGATGTTCGCATCGGTAAAGACACACCTACAGATTTACATAACATGTTTGTACAGTACGTTATCAAGTTCAAGTCTCAAAGTGGTCAATTCTGAAGGTTAAATTATGGTGTTTCAGTCAAAAACGTTGTGAGCTCATATAATATTTTGGGGTTCTTGGTTTTGAAATCGACTTGACCAAGGCATTGATATTATATGATGAGGACTAGTATTGTGCCTACTTATTTTCGCTTGCTTTGAGATTATTGAACCTGATCGTAGCAGAAAATTGCTTTGCGAGTGATAAATATGATAATAATGTTTTTCATAGCATTAACAGTCTCGTAACGAAACAATTTCCGCATCATCCGCATGCAATGACATTGAAATTCCAATGCTTTTGCATTTTCCTGTCCTTAGATCTGGCCTTACGTATCGTGTCAGCTGATTTCACGGTGACTTAATCTCTTTGAAATCATAAAATATTTTCCTTGATCGCTAAAGCTTTTAAAGCTAAAAGGAGCCACTTCTTAGGCCTGTAACTTGTACAAATTCATACATATGTTATCTAAAACACATTGAATTGATAACGCAACTCTACAAATTACCAATACTTCAATCTTCAGTCTGGCAGGATCCTCCACTGTAGACGCTATTTCTTCAGCCAACAAAGGCTCACTGCAGACCATTATTTCCAGTGGAGGTGTGGCACCACGTAGGTGGTGGATGATGTTCCCCTGTCCCTGACGTAATCTCTTAGTCCTTAATATACATTAGCACAACTATTATAACTTGGCACACCTGAAATTTGTTGTTTGGCTGGGCAATAGAGAAACTCAATTGGCTCCTGCGCTGACAGAAAAACTTCAGTTGGGCCAAGTTATGATTGTGATCATGGAAGTAAGCTGGCTCTAAGCTCGTGATTTTTCCAGATGTTGCACGAACGCTATAAGCTCGAACAGAGCGTTGGCGTATGCGCTGACGAAATGCTCAGCGCTGGAACCGTCATCCCCCCTGAGCAGGGAGTACCACGAGGTTACCGGGAACATCATCTGCCCGAACATGGTGCGGGGTATCGACCATCTGAGAGATCCTCGCCTGAATAAGGTTAGTCTGACAATTCGTCATAAGTCAAAGTTCATTTATTACTTGAAATTATGTTCATGTTGAGGATGGATCCAAATATATTCTACCTTATAATATGACATGCCGTCTCTACAATCTTGTGGTGAATTTTTTGCTTTGTGATAAGAACTACTGCTTGGTTTGTGGGTGGGCTGATCTGTCTGAGAGCAATCTTTAGTTTCCACGATATAATGTATAATGTTGGCCCTCTAGGCTTGAGGACAATGTACATAACGACTTCTTCTAACAGGTACAGTCTGGTTATGATCGTACAAAATGCCATAGTTTATAAAACTGACCACGACCCTGTACGGCCGAGCACATACCAAAGTATATTAGTTGTTTCTGTGAAGCCAAGACTGTCAGGTCTACACGGCAAAGGGTTTATTTACTACAACCGTCACTCTCATTTGTTATTGTTACAGGGCCTAGCATTTACATTAGAAGAACGCCAAGCTCTTGGAATCCACGGCCTCTTGGCGGCCAAGTTCAAATCGCAAGAGGAACAACTGGATATCTGCCGGATATCCATCGATAGATATGAGGATAATCTCAATAAATACCTCTATCTCGTCGAGTTACAGGTGACTAAACATGATAAAGGTACTTGCTCGTCATTTTATAGGTTTACGGATGCGGGTTTAAATGGTTTAACTTGTGTAGGTAACACTAATAACGGTTTCATTACGTAAGATGGTCTAAACCGAGAGTCTGTGCACATAAAGTGCATTGAGGTCTTAAAAATAGCCTCATATTTTTCCCTTATAATCTGAGGCTAAAGCATAAAAATGGCCTTTGTGTATCGTAACGTAAGCGTCTGGAAATTTTGGGCGCTGAAAAGCTTAGATTCAAAATAACGCTTTGTCATTTGGCCAAAATTTTGCCTCTGTTTCCTAGACTAGTTTACGTAATGAAGATGAAATATATTTTTTTTTACTAATGTTTATGCAAATATTACACTTGTTGGGGTGCACAAGTGTGGGATCAATAATGTCCCTACCACCCCACTTGAACATCGTTGTAGAGACTGCTCTGTATTTATTAACACAAGTGATTTATGATAAGATAAAACAGCCGTGTTTTTATATTTCCCACATGTCAATAACTAGTTAACCCACCTTGCTTCGCCTGGGTGGGTACACAATTTTTTATTTTACCATAAAGGCTGTCTTATAGCCAGTAACAAGCTTAATCCAAATTATACACCCATTCTCGAGTGGTTCTATTTGTTAAAACTGGGGTAAAATGAATTAGACCAGCGCCTCAGGGACTTGATGTGAGAAGACTTCGAATGGTACATACTGTTCCAGACTTTACCAGAACTCTTTTAATCGGGTCTTGTTTCTGGGCGTTTTTTGCGGCACGCAAATTGTAAACCTACTTTTATTATATATATTGATTACGATGGTCCTGATTGTGACGATGTTTTTTTAAGCCATACCTTATCTTTCTGTATCAAAGTAATTGCGCGTTTGATAACAGATAACGTTTAGGTAAAGGTAGGTAAATAAGGCTAGTGTCTTTAATTTTATTTTATTTTTAATTAATTATTTCTAAAATACATACATTTCTAAAATCTATTGCTATATCATCCAACAGAGATTTCTATGTTGAATTGTACAAATTATATTGTTAATATCACCTTTATTATGTGAACGCAATTGCTCTAATCTTAACTGATATTATAAATGCAAAAGTGAGTATGTTTTTTTTCACACCTTAACTACTCAACCAACAACAACAACAGCACCAGCCTATTCAGTCCAGTGCTCCCCTATATGACGGGGGATATGCTTATAATCCCCACTCTGCGCACAATTTCTACGACGCTGCTGCCCGTCGGTGGCCAGAGGATTTAGCCACTCAACCAATCATCGTGAATTTTTTTATACACATCAGAAGAACTGAAAAGGGCTTAAGGATACCTTTGATCCATAAAAAAGTACTGTTCCCTCGGGATAGAAAAATAAATGCGAGCGAAGCCGCGGGCAAAAACTAGGTATAATCTAAATTTACAAAACTCTGAGCTGACTGACCGACTGAGTAAGTTGGGAAAAACGATTATGCAGATGAATTCGCGGGCGCCCACTAGATTCGAATAAATACGTCTGCCTTTACGAGGAAATGCCAATTTCTCGTTTAAATTAGCTCTATTCATAAATGAAGAACAATTTCATACAAATTAGGTTTGTTATTACATACTTTTGTATGTTCAGCAGCGGATGGTTGCGTTTGTATTGTAAACGTTTAATGACGTGCTCTATTGAATCCCCATGATGGATTATTAGTCTTTGTTTATTAATTGAATCGATTTGAACCTTATTACCATTGTTCAACAAACAACGCAACCAGTTTACAATAATATTAAGGTTTAAAGATAGTTAAAGAGAGTTGGATCGATGAGATTCAAGGTTTGTTTAGGTACTTTGGGATTGCCTAAGTCCAGTATATGGTTCCATGTGGGGTGTAAGCGGTTCCAACCTCTATCTTTGAAACCCAAGCTAACCTCTCTGTCTGTGGTGCACTCTGCTTTACAAATGGGGCTCTGGTAGCCGGCTGATTGCGGCATAGCGCAGCACACCCGCATAGCTTAGTCCCCTGGCCACCGACGTGCAGCAGTGTCGGTGGTGCGAGAGGCTGTGCCCTGCGATCCCCATCCGGGTAGGTTATAGGGCATACGGCCAGCGTGGGTATTATGGGCATATTCGCCTTTTTATTAAGGGAGGCATAGACCATAGGACATAAGTGCAGCAGCAGACTGAAAAGGGTGGTGTTGTTAACCTACTTATTTTATTTAACTGGGTATTTGACAGTAATACGGTTCCTTATTCAGATTGAGTTTATTTATTTTGGGCCCAGATAATGCTGTCTAAAAATTGACAGACATCTTAAATGTTGTCTGAAACAAAAATATTGTAATTATTTATATTTTATTTGTATTCCCTATGCTAAAGTTCAGGAAGGTAATAAAACTGCCTTCTTAATGTCTATAATATCATTGTTAGCAGCATTGAGCATGGGAAACGATAACTCTTATTATTTAGTATCGAAGATAACGCTGGGCTGTCCTTAAATTATGTAATTTTGTGTAGACACTTCCGATACCAAATCGAATGTCTAATCGTGTAGTAATGTCTAATAATGATTAATACCCGAATTTTTTAAAGGAAGAAAGGAATTCCCTAGTTTATTTTCTCACTGCAAAGTAGTCTTCTGCTCATTATATTTACAGTGATATTGAATTATTGCAGGACAGAAATGAGAAGTTATTCTTCAGGCTTCTAGCGGAGAACATTGAGAAATACCTGCCTATTGTATACACACCGACAGTGGGACTCGCCTGTCAGAGGTTCGGTCTCATCTACAGAAGACCGAGAGGACTCTTCATCACAATCAATGACAAGGGTCACATATTCAACATTCTTAAAAACTGGTGAGTCGTCCCTTTAGCTTTTATTGACAGCTGGACTGGACTAACAGGCCGCTCGCGTGAGTTGATAATAAACTCTATTATGGGTTGTATGGATTCCTGAGCCTTTGTTAATCATCATTATCAGTAGGTACTGCAGGCTGTTTTTCAGGTTTATTTCCGTCCGGTTACTTTCGGAAGCCGATGCATCATACTGGTTGTACCCAATGCAATAAAGTATTTGCACATTATAAAGAACTAGGTATTATTGGTTTTTCTAAGTTTTACTTTATTCTAATGGAGATTACAGCGGAATGAAAACAGTACTATCAGTGAGAACAAGTGACAGAATGGTGACAGAGTTGATGAGGAAAACAAACAGTGCTAATAAACAAAAAAAATATCTCTGTCATTCCATAGTTTAAATATTTCAAGTACAACGCAGTGATTTAAGAGGGAACTCTAAACTCCCATCTTTGGAACCATTCATCGCCTGATAAAGGGCTCGACCCTGCAGTAGTACTTGACAGGATCATGGGGTCCCGGTGGGATTCTACCACAGCCTCGTCGGTGATCGTTCACCAGAGACGAACCCCTCGGTTTCCCCTTAGTAGGGAAGGGGGATGTCCCGGAACATCACGGACATCACTCACCATTTGAGACCCCTGTAATGTAGGGCTGGTTCTCCACGCACCCATATCCATCTTTGGCACCTAAGCCAACCTCACTTGTCCGGGTTGCACGCTACTAATTTACAAACGACGCTTTGACAGCCGGCTGACACAGCCTTTCAACGGCACAGCTAAGTATCCTTCGATCCCCAACCCGCATACCCAGCTTGGGGATTTTGTGCATATCCCTCATCTTATAGGGGAACCAGCAGTGGACTAAATAGGCTAATATTGTTGCCGCAGAAAACAGATATTTTCAGAAATAACCAAGCATTTGATTGGAATTTACTTTCGGATAAGTAGGTAGTTTTAGTACCAGTTCTGTTACCGGCCACACTAGTTAGGTTACTAGTGTGGCTCGTAACAAATACTGTTATAAAGTAGTTAACGGTAACCATACAAGAAAGCATACAATGTCGATCAATTCAAAGACACTACACAATACAGTCAACACTCATTATCATGTCATATTGTTACTGATAGTAACACCATAACCTTGATATATGTGCTCACTCATTACTGATATGATTTATGTCGTCACCATCATCATCATCGGCCTATATGAGACCACTGCTGGACATAGGCCTCCCCTAATGAGCGCCATTGCGCCCTGTCCTGAGCTCGACGCATCCAGCTTCTACCAAAAGCCTTTTGCAGATCGTTACTCCATCTGTCCAGGTAGAGTGACGTCGTACACTAGTTTTCTGAGCCGCAGTCGAACTCGTTTACCCCAACAGTTATCGGTTCTTCGGCAGATATGGCCGCCAGCCCACTGCCACTTCATCTAGCAAATTTTTGATTGATTTTATGTATTGATCGCATAATCGCATTCAGAAATACTTGGTTTTCTATCGATATTCATCTCTGTTTAGGGTCTTCTGACTCGGCTGATCATTTATGCGGGACCACTGAGTACATGAAAAATAAATAAATAGGATAAAATAGAATTGGTCGAATCTTTTGCTGGACCTAACTTCAGAGGTACATAGATCATAGTACCTACTATATAAATATAGCACATTGTTATAAGTAGGTTTCGAGAGGTTTTATGTGTCTGCACTCTACAGTCAATATGCCCTATTAAAAAGTTCTTCGATGTATGAAAAACAATATTAAGGAGTTGTATTATTATTTTAGGCCGGAACCCGACGTAAGGGCTGTAGTATTCACGGATGGAGAGAGAATCTTGGGTCTGGGTGATCTCGGCGCGTACGGAATGGGCATTCCTGTGGGCAAGTTGTCGCTTTACACCGCACTAGCTGGCATCAAGCCGCACCAATGCCTGCCCATCACGTTGGACGTGGGGACTGATAATCAGGTAAGGTGTACCATCTGTTAATGAAAGTTTGTAAATTATCAATAACAAGGCAACGAACGTTAACGCAATACAATCCTGGAAGGCGACATGTAGCGGGTTCACCCAAATGATGGACAGATATCAAGAAAATTGTTGGGTCGGTGGATGGAATGGGTTCAAGATCGATCGTCTTTAGGGAAGACCCTATATTGCTGTAGACTGTCTATATAGCTGATTACGAACTGCACTAATAGTTACCACTTGACAAGAGAGCAGCTAGAGTTTAACAAGAGAGCAGCTAGAGTTTGACGAGAGAGGAGATAGAGTTTTACAATAGAACCGCTCTATACCTGAGTTAATTAAACTGCACTAGATTTCGCCCGCAGCTTCGCTCGTGTAGATACAATTACTTCATATAAATTTGCTGATACCATGGTAATCCTTTGTTAGAACTGCATACTATGTTCAATTTAGTTTTCCCACTTTAAGTTATCTACAATTTTCTTAAGTTACTTACGAGTTTTAGTATTTAAATTGTTTTAGTCGTGTGTACCTGTATTGGCTTCTTCATTTCTAATAGAAGCTAGAGTTTGATGAGAGCAGATAAAGTTTGACGAGACAGCCAATCTATACCTGAGTTAATTAAATTGCACTATTGACTTCTTCATTTCTAATAGAAGGTAGTAGTTGTAATGAGTATGTACAGGCTGTTCAAACAAAATAAATAAATTTCAGCTCTATCCATTCAGTAGTTTTGGCGTGAAAGAGGAACAAACATCTCAACAAACTTTCTGCTAAGGCGCTATACGAAGTTTTTGTAAACTAATCTTTAATTACAGGACCTACTAGAAGATCCGCTATACATCGGATTGAGGCAAAAGCGTGTACGTGGCAAGGAATATGACGATTTCATAGACGAGTTTATGGAGGCTTGCGTACAGAGATACGGACAGAATACGCTACTCCAGGTAAGCTATCTCCTGTCCTCGATCCTATAAAAGTCCACTGCAAAATGAAAGTTCTCCATTTGAATTTGTACAATGTGGGCGTAAATCGAATATTAGGACTTGCTCCTACCATTTATGGTACCGCCTTCGCTCTAAGCGATTAGACCACCTTGTGAACTTTCAATATTATTATTGTCCGTTTAAGTGGGTGTGAGTGCAATGAAGAGTTTACTATATATCTGACTATGGTATCCTCAATACGAGCTGAGCAACATCTGAGGCATCATTTACCAACTAAGTTGCACACTTTATTACCTCTGTCGAAATTCAAAGATCGTAAATAGGGATGCCGACTGGGTAAAAAAAAAATTCTAATTGGTCCGTCAGATAGATCAACAAAAAATGTTGGTCACGTATTTTTGTAATTGTCAAATATATAAAAAAATACGGAGATAAAGAGCGTAAAAGTTCGGGAGTGGAGGCTCTAACATGGAACTTCAACTATATCTTTGTCTAACTAACTATATATTTTTTTATAATGTTAATTTACGGACTAATTAGAATTTTTCAGTCCTCATCCCTATTGACAAACTGTCAACGTTTGTAAAAAGAGAACCGGTTACTAAATCCAGCTTCTGAAGCGATCCATAAATGCTGAAATGTAGTGATAAAGTTTGTTTTTTTACGACGCTCGGCCAAGCACTTGTTGGTAAACGCAGTGCTGGTGTTTGGTAAACATGTTGCTGCTTCCCATTTCTTGTGTAACTTAGCTGCGTCTTACTATATGCATGGGAGGGAATGCAGGAACCAACTTCTTTATCCCTTTACTACCTGTCATGTTAGCTTAACCTGTTTAGGTTAGTTGTTAGACGACCTCCGTGGCGCAATGGCCGTCTGATATGTAGAAGGTTACGGGTTCAATTCCCGACGCGAGAAAAATATTTGTTTGATCTGCAAATATATTTTTTTACCTCTCCGCCTTTGTACCAAAATAAAGCTTTTAATTTCTAGTTATCAATTTCAAACCTGAAATAAAATAAGCGCAGTCATCGCTATTTGTATACAAATCGTTTTTAAATCATAATCCAAGATACAAGCTCTGATAAAAAAGAGCTGATAAATTATTTCGGCAAATTTTGCGATATGCAATCAGTAATCACTGGAATCTTCAGATAACTGCTGTCGAATGTCGGATTATCAGGCGGTGTCTGGATGATCAGGATTGCCTATTACTATTCATCGTTTAGTGTTTTTCCACTGTCGAAAAACGAGATATCGTTCTCGAAATAGCGGCAACGTGAGTAGGTATGGCACGGCCGGGTGTCGACCACAAAATCCTCACATTATGAATGCATAAATGATTAATGAGGGTTTATTATGCTTTCTCGCCGAACCGATCATGAAATTTCGCATACCTACACGTTGTCAGAAGTACAGAATAGTACATTGTTCACCGAGAGGAGAAAGTGACCGATTACCGTCGAGGGTGTCGTTTGAAGCCCGAGCCGTAGGCGAGGGGTTTAAAACACCCGAGATCGGGAATCGCACTTTCTCTCGAGTGATACATAGTGCTTTATACTACACCTACGAGGAAAATAAAAAACTAACTTGACTTTGACTTTGACTTTGACTTTGACTTTGACTTTGACTTTGACTAGCCAGTGCTTTTTTTTTAGCTAGTGGCCAGTGTCATTTTGCGAACTTGGAGATAAAAACTCACTGTAAAAACTTTTTGGCTTTTGATATTTAGGTTACCAGCGCATAGTCCTACCCAAAATTAAAAAAGAAAAACCACGTAAGAAATGGATTTTCATACACTTTTCTCTCCCGCTCAGATGCGTTTTCTCCCCGCATATTTGTTCGATATGCAATGACGTACTTTCTACCGTAAATTTGATAAAGTATCAAGGTACTTTCCGAGCAGGTGTAGTATAAAAGGATATACCTTTCATCCAGAAGTTACCGAGGGAAAGAAAAAGAAGCAAGTTCTCAATAATTGTGTTCCACCGCTGGAATTTAGAGATTTTGGCAGGATTTGATATTGCTGAAATGCCAGCAAGACTTACACGAATTTAAACTCAACTCAAAAGACTTTAGACTGAGATTGCCAACGCCCTGACGACAGGGCATATGGTATTTTGGCCATCCTACTTAGGGCCTTTTTATTGCCCTTAGAGAAGCCATTGTCTCTATGACAGATAACATAATACTATTCTTGATTTTGTTTCTCGGAGACGACGAATTGCAAGGTAGATTTAGAATGATTAAACGAATGTTTGCACTTTATAGAATTGCATTTCTTTTTGCACCATGTATATTGTAAAGATATGCAATAAAATTGAATAGGCAACGTTTGGCAGATGCGAACATTGCCAACTGACATTTTTTGAGGAAGTTCGCTCGGCTCAGAAACGCCATAAATCCACAAAGCCTGTATTTTGAGAAACTAAACACCCATCTGCATCGCTATAATATTCAATCTAAATACATTGCGATAAAGCTTCTTTTATGTAACACGCTGATGCTTTCTATTCATAAATAATACCTAGTTATTGTGAATGCTGTGTCCGTCTGTAATTGGCTTTTTTATCAGAACACGAGCTGACCCGCCCGCAACTTCGTTTGCGTGTACTTTAAGAGAGTGTATTGGAGCTAGCTAGACTAATCCCACTAATATTATGAAGGTTTGTATGAGTCTGTGTGATGTGTTTGTCGCACGCGTTCGCGTTCAACTCCGTAGCGGATTATCGGATTTCGAAGAAACTTAAAATATATAAACATAATTTGTTCCTCTAATTTGGGTACCACGCGAGCAAAGTGGACGATTAAATATCTTAAATAAATAAATAAGTAGTGACGAATTCAGCAAAGATTACAGCCGCTACAAAAATAGCAAACGCAATGCACCATGATAACAAAATTATGCGGTAATCGTTATCAGCACGTGAGAAACATTGACATTCGTATCGATGGAGATATGATATCTAGTACTTACATTGCAGGTGGCGCATTCCTTAAGTAGTACTGTTTATTTTGATAAGCAACATATAATGTTATGGCGAATGACGTTGCATAGAAATTGTATGGAAAACTTTTTTTTAGTATGCGCTAAATATTTGATTTGGTAAGTTACTTTGGGTAAAGTGTTTCTGTTGGGAAATAGAGTCGATTGAGACCAACTTATATTTTTTGATAAATGACGTTTTCTTAGCTGACTATAATTTTTTTCAAAATTCAAAAAATGCAATTGTTTTTTCTTCAAAATATACATATAGCTTCCTAAGAACAAAACCTTCTAACTGCACAAGAAAAGGTGGCCCTCAATGAGGTAATTTTTTTTGGCTTTGAGCGCAACTTTGGGTCAAAGTTAGATTAGGATGAGTGTACAGGGTAAATTTTATTTTTGCTTCTATGGTTCCTTACCACATTTTTCTGCTATTTTCATCATCATTATCATCATCAACAACATCATCAACCTATAGCAGTCCACTGCTGGACATGGGCCCCCCTTGATGAGCGCCATTGCGCCCTGACCTGAGCTCGACGCATCCAGCTACCAGCAGCCTTTCGCAGATCATCACTCTACCTGGCCGGAGGGCGTTTTAATAAATAATAATAATAATAATAATAATAAATGTCACCGCTGACACAAGCTTTTTCAACAAATATTTTCTTCATTTTTATTTTTCATGGTTTTCCCAATGTTTTGCCGAGATTTTGTTGTAAATCACAAACCGTACAAAGTAATAACTGTTGCAGTTCAACCTATTTTTACATAATACTAATCTGTGATTTTTATTTCACGTCAATCTCTATAAAATGTCAAACTAGAAAAATAGCTCCATACAATGATTACAAGAAGTAAAGGAAAAGCAAAAGCGGAAACTAGCATAGCACACCCAACACCACCTCCACCTGCTCCGTCAAGCTCCGCGTCGTCGTCTGGGGATGAGGTATTCGCCACCCCCCCGGACACCAGCGCGTCGAGCGACGAGAGCAGGCCCCCGTCGCCTCCGCCGCCGCGACCACCTGTGCGGCGTGGGCGGCCACCGCTGTCGGCCGGCTTGGGGTCTGCGGGACAATCTGCCCCGCGTCCGACCCCCGCCTCCACCAGCAATGTGCGACGTATGAAGTGGACAAAGATAATAAATGAAAACGTCATGCGCGCATATTATAGGGCTACAGAGGGAGGAACCAACCGCACCGCGTACATTGTCCGGATGCTGCCTCTATTTCAGGTGCTTGAGCCAGCTGTCACCGCCACTGCACAACGGCTATCGGATCAGGTACGAGCCATCCAACGATTAAAATTGTTGGATGACTCGGTACTTGACCGGCTTCGCGCTGAAATCCAAAGTGATCAAGTAGCTGACCACTCGCAGCGGGTCCTGGCTGCCACGTCGCCGGTTACGACTACTCCGATACCGGTAACGACGCAGCCGGACCCCGCTGCTGACAACGTCGACTACGAGATCACCAGCGTGACAAACCAGGTAAATGAGCAGTTGAGGAGGACTTTGGAGGATGCGATTTTATCATACCGGTCCGCAACTCTCGATGAAAGACCGCGTTTGCCTCGCTTGCCCACTCACAGACGAAACTTAGCTCTAATGGAGGCCTTGAATCCTTTGTTGGTCCCTTACCTAGAGACTAGCGAAGGACTAGCCGATACCCATTCGATCCTTTACTGCGGAGCCGTGGCGGCATGTCGTGTTGCACGTGTCAAGTTCCCAAACTCCACGCGAGCACCACGACCTGTCGACAAAATTCCAGCTTGGCAAGTACGGATCGAACGGCGGATCGGTAAATTCAGGACCCTCATTGCAAAGCTAAGTTGCTTCAGAGAGGGAAATACCCGCCCTCGAGTGATGCGTTTTGTGACACAGGCCTTTGCTGGAACCGATACTCGGCCCCGAGATTATATGGCATGTGTCACAGAACGCATTGACTTTCTGAAGCAGAAAATCTCTGCTTGGGCGAGTCGCATTCGTAGGTATCGAGAACGTGTGGACCGATATTGGCAGAATCGAAACTTCCAAAGTGACCAGAGGAAGGTGTACCGAAACTGGGAGAAACCTGACCAATGTGTGATGGACAGGCGTGTACCGGATGCGGACGCCATGAATAATTTCTGGCGCAGCATCTGGTCTGTGCCCATCCAGCACACGGAGGGAGATTGGATGGATGTGGTGAGTAGAGAGTGTGAATCTATTGAAACCATGGGAGCTGTTGAGATTAGCCCCATAGATGTCAGATTTGCAATCCGTTCGGCCCATAACTGGAAAAGTCCTGGACCGGACGGGTTGCATAACTTCTGGCTGAAGTGGTTTCGGTGTTCACACCCTGTACTCGCCACACAGTTTCAAGAAGCCCTCGAGCTTGGGTCTCTCCCAAGTTTCATGACGACTGGAGTCACCTTCCTGCTCCACAAATCTGGTAGTACCGCGGAAGCAAAGAACTACAGACCCATAACGTGCTTACCTACCATCTACAAGCTCCTTACGTCCATTCTGACCGTAAAAATTAATGCGCACATAGTTGCAAATAATATTTTGGCTCCTGCTCAGAATGGATGTAGGGTGGGGTCCCGCGGTACTAAGGAGCTCCTCCTCATTGACATGACCATTAGCCAGCAGATCAGGCACAGCAAGGGGAACCTCTCCACTGCATGGATAGACTACAAGAAGGCGTATGATTCGGTGCCTCATACATGGCTGGAGAGGATCTTAGAGTTGTATAAAATTGATGCAACTTTGAGATCCTTCTTAGGTACATGCATGAGACAGTGGATCACAGTTCTTCGTCATCCAGGTAGCGGACGGGATCCCTCTGCTCCGCAAGATCTGATTCGCATAGAGCGGGGTATTTTCCAGGGCGACAGTCTGAGTCCCCTATGGTTCTGCCTGGCACTGAATCCTCTTAGTACTCTGCTAAAGGATTCAGGGCTAGGCTATCGACTTCGGAGAGAGGGTGGTATCGTTTCTCACCTGTTGTACATGGATGACCTCAAACTTTTCGCGCCGAGAAAACCAGAGCTGCTGACTCTGTTGAATATCACACAGATATTCAGCAGTGCCATCAGCATGGAGTTCGGTGTCGAGAAGTGTGCGGTCATGCAAGTACGGCGGGGGAAAGTTGTAAATACTACAAACTTACAGCTTTCCGATACGATATCCCTCAGATCTCTTTCCGATATCGAAACCTACAAATATCTCGGTATGTCAGAAGCGTTAGGTATAGTAGACAGAGACATAAAACAGTCGGTGAAGGAGCGATTCTTTTGCCGCCTGACTAAAGTACTCAATAGTCTTCTGTCGGGTGGTAACAAGGTTCGAGCCTTCAACGGCTGGGTTATGCCTCTGCTCATCTATACTTTTGGCATATTGAAATGGACTCAGACTGAACTTGACGCCCTTGACTGTAAGGTTCGTCAACTTCTTACGACACACAGAATGCGACATCCACGCTCGTCGGTAATGAGGATGTACATACCGCGGAAATGTGGGGGCCGCGGCTTTTTAAATGCCAAGACCCTCCATAACCGCGAGGTGTGCAAGCTCAGAGAATACTTCCTCCATGCCGACAGTGAGATGCATCGTGATGTCGTAGCAGTTGACAAGAACCTTACCCCGCTTTCACTGGCTAAGGAGAACTGGCACAAACCTACGGTGCTGAGTGCCCTCGAACGCAAGGTGGTATGGGAGAGTAAGGAGCTGCACGGACGGTTCTACAAAGCCCTTACAGGGCCTGATGTAGACCTACTCGCATCCGTGAACTGGCTACGTTTCGGTGACCTCTTTGGGGAAACTGAAGGTTTTGTCTGTGCGATTATGGATGAGGTAATAAAGACGAACAACTACCGAAAGTATATCATGAAGGATGGAACCGTTGACATTTGCAGAGCTTGTCATCGTCCCGGTGAATCCCTTAGACATATACTTTCGGGTTGTTCGCACCTCGCTAACACTGAATACTTGCACAGACATAACCAAGTAGCAAAGATCATCCATCAGCAGCTTGCTCTCCAATACGACCTTGTCGGTCCAGAGGTTCCGTACTATAAGTACGCACCGGTACCGGTTCTCGAAAATGGTCGTGCTACGCTCTACTGGGACCGCTCTATTATCACGGACAGGACTATTCTTGCGAATAAACCTGATATCGTCTTGGTAGACCGGTCGGAACGCCGGGCGATACTTGTTGACATCACCATCCCACATGACGCTAATCTCGTGAAGGCCGAGAAGGACAAGCTTAGCAAGTACCTTGACTTGGCACACGAGATTACCGCTATGTGGGATGTCGACTCAACAATTATCGTTCCGATAGTCGTTTCAGTGAACGGTCTGATAGCGAAGAGCCTTGACCAATACCTTAAGAGGCTCTCGCTAGGCAGCTGGATCAAGGGTCAGATACAGAAGGCGGCTCTCCTGGACTCGGCACGCATTGTGCGGAGGTTCCTCTCTCTGCAGCCCTAACCACCGACCGTTTGAGCCTTGCCCCGCGGTCGGTGGTCCACCATTTTGGATATATTTTTTACTATAATGTTTTTTTTATATTATTTTTGTACATAGTAGATTAATAATGTTTTAAATTTTATAGTAAAAAATGTATTTTTTATGAGTTTTAAAATGAATAAAGTGTCATAATAATAATAAATAATGCGGGACGTAATCACTCAGCATCATGTAGCCCCAAACTATTATGGCAACCACATGATTGATATACTACATATATTACACATATATATATTTTGTAAATACATACATATACATACATAGAAAACACCCAGATCCGAGACAAATATCTACAGAACATGCAAACATTTGTCCCGCAGCAGGAATCGAACCCGCAACCTTCTGCTTCTCAGGCGGATCTTCGACCACTGCGCCACACGGGCCGTCAACACACTACACTACAATACTCAACTCAAGAACTCGTTGACTCCAACGGTTATCGGTTCTTCGGCAGATATGGTCAGCTAACTGCCACTTCAGGTTGCTTATTCTCTGCGCTAGCTTAACAACTTTAGTTGTATGTCGGATAATCCGATGTATTGAGCTTTGATAGAGGCACACCGCAGGGCTCTATTTTAAGTCCAATCCTTTTCTCAATTTTTACAGCAGATTTACCTGATCATATTGGCGTCTGCAAATACCAACTGTATGCAGACGATACTCAGTTATACCACAGCTTTAACCCAGAACATAATACAGAGGTTTTGATCCAAGTGAACAAAGATCTAAAAGAGATTTTCGAATGGGCTACCAGGAACTCTCTTATTCTTAACCCCACAAAGTCGAAAATGATGTTTCTTGGTACAAAGCTACAAATTCAAAAAGCTCTGAATCATAGCCCTGAACTAACTATAAATAACATAGTTATACCCATTGAAAATGATGCTAGAAACTTAGGTCTCATCAATGACGGTGAAATGAGGTTTGTCAAGCACATAAATGAGAAAATAAGGAATGCCTTTTATAAAACATAACATAACATAACATAAAAATAATTTATTGACATAATGCAATTCAGTTATGTTTACAATAGTTTAACTTAACGGAATTATACAATTCTTGTGAAATACCTGTCAGTTTCCTCACTAGGCTAAGCCTGTATCGAGGAAACTTGGTTCGATACATCAAATGTTTTTCGCTCAGTAGACAGTTATTTTCAATTTTACAATTGACAATAAACGATATTAATAAATACGATATAACTACCAAAGGACATTTTAATATATGTAACTAAGTGGGTATCTACTAATAAAGTATACATAGTATATAATTATAAGAATATATATAATTATAAAACTTTAAATGAATAAATTATCTTATTATATTAAAAATATAGGTAGCTTATAATCATAAATATGTATGAATATATTTATTAATTGTAAATATACATGTCATTTAATATATAATATATATATAACATGCTAATAATAATTTTAGTTAACATTCATATTTTAGAATCTCTTCCGTTTCTTCATACGATAAAGTAGCTAGCCATTTTAAAATTTGTTGTTTAGCTTCCCTGACGGATTTACTTTTTATGTCACAACATTTAGAAACTTTGTTGTAGACATGCAATATAAGCTCGAAAGTTCTTTACTCATTTAGGAAATACATTTCCGAGGATGTGAGGATGATTTTATGTGATCTGCTTGTATTCTCTCCATTTAATTATTGTAGTGCGGTGTATGCCTGGGACAGGTTATGGGTTAAATCGGAAAATGCTATTCAGAGAGTGCAGAATGCATGCGTCAGATAATATTTTAATATACCTCGCAGAGAACACATTAGTCCATATCTTGTAAAAAAGGGCATACTAAATATGAAGGCAAGGAGAGAACTTCATCTAGCCTGCACTACTCAAAAAAATATTTGGAACAAGAAGCCTGAATATTTATTTGAAAAGTTTACTTGGTTTAAAGATATGCATCATAATAAAACCCGTTCAAATTTAAATAATAGGTTAACTATCCCTAAACAAAAAACCACAGGGTATAAAGGTTGTTTTAAATACTGTGCGTCGAAAATTTGGAACGATTTACCACCACCACTGAGGATAAAAAAATATAGTCCAGTTATGTTTAAGCAAAAAGTTAAAATAATACTGTTGACGCGTCATAAACAAAACATTGAAGCAACCTTTAAACCATGGGGGACTAGTAACACAAATTAATTTCACTCTTTCAATTAACACTCCCTCACACACACTACAGGTACACTCACACACACCACACTGTGGGTTATCCCTGTGATAACCAGACTCTCAAGAGACTGGGGGGATCAGGGTAACCCACACGCACATATCCACAGACACTCACTTACACACACAGGATCAACTCGTACACTCTTACGACGCAAAAGATTATAAGTTTTTTTTCTATTTCATTCTCCTGCAACGTAACATTGAAAATCAGCGCTGTATACACAACATGCAGCAAAAGCTGAATTTACGCCCATTGACTTACTCGAAGGTTCTGTTGCGACCTACTTTTAGTTTTTTTTTTAAATTAACCTCTCGTCCCACTGATGGGCAAAGGTCTCCCCCATAGACTTCCAAACATCTCTATCCCGAGCCATCTCCCTCCACTCTCTTTTGAAGGCAACGAGCTCGTCCCTTAGTTAAACTTAGAACTTTAGTTTATGTTAAGTTTATGTTTTATGCAACTGTTGTATTGAGGCAATAAACTTTATTTTTATTTTATTATTTTATAATGTCTTTGCGGATTATATCCTTCAAAAAACTCTGAGCATAGCTCGTTCCATAGCTCGTTCCTTAGCTCGCTCAGCGACTTGGACTAGCCGTACTGCGAGTGTCTACGTTTCGGCTCGGCTCTTTTATGGCTCTCTTTCTCTATGTTCTTTCCCCTAATTCAAGAGCTTATCCTAATGTCTAGAAAAAAAACTGTTTAAAGCTAAAGTTCCACGAAATTACCGTCATATAAGCTACTTCTACTTGTACTCCTCTTCTTCTCTTGTCTATTATTTCGCGGAGAGTAGTTTTTTTTTAAAGAAAAAGACTGAAATGAAGAGCCTGTTTAGGTACGGAATATCTTATCAAATTTCGTTCTACCTAGTTAAGTGTGTAAGCACAAAGTTTCCAATCACCTGTCCTCACCGTTGATTAAAAAGACGAGGACGTCATTGATAGAGCAATGACCGTTCTATTTTTGTTCTCTCAATATTAGTAACACTAATAATCTGCAGACGCCAAGGAATGTCGACCTCTGTAGCGCAGTGGGCGAGGGCCCGCCTGAGACGCAGAAGGTTCCGGGTTCGAATGCTGCCGCGAAAAAAATGTTACTATGTTCTGCTAATATTTATCTTGGGTCAGGGTCACAGGTTTTCTATTTATATTATGTATAAATATAAAATAATGCTAGACACTATCACACAAACTCAAACTAAGCAGAGCTCGTATTACGGGAACTACATGACTAATATACTATTTCCTCGTATCGCTTGGTTTTTTCCGGGTTTTACCTGCCTTTGTTTTAAAATTCTATAGCATTATGATAACACCCAAGAGTCGGATAACCTTGACTCCACAAAACCACTTCTCTTCTCGTGGGTATCATAAATGATACCATACCACCATTAAACTCGTATCATGCATTATAGCATAATTTTCCCTATATAATGTGACTAGCTTTCGACCGCGGCTTAGCTCGCGGGGTACCCGGATAAAAAGTAGCCTTTGTGTTAATCCAGGGCACAATCTATGTATATTCCAAGTTTCATTCAAATCCGGTCAGCGGTTCTGGAGTGAAAGAGTAACAAAACATTCATACATCCTCACAAATTTTCTCAAGTTTTAATATTAGTAGCATAGGATATCACTCTCGCTCTCATTAAAATCTTCTATTCTTCTATCCTAGGTTAATTTAATGTATATTTTCTATCCCTCGCGAACAGTATTTACCAGTATTTATTCTGGATGAAAGGAGTCCTATGACCTTTTCTGTACCCCTTACAACTTGAAGATACGCAAAATTTCAGTAGTTAAGGCGTGAAAGCGTAACAATCAAACAAACTCACTTTCACATCATAGCTCAAAAAAAACTTAATTTCATTAGACGCCATTACAAAATAAAATTTACCTAAAATTGGTGTGCTCTACAATAATTATTCTATCAAGATTACCAAAAAGGAGTCATCACTATAGAAATACGTTTTTCTTGGAAATCTTACGTATGTGCTATGTTTAGAACATATATTACCATCCGTTCTCGATAAACCGTTTCGTCAATTTAATATTTTATTACCAGTAAAACGAACTGGTCTTTGACCTTCAAACTTCATTAAAGAGCCGAAAATGGTTTTAATCAATTTTTAATTTATTATTTAGCTTTCTGTTTGACCAAGCCTTTCAAAATGACATCGTTTACATACTGAGGTACATGTATTTTATTACTTATAGAGATTATAAAAATGTATTGTGAATTTTATAATGATTGCTGAAGTTATTTTTAAACATTAACCATTCATACGGCTAGTTCATTCAGAGGCAAATGGAAATCCTTGATAACATGATATCACAGTATTGTGTGTCATGAAAACCTCGCTAATTATATTTATACTACTTCTATAGAAAACCAGATCATTGACTAAAATAAAGTCGGACAAGCGCGAGTCGGACTCGAACACCTAGAATTCCGTAACAAAAGGCTTTTTGTTTTTGCTTTATTTTTTTTGGGGATAGTAAGATCATACAAATTGTTATAGGTCTGACTTGACCCGATTCACCAGGATAATCATTATACACAATATATTGAGAAAATTTCAACCTGTCATGTATTGTTCCGACAGCTCAAAGAATGTCCGAAGATCGGTCAGACGAACTTATACTTATTTTCCAAGATAGATGGTTTCTTCCTATCACATCCTACGTAGATGGTACCTGAACTTGAATAAGCCATAACTGTCTAAGTATCTACAGGCTATTCAAGATTTTTGACCTTGATGGCAGATATGTGGGTTCAAATCCAGTCTTGGTCGATAATTTTTTACTGCATTTTTTGTTGTTTACTATTACTAGTCAATAATAAATTGTATTTACTTGATCATTCCTCTTCCTTAGTTCGAAGACTTCGCTCTCCTGAATGCGGGTCGCCTCCTCAAGAAATACCGTAACAAGTATTGCACGTTCAACGACGACATCCAAGGCACCGCCAGTGTCGCCGTCGCAGGTCTAATGGCGGCTGTACGCGTCACTAAACGCAGACTTGGAGAGAACATCTACCTGTTCCTTGGAGCTGGATCTGTGAGTATATCTACCTAGGCTAAACATAAGACGGCGAATATCACTCATTCAATTTATTTTATAGAATCGCTGTGTATAGTTAAAACATCATGTACAGCAAAGTATGAACATTCAAATAACGCTGAATATTGACCATAAGTTCTGTATGATCAATGATCTTAAGTGAAGTTTGCTTTTGTTTTGGTTTCCAACCTTCATCTTTTGAACTCAAGCCAACCTCACCTGCCCGTGGTGCACTCTGCTAACTAACAACAGGGGCTCTGGCGGCCGGCTGATTGCGGCAGAGCGCAGCCTAACAATGGCACAGCTACATCCCCTGGCCACCGACGACGGTCAGCAGCATCGGCGATGCGAGAAGCTGTGCCCTGCGATCCCCAACCCGCATACCCAGCGTGGGGATTATGGGCATATCCCCCCTTATTATGGGAGGCCTATGTCCAGCATTGGGTAGCCGGTGTTGTTATTTTTGTACATACGTAATATATTATGTACCAGCTAAAGATTTCTCTTCTATGATCATTAATAACTTGGCTCGCATAAGGCCCGCGTGGCTAAACCACTGAATTAATTGCACGCGCAATTCAATGGGCTCATCATCTTTGTTTATTGAGGTTCGCTTCGCTTACTTACCTTCTAGCAAAAGAGAAAATTATTCATTGTTATTAATATTATTCAGTCTCATTGCAACACTTAATTTACGGACAGCCAGGGATAGAATTAGCTGTCTCAGTTGCCAACTGAGCAGTTAATCATTTATGAGCACTTGTACATAGTTACATACTTTGACATTTCGCCTGTCGAAAGTCGATATTATTAGGCTGTTTATAGAACAAACTGTTTATAGATTTAAATTACAGGTCCAGTGCTTATTATTTTAGTAGGCCACCGAGTGTAATAAACATTATAAATAAAATAAATAAAATAAATAAATAGTATAGCATTCACGTGGTTCTCATAATACAAGCTCTACTTAGTTTGGGGCTAGATGATGTTGCATGATAATGTCCAGCATAATATTTTTATTATGAATACTATTTATTCAAAGTGGTTTCATTCAAATCCGTTCTGGGTGCCTAGTGCGAGTTTATTACGCAAAATATGGGATCGAGGTAGCGCCATCTAGTGTAAAACGCGTGGCACTGACTCCTTTCCATATAAATTTCCGTAATCGCATACGCGGTCGAGCTGGTAACAAAACTCGCACTAGGCACCTAGTTTCGGAGTTTAGTGGGAACAAAAAAACTAACACAAAACTCTTAGCATTATAATATTAGTGTGATTTCAAACCCAGGCATCCAACGGCATCGCCAACCTAACAGTCGCGGCGATGGTTGCCGATGGGTTGTCTGAACGTCAAGCTCGAGATCGTGTCTACATGTTCGACGTTGATGGCCTCCTGTCGACGAGGCGAGCGGGCGGAGTGCCTGAACACGCGAAGGCATTCGGCAAGGATATCGAGCCAGAAAAGGACTTTGAGAAGTGCGTCGCTAAGATCAAGCCTAGCTGTCTGATTGGTATGTTTATTGTTTCTACTACTTTAATATGATTTTATCAGCTGAAAGACGAATCAGTTAAATCTCCATCAGTCATTACCGACGTTTTCAATATTTCGGGACTTTTTTACTATAAGTAAAACAAGACGTAGTACAGCCATGCCTTTTTCTGCAGTGATTGCAGTTTCGATTTGAAGGGTGTGGATGTCGGTTAAATTACGGATACATTGGGCTTAACACCTTCATGCCTCAAGTTCCAAATATGCGTGACCTATGTAGCAATACTTTGTTATAAGTAATGGTTACCATTTAACATCAGGTGGCCGAAGTTACTTCTATCTTCAGGTATCATAAAAAAGTAAAAAACTTTTCATCCCACCTCAGCGAGGAAACTATTAAATTTAAAAAAAGATTAACATTAGTTTAACATTTAAAGTTAAAAAAAAAGTACACCAAGAAGGTTTTGGGTCTGAGGTTTTATCAAATTAAAAAAGGTTGTATGATAAATTCGGCACCATGGAGGTACAATCTCAATGGCAATGGCACTCATTAGGGGCTATTTATATCCAGCAGTGGACTGCTATTGGCTGGCATAGTGTAAGATGCCTTCCGGCCAGGTGGAGTGATGATCTGTGCACGGCTGCTGGTAGAAGCTGCATGCGTCAAGCTGAAGACAATGACACGATGGGGCTTATTAGGGGAATCATATGTCCAGCAGTGGACTACTAAACACGTAATTATGAAAGGGATTTAGTATCTTCTAAAGTAATTAATTGTTGTATTTGTTTTTCTCCAGGTTGTTCCACTGTAGGTGGAGCATTTACAACTAATGTGTTGAAACAAATGGCGCAGAACACTGAGAGACCCGTTATCTTTGCGCTTTCCAACCCGACGAGTAAAGCCGAGTGCACGGCTCAGGCTGCTTATGATAACACCGAGGTAACACTTCTTTTAGCCTATGAAATGTCTGTCTGATATAAAGGACTTACCCTTAGGATGGTGGTTTGGGAACTTGGGAGTCACTTTGATTGATTTTTGTGAAGATTATGTTAATTTTAATTGGTTTTGCGTGACACTTTTACTTGATGATACTTTTCGAAGAGAATTTGGATAGGGAGGGGACACGGTAAGGAACATTAGGATGGGTAGGGATGTCCCTCTAATCAAACATAAAATTGACGACAAAACTAGAAACACAAACTAGATTCGACCGATTGGACACATTGTCCAATCGGTCGAATCTAGTTTGTGACAGTGTTTTTACCTATATATTTCGATTTTAAAGTTATGAATACGTAACAATGTCCAATACATAGTGGTATCACTTCGCTTAGCAGGCGGGTTGGTGGTATCTCTATTTATTATATATGGAGGGTGTAAGGGTTCCAACTTCGAACTTTGGCACTCAAGCCGGCCTTACTGGCTGAACTAAAACAACTAAATCACCAGGCCGCCGACGGTCAGCAGCATCGGCGGTGCGTGAAGCTATGCCCTGCGATCTCAAACCCGCTTGGCCAGCGTATGTAATATGGGCATATTCCCGCTTTATTAGTGAAGGTATATGTCCAGCAGTAGATTGCGAAATATTCTGGTGTATCTGTAAGTGTCAAAATGGCATAAATTGATGTAAAGAGGCATACAGGTAGCAGAAGTACCGGTTTTAGTATGGTACTCCCTGATGACCCTGCGGCATACATAGTAACTCAACTGGTAATCGGCATTTCAAATATTGTCCACTCGAATCCCAGAATGAACTCTTATTGGTGGAATTTCTAGGTTCTGTCTAATTCCGCCAATAGAAAGACCGCCTCTTTTTATGAACTAGTGATTAACTCCCAATCAATTAGACGATCCGAAATAGAACTAAAGTTGTTGACATAGCTCAAAGAATTCGCAAGCTGAAATGGCAGTGAGCTGGCCATATCTGCCGCTGTAAAAGTTACCTAATAAATAAGTTAATAAACTTAATTCTTATTTCCAGGGCCGTTGCATCTTCGCATCGGGATCTCCGTTCCCACCCGTTGAGTACAATGGCAAACAGTTCCACACTGGACAGGGAAATAACGCTTATATCTTCCCCGGTATCGGATTGGGGGTTATCGCCACCGCCACTCACCATATACCCGAGGGAATGTTCCTTACTGCTGCCAGGGTACGTATCTGGGCAATACCCCTACGCATTTATTGCTAGCAGATAGATAAATAAAAATATTACACGGGACACAGTGGCGTAACTATACCAAAAGATGCCCGTAGTAATAGGCTAGATGACTGAAAAATTCTATTTAGTCCGTCATTTACATTATCAAAAAATATTGGACCCGTATTTTTTATTTTGTTAATTAAACAAAAAAATATAAATATTATAATTGCGTTGAAGTTCCGCGTAACGTCATGGCTTAGTACACGTTTTACTTAGCCGTGACGTCACGAGCCCAGTCCCGAACTTAGGCGCTCTATATCTTTGTTTTTATTGATTTATAAAAAAGAAAACTACGTGTTCAATATTTTTTGTTAACCTAACAGAATACGGTTAACTGATAGACTGATTAGATCTTTTTTACTCAGGCATCATCCTATTCATCGAATGGGGCCCACCCTCAATGTAAAGAACGTCAAACAAACAAGTCTACAAGTCGAGATCTTGACCTCGATTAAGAGCTAGCCCTGTGTATATAGGCAATGCTTGCATAGGCAAGGTTTTTTTTATATTTTTATTTATAATAGCTCTGCTCTTGACCTCAAGGTTTGTATAGGCAAGGATGAGGTCGACGATGGGGCGAGCTTACCCAGAAGATGCCTATTAAATTATTATTATTATTTTTAGTAAATCACTACGTAAAGTATAAACGCTATTATTTTCATTGTGTGAATTTTATGGTAACTTTTAAATTGAAGAACAAATTGTACGAAGAATAATGAAGGCCGCTTGTATGTGGTTGTGAGAAAACTGTATAAAATAACCAGTTCTCATAACAATCAATGATGTATGCATATGTATGGGAGAGTTTTAAGAAAATTTCCTGCCACTTCAGCAAACACGATTTTAACTAAATTCTATAAAAAGTTAAGATAAGATCCTGTATTATAGATTCTGTTATCCATTATATATGATCCTAACATTTGACTGATAAACATATTAATACTTAATGCTTGTCCTGACCGCTCAAAAGAGCTACGACCAACTGAGCTAACAGGCTAGTTCAGAGTTACCTTCAAATATAGCAAAAAAACTATAATCATTGTCGTTACACAAAAGCCTCGCCCCTCAAACGCTATTGTGCTTCATCCATCCCTGTACTGCTAAGATGGGTTATTGAAAAAGTAACTCATCTACCAGTTTTTCGAAGCTGGAAGTAATAGGAAGATAACCCTAAGCAAGCAGCAAGAATACTATCGGACTTTTTAATTATGGTAAATAATTTAAACAAAGGTGTTGTAAAAGTAATTATTATACTGTGGTGCGTTGGTAATAATAACTCCACAACAGAAAGTAAATTTAGCAATATTTACCTTCATTTTTCAATAACCTGTCTTGAAATACCGGAAAGCAAAACGACCAAATAATCATTTTCAATGTTGTATCAATTTTTTTGTTTTCAGACTCTGGCCAACTATGTGAGTGCAGAGGATTTGGCCATGGGCCGCATTTACCCCTCTCTGGCCGAAGTGAAAGAAGTATCGGTGTCTATTGCTATTGAAGTCGCCAAAATGGCTTATGATGAAGGTATGTCATGAATTTCAAGATTATTCTCGCGGCAATATTTTTATCTCTCTTATTTCACTTTCTTATCATTACTTTTATCATGGAATCAACAGTACTTAAAATACCACCACACCTGCCTATATCAGTCCACTGCTGGACATATGCCTCCCCTAAAAATACATTAGATCTTAAAGTGGTACTTTGTAAAATAAAGAATGAAGGTTTAATTATCATAAAGTAAGAATGTAACTCAAGGTAAGTAAGATAATTTAGATAAATTAGTAAAAAGGTAGCTCAAACAAAAGTTCCTGTGCTTTTGCGCATGACTTCCTATGAACGGCTTTAGATGTGAACCCCGTTAGCACATGGGGCATTCCGCAAAATAACAGACGGGGCTTCGGCTAATTGCAGCATAGCGTAGCCTAACACTGGCACAGCTAAATTTCCTGACCGCCGCCGGGCAGCAGCGTTGGCGGTCCAAGAACGCCTAGCGTGGGGATTATGGGCATATCTCCCTTATAAGGCGAGGCCTATGTCCAGTAGTGTGCTAATATGCCAAATAGGCTGGTGGAGTTTGATATCAGCCCTCTGATATGTACTTTCTTTCACCAGGTCTAGGCTCAATATACCCTAAGCCGAAGGACTTTTGCGCCCATATCAGCAAGTTTCAATATGACTTCAAATATGAATCTAATTTGCCCGATCGTTATAAGTGGCCTCCAGCCGCCAAATACGATGGAGATATAGCGAAATGTGTTCGATGGAAGTTACCCTGTAATACATAATGTTACATGTATTGCGATTTTACCTAACATTATTATATTTACACCTGCTCAATGCGGCTGCGGATTCAACAATATATCTTGGAGATTATAATGCTACACGGAATATAAATCAAGTTTGCATGGTAACATTGCTAAAATATTGGCGTAGAATCATCTTCACCAAAGTTAAATAGTTATTTAAACGGTATAGTTGTGACGCACGCAAAATAAACGGGTATTTTTTAAACTGTGTGTCATGTGCTAGTTTGGATCCATTGTTAGTCAGTAATTGGAGCAGTAGAATTTATTTTTAGGAGTTAGTTCAGCCATCAAATAAGTGCCAAAAATGGTCATAGGAATAGAACGATATAGTCCAGTCGGTTCTGTAAAAAATTGGGTAGTGCGGATTGTTATTAGTTGAATTGCAAAAAGTATTCTAATGTTCATTATATTGAGTTTTAACTAGATTATGAAAATAAGGCATTTGACTAACTCATATTACCATACCATACCATAGGTACTCCTCCTACATTTGAAAGGCAAGAAAAAATGTAGCCATAGTTATAAAACTTATCAGCCTATAGCTGTCCACTGCTGGACATAGGCCTCCCCTAATGAGCGCCATTGCGCCCTGTCTTCAGCTCGAGGCATCCAGCTTCTACCAGCAGCCTTTCGCACCTAGCCGGAGGGCGTCCTACATTTGCCGAGACACAAATATACAACGAAATTTCATAGTAAATTAGATTCTACTCGTATCTATCTTCTCTTTATTTTATTGGTAACCTGGGTGACTACAACTGTCATCCAGGTTGCCAATAAAATCAAGACATTTTTGGGCATTTGCACCTCATTTATGCCCTATATCGAGGCCATAGATCACATTTTAAATCGCTTTCTCAAACTGTCCTCTCATTTCAGGCCTCGCATCAGTATACCCTCAACCGAAAGATCTTTCGCAACACGTACAGAATCAAATGTACAACCACCACTACGAGAGTTCGATGCCCGTCGTCTGGGGTTGGAAGCCGGAGGAGACATTCAACGTTCGACCCATCCAGCCAGTGCCCAAAAACATCTAAATCAGTATTAGGTAACGGTATTATTGCGCAATCATAAAACACTACACTGAAAGCCTCTGTACATTTTCTTATTTGGAAATTATTATTGAGGGAACTAACATTTTGACGTCAAAATCAAAGTTAAAACTGGATTTAGTGTAGGATTTTATGGTTGAGTGTAATACTATTGTATTTTTTATTTTACATTATAATAATAAGTGTGATTTTATCGGAACAGGCGCGAACGTTTCGTTGTTACGAGTTCGCACAACGCCACGATTTGAAGTGTTAGTCCAACATAATTATTGCTAAACACAAAGTATTAATCGTTCTATATTGTCACGTTTCGTGAAGGTAGGTACACTGTTAAGTTGTAAGACCCTTGCTCAAAAACACACAAAAATTAGGACGATATTGTATAGACTTGATCATGATCTATTATTATTAATCATGATCTATTAATAATAATAGATCATGGTTTATTTCCACAAAACGGCGTATAATGTATACTTAAAAAGAAAGTAATGATCTTTGCCGATTATCAATTGCCGCGATCAATCAAAATATAACTCTATCAAAGTATAACTACAAAGATTGCAAAGGATATTTTTTCATCCACGTCCTGCCCTCTGCATTTCGTAGACTTTCGCAAAAGTAACGCATTTATTAACGACATCGGTTGCATGGTGGGAGAGTGGTTGAAACTCGAGTGATGCGGGCTCGATTCCTTCTGCATGGGTCTTAGCTCGGAAACTTTAAAAATGCTGACAAGCAATAATACATATGAAATGAAATATTTTGTGCTGTTCTGTTTATCAACGAACGAAACAGAAAAATCCCTTGTTTGCGCCAGGCTTAGTTATAATATTTATGTCAATGATTTGGGATATTTTAAGTTATAGCGGAGAGTCCTCAACTTACCATGAAATAAGAGCAATTGGGTCTTATAACTTTGTTTTCGAACTCATGTGGTTGCAATTCTATATCTGTATGTAGCGTATATACTATGTAGCGAGTAGTCAAATAAAAAAAAATAGTGAAAAAAAGCTATGTTCACACTGTGTCCATTTCGTTCATCATGGGTATACGTTGTAGCGCAGTCAACAGCGCACGTGGGGCATACCCGTGACGCATGCCTTGAGAGTTATCAGTTGACAACATAGTGTGACTGGGGGAATTCTGTGCAACTAGCGTTCAACATCAAGTTGAATAGAAAAGTGAAACCAAATTTCAAGATGAAGAACATAGTGTGACTGGGGGAATTCTGTGCAACTAGCGTTCAACATCAAGTTGAATAGAAAGGTGAAACCAAAATTCAAGATGAAGAACATAGTGTGACTGGGGGAATTCTGTGCAACTAGCGTTCAACATCAAGTTGAATAGAAAGGTGAAACGAAAGTTGAAGATGAATAACATAGTGTGACTGGGGGAATTCTGTGCAACTAGCGTTCAACATCAAGTTGAATAGAAAGGTGAAACGAAAGTTGAAGATGAATGGGGCAGTGTGAACATAGCTCTGTCGCGTCATTTCAATTTGGTGTAAATTAATAATTGAAGTGGCCTTGATATATAAAATTTTAAAGAGGTACACGATTTGAAATTTCTTTATACTGTATCAACGGCACAGTGTTGTAAAAAAAGCAATATCTTTTAACTGAAACTGAAGTATTTTATTGTATTTTTATTTTTGTATTGCATTATTAATCGTAAGTCGTATCATTTTCTCTTTATGATTTTTGTATTATTTTTAAGATGAAATGAATTGTTTTGGCGGAATGAATCGTACCAATTGTGTTGTTAATATTTTTTTAATCACTTACAGTATTTATAATTATTTAAAACTACGTAAATAACGTATTAATTATACGGGATGGTAACACAAAAATAACTCTAGTCACCGCAGCATTGAATGAATATTATTAAAATAATATTATACTTACTTACCTACTTATACTTAGTGCAGTATTTATTTATGCATCATCTTATTACTATGAAATAATTATACACGAAAAAATTTTCTGCGAAAAATTTAAAGACATTTAGGGCGTTGTTTAGATCACTACAGAATACGATGTAAATGGGAATCATTATGGCATTATTATTTTTATTCTGTTAAACCAATCTTTTGTTTTTAAAATAACAATTTGTTCCATTTTTTAACTGTGTACTTATCCAGTACATCATTAAAAACATTTAATAATGTATTTATCTCTTTATTTGTAACTTTAATGTAAACTTTCGATAATATATTTCTGGCTAAGTTATACATAACTATTTTACTGTATTTGACTAAGATTTTTTAAGTATTGTGTTGGATTTCAGTATTTTATTAATAGTGAGACAAATTCGCTGAGCGAAAAAAAAACATTTTTTTTGTTTTAAGTAGCCTTTCATTATCATTAATTTATGTTTTAAATTAAGTATCGTTGATACGATGTGATTAAGTTGCTGTGACGATGTATGTATGATAGTAAAATGAAAATTTGAACTAACTGGTTGTACAATATGTTTTCACTAATGCTTTTAATGTGTTTGTCTTCGTCAATTATTGCAATAATCTTGAATTTTTATATCAGGGTTTAATTTATTTTTACTGGTTATTTAATGTTTTATTATACCCGCATGAGTAATTCAGCTTTTTGATTAAATTACCCTTTGAACTTAATCAGTCGTGTATGTACAATTAGTTGGTTGAATTGTTACAACAAAAATATAGATGTTACTAATTAAAAACGTTCAAAATATTTTTACGTTTTATTAAAAAAACGCAAAGGTAGTTTTAAAATAATGTCCTAGGAAATTTGTCAATTTTTTTTTAAATTTATCCAACAACCTAGGTACCTAATTAATATAGCTATGAGCCGTAGGTAGAATTTGGTAAAGGTAACATATAATTTTTCTAGTCATCGAGATATTTATACCTGTGCCTTATGTATTCTCCCAAAAAGCAGTTGTCTCGCTTCCTGTTACACAAAAGAGGAAATGAGACACCATTTGGGCATTTTTATTGAGAAGAAGTATAAAATTTTTATAAAAAATTCGACTTCAGTAAATCACTCCTTACTTCTTGCCCTAAAGAATTTTGAAAATCAGTTCACAATTTGACGTAGATAATGGTGATCATAGGGCGAAAATTACAAGTGAGGATGAGGTTTTTTGAGTTTTCCGGGAAAAGTACCAATCCCTCGGGAATAAAATTTATATGGGACCGATGAAGAGTATACTTCACAGGTGTGAAGAATACAGGTGTGAAACAAAAAAAAGAATTTTGAAAATCGGTTTACAATTTAAGATGTCGGTGAACATACATAAAAAAGTCGAAAAAAAGGTTCGGACGAATTGAGAACCTTCTCCTTTTTGAAGTCTGTTAAAAATCAGAATTAAAGCGCGCACTACCCATTGAGGTTTTCTTTAGTCATTGGCACTAGGTACCTACCCTATAGAAACGCCTTGTGCAGCATTTGGAAGAGGAGGGCAAAGAGAGATAGAGATTTGGATAGAGAGGTTGGTTGAAAAAAAAAATCTTATTCACAGCAATGAGATGAGGGTATGGCACAGCGTATGCTCAGTGATAGAGATGAGCACATATATAGGAAGAAAACTAGATCTAAGTCTTAAAATTCAATACGGCTGATTTATTTATTTTATTTTTATTTTATTTATTGAACAAAATCCACAGCTCTTAAAAATTATATTCACAAATGCTTATATTTATTCTTACAGCCAAAGACGGATATCTACTTACTTATGTCCAATATGATCAGTTAGAAAGGGATGCATACATATATCAATCGACTTCAAAAAGTTAATCGTACCAGGGCGCTCGAACAAACTATGTAGGTTCATACAAATGCTCTGGTACCAAAGAAATAGGACTAAAGCATAGAAGTCTTAAAATTTATTTATGCTCTGAACATTAACTCAACGGCTGATCTCTACTTTCTTATGTCCATATATTAGTTAGCTAGAAAGAGATGCATACTTTATCTCAATGCGATTTCTGCGACTTCGTACCAGGGCATTTGTATGGACCTGCATAGAAATTTGTTCGAGCGCCCTGGTACGATTAACTTTTTGAAGTCGCATTGATATATGTATGCATCCCTTTCTAACTGATGATATTGGACATAAGAAAGTAGATATCAGCATTGAGAAAAATACAAATACAGAGCGCATATAAAAATTTAATAATACATAAAATAATAACATAAAAATTTGAAATATACATAGTTGTTTATGGCCTGGATCGAACACAGGTGACTTTTCACCCGGATACCACGCGAGCAAAGCCGCGGGTGGAAGCTAGTATCCCATAAATTTCAACTCAGTGGGATTATCATCATCAGGTGGCATGAGCATCATTCGTGGGCCGAAACTGGATGAGACGAGCTTTGAACCGTGGGGATTGGCACATACAAAGGGAGGCCTATACCCAGCAGTGGGTGAAGTCGGGCTGTGGATGATGATGATGATGATGAAGATGGGATTAGAACCCGTGGCCTTCCCATAAATACTGGGAAACTACCAACTGCGCTACGTTGTACGTTGTTGTGGTTGGTACGGGGTTTATTTAATTACTTATTTCCAATAATCAATGAGTAAAAAAATCACATTCATTTTCGGGAAAAAATCTAGATCAGGCAACATCGAGCTTTTTATTTCAAGCATTGTGGCTATCTCTATAAAATCAACTGCCATTCTCGAAGCAGGCCAGTTTAAATAAAAGAGATAAATATATGTTTCCTTCAAAATGACAATGAGTTTCAGAGCTACGTCTTCGCCATCAATAAGTGGTTACTATATGTTGACACTTGTTAAGGAGGTTTGCATCTCTTGTTATTTATCTCAATGGGTACATAGGTACTATAATACTAGTCTATGGATAGAGGTACAAAAAGGACGATCCTCCATGAAGGGCGACTAATTGAATCAATAATGAGTTATTTAAGCGTAGTATTAATTTATCTATGGTACTATTCTATCTCTACTACTGGTGAGGCGTGTAAATAACCTCACCATGGGTGTGCATAGCACGGAATAAAATCCTTTCTAGAATAACCAGATCTGAAGAACCGCTATGTGAGAACTCATGAACCAGTTCACCACCCATCCAGTAGTTGCCGGGGAACACTAAAGGCGATTTATAGCAGAGTAATGCTCACCGTGTCCTGGGATCTCCTGTTTCCAACGATATCTTCTCACTTGCAGGCACAATGTTTGCCGGCCGGCTATTATGTATCACCATCTATCTATGACATCACTGGAATATTTAACCCGGGGAGATACGAAAATGATGGCAAATAAGCCCTAGGATATGAATCCTCCCAAAAGTTGCGGACTTCACAGTTATTTCAAGGATTATATATTTTATAATTGTTAGACGATCCAGAAAAATTGAAATCGCCAACGGAAGAAAAAAGTAACATCCGTTGCTATCTGTCACTGTCACACAGTGAAAACCGTCAAGCCGTCAGGCCCATCAAGACAGCTGCTTGACCACGGTATCAGCACTGCTTACGCCATCTAGCGTTCTATACCCAAACTACATATGGATGTGAAGGCCGCGAGCACACCAACAATGCAGCTAAACAGCTCTGGTTACTCTAAAGATGGCACTAATGACAACAACAGAAAAAACACCAGTGACAGTGATAGCATTTATGCGTATGTAAATAAGTAAATAAATTATGGAGGCTTCACCATGCTCCCCGCCTTGGAAGCTCGGTAGAGTCTTCAAAAGAAGATTATTAAATATTAAACATCCTACATATTTCTTATGTGTATCATCGTTCATTCAGTAATATCCTACCTAACCTATACACTTAACTTATGTGGTTAAAGTAATAAATTCTATTGATTTGGAATTGGATACAACTTCTGCACTGCTCGCTTGTATGTACCGAACCTAGTTCTAACAGAGGCCACCCGAACTATATTATCAGTACCCGGATAAACTTCAGTAATAACTCCTAAAGGCCAGCATAACGGCCCTGTATCGTCTTGTCCAACTAGTACGACAGTCCCGATTTCAACAGGTTTATCCGGAGTAGCCCATTTCTGCCTGATCTGCAATGTGTTCAAATACTCTAAGCGCCACCTTTTCCAGAAGGATTGCACCATGCTATCTAGAAGTCTTTTCCGTTGTATTAGATTAACACTCTGACCAGCTAAATTCTCAGCTGGCAGATATTGTAAAGGCGACGACATTAGAAAATGTGCCGGAGTGATAACTTCTGGATGTGGATCCGATGATACCACACAAAGGGGACGAGAGTTCATAATGCATTCGATTTGCACAAGAACAGTTTGCAGCTCCTCATAAGTGAGCAGTTGATCTCCTATCACTCTATATAGATGTGTTTTTAAACTTTTAATATTAGACTCCCACATGGAACCAAAATGAGGTGATCGTGGAGGGATCATTTTCCAGTCTATATGGCGAGCATTAAGCTCGTTTCTCAATTGTGACGTATTGCTTTCTTTCAATAAGAAATTATATAATTCGTCCAATTTGGCCTTAGCCCCAACGAAGTTGGTCCCATTATCCGAATAAAGGCAGCACACTGGCCCGCGTCGGGATATAAATCGTTTGAAGGCAGCCAAAAAAGCATCAGACGTCAAGTCAGAGACCAGCTCGACGTGAATCGCCTTTGTAACCAAGCACACAAAAAGGCATATATAAGCCTTTTGAGCATGTTGGCCTCTGCGTCTAGCTAATGTTATGCGTATTGGACCCGCATAATCCACTCCAGTATGGACGAACGCTTTCGCTTCCGACACGCGATATGCAGGAAGATCCGCCATCTTTGGGTTGGGATGAGTCGGGTTCACGCGAAAACACACATTGCATTTACGCACTTTAGATCTGACGACAGTTCTGGCATCCAATATCCAATACCGCTGTCGTAAGATAGACATGAGCAGACTAGGTCCAGTGTGACAATTCATCACATGATAATGTTGTATGATCAGATCAACAATGTGGTCATGCTTGGGAAGAAGGACTGGGTATTTGGCATCAAATGGAAGTTCGGATTTCGAAAGCCGCCCACCAACCCTCAATATGCCTTCATCATCCAAGAAAACTGCGAGACTCTGAAGCTTCTTAGGCAGAATTTTTCCAGACCTTATTAACTTTAAGGCATAGCTGAAATGTTCAGATTGTACAGCGCGAATCATAGCTCGTTCCGCTGCAATTAGAGATTGCACAGACCGTGGATTAAGAATTATATCCTTGGGTCGGACGAATTTGAGAACATATGCGATAATACGCAGTAATCTGTCCCAAGACGAAATACGAAGAGCCAACTCACACAAAACTGGCTGATCTACTTGTGTGGTCACAGTCATAACCGTTGATTTATGTTCAGGAAGTTCTCCACAGTTAGAGGCTGAAAATTGTTTAATAGGCCACTCTTCGGGAGCGCAGCGGAGCCACAATGGGCCGTTCCACCATAAATCATGAGAAACTAGCTGTGACGGTAATATACCACGCGATAGGCAATCACTTGGATTTTCCACACCAGCTATATGGTAGAAGTGTTCTGAGGGTAAGTTTTCCTGGCATTGAGCCACTCGATTACTTACAAAAATCGACCAACGATGTGGAGAGGAGTGAATCCATGATAATGCGATCGTAGAATCAGAGAATGCGTATATACCGTCAATGGGTACGCGTTTAGTATATGTGTCAAGCACTGTTTTTACCAGCTTAGACATTAGCACGGCCGCGCAGAGTTCAAGTCGAGCAAGGGTCGTGACCTTAGTCGGAGTGACCTTTGACTTCGCACACAGCAATCTTACTTGGATGCCAGCTGGGGAGGTACAGTGAACATAAATCACACACCCATATCCATTCATACTAGCATCACAGAAAGCGACAAGACGAACAACGCAGTCAATGCATACGCCAACATGGCGTGGAATCCGCAGAGTGTCCAGCAAGGTAAATTCTTGCACGAGAGCAGAGAAACGAGTGATTATATTGGCGGGAGCAAGATCATCCCAACCACTGTTGCACAACCATAACTCCTTTATGAGTAGTTTGGCATAGAGTATAACGGGAGCGACCAATCCAAGTACGTCGAACAACCGAGCCACTACAGAAAGTATGTTCCTTTTCGTGCATCTCTCTGCGATCTGCGAGGATGTAAAGAAGAAATCGTCATCAGACGGATTCCATGATAGGCCTAAAACCTTTGAAGAGTTTCCTTCGTCAAATTCGAGGGATTTGCGATGCGAATCTGGGAGACTATCTAAAAGAGCTGGCGAATTACTTGCCCATTTCACCAGATCAAAACCACCAGATCTAAACACTTTAATAAGGTCTGCCGATAGCTGTTTAGCGGTATCTTCGCTACAAGCTGAATAAACCAAATCATCCATATACAAATTAGATTCTGCTATTTTAGCGGCATCAGGGTAGTGAGGAGTCATGTCAGCCGCTAGCTGTCGTACAGTACGCATAGCTATATAAGGGCTTGACTTAAGACCGAAAGGAACCGAATTGAAATTGAAAGTTCGGATAACTTCACCTTCATTGAACCGAAACAGGATTCTTAGATATTTTCGCTGGCTTTCGATTACGCCTATCCTTAAGTACATTTGTTTAATGTCAGCGTTCATCGCGACCGGGAAGAGCCGGAAGTCTAGTAGTAGCAAGAACAAATCGGTCTGCAAGTTAGGACCAATATGCAATACGTCATTAAGTGACAGCCCGGTATGAGTTTTTGCACTAGCATCAAGCACTATCCGAGGCATTGGCTTGTCCGGACGAACGACGGCGTGATGTGGTATATAATAGCCTAAGTCGGAGCTATCTGTTACGTTCACTTCACTCAGATAACCGTTATCTATGTACTCCTGAATGACATTATTATAGTTACCCTTTAATTCCTTGTCCTGACGAAACTTTCTCTCAAGCGCCATAAATCTACGCTGAGCAGAAGCGCGAGAGTTACCTAACTCAGTAGGATCTTTACTGAAAGGTAACGATACTGTATACCGACCTACTTCATCACGGGTCACCGAGGACACGAAAATATTCTCGCACTCTGTCTCCTCAGGTGACAAAAAACGTGACTGTGGAATCTCCTCTAATTCCCAAAACTTTTGGACAAGATCATTTAGCGCTAGCGCCGAAAACGATACACTACTAGGCTTATCATCGATGCGCGGATAGTCACCCATAAGTACATAACCAAACGTGGTCAGAAGTGCTGGTGGGGCACGTGCACCAGACTCAATCCTGTTCCCTAAGTAAATGTATGGGAAGAGTTGAGCTCCTAACACTACATTTATTTCACCCGGTATATTCCAGCTTAAATCCGCAAGTGGCAAACCCTGAAAATGATCAAGCTTACTATTCCACTCAATAAATTGCGTCGGCAATTGGTCAGTGACACATTCCACTACTAAAGCATGAATCGTGTATTTGTGCTCTGGGTACACGCGGGATTCAATATCCAAAAACACGTAACCTATGATAGGGCGTGAAGACGAACCAATACCTTTGACAAAAGAGTTACTCAAAGGTATGATCTTCAAATCTAGATCCCTACAACAATCAATTGTTACCAAATTATTTTGTGAACCATTATCAATGAGGCATCTAATAACCTTTTTATGACCAGAATTACTTTTAGTTCGCGCATATACCTGCGCGGTCGACAGCAAGACCGTAGACCTTGACTGAGAGTCCGCTTCAGCTGAGAGTGACACTGCGGAATTATGAGCTAAAGGCAACAAATCATTGGTGTCGCTCGAGGACGGAACTCGTGTGCAATTATCGCTATGTGCATTAACACAAGTCGGGGGTGCTACAACCGCGGGTGACAAAAATGTCGGCGTATCATTTCCGCTTATTGCCGAAGTATGAATATGAGAACTCGAACTTGACTTATTTTTCTCAAAATGCAAGAGTGTATGGTGGCGCCTTTTGCATAACTCGCAAACAGAAGTAGCGTCACAGCTTGACAAAGTGTGTGCGAAGCTTAAACAATTTAAGCAACCACGATTGGATTTTATGAATTTATTTTATTTTATTTTATTTTATTTTATTAAGGCACAAACGGTTTACAAAATAATTACATATAAGTATTACAAAATACGTTCTTACACCAATCAAGCTGCCACTGATAGAAACTTTATATACCTAATTAACAAAACGGTACCTATATCAATGATAAAGAAAGACTTATAAATAAAAATAATTATTATAAACACTGAATGAATGAATGAATAATATCTAAATGAGGGTTAACTGTTTCTTATAAGTATTTGTGGAAAGCAAAAATATGTCTAATTCAGAGAACCGCTCATTGTATAACTTACAAGCTCGAGAAACAAATGAATTGCTAGCATAGTTTGTCCTATTACAACGTAAATTAAATAAATTATTAATACGACGGGTGTTTATGCGAGGGCACTTAAGACTAATTTGAGCTAAAAGGTATGGAGAGTCAACTATACTTCTCATAATCTTATATAATAACATTTGATCTTTGATGGTGCGTCGGCTTTGAAGGGTATCTATATTGTAAACGAGAGGTTGGTTAGAGTTATTAATTTTAAATTTAAGATGTTTTAAAAATATATTCTGTATGCGCTCCAAACTGTTAATATAGATTTGGTATTGTGGATTCCAGGTACTAGAAGCATATTCTAAGACAGGGCGGACTAAAGAATTAAAAAGTACCATTAAAGTTTTGGCATCACTGAACTCTTTACCTATTCGCAGAACAAAACCTAACAAACGATAAAACCGCATTTCTGCATTCGCCGTATTCCTGAATTGCGCGCACTTGTAAAGTTGTACATGACTACTATCATTGCAGTACAGGCAGCGTGTGGCTAGGGTCGCAGCGGCGGGCACTGTCGCACTATGTCCAGTTTTAGATACCTTCTCACTTGAGATAAAAGTCTTGTAGGTGTGGCTCGAGCCACGTGACGAGGTACTTACCTTATTTGGGCTATTTGAAACTCGCGAATTCGATATAACATTCACGGATCGAGACCGTTCCAGAATCTTAACTTGATCCTGAACAAATCCTACTAATTCCGACACGGTGGGAATTTCCGTGTTACGCACTGACATTTCAAAGGCTTGAATTGTCTCTGTATCTAATTTCCTCAGTGCACAGTGCACCAATATGAAATCCGTAAGGTCATCTATACCTAACCTTTTTAAAGCAGCAATCGATGCAGAATATCTTTCTATAAATGTATCTAGGCTGTTAGCATTGTGAGAACATCCCTTTAGATCAAGTATATTGTTCAGGTAATGTGTACCCAAAGCACGCTTGTCTTGGTACTTCTTTACTAAACTTTCCCATATAATGCTGTACGTATCAGCTGTTGGAACTATACCAGCTGTGACTTTTAATGCACTGTTAGTGAGCTTACCTACCAGATATTGAACCCTTTGAGAGTCTGAAAGCTGTGGATTCGTATGAATATTGGCTTTGAAAGATTCATAGAATATTGGCCAATTTTCTGTTTTCCCATCAAAACTAGGCAATTCTATTGGTGGCAATTTTATGCATTTAGCAGTGACATTTTGTGATGGATTTGCTTGTAAACCTAATGACTTATTGCAAGAATTTATTTTATTCCGTACACGTTTCACTCGTATATATATATCCTCAAAGGACTCCAAACAAGCATAGTCCGGACTGGCAGCAGGATCCAAACCCAATCTACATTGATTTATAGAATCCATAAGGGATTCAAACCTAGCATACATCTCATCAATTGTTTCTGAATCAGCCATAAAACTTTCATTTGATCTCGTCTGCGATTCAAATGACCCAATATTTTTGGCTACCGAATATAAGCTGTTCATTCGCTTGAACAGTAATTCTTTTTTATGTTCTAACATGTTTAAAGAAGCCTTCTGGCTTGCTTGAGCCATGTTTGTAATGTAGAAAAATCTAAACAAACTACAGTTATATTTTTATATTACCTGTAAAAGGCTAAAATTAAAGAAAACTTTATTGTTGTTTTACTACCAATAACTTAGGCACAAATTATCAAACCGATGTTCACCAATAAATTAAGTGAAGATTTTATCTACTAAATTAAGTCCCTAACTTGTCTTGGAATCGCTAAGTATCAGTTGATACTTAGCGCATACAAAGTCCTACGACAATTTATTCCCTTGGCATCCTTGATAGCATAAGGCTATCAAAGCATCTAGGCCTACGGGAATAAATTTTAATTGTTGTAAGGTTAACCAACTTTACTTACGCTAACCTACAGTAAAGAGATTCACTAATTATACTTATGTAAATCTAATTATGGATATTACACCTAGGCAACGAAATGAACGATAATTCACCAAAAAATACGCGAATATTATATTACACTTCTAACCTAAAAGTGGTTGGTTATGAATTTTTCGAATAATTTACGCATAAATCCTACCAAAATCACTGGCTATATCCGGCTCGGAGGACCAAAATATGGTGAGGCGTGTAAATAACCTCACCATGGGTGTGCATAGCACGGAATAAAATCCTTTCTAGAATAACCAGATCTGAAGAACCGCTATGTGAGAACTCATGAACCAGTTCACCACCCATCCAGTAGTTGCCGGGGAACACTAAAGGCGATTTATAGCAGAGTAATGCTCACCGTGTCCTGGGATCTCCTGTTTCCAACGATATCTTCTCACTTGCAGGCACAATGTTTGCCGGCCGGCTATTATGTATCACCATCTATCTATGACATCACTGGAATATTTAACCCGGGGAGATACGAAAATGATGGCAAATAAGCCCTAGGATATGAATCCTCCCAAAAGTTGCGGACTTCACAGTTATTTCAAGGATTATATATTTTATAATTGTTAGACGATCCAGAAAAATTGAAATCGCCAACGGAAGAAAAAAGTAACATCCGTTGCTATCTGTCACTGTCACACAGTGAAAACCGTCAAGCCGTCAGGCCCATCAAGACAGCTGCTTGACCACGGTATCAGCACTGCTTACGCCATCTAGCGTTCTATACCCAAACTACATATGGATGTGAAGGCCGCGAGCACACCAACAATGCAGCTAAACAGCTCTGGTTACTCTAAAGATGGCACTAATGACAACAACAGAAAAAACACCAGTGACAGTGATAGCATTTATGCGTATGTAAATAAGTAAATAAATTATGGAGGCTTCACCAACTACCGTATATTAACTCTTTGGGTACAATTATACCAAAGAGTAAAGTAATGAGAGTAATAAGCCCATAAAGAATTAAACTCATACTAGTCGTTGATGAGTCGTTGCGTTTCACTTCACTTCTTTATTAAATGGCTTCTGGGATAGTTATCCACAATTTCGCCAGTATCAAGTATAATAATTGTTCATAATAATATGAGGCAACGTAGTACGGTTTATAAGTCCAGTCGTTCAGTCTTCGGTTAGGTCCTGTTTTCTGCTATAGCCATGGCGACTATAACAAAAAACGATCGGCGCACAATTTTCTTCATCAGAGAATTCCCGTTCAATCTTCTTTTATTCAATTTCACTAATACTTGTGTCTTTTATCTAACATTTATCGGTTATAATACCATGAATATTAAACGACATATATTACAAAAACACTAGAAAATAAAATTTAATAAAATTGACAACCGTCGTTCAAGATGAAAAAAATGGTGTCCCCCCTCGTTGCGTTTAATTTATTTCCTATCTTGTCTATTACTACTCTTTGAATTTCTTAATGGTCTGTGATCTCTATGATGGAGGGCATTTTACGACAATTATTTTACAAAATTAAAAGTTTAACAATTTGTGCCGTAAAGTGTCGTGCTTGGTGAAATATTACTTGTTATTATCAACGTGATATTTACCATGATTTCTGAGTTCCCGTTTCCTGTTATTTCAACGCAGTTGCATGAGCCATGATAGTCCACCTAGCGGCACGCAAGTCTAGCGCTGAACGAAACTGCTGCGCATGGGTCTCTCGCTCTCTCTCGCCTCTAGCTCCCATAGGATAGCAATAACGGTCAGCGCTAGAGTTTCTTTGAGTTTCTTGCCGGAAATCATGGTAAATATTCCGTTGATATTACTAATTATGTTCTCAAACATGATAGTTTTAAAAGTTATGCGGTGAAATATTATTCAAATGTTTTATAACGTGACCAGATCATTACTGTGAGTATATACTTACCTGTACTCTAAATCCCCATATATCTAGGTGTCTATAGTACCATTGATTTGTAAGTACCATCAATGGTACTAGTGATACTATTAGGCGTCTTTAGTACCATTAAAAGAGGCACTAGTTAATACCGTGAATTCACCTCCTTCATTATTCTTAAATGTTTGAAGATAAGTATGTTTGTTTCTGGATGATTTCACGGGCATTAATCTTATAAAATGAATTGTTCCCAGTTTCGCAGCTATGCTTGGTCTAGTAAGATTATGGCGTTACATACCCATTTTTAAAATCCATTCCTATCCAGTTGGTAAGCAACGCCAAAATTAGCGCCGTGCGGAAACGGAATACATCGAACCAACACGAGCTTTACACATGCAACGAGTATGCCAGGCGAACCAGCAGCATGGCGCGCTCTTCGCTCTTTTCGCACTGGCATTTATGTTTAAATAGGTTTGGTCTAGTAAGAATAAGGCGTTACATATGTACTATCAGCTACAAGTCTACCTTTCCCTCTTAAGGGTGCATTTTCTGTGCAGCGACTAGCTGCTAGCCCCGCCTTGTCAAGATAGTACCTACTTCAATTAGTCCAGTCCAGTAGGAAAGCCAAAATGGGACCTCTGCCAGGCTTACACATGCTACGAGTAGATATGCCAGGCGAACGTAGGCAAGTAACGAGCATGTGAACGGCACGTCCTCGTCGCTCTTCTCGTTTGCCTTGAACCTGAGAATCCCCACCGGTGTCGCGTTATGCTGTATTCGGGCGCGAGCGAGTCAAATGGACTACCTAGAGCAGAGCGCAAACTACTCACTGAATAAGTATTCAACGATTGAATTGGATGCAACTTAAATTGCCAATAGGAAGATATCACCTACCCACTTCAATTTTCAGTCAGGTTCTCTACTTCTTCAGCCTATTAAAGTCCACTGCAGAACTCTATCCCTGTTAGGAATGGCTTGGCATCACTCTTGGCAAGCCAGTTGATTATCCCAAGAACGGAAATGTAAATGGTGGATGATGCCCTGCTCCTGACGTAATCCTCTTGTCTCCTCGACATCCACGGAAGAAAATGAAGTCCTTAATATACAGTGACACAATTGTAATTGGCGCACCTGAAATAAGCAGTTTGGTTGCGCAATAAAGTCGAAATTCACTTCTGCGCTGACAGAAGCCTAATTTCAGGTGGGCCAAGTTATGATTGAGGCCATGACAGCTCGTGGATTATATTGTAGATGTTGCACGAACGCTATAAGCTCGACCAGAGCGTTGGCGTATGCGCTGACGAAATGCGCAGCGCTGAAACCGTCATACCTTATAAGCCGGGAGAACCACGAGGTTACCGGTAACATCGTCTGCCCGAACATGGTACGGGGTATCGACTATCTGAGAGATCCTCGCCTCAATAAGGTTAGAGATAAGTAGAGAAATCAGTATTCCCTAGCTAGTCGTGTTTCTACAATCGCTTTTGCTTATAATTTGTACCTAAGCATTGAAGATTGATTTAATTTCTGTTGTGCACCTGTGTCGGTCGATATAAATGGTTTTCTATTCTATTCTTGGCGGATTTGTGAATTGCCTTAACATGTTACTACCACAATCACTCTTATTTTTTATGGTTACAGGGCCTAGCATTTACATTAGAAGAACGCCAAGCTCTTGGAATCCACGGCCTCTTGGCGTCCAAGTTCAAGACTCAAGAGGAACAACTGGCGATTTGCCGAATATCCGTTGATGGATATGACGACAATCTCAATAAATACATCTATCTCATGGAATTACAGGTAGAGATGGGCGGGTGGGTAAAATAGATAAAAATTAAAAAAATACCCATTTATACCGGGTATTTTTTATTAATACCGGGTAAAAATTCGACCTGTATGTCACTCGAGAGCAATGAATCCGGGTCACTCCAAGAATCCAAAAAATCTCGGAAAGTAAGAATGCTAGGTTAATGCAATAAATTGTATTTAATAGACAATTTAATACTCCTTAAATGAAAGTTAAAAAAATATGAGTCACCATACATTTTATTTACACAAAATTACATAAAGAAAAAAAACTGCTGATCTCTCCTTAAAACAAAAATAGGAAACATGAAAATTTTGAACTTTATGACGATTTTCTTGAATTTCAATACTTCGTATTACCTCCTCGTGCTTTCATTACTGCGTTTACGCGGTTTGGCATGCTGTACACCAAGTTCCTTATACGATTTTGGGGAATATTCTCCCATTCCTCTGTGAGAGCAATTTTGAGCTCAGGAAGCGTGATTGGGGGAGGGTTTCGTTGTTTTACGCATCTCCCTAGCTCGTCCCAAGCATGCTCGATCGGGTTGATATCCGGGCTGCGCGCTGGCCACTCCATACAAGTAATGTTCATCTCTTGAAGGTAGTCATTCACAATCCTACCTGTATGAGGTCGGGCATTGTCATGCATAAATATAGCATCCTCACCCAAATTGACCATAAATGGACCAACGTGTTCGTTGAGGATTTCTTCCACATATCTTACGCTAGTTAAAGAGCCGTTTTCTATGATCACCAGCTCTGTGCGACTTTCAGAGGAAATTCCGGCCCACACAAGTACAGACCCACCACCGTAGGCTACTTTTTCTTCGATGCATGCTTGCTTGAATCTTTCCCCTGGTCTTCTATACACTCTGTGTCTTCCATCGTGCTTGTAGAGCATAAATTTTGATTCGTCGGAGAACATAACTTTCGACCAATCTTCAATACTCCAATTTACGTGGTTCTGGGCATATCTTAGTCTTGAAATACGATGGCCACGCTCCAGTTTAGGGCCGTTTGCAGGTCTAAGGGGTTTTAAGTTAGATTCAGCAAGCCGACGTCTTACTGTCCATGCACTTGGGTTACTTCCTCCGAGGCGTCAAAACTGATTTGTGAGTTCAGTTCCTGTGAGAAAGCGATTTCGAAGCATGGTGTTCACCAAGTATCGGTCTTCTCGTGCTGTGGTACACCTAGTTCTGCCCGTTCCTGGTCTGCGTAGGTTAGAACCAGTTTCTTCGTAACGTCGGAGAACTCTTTGTACTGTTGACAGCGACACACCGACAGTCCTGGCTGTATCGCGCTGACTCCGGCCGGTTTCCACCAATGTAAGTATTCTGGTGCATTCTTCAAGTGTAAGCGACATGATTTCAGCTTGAATAATGAATATTGAGCACTATCAACCTGGTTTATGTACCAACATAAATGACAGATTACAAACAAAAGCAAAAACAAATCCTGTAATTTCGTAGTTCCATCTTCGACAGTGTTCCCTTTTCAAATTTGATTTTTTTATGATATAACTTTACAATAACTAAGAAGTTTTAATACTTTCATTTAAGGAGTATTAAATTGTCTATTAAATAAAATCTAGCGAAAACTGCCTATATTAATATGTTAAAGATTTTTTCGTAAAATCAATAGTTTCGGCGTATGAGCGCCGCAAAATGTACGTACGATATACGTATACGATTTAAAATGAATTTGTACATATATCAACTTGACACTCCACATGGAAAGGGAATGAAATGTGTATTAAATCTATCATTTTTAATTCCATTAAATAGAAAGAAACGTTTTACGCGGACGAGGACACGGGCATAAGTCCTATTACCATGATAACTAATGCGGCACGGGCGCTTACTCTACATAAATGTTAGTGTTCTAGCCAAAAAGTGTGAGAAAGTCCACTTTGCAGCGCTCATACGCCAAAACTTTTGATTTTACGAAAAAAAGGTTACATTATAAATTGTAGAAAATTTTCTCTATTTTCATTTTGTAAGACAAGATTTTATAGTGAACTGAGTCAGAAAGAAGATATTGTCCAAAAATTATTTCAACCATTTTTCCAATATTGCGGCGCGGTGGTAAAGTTGAAATTCGGAAAGAGCACATCAAAATCTATCAAATTACCAACCACATTAATTATCGTTTCAGTCAGGTATACTTACACCATACTTCAGAATCAGCACAGTAATTTTCAAAAAGACACGCTTACAAGTATTTTAATGGTTCAGCTTTCATTTGTGTGTAGTGAAAAATGCGGAGCCAAAAGCTCGCGTGCGAGATCCTGAGTGGAATTAGCCCGCAAGGACAAGTAGAGCAAAGGGGGAGCCAGCTACCTCCGTAGCAGAGACGACGGACGACGTGATGAAGCGATACTCAGGAGCAACTTCGCGAGAGTTCTGGCGAGAGCCCATACCAGAGTCAAATATTTTTTTATGATTTGACACAGATAGAATAGAATAAAATATTTTTTATTTAGCACAACACACAACAATACACAAAAGAAACAGATATACAGTATACAGATAGGCAGGTAGGTTATGGTTTTTGAGAGTGGTCCTAGGTCATAGGTTTCAAAATGAATTAAATCTTTGATTTGATATCTTTAAATGTGGTGAATCTGTTATGGATATTACATTCATTTGGTTCAAGTTTGACTGTACTAAACTGAACTAAACTGTACCTATTATAGCTAATCCATAATTAAAACTATCGAGTAAAAGCATGAAATAATTGATTGTACCTGAAAAAAGATGCATTGAATTTTTACCCTCCGTTTCTTAGTTGCTTACTAATAAACGAGGCCCTGCACCGCGGGTCGGTGAGGTTGGCTTGGGTTCCGAAGGTGGAGGTTGGAAGTGATACTAAATTATTGCAGGAGAGAAATGAGAAGTTATTCTTCAGGCTTCTAACGGAGAACATTGAAAAATATCTGCCTATTGTATACACACCGACAGTGGGACTCGCATGTCAGAAGTTCGGTCTCATCTACAGAAGACCGAGAGGACTCTTCGTCACAATCAATGACAAGGGTCACATATTCCACGTTATTAAAAACTGGTGAGTTTCTATAACTTTAATTGACATTGGTAACGTCGTAGTCTAGTTTCCATATTAGGTTAAAATCATAATAGTTGATTCAAGAATAAATACCTATGACTTATGGAATGTTCTAGGTTAAGAATGATTTGATGAGTTGAGGACATAGCGCAGTCGCTCATTGGGGTAGGCCTTTGTCCAGCGGTGGATGTTTAAGAATGACTGACGTGGTACCTACACAAGATCTACGAACTTACTTTTACAGTAATAGACTTCGCTTCATTTATTTACATTGATAAATGTTTTGGATTGGATATCTACTTAGGTACTCATTAGTTACATTATATGTATTGATCGTTTAATTTTAATACTTGGTGTTCTTACGAAAATCATCTGCATCAGATTTTCTGCCTTCCTCGTCAGAATATTTTGGAGGGACCACTTAGCAGATAGCAACAGATATAGCTCATTCTCAAGCTCAAGGTTTATCTGTGGGTCCGTACTCTGTACTTAACGAGTTCCATTACTTATAAATTCTTTGATATGTGAAATCAGCATACTAAGGAAATATACGAGTATTAACATTTTAGGCCGGAACCCGATGTAAAGGCCATAGTATTGACGGATGGAGAGAGAATCTTGGGTCTGGGTGATCTCGGCGCATACGGAATGGGCATTCCCGTGGGCAAGTTGTCCCTTTACACCGCACTAGCTGGTATCAAGCCGCACCAATGCCTGCCAGTCATGCTGGACGTGGGAACAGACAATCAGGTAAGGTTAGCCTTTCTGTTATTAAATATAAGTGAGTTATTGACAAAATATTATAGACAATAAGCATACGAACCCAGAAGGCGATGTGTAGGAAGAACATCTAAAAGATGTCAGTCTCTTATAAAGTGGGAAGTTGGTGAATGGAATAGGCTCAACAGCCATACAAGACAATATGTATTACGAATCTGAGTGATGAAGTCTTAGTGTAGAAAGCACCCAAAAGATGGACATATTTGGACAAATTGTATTGGGAAATTGTATTGAGCCGTGGTGGCCTCTTGGGATGTACCCCGACTTAAGATCTGGAGGTCATGGATTCGAATCCCAGCCGTGCACCAATGGATTTTTGTTTCGAAAAAAATATCGTGAGGAACTGACATCGAACTAAAAAGTTCGAAATGTGCTAGGTTAGTGTTCCAATAAAAAGCGGCGGTGGGCTTGCAACCTGTCACGTGGAATGCTAGCTGCTTGCAAAAAGTGGGCATGTATCGAACGTAATAAGGTATCCTCAATAGATTTGCGTACTGAGCAATATCCGAAGATATCCATAATGGGGAAAAAGTCGTGAATATGTTTTTTTTTGTATTGGTTTGAATTTGTTGAAGACTGATCGTCTTTGTTACGCTGAATACTGGAATTATTGCAGACTGGCTTTGCTCGCAGAGTTTTTTGTTATGGTGACTTACCTGAACATGGAACAATCTCAAACCTATTAAAGTCATAAAGGTGATAAGTAATTAATAGTAATTTCACCGGCACCCTCTTCAAACCGAAACCAATAATGCTGCTTCACGGCAGGAGTAGGTATGGTGGTGGTAGTTCCTCGGGCAAGCCCTTCACAAAGAGCCTTATTGGGTACTATGTAATGTCTTTTATTATATATCGTAACCCTTTTCTAGAAATACATACTTTATGAAAGTTTCAGCTCTATCCATTCAGTGTTTTGGCTTGATAGATAAATAAATATACAAACATCCTCACTTTAAAACAAACTTTCGCATTTATAATAGGCATCTACCAGTGTGTTGCAAAGCCGCTATACGGAGTGTTTGTAAACAAATCTTTAATTCCAGTACCTACTAGAAGATCCGCTATACATCGGATTGAGGCAAAAGCGTGTACGTGGCAAGGAATATGACGATTTCATAAACGAGTTTATGGAGGCTTGCGTACAGAAATACGGACAGTGTACTCTTATCCAGGTAAGCTATCTTCTTTCTATTCCTCTTCAGACAATATAAAGTTTATCTGAAAAAGTTTGGGAGCTGTGTTTTGGGTCTGCAAAATATTCAACTTTTTTTTATGATACTTGAAGGTGGAACAAGCACATGGCCCACCTGATGTTGAGTGGTAACCATTACCTATCACAAAGCATTGCAACATAGATCACGTTTTTTGGAACGTGCTCTACGATGCAACGCCCTGCGTCCATCAACTTGAGGCATGATGATGATAAGCCTCTTGTGCCTGTAATTTCACTGGCACCCTTCAAACCGAAACACAGGACAGCTGCTTTACGGCAGAAATAGGCATGGTGGCAGTACTTCCCCGGACGAGCTAATAACTTGTTTAGCTTTGAGAGATTTTTGCAAATATGTTTCATTATTTAACATAATAATGAAACATATTTATATACACACATTCGCTTTTGCGATAAGACCGCCGATTGTAGGACCCTCTATAGGTAGGTACTTTATGATTAAGGTATCATCATTGTATCGTTGATATTGTTAAATACCTATTGTAAACTTCTGTATTGGTCCTCAATAAAGTAATTATTATTATTATTATAATAAAGTTGGTTATGATCAGAATTCATTGGGGTGACTTTACATCTACCACTAAGGTCGGATAGACGAACGGACAGCGTAGGGTAGGTACCTACTTACCTAATAGGGTCCGTATTTTTTACATGGACAATGGACCAACAATTTACAGGGTCCGTAATGTAAGAACGGAAAAGAGAGTAGGTACCTACTCTTATTAATCAATTTTTTTTATCAGAAGAGATTCAGATTATTGCTCCAATTATTCAATTGGTTTCATTTTATTTTGACCTAGTAAAACGTAACAATATCTAAAGGCAACATAAACATAATCAAATTGAGCATCACTATAGGCTATCCGAGATTTTCGACCATGACTTTACTATAGAACCATTGGCATTGAATTGGCCACTGGATAGTCCATTAGACAGGGCTGCAATGCTGGAATTTTGGCAAAGATGCGGGTTCAAGTCCCATCTTATTCGAAATTTTGCGTTGATTTTTTATGGTTTTTACTTAGATCATTGCTCTCTCCCCAGTTTGAAGACTTTGCTCTTCGAAACGCGAGCCGTCTCCTTTATAAATACCGCTATAAGTATTGCACGTTCAACGATGACATCCAAGGCACCGCCAGTGTCGCCGTCGCCGGTCTAATGGCGGCCTCTCGCATCACTAAACGCAAGATTATAGAGAACATCTATCTGTTCCTGGGTGCTGGATCTGTGAGTATAAAGAGCGGGGCGAAGAAGGCCTTTTATTTTGTAGTTAGAAGTATTTGTTCTAAGGAAGGTTTTGTTTTGAAGAAAAAACATCGGTTTTATAAAAAAATGTACGGTCAGCCTAAAAAGTGGCGTTCTTAAATAAAACATGTTGGTTTCAATCAACTCTATTGGGTAATAGAGTTCCTTATGGGCATTAAATAAAAAATGAAAATGAAAATGAAAAATATATATATTTCAGCAATAACAAAAGTAAAGTAAGTACACAATATGCTTCTACTAAACAATGATTATATCTACTTAACAATGATTGCTGCTTCATTTAGACATAGTAACATTTCTAGCGGTATTCACACTAGGCAAGCCTGTATCGTAAAGACCTTCGAATTAGGAACACTTTTCCAAGAATTAATTTTAATTACCAAATCAAATAATAATGTTTTGCAAAAATACAAAACAAATTGTTTTACATGCAAGTGCATGTATCCAGTTCATCTATATCAAAATGATGAACACTTGGAAATTCACAAACTTTCGAAAGTCGTATGACGTCGACAGATAAACTGCAATTATTAAGAGTTCCTATGTAAATATTGTTCGGTGTATATTTTTTCAGATGGCAACTGAGATATCGAATCCACCTCCTGGTTACCCGAAGAATAAGTTTTGCAATGGCGCATGCTACATGCTCGATATTAATCACGATATTTAATGTGATATTTATCTTGCAATATTTTGGATCGAATCTACATACTACAAACTCGATACTTATCGCGTCAGTACAACGGTAGATTTCATTCAATAAAGACGTGTACGTTTCATACTCCGAAGCCAGTAACGTACCTAATGTAGGTAATGAGTGACTATAAAAGTAAAACTTGAGTTGCTATTATATTAGCGAAAGCTTTAAAAGGACGCGTAAAGAGAAAAAACATTATGAAACATTGGCTTCAAGACAGAGATGTACAGACAGCGTCAGAGTCTGGTAACCCCCCTAGTTAACGTTAGTAGGTTCAAACCGTCGCGGTGTCGGTCGTGGATCTCTAACTTTTTGCACAAATGTGTATTTTATAAACCGTTTCCTACTTGCTTGAGACGATGGAGTGGCGGTTACAACACTCGACATTAATATATACGTTATAAGAGTACTGTGTTCAAATCCCTCAATGCCTAAATGTATTTTTGTTTTTTTTTATTTTCGTTACTAACACAATGGACAACGTTTTAAGTGTAGTAGGTAAGTTACCTAATTATTTAAGGTTAAATAATAAAACAATTTTCAAAAGTTATAACAAATTTATTAAAACACCATTTAACATATGGCAATATAGATAGTTATTACTTATTTTTTAGAATTTTCAATAATGTTTTAAATGATAGAATAATACTTAATTTACCCATATAAGATTAACGAGTGAACAAACATGTTAACATTGGAACAGGTTATACTTGCCGTATAAAATCTAATAAACAATTTAGATCACTCGCAAATACTTACTCTGGTATTTTATCTTTTATTGAAAACATTATATATCTGAATATTTATTAATACCGAATGGGATGTCTTTCACTTAAAATAATTTGTTAAAGCCTTCTCTTCATTTGGGTAACTAAAGTCCGCCCAAAACCACTACGACGCATCAGTTCTTAGGACCTCCTGTTGCAGGTGGACAACACTTCACTCGTGTCCCAATCAGGACAAATTGACCCTACATATGCTCACACATTCTCCACATATTTAAATCTGGACTTTTAGATGACCAATGCTGTGGTGATTATGCCCGTCTGAGAAGCGAGCTAATTGGTCAGAATTCGCGAACGATGAACCACGCAGTTATCATGAACTAAATACACTGTTCCTTCTGGACGCTTATCCACTGCTTTCACTGTTAACAGCATTATTTCTTGCAAAACTGGCCAATTATGCGTCCACTCACTTCAACAATTTCTCCTGGTCCCATTGATGACATCCATCACCAATCACCTGAAAATAAAAACACAATATTATAAACGTATGACTGTGTTTATATAATATAAAAGGGAATAGGTTTACTAAGCATATTGTTTATGATAATCCTACTTATAATTGTCATACCACTTACCTAATGTTATTCTGCCATTTCCTCTTACATTTGATGGGTTGTAGCGTTCCGACATGTTATTCTGCAAAACGCACTCTTTAGCTCAATTTTTCGCCTGTTATAATATGCACAATTATTTTTCATAAACAAAATCAATGACACACACCCAAGACGAAACAAGTAACCTTGTTCTGAACTATCATTTAATACACAACTACCCTCAATAGTCCAGTGCTGCACACCTAGACAGAGAAAGCTATAGACGACGAGATAATTCATCTCATTCTTTCAAGAAAGAGAACTACTTATGCGTGCTTCATGCAAATAAGGGAGACCGCACTATAGATTTGCTGTCCCTTATCGCGTGCCGGTTTTTTCGTTGTTTAGCGCAACATTGCGCTAAACAAACTTTGGCAGCTAGCAGCAGTTTCGGAAGATTTTGTGAAAAACTTGCTTGAAACTAAATTATTACCTGGAAAAATTATGTTTCATCTATTGTAAATCAATAATAACAAATGAATGTTATGGATTTCTCTATCAAAATGGATCGGTGTAGTGTATTTTGGTGCAAAAGTGGCAGTGATCAAAACATTCCGGATTTGTCTTTTCATTCGTAAGTATCGTACTTTTGACGAGGTATTTATTCAAAAATGGATTGTTAACTAGACTTACACAATAAATAACAACATTTAGAGCAGAAATCTGTAAGAAAATAAGCCAAAAATTGAAATTCAATTTTGTTTTGTTTTGTTTGGTGTTGCCGGCATTTGAAATGAATTTTGCCCACTGCACATTAATTTTTGGCTCAACTTTCATTTATTTGTAGTGAGCTAGGCGGCTGGAACTTTTGTCACAGATAGGTCTATATCTAGGAAGCCTAAATCTAAAATGTAGTAAACGTAGTGCGGAACCAAATAGTTTTTGAGATATGATTATTTGAAAATTCAAATTTTTTACTTAATTTCGTCAAACTTGATGACACTGCGGGCAATTTTTTTTTCATCATTGAATATCAAAAATATGATCTTCTTCTTTTTATTTATGGCCTCTGTGGTATTTTTTGGTAATTCGACATTGACAATGATATTTCTCGTTGTTAATGTAATACATTGAATAGACAGTCGGTTATTAGATTTTTTACAACCACCTGGAAATCCTTCCCGCAGCAGTAGGTTCTAGGACACCCCAACTTGAGTAGCAAAGGTTCTAGATATATCACAGAACTGACGCAGATCACCCCGATGCCACGTAGTCTTGTGGTCCCTATGCGTAGATTGGATATAAAAAATGTGGAACCAGAAATTCGCGTGGAAGATCCTGAGTGGAGCTAGCCCGCGAGGACGAGTGGACGAAGCGACACTCAGGGCCGACGAGGTCAAATACCCGAATCAAATATCCATTTTTGACTGATGATTTGAAACTGTTTTTAAACTGATCATAGGTCATAGGTCCCTCTCCCGGAAGTGTGTTTTGACGTATATTGTTTAATTTTTTTTGTCTCGTTAACCTCAAAACTTAATTATTTTTTTCTCAGAAACTGTGAGATTCCCCCTTTTAGAGGGAGAGTCCTCACTCCCTCCCTGCCCTTCCCCACCCCATAAGTTCATTACATATACAGGAAAGTCGTTTCATTTTTTATTAGAACTTTAAATTATATAATTTCTTTGGTTCATTATTATTTGCATAGCCCGGTTTAAAGATGACGTTTTAATTTCAGGATAAAAAACCAAAGGGCCACGTAATTCAATGGATGGTAACTGAAAATACACCTGTATGTCTCCAGTTATGTGAATCTTCTAAAAAACTTAAGTCTATTTTGATACTGATTTTATCGTTTAAAAGCCATGTGCTATATTTGGTCAACCTTGACTAACCGAGGTCTTAATGAATGTATAGGAAAATAGACCACGAAAACCAAAGAATTCATTATTTTTTTATATGTTGTGCTATTAAATGTTAGGTTATTGTTATTATTATTATGACACTTTATTTAATTGTAAACTCATCTAAAATACATTTTTTACTATTATACTTAATACTACTTATGTACATAAATAAATATCAAAAACATTATAGTAAAAAATGTATCAAAACGGGAGACCATCGACCGCGGGGCAGGGCTCAAACGGTCGGTGGCTAGGGCTGCAGAGAGAGGAACCTCCGCACAATGCGTGCCGAGTCCAGGAGAGCCGCCTTCTGTATCTGACCCTTGATCCAGCTGCCTAGCGAGAGCCTCTTAAGATATTGGTCAAGGCTCTTCGCTATCAGACCGTTCACTGAAACGACTATCGGAACGATAATTGTTGAGTCGACATCCCACATAGCGGTAATCTCGTGTGCCAAGTCAAGGTACTTGCTAAGCTTGTCCTTCTCGGCCTTCACGAGATTAGCGTCATGCGGGATGGTGATGTCAACAAGTATCGCCCGGCGTTCCGACCGGTCTACCAAGACGATATCAGGTTTATTCGCAAGAATAGTCCTGTCCGTGATGATAGAGCGGTCCCAGTAGAGCGTAGCACGACCATTTTCGAGAACCGGTACCGGTGCGTACTTATAGTACGGAACCTCTGAACCGACAAGGTCGTATTGGAGAGCAAGCTGCTGATGGATGATCTTCGCTACTTGGTTATGTCTGTGCAAGTATTCAGTGTTAGCGAGGTGCGAACAACCCGAAAGTATATGTCTGAGGGATTCACCGGGACGATGACAAGCTCTGCAAATGTCAACGGTTCCATCCTTCATGATATACTTTCGGTAGTTGTTCGTCTTTATTACCTCATCCATAATCGCACAGACAAAACCTTCAGTTTCCCCAAAGAGGTCACCGAAACGTAGCCAGTTCACGGATGCGAGTAGGTCTACATCAGGCCCTGTAAGGGCTTTATAGAACCGTCCGTGCAGCTCCTTACTCTCCCATACCACCTTGCGGTCGAGGGCACTCAGCACCGTAGGTTTGTGCCAGTTCTCCTTAGCCAGTGAGAGCGGGGTAAGGTTCTTGTCAACTGCTACGACATCACGATGCATCTCAATGTCGGCATGGAGGAAGTATTCTCTGAGCTTGCACACCTCGTGGTTATGGAGGGTCTTGGCATTTAAAAAGCCGCGGCCCCCACATTTCCGCGGGATGTACATCCTCATTACCGACGAGCGTGGATGTCGCATTCTGTGTGTCGTAAGAAGTTGACGAACCTAACAGTCAAGGGCATCAAGTTCAGTCTGAGTCCATCTCAATATGCCAAAAGTATAGATGAGCAGAGGCATAACCCAGCCGTTGAAGGCTCGAACCTTGTTACCACCCGACAAAAGACTATTGAGTACTTTAGTAAGGCGGCAAAAGAATCGCTCCTTCACCGACTGTTTTATGTCTCTGTCTACTATACCTAACGCTTCTGACATACCGAGATATTTGTAGGTTTCGATATCGGAAAGAGATCTGAGGGATATCGTATCGGAAAGCTGTAAGTTTGTAGTATTTACAACTTTCCCCCGCCGTACTTGCATGACCGCACACTTCTCGACACCGAACTCCATGCTGATGGCACTGCTGAATATCTGTGTGATATTCAACAGAGTCAGCAGTTCTGGTTTTCTTGGCGCAAAAAGTTTGAGGTCATCCATGTACGATATCACCCTCTCTCCGAAGTCGATAGCCTAGCCCTGAATCCTTTAGCAGAGTACTAAGAGGATTCAGTGCCAGGCAGAACCATAGGGGACTCAGACTGTCGCCCTGGAAAATACCCCGCTCTATGCGAATCAGATCTTGCGGAGCAGAGGGATCCCGTCCGCTACCTGGATGACGAAGAACTGTGATCCACTGTCTCATGCATGTACCTAAGAAGGATCTCAATGTTGCATCAATTTTATACAACTCTAAGATCCTCTCCAGCCATGTATGAGGCACTGAATCATACGCCTTCTTGTAGTCTATCCATGCAGCGGAGAGGTTCCCCTTGCTGCGCTTGATCTGCTGGCTAATGGTCATGTCAATGAGGAGGAGCTCCTTAGTACCGCGGGACCCAACCCTACATCCATTCTGAGCCGGAGCCAAAATATTATTTGCAACTATGTGCGCATTAATTTTTATGCTCAGAATGGACGTAAGGAGCTTGTAAATGGTAGGTAAGCACGTGATGGGTCTGTAGTTCTTTGCTTCCGCGGTACTACCAGATTTGTGGAGCAGGAAGGTGACTCCTGTCGTCATGAAACTTGGGAGAGACCCAAGCTCGAGGGCTTCTTGAAATTGTGTGGCGAGTACAGAGTGTGAACACCGAAACCACTTCAGCCAGAAGTTATGCAACCCGTCCGGTCCAGGACTTTTCCAGTTATGGGCCGAACGGATTGCAAATCTGACATCTATGGGGCTAATCTCTACAGGTCCCATGGTTTCGATAGATTCACACTCTCTACTCACCACATCCATCCAATCTCCCTCGGTGTGTTGGATGGGCACAGACCAGATGCTGCGCCAGAAATTATTCATGGCATCCGCATCCGGTACACGCCCGTCCATCACACATTGGTCAGGTTTCTCCCAGTTTCGGTACACCTTCCTCTGGTCACTTTGGAAGTTTCGATTCTGCCAATATCGGTCCACACGTTCTCGATACCGACGAATGCGGCTTGCCCATGCAGAGATTTTCTGCTTCAGAAAGTCAATGCGTTCTGTGACACAGGCCATATAATCGTGAGGCCGAATATCGGTCCCAGAAAAGGCCTGTGTCACAAAACGCATCACTCGGGGGCGGGTATTGCCCCCTCTGAAGCAACTTAGCTTTGCAATGAGGGTCCTGAATTTACCGATCCGCCGTTCGATCCGTACTTGCCAAGCTGGAGTTTGGTTGACAGGTCGTGGTGCTCGCGTGGAGTTGGGGAACTTGACACGAGCAACACGACACGCAGCCACGGCTCCGCAGTAAAGGATCGAATGGGTATCGGCTAGACCTTCGCTAGTCTCTAGATAAGGAACCAGCAAAGGATTCAAGGCCTCCATTAGAGCCAAGTTTCGTCTGTGAGTGGGCAAGCGTGGCAAACGCGGTCTTTCATCGAGAGGTGCGGACCGGTACGATAAAATCGTATCCTCCAAAGTCCTCCTCAACTGCTCATTTACCTGGTTTGTCACGCTGGTGTTCTCGTTGTTGACGTCGTCAGCAGCGGGGTCCGGCTGCGTCGTCACAGGTATCGAAGTTGTCGTAACCGTCGACATGGCAGCCGGGACCCGCTGCGAGTGGTCAGCTACTTGAGCACTTTCAGCGCGAAGCCGGTCAAGTACCGAATCATCCAACAATTTTAATCGTTGGATGGCTCGTACCTGATCCGATAGCCGTTGTGCAGTAACAGTTACAGCTGGTTCAAGTACCTGAAACAGAGGCAGCATCCGGGCAATGTACGCGGTGCGGTTAGTTCCTCCGTCTGTAGCCCTATAATATGCGCGCATGACGTTTTTATTTATTTCTTCTGTCCACTTCATGCGAATGCGCACATTGCTGGTGGTGGCGGGGGTCGGACGCGGGGCAGACTGTCCCGCAGACCCCAAGCCGGCCGACAGCGGGGGCCGCCCACGCCACACAGGTGGTCGCGGCGGCGGAGGCGACGGCGGCCTGCTCTCGTCGCTCGACGCGCTGGTGTCCGGGGGGGGTGGCGAATACCTCATCCCCGGACGACGATGTGGAGCTTGACGGAACAGGCGCAGATGTTTGGTGTGCTTCAAATGTAGCCGCTCGTACTTTTCCTCTGGTCAACATGTTATGATGGTTTTGTCATTGTGGCATTTGTGCCTTTATGTCAAAAATAAAATGAAAATAGGTTGTATTACTGGTTTAAAACTGTTGAGGATATGGTATGAATCGGGAAAAGCAATATAAAATAAATTTTGGTAAAATATTAGAGAAAAAGCGTGTGTCAGCGGTGGTCTTTTTTTTTTTTTTTAAATTTTTATTATTATCATACCTACAATGGTAGAATTCGTTCATTTTTGTCTTGGTTTAAAACTGTTTTTTTTTTATTTCAGACTAGAGAACCAGAGGCTACGTTAAATCAACGGATCATTCAGATTTAAAACGGATTCGGGATTCGTCAGTCACAACTGACAGCATTTTTTGACAATTCACCTATATGCCCCCAATTATTTAAATCTGCCACAGTAAGTAAGTATCAAAAAGCCTAAGCTATATTTTATCAAAACCGGGTAAGTGAAACCCAAGATACTGCTTGCCTTCTCCGAAGTACCCGCAAATTTAATTAGCTAGTTGTGGCTTCTATTCCCACTGCGGGGCAAGCGTTTGCATGTTCTGTTTGGGGCTACATGATGTTGTGTGATTACGTCCCGCATTATTTATTTATTTACAATGGACTTTGGCTGACAGGAAAGAAACACTTTAATGTTAGCTCCAGTTTTCAAAAAGTTTTCACTAAGATTTTATACTAGCTTCTGCCCGCGGCTTCGCACGCATGGTACCTGGATAAAAAATAGCCTATAATGTTATTCTTGGTGTAGCTCTACATAATGTGCAATGACAATTTGTTATATAGGTACACCTAGTTAACTACCTACAAAGCCTCGGTCTGCCTACTATATAACCATAAATATTGCTAAATTGACCCTTAGACAGGGTTTATGTGAGATACCTTACCTAGAACCTGTAACACAATGCAATTTAACACCATGTAATTTACTCCGGTGATCTTCGCAGTTCATCTTGGTTAAGCAACACTCCGCCCGGACACTACTTATATGGGTGATCTGGATGGCATTTAGATCTGAGCGCTTTCGCCCTTCGGAAGGCACGTTAAGATGTTCTTCCCGGCTTTTTCAGTTGTTAGCCATGTCGGAGGCTTTCGGGTGGCCTAAAAATTCCGACATCAGAGTTGGCCACTACTTCATACGAAGAAGAAGAAGACCAATATGTTCCATGCCTCAATTCATATGTTTCATCATTATCATCAGCAGCAGCATTAATAGCTTGTTATATTTCCCAGCCAGAACGATGAAGACCTTGTAAAAGCAATAAATTTATTGAATTGTATTGTATTTGTATCTAAATTTTGCGTGAGGGAGAAATAAACAATACTCAATACCTTTCGCCTTTATTATATTAGTAAGATTGCTAGCCTTTTATGTACGTATTTTCTACCGATTACATTTGTTATGTTTAAATACCAAAATTAATTTTTGATTACTGTTTTTAGGGTAAATCACCATCATACACACCACGAAGACGGCGGAAAAAATTGCGTTGGACTGCTAAGCTATTAGAAGATACGCGCAAAACTGCGAGCTCTTGGGGAAAAAAGTTGGCGTTTTATAAAAAAGTAGGGAATTTCGAAAATATGATTGCAGAATCGAAAGCATATTTTCTAAATGTTGAAGTTTTGGAGAAATAAAAATATATTTCCTATAATCTATTCTTTTTAGTATGTAGGAATTTTGAAAGCGTATACAAGAAACATAAAGACATGCGTGAACGACAACTTAGGACACAAATAAATAATAGGATATTTTTGCCGTTCTGTAAAAAATCAATGCAAAATATATCTTTATTCATGTCCGTTAAAATATTCAATAGTCTCCCCGAAGACATGAAAGATTTGACACTTAGCCTTTTTAAAATAAGACTTTACAAATGGCTTGTAGATAAATAAATAAATAATAAATAAATAAATAAATAATGCAGGACGTAATCACACAGCATCATATAGCCCCAAACTAAGCAGAGCTTGTATTATGGGAACCACATGATTGATATATTAAACATATAATTTTTTTTTTTTGTAAATACATACATATTATACATAGAAACACCCAGACCCGAGACAAATATCATAAATATAAATATCATAGACCGAGATAAATGCTTTTATAAGATTAAATTGAATGTATTAAAACAAAATAATAATTTACTATTTTTATTTCTTCATTTGAATGGTTAGTTTTCATTTTGACATATATTTATTTAGTAATCTCAATTGTCAAGTTAATTATTGTTAATTAAAATTAACCGATATTAATGATAATTAATGACACATATACATATAACAATTTAATATTTGCACGCTTCTGTAATGAAGTATAAGTATGCGATCCACATAGCCTTTAAGATTTTCCTTTGTAATTACCATACTTTTATGCAAATAAATATAATTTGATTTGATTTGATTAAAAAATTATATAGGTAGGTGCATTCAATCAAATTTGCTAAGCATCCTTCCTTCCCTAACATATTATCAAAAGTCATTAAAACTTGTTAGTGAAGGTAGATTATAAATGAAAAAAAAAATCGTGTAAATGAAAAAATTGATAGATTAATACTTTACCTGCAGTATTAATTGATAGATTGAAAAAAAAAAATCGTGTAAATGAAAAAATTGATAGATTAATACTTTACCTGCAGTATTAATTGATAGATTAATACTTTACCTGCATGACATTAATTTCTTGTTAGATTTATATTTTACCCATTATCATCATCAGCCTATAGCAGTCCATTGCTGGACATAGGCCTCCCCTAATGAGCACCTGAGTCCCTGTCCTGAGCTCGATGCATCCAGCTTCTACCAGCAGCATTTTGCAGATCGTTACCACCTGGCCGGAGGGCGTATTATCAGTATATTTTACCCAAATCTATGGAAATTTTAATTATGTGGCAACCCTGCAGTTGAAATGAGAAAGACTAGGGTGGCCACGCAAACTATAAATCTATATATATACTTAATCTATGGCTGCACAAAATAATTTTAAGTAGTTGCGCACTACCGTGATAAACAAATGAAAAAGTTACTAGCTGACGCATCCATTCATACCTAGACAAAATAATAAACGTATACTGTAACCTAAAATTTCGTCATAATTGCCAACCGCTACGATAGCTCAGTTGGTTAGAGCGTCTTATTCATAAACTGGTGTGAATAAATTGCTGGTTCGATCCCCCAGCCAAGTATAAATATTTTTGTATAAGATTTTGGCCATTTGAATATGGTAGCCTCCACAGCAGCAGTTTAAATTTATACTTGAAAGGGGTATACCAGATCGTGACGCTGTGTGTACACACCTGAATCTATAAAATCAGATTCGATTCGAGACCAAGAAATGGATGATTATCTAATAAATATATTATTTATTTGTGGTACGGCTGGCGCCGCCTCATCTAGAAGCGCGTCCTCCTCCATCGCTGTAAGAATGAATACTGGGGGGGCGTCCATAAATTACGTGAGGCATTTAGGGGGGGGGGGGGGGGAGGGGGTCGAGCCAAATCTCACCAAATCTCACGTGGGGGGAGTCCCGGCAAATCTCACGTAATTTTATTTCCTCAAGAAAAATAAATTAAACCCCTTCAATTCCAAAGCCGCGGGCAGTGCTAGTTTATAATATTAGTGTGATATTTGCATTAATACTGTAATTTGATGTCATAATTTTAATTTAGCACTTTATTTTTATAAACTTGCATTTTGTACGTTTTTGCGCTGAGACGAAGGTCTACGTAGTATATTTCTTCACTGTAATTACTCCTACGTTCTAGGAATCTCGAAATTTACTAGTCTCAAAAAAAACTAAACCGTTTTTTAAAAATAAAACCAACGCAATCAACTTATTATCATCAATGCACATTTTGAAAAATCAAACGTGAGATTTTGGGGGGTGGGGGGAGGGGGTCGAGCAAAATCTCACGACATCTCACCAAGGGGGGAAGGGGGTCGAGAAATCGCCAAAATCACTTTATGTAATTAATGGACGTCCCCTGACTAATACTGACACGATAAATATCGACCAGATCGTGGGATTTCTGGATTTTTAGAAATCCAGTGATCCGATCCGTGACACGGATCACTCGTTACACTCGTTAAATAACGTAATCCTGTTATAACAAACTGTACAGTTTGTAATTTGACGTTTATTGAATTTTGACGGATGAAATGTCAGTTTGTAAAAACAGGATCGTTGTCAATCACAGGATATAGAAGAGAACTAGATAAAGCCTTAAAATTCACTATGCTGTGAACGTCAACTCATACGGCTGATCTCTACTTTCATATTTCCATGTATCATTTGCTAGAAAGGGATGCATACTTTATCTCAATGCGATCTCTGCGACTTCGTACCAGGGCATTTGTATGAACCTGCATAGAATTTTGTTCGAGCGCCCTGGTACGATTGACTTTTTGATCTATTTTGAAGTCGCATTGATATATGTATGCGTCCCTTTCTCACTGATGATATTGGACATCAGTAAGAAAGTAGAGATCAGCCGTATGAGTTGATTTTCAGAACATAGTGAATTTTAAGGCTTTATCTAGTTCTCTTCTATATCTGTGGTGTCAATAATTTCTGATTGCAACAGAGTTAACCGATCACATATAAAACATAAACATGTGTACACAGGCAGCCACAGGCATCGCCAACCTAACAGTCGCCGCGATGATATCCGAAGGGTTGTCTGAAAGTCAAGCCCGCGATCGTGTCTACATGTTTGACATTGATGGTCTCTTGTCAACGAAACGAACTGAAGGCCTGCCTGAATACGCAAAAGCATTCGGCAAGGATATCGAACCTGAAAAGGACTTTGAGAAGTGCGTCGCTACGATCAAGCCTACCTGTCTCATTGGTATGTTGATTCTTCTATAGTCGACTATGATTATTTAAGCTGAAAGACGAAGTGTAGAGGGATCATATTGTGCCCCGGTCATGTTTTTAAAAACTGACTTGACGTTTTATTAATTTCGACAGATGAAATATCAAAGTTTGCAAATAAAGGTCCGATGCCGACCATTTCGGTTTGCAACTGAGTTACTAAATGAGGTCTCTATAAATCGACGAAATCATCAAAATTTCGGAAATTCTCTATGTAACGTGTTCAAGACCGTTCTTCGAGGAAATCTTTAGTACATGAGATATAAAGTTATGGTGGCATGCATATAATTCAATATATTGTAATGATATAAAGATCGGATTATAAGTAGTTCATTCATAACAATTCACAAAAACGCAAGCAAGACAGACATTCGTCTAACAGTGTGTGAAGCTTCGAGATTATTCTCAAAGTTCTACTACCATTCTGCCGTGATAACTTCACGGCGTTGTATCATTGTTGTGTTTCGGTTTAAAGGGTGTGGGCACCGGTGAAATTACAGACACAAGAGGCTTATCGCCTTCATGACTCAATTTGATGGCCGGAGGGTGTTGCATCTTACATCTTAGAGCACGTTCCAAACAAGCGTTATCTACGATGCAATGCTTTTTAATAGGTAATGGTTACCACTTAACATCAGGTGGGCCGTGCGTTTATTCCATCTTCAGATACCTTAAACAAAGTTATTTAGTGTTTCTCTCGTAGTTTCACGGCCCTTTTGGTACTTAGGTATTTTCTGTGACAGCATACCGCATGTTAATGACCGGGGCTTCATACAAGTTCTTGTTTGTGAATAGATTGTGAATAGACAGAATTACAGAAAACAATGGAAAAAAATGTATGCCGACCCTACCGAGAATGTTATGAAAGTATAAGACAAGTCATCGATGATGAATGATGAAGATCCTGAGTGGCGTCAGCGTCTCATCAGCGTAGTCTCGTCAGCGTAGTGTAAAACGTCTGCCAGCCAGGTGATTAAGTGACGATCTGTGAAAGGCTGCTGGTGAAAACTGGAGGCATCGAACTGGGGACATGGCGCAATGACGCTCATTTTATGATGTGAATGTGAAAGTGAAAGTGAAAATTTCTTTATTCAGTACGCATATAACAGTACACTTTGAATCGTAAATTTTTTGAATGTACACCAATTCGTGACGCGGCCAAACAGAGAAGATTGGCAAGAAACTCTGCTAAACTTATATTTTTATTAAATGACAGTTTTACAATATTTTTTAATTGGTTTTGAGGGAGTTAGAGACAGTGACATCCCAAGATTTTTTGTCATCTAAAAAATCTAGCTTTATTACAGGGGTTACGTTTAACAACTTTTTTGAATTTATTTACAGATCGGGATTTGGGATTTTATTAAAAAAACCGTACGTTTTGCCCTATAATGATTGACTAACTTTATGGAGCCTTCAGTAAGAATAGCAAGTTTATTTTTATTTCTAGTGTTAACATTATGATTGTCGCTATTTTTTTAAAATAAATTAACTGGATGCTCTAACCTGGTGATTAATATGATGATTATGACACTATTTTTAAGTAATAAGGAGAATCATAATTAGTTTTATTCTTCTTAAGGTTGTTCCACTGCAGCCGGAGCATTTACAGCAAACGTGCTCAAACAAATGGCGCAGATCAGTGAGAGACCCGTTATCTTTGCGCTTTCCAACCCGACGAGTAAAGCCGAGTGCACGGCTCAGGCTGCTTATGATAACACAGAGGTAACACTTCTTTCAGCTTATAAAATATCCAATGAATACGGATGAGGACTGGGTAAAAAAATATATTTCTAATTAGTCCGTCAGATAGATCAACAAAAAAATGTTGGTCACGTATTTTTTTATTTATCAAAGCAATCAAAATTGACGGAGATAAAGAACGTCAAAGTTCGGGAGTGGGGGCTCGTGACGTCACGGCTAGGTAAAAAGTGTACTCAGCCGTGACGTCACGCGGAACTTCAATGCACTATATCTTTGTAATTTTTTGTTCAATAGAAAAAATAAAAAATACGTGTATACGTGTTTTTTGATAATGTAAATAAGGGACTAATTAGAATTTTTCAGTCGTTATCCCTATCGTTTCGCTTAGTTGGCAGTTTGGGGTTATCTGTATTGATTGGCCTTTTTTTATTGTCAGGGCCAACTCTGATAGTATTAAGGGCCTTAAGGCTTCTGACATGGCTTAACGTTTGAAAAACCGGGAACAAAACCTTAACCTGTCTTCCAAATCACGCTACATAAACTCAATTTTAATTACAATTTACCGAATTAAACCGAATTTCAATAGTCCTTTTAACCTGGAACTCTTTTGCTGGCAAAATTTTTGTTGTTATCTCGGAGTTCAGAGTGCCTCATGGCAAAGGCTTCCAGCTTTTAGAGGAAGCCTAGAGGAAGCGTTAGAACGCTTTCCATTGCTCTCTATCTTTTGCAACTCTTCTCTATTTTGGACCTGCTGCGGGATTTAGTTTGTATTCCTATCTTTTACGTTGTCGACCGTTTTTTTGCTATTTCTAGGGTGCGATTCAGTCAGGATTTTACGCTTCATAATTACCGACTGATAAATAACCAAATTAATTCATATTTCCAGGGTCGTTGCGTCTTCGCATCAGGCTCTCCTTTTCCACCCGTTGAGTACAACGGCAAAAAAATCCACACTGGACAGGGAAACAACGCTTATGTCTTCCCCGGTATCGCATTGGGGGTTATCACTACCGCAACTCATCATATATCAGAGGGAATGTTCCTAACTGCTGCAAAGGTACGAACACAATGGATTTTTGTCTCTTTCAAGATGGCAGCAAGTAGCGACGTTGTACTTATTTTTGTGTCGGATTGTACTAGGATTGGTCTTATCGTTTGCTGAGCCTTACTTCTGTAGGACAAAAATCCGTTGTGACCATTATGTTGTTTTCATTATTTGTTATTATTTGGATTTTGTTGTGAACGCCTATTATACTTAATACATCATATCATTAAAATGCACCTGGTTAAAACCCTTTACGTACTCGTATTTATTGCTAGCAGCTTAGAGACCCTCAGAGATACCAGAAAAGAAGTATCATTCTTATCATGATCATCATCACCACCACTACCACCACCATCATAATTATCATTATCATCATCATCGTCATCATCATCGTCATCATCATCATCATCATCATCATCATCATCATCATCATCATCATCATCATCATCAGTATTAATAACTTAAAACCCATTGCTGGGCATAGGCCTCCTTCCTCAAACGCCATTGCGAACGGTTTTTGTGCTTTTTCCATTTATATACGGTAAAAAATGTCATTCATCCACCTGTGTACCATCTTATCTACCATATTTTTAAGAGTAGGAAACATTCTTCTATAAACTCTGTGTCGCAACGCCTAAGTAAACTGCTTCAATGTTGCATCAATTTCATTGTTTTCAGACTCTGGCCAACTATGTGAGTGTAGAGGATTTGTCCATGGGCCGCATTTACCCTTCCCTGGCTGAAGTGAAAGGAGTATCGGTGGCTATTGCTATCGAAGTCGCGAAACAGGCTTATGATGAAGGTAACATATCATAAGCTTTAAGATTATTCTTCATCCTACCGGCAGGTGGCTAGGGCTTCTCTGAGAGGAACCGCCTCACAATGCTTTTCGAGTCCAAAAGCCGCCTTTTGAGTTCTGACCCTTGATCCAGCTGCCTAATGAAACTTTTATGATATTAGTCGAGGCTCTTCACAAAAATCACTGATACGACCATCGGGGCGATAATCGTCGATTCTTAATCCCAACTTGACCTGAATGTAACTTTGAGTACTTGATTACATCACGCGAATCTGTGAGCCAGCATGTTCTCTCGGACTGACAGCGCTCTGCGTTCCCTTCTTTCAAACCGTGTTGATTATCAAGCAGACAAGATACTTTAATTGATTAACCCTTTTGATTGGAATACTGTTTAGCATCACGGGTGAAACGAATGTAGGGTACTTGGTACCTGCCTTGAAGACTGTATTACTCCCGTTTTTATAAAGCCATGAGACATGTTATTAACCTATAGCAGTCCACTGCAGGTCATAGGCCTCAATGAGCGCCATGAAGTCCTCAGCTGATGGTAGAAACCAGCAGCTTTTCGCCGATCGTCACTTACATGGCCGGAGGGCGTCCTACACTAAATTTACCGAGCCGCGGTCTCGACTCAAGATCTCATATACATTAGATACAAAGATCAAATTTTCGTAGAGCCTCCTCCCTTTTTGAAGTCCGTTAAAACGTTTATTTCAGGTCTTGCATCAGTATACCCTGAACCGAAAGATATTGCGCAACATGTAAGGAACCAAATGTTCAACTTTTACTACGAGAGTTCGATGCCCGTTGTCTGGGGTTGGAAACCACAGGAGACGTTCAACGTGAGACCCATCCAACCACCGCCCAAAAACGTCTAATCACTATTAGGTAACGGTATTATTACTTAACTTTATTTTTCAGTAATACTGAAAGCATAAGTAGCCTGCACTTTCGATGTATCAGGTGAGAAATGTTTAAACGAAAGCCTATTTTATTATTTTATTATTTTTATTAATTTAAAGTAATATTTTTTTACTTTAATTTTTACAGTTTTTTGTGACTTATAAATGCAATTTTATCGATTGAATTGATTGCGTTTGCGAACCATCAAAATAATTTTCACATTTGGTGCTATTGATATTACGATTTGAAATTTCTGTAGGTACTGTATCATTATAAAAAAGCAATAGCTTTTAACTGAAACAATGTTTTATTGTATGTATCATGAAGTTTCACCCCCAACTCAAATATTAAGTTTTTGTATTATTTTTAAGATGAAATGAATTGTTTTGGCAGAATGAATCGTCCAGTACGTAGAATTATGTAGGTCAAACTACGTAAATTACTTACAGTACGTAGAATTATGTAGGTAAAACTACGTAAATTACGTAGGTAGTAATTTTACGGGTAACACAAAAATATAATTCTAGTCACCGCAATATTGGATGTATATTAAATAATATTATACTTACTTACTTACTTACCTGCTTACTTATACGAAGTGCAGTAATTGTCTTCATCATATGAGAACTACTAACAATCATTGAAACACATGTTTATATTTAGTTCCTATATTTTTATAGAATATGTTGTGAATTATTTACATACTACCCGCGATCTACCATGTTTTTAGAAGAGCTATTCATTTTTCACTATTTCACTATGCACCAAACTTAATTATTGGCAAATAAACATATTCTGTCTTATTCCAAAACGAAGACTAAAGATAGTCTGAGTTTAAATCTGACATTTTGTATACAAAATACCAGTTTTAAACCTAGACTATCTTTAGTCTTCGTTTCGGAATAAGACAGATTGAATCTTAAACCTTGATAACTAGAACATCATTTAAACATTTTCTAATATTCTACTTACTTATTTTGATTATGTACTTCTGATAATTGATATTAAACTTATTTTTGTGTTTTAGCTATATTAATGAACAGCTTACGGTATTTGACTAAGATATGAGGTCATTAATTTATGTTTTAAATTAGTATCGTTCATACGATGTCATTATTTTGCTGTGATAATGTATGACAGAAAAAAAAATTAACTGGTTGTACAATGCTGTCGATTCTGTTGTTCACTTGACTAAAGTTAACTTAATTTGACGGCTCTAAAATTACAGCGATCTTTGTTGTTGTCTTTGTAGGACTGTCAAATTAAGTTTAGTCTAAGAAAATTCACAACAGAATCGACAACAATATTTACTCACCATGATACACAGATACTTATAAATGTTTTGTTTTCGTAAATTAATATAATAATCATGATTTTTTGATCAGAGTTTAATTTATTTTTATTGTTTATTTTTTTAATTCTAAATACTCGCATGAGATATAACTCAGCTTGATGATTAAATTAACTTTTTCTATCTTGAATGTACCTAAAATTGGTTGGTTGAATTGTTACAACAAATATATGGTAAGTATATTACTAATTAAAAATCTTAAAATATTACTTTTGTTTTATTCAAATTATTTTTAATTCGTTTTTCTGTTCAGAGCTTCTATACTTTAATATAATTCCTAGTTACTGATGTATGATAATAGACCAGGGTAGAAGCCTTTAAAAATAATAAAAAGTGAAAAAAAATAATAGTAGGATGAAACCCATTAGAAAAGGAGGAGAATATTATAAAAATGAAAGGAAAAATAATTTACGGGCGATCTGAGGTCGGGAAGGGGATGGGGGTGAGTTTTTAAGGGTAAAAAACGGTTTTTCTCGATTTCCGGCAAAACTAAAAGTCCATTGAAAAAAAGTGAAATGGCAAAGTTGTAGGTAATAAAAAGATCTAAAACTTTTGTATTAACACTTTTTTCACATAACCTCAAAATTTATGTGAAAAATTCAAAAAACTAAGTTTTTGGTTTTTTATTTTTATCTTTTACAAAAATGTTTTTTTATTCACCAAATTTGGTGAAAACTTACCTTATTATGTCCCAAATACGCTGTAATTTATTTGATTAGAAGTATTTATTTTTTCACCTTATTTTGAATTAATATCGAAAAAGCACCCTAATTTTCAATCGAAAATTCACCCGTCAAAATATCAGCTTTTTTCAAAAAATTGGTATGTTTTCTGTTCGTTGAAATCTCTACTTTCCGATGGTGAAAAATAAAAAAATATGTTTTAATAAATAATAAATATGTTTTTATAGTAAATCTTCTCAGAAAATGCAAAACAGTACAATATTAAAACATAATAATCTCCTTAATTTTGCACAAACAAATTTAGTTAATCCCGTGAAAAAAAATATATTTCAAAATACATAAAAAATATATTAAAAATATATAAAAAATAAATCGTAATATTTTTAATAACTAACTTTTGGCCGATTTTCATATATATTTTATAAATTTCAAATATATTTCAGATATATTCAAAATGTATTTTTTTATATTTTTAGCTATGTTTTTTATGACTAACTTTTGGCCGATTTAAATATATTTAGATACATTTTGAATGTATCTAAATATATTTAAAATATATGAAATATACATGAAAATCGGCCAAAAGTTAGTTATTAAAAATATTACGATATATATTTTTAATATATTTATTATTTATTTTGAAATATTTTTTTTTCATGGGATTAACTAAATTTTTTTGTGCAAAATTAAGGATATTATTTTTTTTTAATCTTGTACTTTTTTGCATTTTCTGAGAAGATTTACTATAGTAACATATATATTTTACTATAGTAACATATTTTTTCACCATCGGATAGTAGAGATTTCAACGAACAGAAAACATACCAACTTTGTGAAAAAAGCTGATATTTTGACGGGTGAATTTTCGGTTGAAAATTAGGGTGCTTTTTCGATATTAATTCAAAATAAGGTGAAAAAAATAAATATTTCAAATCAAATAAATTACAGCGTATTTGGGACATAAAAAGGTAAGTTTTCACCAAATTTCGTGAATAAAAAAACATTTTTGTAAAAGATAAAAAAAAAAACCAAAAACTTAGTTTTTTGAATTTTTCACATACATTTTGAGGTTATGTGAAAAAACTGGTAATATAAAAGTTTTAGATCTTTTTATTACCTACAACTTTGCCATATCACTTTTTTCCATAGGACTTTTAGTTTTGCCGGAAATCGAGAAAAACCGTTTTTTACCCCTAAAATCTCACCCCCATCCCCTTCCCGACCTCAGATCGCCCGTAAATTATTTTTCCTTTCATTTTTATAATATTTCCCTCCTTTTCTAATGGGTTTTATCCTACTATAATTTTTTTTGGTTCTAAAAATTATCGACCCTGGTCTATAAGTAGTAACTTATTATGAGGAATATTAAGGTAACACAATTGACGGCCTTATCGCTGAAAGCGATCTCTTCCAGGCAACCAGCGGGGTGATCGCCTAACTGTTGCAAACAGAAATGATTGATACCGATCCTGTTTTAACAAACTGTGACAGTTTGTCAATTGACGTTCATGGAATTTATGTCAAAGTTTGTAAAAACAGGATCGGTGTCAATCATTTTTGTTTGCAACTGAGTTAGCCAATTACCCCGCTGTTTACGGATTGGAAGAGCAAAGCTATAGGGATGGCGGTACACTAACACAATATTGGACACATTATAATTGAAATCAATTATAAAAAAAACATTAATTACTATACACAAAAAAAAAACTATAAAATTTTAATTCTAATACATATACTAATAATAATATTCTTCTCTGTTTGGTCGCGTTATGACTATTCATATATATGACTATTCATAACGCGACCAAACAGAGAAGATTAGAGAATTAAAATTTTATAGTATTTTTTTGCCTATGCACGACGACTGGGTCAAAAAATAATAATTCTAAGTAGTCCGTCAGTTAGATCAACAAAAAATACTGGACAGGTATTTTTTTATTTATCGAATCAATAGAAATTGACGGAGATAAAGAACGTGAAAGTTCGGGAGTGGGGGCTCGTGACGTCACGCCTAGGTAAAAAATGTACTACATCGTGACGTCGCGCGGAACTTTAATGCACTATATATTTGTTATTTTTCGTTTAATTGACAAAAGAAAAAATACGTGTCCAATATGTTTTGGATATGTAAGTAACGGACTTGTTAGAATTTTTCAGTCGTCTAGCGTATTGGTGTAAAGGAAAAATATTTTCTTACAATTTTACCAACGAATTTTTTATGTGTACAAGTCATCGAGGAATCAATGTGTGTCTTGAAAAACTACAACAGGAATGGGTTTATGGAAGAGGAAGAAACAAACCGGCTGCGGCTCGACACGACAGGGGCGATTACTAGGGATGACGACTGGGTAAAAAAAATATCTAATTAGTCCGTCAGATAGATCAACAAAAAATATATTAGTCACGTATTTTTTTATTTATCAAATAAATAAAGGAGATACAGAGCGTCAAAGTTCGGGAGTGGGGGGCTCGTGACGACACGGCTAGGTAAAAAGTATACTAAGCCGGGACGTCACGCAAAATATCAACGCACTTTATCTAATCATTTTTTGTTTAATTGACAAAAGAAAAAAATACGTGTCTAATATTTTTTGATAATGTAAATGATGGACTAATTAGAAATTTTACTTTTCTCTGGGTATCTACAGCTGCTAGCGCCATGGATTAACACATTCTTACAATTTTGTATGCTGTATGTTTTTGTATATGTGGATACTCCACACTATTTTAACTCGGGCCTATAAACTTATGTCGGAACCATATACCACTTAGGTTCCGGCTATTACAATTTGGCCGAAAATCACACGTTATATGAATCTCGAAAAGTCGCAATAATATGTTTTTTGCTAGATCCCAATTTCATTTCGGAATATCGTAATATGCTATGTACAGATGTCGCAAAAAGGCCCGGATCTTCAAAAAAACTATCGCGGCCAACTACAAAATCATATCAGTGTTATTGAAAAGAACAATCATTCTAGTTTAATACGCGGTATATAAGGATAAGTTTCTACAGTTATCTACCCGACGTAGGTGGCTAGGTAGGTACCTACTTAGATATAGCTAGGTATACCAAAAATCAGAACAGTTAGGTATATCTAGGTATATCACTGCTGATGATAGACATTATGGGGAAGACGATACATCTGTCAAATTTCTCTTGGGTTTTTATGAAACTCGTCAGAGAAGGTTAAGTGAATTTTGTCTTTTGAATATCTTGAAAAGTCTTAACGTGGTGTCTACTTTGTGTTTACTACAAAGGTAATAAATAATGCTTGGCATAATAACACAGCATCATACAGCCTCAAACTAAGCGGAGCTTGTATTAGGGGAACCACATGAACTGATATACTACTTAAATTTATTTATAACATACAGTTATAGAAAACACCCAGACCAGAAACATATTTGCAGATCATACAAAGAATTGTCTCGCGGCGGGAATAGAATTTAGCGTCTCAGGCGGCCCTTCACCCATTGCGCCACAGAGGTCGTAAATAAGTTAAAACATACTAGGTAATGAATGATGTATGTATAACACCTATCAATGTATGTAGAACTGTGTCTAACTGGCACAAATATCCGGCGCCCCGCCAGATGTTCCCGGTCACTGGCCCGTTGCCATACGAAGCCTATCTGTATCTATAGGAATGCCATACGACTTCACAAACTAGGTAGGTACATACCTACATACCTACTGTTTCTAAGAAGGCCTTACCTAATAACTATACTAAATACTACTCTAAAGCGAATTGAACTAATAGGAAGCATAGGAAGAAACCTACATAAGACTTTTCTTTTGTACTACAAAATCATAAATTTGTCAATGGAAGCACACCATTAATGGCCTTACTTATGAACATCTTTCAAAAGATAAACGATGTTTAGACTATTGGCATCTCTTACCGTTAGATAATGACAAACAGTGACAGGGCGAACTTTGAGCATTGATTAACTTTAAGTAGCGTTCATAAGCAAGGGGGTATATTATTGCCAAAGCAATTGTTGTTACCTACGAAAAAAACATCGCTTGCCCTATCTAGGAAATGTCATTGGTCTTCCGGTCATAAGCTTATCGAACATTTTTAAGAATGTATAGATAGATAGATAAACTCTTTATTGTACATAAAAATACAGCATTCAGGATACTTAAAAAAAATAGGTACGATGGGCGGTCTTATCGCTAAAAGCTATATCTTCCAGACAACCTTTAGATAGACAGGATAGCATGATAAACAAAAGTCGGCGGTGTAGGTACAGTTATAAAGTATAAATCTAATTATAGGCAAAACAGTATTAAAATTGGCAAGCAGAACTTGAGATACAGATTAAAGTTGAGTGGTTGAGCAAAAATTACAATGTTCATGATAGATTTAATCAGCGTTTCACCTTTTTTGTAGGACATGCGGAAGTCGCATATGAGTAATTTCTTTAGAGACTGGACCGATTTCGATAGGACTTACATTCAAGTTGCTGACTTCAAGATCCATAGCGAATAGCGTAATAGCATCCATAGAAAATACTTAGGGTTCGCGATTAAATAATCGCAAACGAAATTGCGGGCGAGTCAGCTAGTACCTATTAAAATTGACTTTTGTATTCATATCCTACTCATAATATTATAAATGCGAAAGTTTGTGAGTATGGATGTATGTATGAATGGATGAATATTAGTTACTCTTTCACGCAAAAACAACTGAATAGATTTGGATGAAACTTGGAACATACATAGTTTGTGCCCTGGATTAACACATAGGCTAATTTTTATCCCGGTATCACGCGAGCGAAGCCGCAGGCGGAAGCTAGTCTGTAAATAAATTGTAGATGCTTGCTCAAATCTGACATTGCAGCGCCCTTACAGGGCACATGTACTGCTTACGTATGAGCTCAATCTTACACCTAAGCTAACCATGTATCTGTAGTTGTACGCAATAAATGGATATGAATACTTATGTGGAAGTGTGTGTGTTGTGTGTGTAGTTACGGGCGGGTCAGCTAGTACCTAATAAAATAAATTACTATTTTCAGATTGAGTAGGGTACCTACCTACCACTACTTAGCTGGAAATGGAAAGCACACGCACAACTCTATTTTATAAAACTTTTAACTGTGCCACATCGTCAAAATGCATTCTGTTGCAGAATACTTTGTACCTAGCACAGACTTGTACCTAGGTAGGTCTCAGACAGAGAATACGACTCCGGACAGGTGTGAGATGTATGACTGCTACATGCTCTTTGTGGGACGTGAAAATAATGAAATCGCGAAGTTTAAATTCTATTTCCGTGAAATAATGGTTGCGCAGCTCCTCGTGGAACCTGACAGGACTTTTGATGATATGGTGCGAAATATTGTACCTAACATACCTACCCGCATAAAGTGAGTTTAGATACAGGGTTTAAGGTACGAAATTAGAAAGATAGGTAGAATCTATATTTTTACAATGGCACATAAAACTAGCTTGTGTTGTCTCGTCATCTATCTATCTATCTATCAATAGCTTACGTGTCCGAATCTATACCTACCTCTGTTTAGTGTAACCTAGGTAGGTAGTTACTTGGATTCCTAAACTAGTGCCTAGATAGGCTCAAATTCTTTTGATGTGACACAAAATCAATTGTCGACGTTAAACTGAAATTCTCGCAAAAACTCAAAAATGTCTCGACAGATTTTTTCTTTTTATTTGATTTGCCTCAACCAAGATGGAACAGCCGAAAAATTTTATAAATCGAAATTCTCGCAAGAACTCAAAAATGACTCGTCTGACTTTTTATATATTTTTTTGTTTGCCTCAACACAGGAGGATGGAACAGCCGAAAAGTTGAATAAATCAAAATTATTATCTAGGTATCGGATTATAAATCAATTTTAGGAGGTAGGATTAAGTTTACCGGGTCATCTAGTAAAGTTTTGATGTTTTATATCTGCCAGGCGTGACGTTTTTTTTTTTAATACGAAAGCAGATAACGACATGTTATGACTATAGGTACAGAAAGCGTCAGAGTCTGGTAACCCCCCTAGTTAACGTTAGTAGGTTCAAACCATCGCGGTGTCGGTCGTGGATCTCGAACTTTTTGCACAAATGTGTTTTATAAACCTTCTCCTCCTTGCTTAGGCATATTTAATTTCGTGCACATATCTATAAGAGACGATGGAGTGGCGGTTACAACACTCGACATTAATCTATACGTTATATAAGAGTACAGGGCTCAAATCCCTCAATGCCTGAGTGTATTTTTGTTTTTTTTTTATTTTCGTTATAATTTTAAGTAGTTGCGCTCTACCGTGATAAATAAATGAAGAAGTTACTAGCTGACGCATCCATTCATACCTAGACAAAATAATAAACGTATACTGTAACTTTAAATTTCGTCATAATGCCCAACCGTTACGATAGCTCAGTTGGTAAGAGCGTTTAATTTATAAACTGGTGTGAATAAATTGCTGGTTCGATTCCCCAGCCAAGTATAAATATTTTTGTATAAGATTTTGTCCATTTGAATATGGTAGCCTCCACGGCAGCAGTTTAAATTTATACTTGAAAGGGGTATACCAGATCGTGACGCTGTGTGTACATAAGTAGTCCATTAGTAGGATCAAAAAAGTTGGCGTAAAACAATGCTTACTTATTCCAAGAAGCATTTATTACAAACTTTACGTAACTTGTTAGAGGACGAGTTAGCTGTTAATTTCCCTCTCGAGACCGCGTTAAAAATGCTCTGATAATAATTCTCAGGTGCGGAACAGCGCTAATATATTCAAAGAATAGCCATAGAGTTTAAAGCAAGTATTTCTATACTTTATTCTATTACTTTTATAGAGCAGACAGTTTGTGAAATGTGAAATATTGTTCACCTTTTTGAAAGATTGAAGAGATTGAACATTTTGCACATATGTAGTTCTAAACCTATCATGGCTACTTTGTATCCGTGTACTACGCGAGCAAAGCCGTCGCAGGCAGATAATAAATAATAATATTATATAAATAAATAATGCTGGACTATCACACAGCATCATGTAGCCCCAAACTAAGCAGAGAGAGCTGTGTTATGAGAACCACAAGATTGATATACTACATAATTATATACAGTTTTCTTTGTGAATACATACATAACATACATAGAACACACCCAGACACGAGACAAATATCTGCAGAACATGCAAACATTTGTCCCGCGGCGGGAATCGAAGCCGCAACCTTCTGCGTCTCAGGCGGACATTCACCCACTGCGCCACAGAGGCCGCCAAAACATGCACGAGTGACTGTTCGTTTGAGCCTATTTCGAGCATAATAAGTAATACCTAATTGTCCCAATCGAACGTCCTTCTTTTAAGTCAGTAATATTAAGGTAATTGTACTTACTCTGAGTAATTACATGGTAATTCTAGTTTGAATTTTCTTGTAGTTTATTTGAAATTCGACTTTTTCTTCTCTTTAAATTATTTAGCTTACGCGGGTAAACACCCCAAGCCAACCCCACCTGCCCGTGGTGCACCCTGCTAAACAACGAACGGGGCTCTGGTAGCCGGCTGATTGCGGCATAGCACAGCCTACATCGGCACAGCTAAATCCCCTGGCCACCGACGGGCAGCAGTGTCGGTGGTGCGAGACACTGTGCCCTGTGATCCCCAACCCGCATGCCCAGCGTGGGGATTATGGGTATATCCCCCTTTATTAGGGGAGGCTCTGGAGGTCCCTTAGGATATAGGCTGGAGTGGTGGAGTGGTGGGTAAACACAATCGAACATATTCACTAGTGACAAAATTTACTAATTTTTTTAACGTTATTTTAGCTTATAATTATTCAAAATTTTCCCCTATCCTTTGCAGTCTCTTGCCAGTTGACGGCTCCAAGTTCACGCAGGTCAGCTTCCACCATATCGATCAATGATCCCTTGATCACTGGACTTTCTAATTTCATATACAAAACATTACGTTGAGTTCTACATTATCCGGAGGCACTTTTTAATGCACATCGGTCGTTCAATGTCCCTCACAATAATTAATTCAGCGTGCTGCTTTTCTTCTTCATGAAGAGATGGTGAAAGCTTCTTCATGCAAAGACGGAGAAGCTCTGGATTAGTTGGCCAATGGGAATACAACGGGCTCATCAAGTGGACCTTATCTAGCTAATGATGATGCGTGTGTTGGTACACTACCTAGTGGGGATTCAAGTCCCAGCCTGCATGTTACCTTGTTAGTCTTAATGGAATGGAAATCTAGACAGGAAGGTAGGTAGGATCTAATTAAGTACTTTGAATACCTATTCACTATTTTACTTTTCACTCAGAGATAATTTCTTGATGATACTTAGCCTGTATTTAAATTTAAAATATTAATAATGTTTGGATTCCTTAAAGGTTGGTGTACAACAGAATAGAATAGCTTGTTGTGCGCACAACAACAACAACAACGACACCAGCCTATATCAGTCCACTGCTGGACATAGGACTCCTCTTATAGGAGGGATATGCTTGTACAATTGATGCTGCTGCCCGTCCGCGGTCAGAGGATTTAGCTGTGCCGGTGTCAGGCTGCGCTATGCCGCAGTCAGCCGGCTGCCAGAGCCCCTAAATATATAGAATAAATAGATTTAAACTTTTTATTTTACCTTCTCACACAAACTTAATTATGCAAAATAAATCGGACTTATCGCTAAAATTATAATAAAATTCAATTTGAATTTATATATGTTCAAAGTGTTACTTTACAGTGCTTATTGAATAAATACATATGAGTTTTGAGTTTTGATCTAGGTACTTTAATTTATATAAACAGCTTAGGGTGGTTATGTAGTCTGATTGTGGTGTTAATTAAAATTAAGTAGGTACCAATCCCAAAACTCAAAGCTTACAAAACAATAATTATTCCACTAATTCCTTTTCTCACGCTATTCTATACAAACTGCAACGAACTTGTGTAATTCGTAACATAAGTTCCGTTACAGCCACGAACTCTTGTAAACAGCTGGTTTAGTTCAAATTTAGTTTTAGTTCAAACCGGCATTTTCAGCCATGTCGGAGGCCTTCGGTCGGCTTAAAACTCCGACATCAGAGTTTGCCTCTAGCTCATACGAAGGGAGTTAAAACAATCAGTAAACTTATCTAATAGTATTTATAAACTTATTGATAATATAATGGGGAATACCAAATGACGTAAGTTGGAAGTACGTCGTAGCGTGCGCGTTGATTTATTAAATTGTATGCTTATAGGGATAATTGAACAAAAAAACAAGATCCGTAGTGTTTTGTTGTAGGTGTAGGTACACATGTGAATGCCTACCCGACTTAAAAGTGGATGCACAAAGCCTAAATATTTTCTGATCAAGGTAAGAAAATCTTTTTAAAGATTGTATTTATACTAAACTATTTCAAATTCTATCCATAATTTTCGGACGCCTGGTCCAAAAATTTGACTTGACGGATTCAGTTCCCGACTGCAAAAAAAAAGTTTAAAAACCACATCCTACTTCCTACTAATATTATAAATGTGAAAGTATGTGAGTATCGATGTCTGGATGGACGGATGAATGGATATATATAATTTTTGTTACACTTTCACGCAAAAACTACTGAACGGATTTGTATACATAGTTTGTCACCTGGATTAACACATAACTCCTATTCATCCCGGTACCACGTGAGCGAAGCCGCGGGCGGAAGCTAGTATTAGATAAAAAGATTACTTATTTAAACAAACTAAAATTTAACTAAAAAAAGCAACTGTTCGATATTATGACCTGTGTGTTCAACGTAGAATGAGGAGGATTGTCATCAATTGGAACATATTTGATCCCAGCCTTAGATGAAGAGAAACTGTTGAAGATTTCATTATCGATAATGAAGGTGTCGTTGATGATTCTACGTCAGTATCCGACTGATTCAATAATTCATCACTGTAATTTTTCAAGTCGTGCAACGTAAAAAAAGGTGAATCATTTTCTGAATTATCTGAAGAATCCATTACGTAAGCAGAGTCATCGAAAAAAGTCGGATCACACATCAAAGTTGGTTTCTGATACTCAATATCCAACATACTCGACGGGTACTTCGTCAAATCATATATTTCACTCATATCAGGTACGTATTTCACCATCACCAAAGTCATATTCGGGCTGTTCTTCTTTTTCTCCCTGTTTTCATAGGACATCAAGTAGTTACCGCTGGTCTTCCTGAAGACAAGTTGTGTCATTTCTTCGTCGCCACACATGCAGGTTGAAGTCAGCGCTGTTTCTACCTCATCAACTGTGTCGACCATTATTATAGGCCTGGGCTCATCCATATGGAACTCGTAGAAGTTATATGTGTTTAAATTTTCGAAGTCCCTCAAGAGCATGAGGGGGACATTCCTGTCTCCACATGTGCATAGTTGGTTTGTGCTATTAACTTCTAGCCAGCCGCATTCTGGCGCTTCAAGTAGCCCACCAGTCCATAATGCTATCCAACCGTCACCGCGCCATCCGATCCATTCTTCAGTGATGTTAGTGATCTGGTTTGAGTACATGACCACTGGTAACCATCTTCCGCTGAACCATTCTACGCTTTCAGAATGAATTGTAGTTAAAATCACACATAACATTAAAAACTTTAACATTTTCCTTTTAAAATCTCGAAACACGACACTTGTAGTAAACTCTGAAATACAGTGTTTTGATACGTCTAAATGCTGCGAGGGTGAAACTCGACTAATAGGTAGATCTAGGTACCTACATTAACGGCTCAATATTACAATTATGTGAAACATTTGAGCCCGATAACCTTAGACTCCAAGATACGGCATGGCCAGCTATAATAATTATCTATCAAAAAAAATAATTTTCCAAGACGTGGTGTAAAACTATTACAGGTTCCGTAAGGGATTTGGAAAAAAGTGGCGTCTTTTTCAAACTAAGCAGCTCCGAATCTAATGAGTTTTTTTGAAATAAAGAACTGACAAATAATTTTTGTAAGGCAGAAACTTTGTAGTAACCAACAATCGGGGTCTAGTTATTATTCTTGACTCACTGATTGGTAAAATATTATAGAAATTATCATTTACGAAAAGAAAATTGTCTAATGGATAGATTTTATATCCAATACCTAAAAAAAATACCCAGGACTAGCTTGCAACCACGGCTTTGCTTACGTGGACTCCAAAATGGAAAGCTTGTGTATTACTCACATAGGATTTTTATTTCCGGGTCCACGTAAGCGAAACCGCGGGTGGAAGCTAGTCCTAGGTGTATTTTGCATGTCAAAAATTTAAAATTCTAAGTTTCATTCATATCCGCACACACACACACACACACACACACACACACACACACACACACACACACACACACACACACACACACATACGAAAAGTGATAACACAAAGGTAATATAATATTTTCTTAACTTTGTAGTTTCCTATTTTAATCGCATTTTTGTGATCTCTATGAAATTGGTCAAGCATCACGGTTCAAAAGATTTGCTTCGGTTATTTTGTAAATCTCTTAAAAATATCTATCAACAACAAAAAATTTCAAAGTACGCCTATTAACTAAGACGCCCTCCGGCCAGGTGGAGTGACGATCTACGAAAAGCTGCTGGTAGAAGTTGGATGCGTCGAGCTCAGGACAGGGCACAATGGCGCTCATTTAGGAGGCGCATATGTTAAGCAGTGGACTTCTATGGGTTGATGATGATATTGAAAAACCAATATATCCAATAAGAAAATGTGCCAAAAGTTTGTACGAAAAAAGGGCAACCGGTAATACACCAGCCTATGTCTAAAACTGTGACTTGGTTTAGGCCAATGCACTTGGCAAGGAATGGCTTAGTTTACATATTGCTGTTCCACTTAGGAAGTTACTAATTTAAGCAGTAATTAACGTTTTTATTTCTTAATTTATTTCTACCTGGATATTTATTCGTTTTGATTGTTACTGGATAACTTAAAAGCTAAGAAGTATGGTTTTTTTTTATGTTACTTGAAGATGGAACAAGCACATGGTCCACCTGATGTTGAGTGGTAACCATTACCTATCACAAAGCATTGCAACATAGATCACTTTTTTTGGAACGTGCTCTACGATGCAACGCCCTGCGTCCATCAACTTGAGGCATGATGATGATAAGCCTCTTGTGCCTGTAATTTCACCGGCACCCACACCCTTCAAACCGAAACACAGCACAGCTGCTTCACGGCAGAAATAGGCATGGTGGCAGTACTTCCCCGGACGAGCCCCCCACAAAGAACTCTACTACTACTAAAACGACATAAGGTATCTTTCAATAGTTCCGAAAAGTTCAGCCACATTTTTAAGGCCCTTAATTTTGTCAGACCTATCGACCTTCAATTCCTTTGGTAGCCTGTTACTTCAATCATTTTTCAAATACATTGTAGCCTTGACCTGATGCTGCAGTATGTAGCGTTGCAATCCCCCATGAGGAGGAAGATTGTAGTCACAGTTTTGGTTCATAAATGCGAATAATCTAGGAGCTTAGATGTACATACAATATATTGTATTTTATTATGTTTTCCAGATTACAAAGTTTATTGAATAACATACTATAATGATTAAGATACCTTGCAGTGATGCAATAATACATAAAGGACTCTTAGAGGAAACTGTTTAAAAGAAACACCTATCCAAAGGAAAACCTATCCCCATGTAAGTTTATGAAACATAATTACAAAGAAATAGGAAGCCTTTCCCCAGTAAGTATTGCTCATAAGTAGGTACAATACAATTTTAGAGTAGCTAGTAAGAGCCCAGGGAGTATTTACATAAATACAGTAAGAAAAGAAATACTACAAGTATCACTAAGTTCAGGATACCCAACTCCTCACCAATTTACAGCAGAGGTTTTCGTATTTGGACCAGATTTGGGCTCATTGAAACTATCTTTCATTAATCAATAAGTTTAAGAAATATGGTGATCTCAAGATTTAATGGTAGAGTAGGAAAGAAAAATGAGATTTTAATTTTTAGACTCTTCAACTGGCGCAGCCCTCCGCGCACAAAATGAAAAAACTAATAAGATACTATATATAAATATAATATATATATAATACCAGAGATAACTAAAAGATAATAAATTCACGGGACATCTCACAGAAAGTCAACTGATCCCAAACTAGGCAGAGCCTGTACTATGGGTACCAGAGACTGATAAACATACATAGATACTTATAAAACACCAAACACAGATCAAACATTCATGTTCACACACAAATGTTTGTCCTGGGCGGGAATCGAACCCGCGACCTGTAGCTCAGGAGGCAGAGTTACTACCAACAGAGCTATGAGGCCAGTCCATGTGTTTTATATAAATAATGAGATAAAGTGTTGGTAAATCCCGGGGTTTTGCCCCTGAAATGACACCCAACTCTGACTCATCGTAGCATAAGTCAATCAGATCTATAAATAGGTATTGCGTAGATATGATATATAATGTTCGCTTGAATTATTAAATAATACTTACCAAAACCTTTTTTTAAGAAAACTGATGAAGTGCCATTTGGACTCGCACTATCGTACATGATATAACATGTAAGTACTTTTTAATACTTTTTATCAGTTTTTGTTAGAGTAGCAATAGAAATACACGATCTGTGAAAATATCAACTCCCAAGCGGAAGAAAATGCTATTCAGTTCGCCTACGCACCTACTTGTTTTATTGACGACCTCTGTGGCGCAGTGGGCGAAGGTCCGCCTGAGACACAAAATGCGGGTTCGATTCCCGCTGCGGGACAAATGTTTGCATGTTCTGCAGATATTTGTCACGGGTTTGGGTGTTTCCTATGTATGATATGTATGCATTAACAAAAAAAAAAAAATGCATGTTCTGCAGATATTTGTCTCGGGTTTGGGTGTTTTCTATGTATGATGTGTATGTATTTACATAAAAATATGTATAAATTTAGTATATCAATCATGTGGTTCCCATAATACTAGCTCTGCTTAGTTTGGGGCTACATGATGCTGTGTCCAGCATTATTATTTATTTATTTATATATTATCTTGTACAATAAAAAATCTATCTGTCTATAATACGGTTCATGAGATACAGCCTGCTGATAGACAGACGGACGAAAAGCAGTAGCTTGGTGTTGTTTGGTACCTTTCGGTAACTAAAAACAAAGAAACTTTTATCTATATAAAAGAAGTCATTCAATGTGCCGCCTGCCTACTTAGGTAAAATACGTTTATAATGAAAAATGATGATGATGTCAAAAAAAACCGAAGTAATTATTATTATTAATGCATAGATTCTGGCCAATTTTTTTTCTAGAAATCGCCATTTTTTTTATTTTTATTTGTGGTTAATTTTCAGTTCATGCCCAACTTTTTGTGGTGCGGCTTTTCACAATTTTGGCACGAAACCCGATGATGCGGAAATCGGACAATGGCAAACATCTGCTTCTGCGTGTGACATTTCAAAAATCCGTTTTTTGCGAATGCGGTTTCCTACTCGTCCAATACACTCCTCTTATAATTGCGACATGTAGTTCGTTACACAACCAATTTACTGACCATAGAAATTTAGTCTGTTTTATCGTTACAGAAGGTTCAAATTACATCGTTGGGTGTGTGTCTGGTTGTGTGCAACTGCTAAATGGTTGTCGCCGAGAGCTGCCAACAATACTGCAGGTAAGTACGCCCACAGGACACGAAACCGGTACTTTCACACTGTGACACCCCAACTAATGGTACACAAGATGATAACGTGGACTATCTCAGGAATAATATCTTTAGCTAGTTTTGTAAACTCAATAATGTTTACGCGCTAACGTGAGATAAGATGCTTTGTGCATCGTTGAAGTTTTCAGCCAGTATAATGCACCTTTAGAAGAGCGGAGAGAGACGAACAAGTAGAATCATGGTATCACGATCACATTTTGACACGATTTGATTGTTTGATTTTTCCATTTTTACAAGCATTTATTTAACTTGCACTCTATGTAGGTACATAAGTTGTCCCTTTATACATTTGCAAACCATTTTAAAACCGCTTGTTAACGATATTTTGGCATCGATATAATTTTAATTATAATCTAATATTTATTGCTAACACCTTTATGGGAACGTCTTTTAATTTTTTTTTATCCACACACTTTTTTTAACACTTTGAGTGCTGACAACACACTTACTCTGGACATGTGCGGCTCCTCCTCGTGCATGGCCTACTGTTAATATGTTGAAGTACTCAAATATGTATATGGACGAATATTCGATTCACCCGCAAAAATTCTTAGTAGTATGGTGTGACTATGTTATGGTAGATTGCTTATTGTTATTGAAAACTACCATCTAATTCAAGTGACTAATCTTTAGAAATGTGAGTTATTTGTGAAGGGCTTATCCGAAGAAGTACCACTATGCCTAAATCCGCTGTGATTCAGCATTCCTGTATTTCGGTTTGAAGAGTGTCGGTGCGCCGGTGACATTAAATGCACTTTATTGCCTCAAGTTGATGGACGCAGCGCGTTGCATCAGGGCACGATCCAAAAGTGCTTGATCTACGAAGCAATATTGTCTTATAACTGCTATAAATATTCTTATTTATTTATTATGGGCCAGCTCTTGATTTCAAGGCTTACATGGCCAAGGATGAGGTCGATGACGGTGCGAGCTTTACCAGAAGATGCTTAACTTTCTTTTTGAAGCTGTTAGGGTCATACGTAAATGGAAAACCAGACGCTGGCAGCTCATTCTATATTTTAGCAGTGCGCATTATAAATGATGGGGTGTACGGGGTTCCAACCCCGCTCTTCGGAACCCAAGCCAACCTCACCTGCTCGTGGTGGATCCTGCTAGACAACGAACGGGGCTGTGGCGGCCGGCTGATTGCGGCATAGCGCAGCCTACATCAGCACATCTAAATCCCCTGGCCATCGACGGGCAGCAGCGTCGGTGGTGCGAGAGGCAGTGCCCTGCGATCCCCAACCCGCATGCCCAGCGTGGGGATTATGGGTATATCTCCCTTTATTAGGGGTGGCCTATGTCCAGCAGTGGACTGATATAGGCTGGTGTGGTGTTGTGTGGATTATAAATGATGTTTGGAAAAGCACCTAGTTAATAGTAATGGTTACCACACAATATCAGGTTGGCCATGAGCTAGTTCCATCTTCAAGTATCATCATAAAAAAATGAAGTTTTCAGGACTTCATTTTTTTGACTGATGAAACAATCGCGAAAGACTGTTTCCTACACTATCAGTTACAAACACACATTGCTTTATAAACACGAGTAGGTTAAAATCAATATAGGAAAGTAGGTACCTAATTGACAAAGCTAGTCTTAAGTCTAAAGGCTGTACTTAAGTCTGTTAAAGAAACACCCCCGTTGTTCTATAGTTACCGAGGCTTAGCCTACCCATTGCATGTCGAACTTTATCATTAAAACTTCTACATCAAAATCCGCTCGTTAATTACAATGATCCGAAGTTTGCGATTGTTGCTCATTACCATAGCTTTATGGGGCCGTTACTATCCAATTAGAAGGCGAGGCGTTTGTCACGAAAACCGGGAATATTACATGTACCTATTCGATTACGAAACTCATTTTAACAAATTCTAGTTGGTAATTTGAATATTCGTGACCTTGCTGAATTGATGTCGTATGAGTAGACAATAAGTATTACCACTGAATAATTAATAATACAGGTGTTACAAAAACATGTGAAGTATTACATACTATCGGATACCCGGCGTGTGCTGCCAGGCTCAAAAAAGAAAAATGCCTAAGGTCAGTGTGTAAAATACAGGCAACTGACTCCTGTAAGCCACACTTTGTAACCTTATTTGACTCTTGACACTCTCTCTCTATCATATCTTGACTTCTCCTCGTTTGTATATTTTTGAAGTGATCATGTTTGCCAAACAAAATAGAAAATATTTCCCTGCAATAGGTAGTAACGTAGTAACCAACTTCGAGATAGAATTGCTATGCCTCCTCATAAAACAGCACTATTTGATAGTAGATAGCGTATACTTGGCATGGCACCGGAACTTTTTAATAAAATACCAAAATCTATTGCGGAAAACAATCTCTTCTCGACTTACTAACAAAAAAGGCATATTATGATATAAATGAATTTCTGACGGATACTTGTATCCAATTCTTGACATTATGTAATTATTGTGGTAGTTTCAAATGGTATCTCTTTTGTTATTATTAGTGAATGTGTTGTAATTTATTGCAAATATCTTTTTAATAATGTATAATGTTGATTGTGGAATGTGAATAAATTTGACATATTATTTTTTAGTTCGCATGCCAAAATTGGTAGAAATAGTACGGTACAATTATTATTAAAAACCGTGTAACCCTATTTGAAGCAAATAAACAGACATAAACAGATATAAACACTTTATTCATAATATGTCAAATTATACGTCATAAACATTGCAGTTAATTAATTAAAAATTACGTAACTATGTTACAATTAAAAGTAGGAGAGTAAAGTAAATATATTCCTACTTATTGTAGGAGTTAAATTCGTCAATGCTGTAGAACGTCTTTTCAACGAGCCAGTTCTTCAATTTAAATTTAAAACTTACTATGCCAGGTGCATTTTTGACGGTGTTTGGCAGTGCGTTGTATACATATGGGCCCATCACGAGTGACATTGCGTCCGACTTGGCCAGTCTGCGCGTGGGAATCGCCAGTCTACATAATTTGATTGATTGATTGACATTGTTTAGTGGTCTAAAACCATCTTAATTGCCTTTCGAATGACACTGGTTTGGGGCACATGGGTTCGATGTTTTCAAAGTCTATAAGAGACATATTTAATTTTATTTTAGAATTTTCAGAAAACTTACAGCTTTTAAGAATACTCTTAGGTAGAATATGTGGATAGAATCCTTTTTTTGCTATAAATATATGCATAGATAGACCAGCTTCTGTTGTTTCAGTTACGGAGTTAAGTGGGAACAAGCAATAAGCATAACACAAACATACATAAACTTACGCCTTTATAATATTAGTGTGATGGGCATGCTTAACTATTGATCCAGGTACCTAGCCCAGGATATTCGTGTTGTCACTTTTTCCTTAATTTTTATTACATCGTTTTAAAGTATTTGTCATTCTTTTCAGGTCCGACATGACCTAACGACCTCAAGAGAGAAATCTCACTTAATATTATAAATTTGAATGTGTGTTAGTATGTTTGTTCCCACTCATCTCACGTTGAAATACATATTTTTTGTGACTTATATTGAAGCATAGGCTACTTTTTATCCCTGTATCACGCAAACCAGCCGCGGGCGGAAACTTAGTATTTTTTTTTGTTAAAGTAACGTTTATTTATAAAAATACTATAAAACCTGTTACAGGTTTGTCTAAGTGCTTCTAAGCACTCACTTAATTTACACTATACTTTATCAAGAACATTGCTTATTGACCGTGACAATTCAATGTCTCTCGGTAAATACTATCTTGTAGACATGTTAAAGTAAAGCTATTGAACTCCGGCGCTCCAGACAAGTTCAAACATTTGAGCTTAGCCTGAAGCGATGCAAAAGTGATCAGTCGGTTGCTCAGTCCCGGTCCCGGCACACTAAACAAATAATGATGTTTGGGAACATGTGTCGGCCACGAAATGAGCTTTTTCGCTTTGAATATAAAATGTTATCCTGCTAATATTCAAAATGTGAATGTGAGTTTGCTTGTGAGTTTTTTATAAAAAAATATTTAACATCGAATCAACAGTTTTCGATATTAAATGGTAAGTAGAACATACGTTTAAATGTAAATCTGTTATTGACCTAACAGATTCGTTCTATATAACCTAGGTACATGATATTATAGAGATATGTACTAGTACAAATGTAATGCCTATGCCTAGTAGGTAGGTACGCATTTAGTGTGAAGTGTAGAGCGAGTGTGAAAGTTTTAATGTGAGTTTGTAACGGTATGCGTAAAAGTGCGTCATGCTGTTTCCCCCAGTCTCTATCAAAGGATACTTTTACCACAATGTATACTTATTTGTTTTCCGGAAAATAGCTGGAGTTACTTGGAGGAGGATAACCCAGAATCGAAAATCGTGGCAAGCTCTAGGGGAGGCCTACAAAGGCCAGACAGTCGAAGTACATTACGGTTTCAATAATTAATTTATAAGAATATTTTATTTTAACTTGCTTAATATTAATTAATATAATTTAGTTAACTTCATATTATTGTGTTTAGTAGGATTGTTGAATAAAGGCTATTATTATTATACTTATTTGTTTGTTAGGCTACGGACACGAAGTCAGCGGCCACGGTTCGGCAGCGGCGGCGGCGCGAGGAACGGCGCGTTTCAATTTCATAGATTTATATAGAAGTGGTCTCGAAGGCAGCGGCGCGAGGAGCAGCGGGGAGCGACGTACCAGCGATTCGCGCCAGTCTAGAGGTCGCGTCTGCAATAAAACAACACTTCGCCTAGGACAGCGATTGCGGGGCGGCGGCGCGGTAGCGACGCGAGGAGCTCTCGGGGGGTGTCTCAAAGGCGTTTGGATCCTATTTCTGTGCTTTGGAGTATGTGGTATAAGCTTATCAGACGGATGTGACGATGATATTCTCAAATCTGGTCTCAATTGAAAATCAGCGGTGAGTAGATAACCTAACATTATCTATTCAACACAATGCCGAGTTAAGTCCAAATTTTACGAGTACCTACTCTGTGGCGCTGACAAATACAGATATAAATACCTCCACCTAATACTTTTGGTTTTTGTATTTGCTATTTTCTTTTACCATGTTATGTAATGAAGGCTTATAATTTGTTAAGTTTGCGCAGATTAGTGCTTAGTATACTACCTTTTGCCTAAAGCACACTAAAACTCATTGTGTTCTATTATTTTGTTATTTTATGTTTGGAAATAATTAGTATTAAGTATTTGTTTGTTTCTTTTTATTATAATGTGTACTAACTTACTACTTTTTTCTTCAGTGGCTTGTCATGGTCAATGGCTAGTTGGGTACAACCTCCAAATTCAGAACCCAAGCTAACCACACCTGAGGGCTTACCACGGGTTTTGATAGTTTTCGAAAACTTTTTAGGTTTTGGTATCTTTCCATACATTTTCGTACAGCGCCTCTAGGGAAACGTGCATGAACTACGAAAATGTATGGAAAGATCAGTGTTGCCGTTTTTTATTTGGAGAAAATGCTAAAACATATTGCAAAAAATGCTAAATAACTTTTAAAAATGCTAAATAAAATGCTAAAATCTATAATTTTCTTTTGAATTTTGAATTTTTAGGTAACGTACAAAAAAATGTTAATCATAAAAATATGCTAAATGCGAATTTTTCAAGCTAACAGACCCGAAAATATGCTAAATTTAGCATTAAAAATGCTAAAACAGCAACACTGGGAAAGATACCGAAACTTATAAAGTTTTCGAAAACTATCAAACTCGTGGTAAGCCCTCTGCCTGTGGTGTACCCTGCTAACTAACAAACGATGCTCTGGCGGTTGTTTGCAGCATAACGCAGCACACTGGCACAGCTACCTCCACTGACCGCCGACGGGCAGCAGCATCGGTAGTGCGAGAAGTTGTGTCCTGCGATCCCCACCTCGCATGCTGTGAAGATTATGGGCATATCCCTCTTTTTATTAGAAAAGGCCTATATCCAGCGGTGGACCTAGCCTAGTATTATTTTCGTTTGCAAGTAAATAAATAACTACCTGGTTACAGCAATTGTAATTTTGTTCTTTATACCTATCATCGTCATCTAAGGCGCTACAGCCACGGGTGGGCCTTGGCTTGGGCAAGTAAATTTCTCCAGCCTGGTCTATCTTAGGCTTTTTCTTTCCAGCCTTTCGCTTCAATCACTTTTAAATCTTGCTCTATGCCGTCTAGCCATCTAAGTTTGGGTCTGCCACAAGGTCTTTATGGGTTACCCTTTAGAAGACGCTTTGGTGTTCTGGCGTCCGAATTACGTTCAACATGGCCAGTACGGGGCCGGTCTATTTTAATAAACTTTACAACAACATCCGGCTCCTGGAACATATTGTACAGTTCGTGGTTGTATCTGATCCTCCAACATTCACCATCCAGCACAGCACCGAAGATAAGCCTCAGTATTTTCCTTTAGATTTCCTTTTTCCATTCCTAAACATTTTACTCAATACTCAATTTTATTTTTTAAATAAATCTATATATATAAAAATGAAACCCGTTTTCCTTGGTCACGGCATCACGCGTGAATGGCTGGACCGATTTCACTAATTCTTTTTTTGTTGTATTTGTTATTATTAGGAGAAGGTTCTTACGGAAAAAAAGATTAAGAAAATTGCTACGCTAAGGCGGTACGAAGTTCGCCGGGTCAGCTAGTAAATTAAATATTTTATTAGTTCCTTTCACTAAGCATTACTTAGATGAACTTAGGTACAATTATATTAAAATTAAGCACTATTTTAGTTTCTTTTTTGTCATTCTCTCGAGGTCTACGTTTGTCTACGTTTTTTGTGTTCCATAATGTTAACAAATTTTCATTGTGATAATTATAGACCCTGTTGGGCATAACAATAGTAAATAGGAGAGAGGAGGACGTCATTGTTATCGTCACATGATAGTATTAAATATAAATAGATAAATTGATGTCAATATTTACTTAGTCAATATTTAGGTATATCACAATTAAATAGGTATAGTCCTACTACTTTCTTTCTACTTTCAAGCTATGCTCGTCATTTTTGCTCAATACCCAACATTCAGAACCGTAAGTAAGCACCGGCCGTAAACTTATATAAATAAATAAATAAATAATAACCGGCACCGGCCAACCCTGATGCGTGTGCCTACTCGCTTACGAAAATGAAAATCAACAGTGAACACTGACCTGCAGACTTGGTCACACCGAATGACCATTAAACTAACTAATATTAAGATCTAAATGTACCACATGAAACAATAAAGAATTATGAATAAGATTATTAATAAAAGTTTTTATTCAACATTCACGATGTGATATCTTGTTTTTAGGGTTCCGTACCCAAAGGGTAAAAACGGGACCCTATTACTCCACAGACTCCACTGTCCGTCTGTCTGTGTGTTTGTTTGTCACCAGGCTGTATTTCTTAAACCGTGATAGCTAGACAGGTGAAAGTTTCACAGATGACGTATTTCTATTGCCGCTATAACGACCAATACTAAAAACAGAATAAAATAAATATTAAGGAGAACTTTTGCCACTTTTTGCTTGTTATTAATAACGGCAACAGGTAGATGCTTGAAATATATACAGAATATTTAGTTGTAGGTATATTCACTTCAAAAATAAAGAATTAAATTAAAATAAATTGTATAGATAATGGTACAGAACTCTTCGTGCGCGAGTCCAACTCGCACTTGGCCGGTTTTTTTGATTCTATTATGTTTTTAACCGACTTCAAAAATGATGAGATTCTCAATTCGTCGGAATCTTTTTTTTTCGACTTTTATGAATGTTCACCGATAACTCCGTCAATTGTGGACCGATTTTCAAAATTATTTAAGGCAAGAAGTAAGAAGTGATTTATTTGAAGTCGGTTTATTTTTTATTATAAAAAGTTTATACTTGTCACACAAGACATTAACAATAATAAAAAATATAACCGTGGGGCGTAGCATAACGTGTGTAAATAATTATATAAATAGCATTTATATTATGAGAGGTTCAATTACATTCATAACTTTCATTACATTCTACATCATTAATATATTTCTTTTCAATAAAACCGTTTATCTTATTTCTTTTCTTTTTTATTATATCGGCCGTGCCATGGATCTTATAGATGCAGGGCAAGCCCACTCCATCTAACCATGTCCCAGCCACTTCAGCATCCCGTTCAGTAAGTAAAAAGAAATCATTTAGAATAGATGCAAAGGCCTAAGTTTTTAGATACCAAAAAAAACAGTGACCGCAACTTTTCTCACTCAATCTTCATTTATTTCGCAAACCATTAGTTATAGCGTGAATAAACGCAAAAGCTTTATAAAAGCATAGTTAAATTTAATACAAATTGAAAGTTAGCTTGCGTTGTGATTTATTTAAAGGCTACATAGCTATTTTCAGGGCTGAATGGTTTTCAATAGATAAACAAGCATCTAACACTAAATCCCAGAGAGACAAGTTATTTTGAGCGAACATTTTCCAGACATCTATCGATTTATTTTAGTTGACGAGACTGAAAATGCAATTTCGCTGAAACTAAATGATCGAGATGGTTTCTTTGATGAATGTAAAGGTCATAGACCGATGAATTATTGTAATCATCATCTAAAAGTCTACTGCTAGACAAAAGTCTCCCCTAATGAACGCCATCGCAATATGTCCTCAGCTTTACCCATGAAAAGATTATCCGTATCACATTGGTTATGTTTCCATTAACTTCTTTGGATATTTAGATTCTTGAATGTTTAGATGTTACTCAATTAGGCCTGAATCCAAGAACTGAATTCAAACCTTTTCAATCATCACTTTAACATAGGTTTTTAACAAATAGGCCTCATCTATACTGCCTTTCGCAGATGGTCACTCCATCTGACCAAAAGGCGTTCTGCACTAAATTTGCTTTTGCCGAGACGCGGCCTCAACCAACGGTGGTCGGTTCTTCGGCAGATATACAAATACAAATCGTTCATTCAACAAAAGTCTTAAGACCATTATCAGTATAGCATTGGCTCCTGGGGTAGTTTAATGCTGTGTTGAAAGCAGTAACACGAACAACTCTATCTCATCAGCACACCACCACACCAGCCTATATCGGTCCATTGCTGGACATAGGGCTCCCCTAATAGAGGAGGATATGCCCGTAATCTCCACGCTGGGCATGCGGTTGGATCGCAGGGCAAAGCTTCTCGCACCACCGACGTTGCTGCCCATCGTTGGCCAGGGAATTTAGCTGTGCCGATGTAGGCTGTGCTATGCCGCCGTCAGAGCCCCGTCCGTTGTTTAGCAGGGTGCACCACGTGTAGTTGGGGTTGGCTTGGGTTCCGAAGATAAATCAATCTTATCTCATCAGCTTTGCCAGTATTACCTTGATATTTCCACTTCAGCTTGCTAATTCTCTGAGCTATGTCGATGACTTTTTTCGGAACGAAACTGCTAAGTAAGTATCACTACTAATATCACTTCACTACATATAAAAAAGTCGCTTCCCGCTGTTGGTTGGTCCGTATGCTTAGATCTTTAAAACTACACAAATGATTTTGATACGGTTTTTTTTAATAAAGAAAGAAAGAAAGAAGTCTTTTATTCTGACAAATACATAACACGACAATGATTTAAAAAAATAGACAAAAAAGATAACATGAAGAAAAAAGAAATACAAAAAACAAGAAGTTTGCGTTCAATGTGCGTAGACTGCTGCCGTGAAGATTATCAGAAAAAGATAATAAATTTAGTGATTCAAGAGGAAGGTTTATATCAGCATTGCACCCGTACGAAGCCGGGGCGGGTCGTTTGTCTAAGTATAAGTAGTTAAAATTTTATCACAAATGTTGGTGTGACCGTGGCACATTTGAAAATATGAAAGCTGGAAGGTTGTCACGCGAGGTTACATAATGTGTACCTTGAACTGTGTATTAAAATTAATCAGGCTTTCTGTCCTGTCTGATTCATGGTAATTAGTCGCCTTATTTTCCTGGTAATGTTTTAAGCCTAGAATCTAAGGTAGCTAATTTAGCTTTCTGACCTCGGTAAATAATTTAGTCCTCTTTTTCAGTTTTTTGACGATTTATGGAATTGATTACCATTGGACTACAGCGCCTTGTTGGCGCAAATGTTGTTGCTTGCGGGTTCGATTCCCGCTGCTGCCCGATTTTTTTTTAAATCTTCAGATGTGTGCCGGGGCTGTGCATGGCGCGCTCATAGTTTCTGATGTTCTTTTTCTCTTAAGTCAAGATTTTCTATAATTCTACTGGCGTCTTGTAGCATCCATATCCCTACGCTGGGCATGCGGGTTCGAGAGATCGCAGGGCACGCATAGCTTTTCGCACCACTGACGCTGCTGCCCGTTGGCGGCTAGTGGATATTCCTGTGCTGGGGTTACAACAACCAGATCTTCAATGTTCTTTATTTATTTATTTTAATTATGAACAAAGTACCTCATAGTGCTATTTCCGAAATCTACTCAAGCAAAGTCAACCATAACAATGGAAAAATAGGCACTATGTGATTTCGAGAACTTACCTCCGTACGTACACCTACTGTGTTACGGTGAGGCATAATATGCTCTTGACCAAATAGATTTTCGCGAGTGAAACCTATTCAGCTGAGGACATGACAAAATGGCACTCATTAGGGGAGGCCAAAGTGTGGACAGCTAAAAGCTGATGATAATGATGAGTAAAACCGCAGGCAAAAGCTAGTAACTCAATAATTTTAACGGAATGAATACTGTTCGTTCCCGTCCCTGACGTATAAAAAGTACTTATGGTATTAAATCCAACGTCAGTATTCACGGTTTGATGCGTACATGTCCTATATTTAAGATAATACAATCTTTGTTCGTCTGAGCTATCTTATACTATGAATTTAGTGTTATGTGTGTTGTGTTGTAAACGATACTTTGTTTTATGAATATTTGTTATTTATGAGTGAAGTTTATGATGAACGATCTCTTTACAGTGTGACCGAATTCCTAGTTATATGACTATTTTATGTATAGACTGTGTAGGCATTGATCAATAACATTTATATTTTGTTGTAGATATAAGTAATGGTTCTTTTTTTTGTGTGCATAGCAAATAGCTATTGTACCATTATTGTACCATACTTCAGGCAAATAAATAATTTTATATGATGTATTTAGTGTAAATAAGTGTATACGTCTATGCCTATTTCTGCCGTAAAGCAGCTGTGCTGTGTTTTGGTTTGAAGGGAGTGGATGCCGGTGAAATAACAGGCACAAGAGGCTTATAATTATCATGCCTCAAGTTGATGGACGCAAGGCGTTGCATCGTAGAGCACGTTCCAAAAAACGTGATCTATGATGAAATGCTATGTGATAGGTAATGGTTATCACTCAACATCAGGTGGGCCATGGGCTTGTTCCATCTTCAGGTATCATTAAAAAAACGCATTTTTTATCCCAGCCCTTACTATTAAAAAATCGAATAATATAACAAATGCAAAAGTGAGTTTGTTTGTTAAGTTTTCAACAGATCATCACAAAATTTCGTTGTCAGTGGTACAGAAAAAAACAGGATACCTTTCATCTAGAAAAATTACTTTTCCCGAGGGAAAGAAAAATTACTTTTAAAATAACTTCTAACGCGAATGAAGACGTTGGCCAAAGCTAGTTAACTTTAATTATAAGGCTAGTATCGGCTATTCATATTTATTGGCAATTCATATATTTTTTACATTATAGTAATTATCTATATAAACCGTATTCTAGGCATATTAGCAGTAGAAGGTAAAGATTACAATAAATTTTGAAATAATTAAACCATTTAAACAATAAATTCGTCCATGAGTGGTTAAATTTGTCATGCTTGATGCTGTTTAGTAAAACATTCTTCATCATTTATCATTGTTACGAGCTAAGAGAAAGTAACTGACTCATTTTAAGTAACGAAAAAAGGACATTTTCAAGGTTATATTTAAACTACATTTTTTTTATTATCATATTTTCAAAGACTTTAATTTTAAACCCCAAGAGCGGAAAGATAAAGATAGTGGAAACCGTCAGTCCGCCGCGGTCGCTACGAGAGGTCGGTCGTTACTGCTACGGCGTAGAGCGTCTACGCCGTTACTCGCGAAACCCGTGTAGCAACTTTTGAATGAACTCTTTGTAAGCTAAACTCTAAACTTACTGTTGTTGTAAAATGTGTTTTATTGCTTTAGAATAAAAAGTGATAATCCTAAGTTCAGTGTCTAAACAGTGCTGAAGTTCACATGGTAACCTACTTCATGCCTCGTCATAAAGGGGAAGTAAGTAATGACTGTTTTATTTAATTGGTTTATTACAGTAGTAAGGGGAATGGTTTTGGGTGAGAATGAATGTGGGTCGAAGTAGGACTTTATAAAGCTTGTAGTTATGAAAAAGTTTCTATTAAACTATAAATTATTACAATTTCATTGTGATTTTACTTATTTTTAGTGTTTTAAAAGTATTTTTGTACACCACCACCACCACCACATCAGCCTATATCAGTCCACTGCTGGACATAGACCTCCCCTAATAAAGGGGGAAATACCCATAATCCCCACGCTGGGCATGCGGGTTGGGGATCGCAGGGCACAGCTTCTCGCACCACCGACGCTGCTGCCCGTCAGTGGCCAGGGCATTTAGCTGTGCCGATGTAGGCTGTGCTATGCCGCAATCAGCCGGCCGCCAGAGCCCCGTTCGTTGTTTAGCAGGGTGCACCACGTGCAGGTGGGGTTGGCTTGAGTTCCGAAGATAGGGTTGGAACCCTGTACACCCCAGGGTTACAGATGTGTGTACATTTTGTACACACATCTTTCTTAATTTTTTTTCATGATTTACATCTTTATTATGCAGCACTAAAACAACACTTATATATGATAATTAAATCAAATTAGAGAATGCTTTCATTAAAAATTGATTAAAAATTAAAAATTATTGATTGATTAATTAAAAATTTAAATGCCCGTGACTTCACTCTCGTGACACTGGTATGAAAAGTACCTTATAAGATCCGGGACAAAAGATAATAGAATTCCAAATTCCATCATAATCCGTTCAGCGCTTACTACGGAGTGGAGTGCATACAAACAACAAGACACACATTTATACAAACTTTCTTATTTATAATATTAGCGTGATAAGTCTAGCTAGCCACAGTTCGTGTCTTCGCTCGCTTGCTACCTGAATAAAATGGGATAGTTTGATAATTAACAAGTTAAGTAAAAGTTTATGTGTTAGTATGTTTGCATACCCACCGTGGGGATTATGGGCATATCCCCCTTTATTTGGGGAGGTCTATGTCCAGTATTGGACTGATATCCCTGACGCCCTGTCTGAAAACCAGCGCTCCATCAGCCCGTAGGTATCTAGTTACGTACGATGCAACTTATAGCTGAGACAGGGACCTGTTTTTAGCTTAAGTAATTTAATAGCATAAGTATTTATTAAATAATAAGTAAAGACGTTTTTTAGTTTAAGTAAATATACGTTTTTCTGTTTTTGTACTATTTATTGTGTAAAAATAAATGTATTTTCTTTCTTCTTTCTTCATCTTTCTAATATAGGCTGGTGTGGTGGTGGTAAGTATGTTTAGATTAATATACAGGGTGTAATCGTTAACTGTGTCCAGGCCATTAATCTGTAACTATAATAGATATAATAAAAAACATTAGTGATATCGAAAGTACGTTACCTAATCAGTAATAATAGGTAGGAGGTAGTAGAGTTCTTTGTGGAGGGCTCGTCCGGAGAAGTACTGCCATCATGCCTATTTCTGCTGTAAAGCAGCTGAGCTGTGTTTCGGTTTAAAGGGTATGGCTGTCGGTGAAATTACAGGCACAAGAGGCTTATCATCTTCATGCCTCAAGTTGATGGACGTAGGGCGTTGCATCGTAGAGCACGTTACGGAAAAATTTGATCTACGATGCAATGCTTTGTGATAGGTAATGGTTACCACTTAACATCAGGTAGGCCATGTGCTTGTTCCATCTTCAAATAGTATAAAAAAAAACACTTTTTGAAAATCAAACGAGGAGTATCCAAAATTTTGACATTAAGCACTCCCATACATTTAGTATGAGATTAGTAGAAAGGATTTAGTTTTTGTTTTATATCTATGATAGTTACGGAATAATCGCCTGGACACACTTAACGATTACACCCTGTATAGATAGAAAACACTTTACTGATCACCACATTCATACAAGGAAAAGTAAAAGTTACTTTGTCTAAGCATTATAAAGGATCATACCACAATAATACAATATGTAGCCTTATCGCTGAAAGCGGTCTCTTCCAGGCAACCATATGTTGCCATCATGTTTGTCCCCAATTAAATTTGTGACAGCTGAACGAATATCTGGATGAAACTTGAAATACTTAAACAATGTGTATTTTAGCTAAATATTTTTAGTTGTTTTGGCGTGAAGGAGCAGGGAACATCTTTCAATCGAAAATATTTCATTCATAATCATCATCATCATCATCATCATCATCATGACCCTATAGCAGTCCACTGCTGGACATAGGTGTTCCCTAGTAAGCGCCATCGCGCCTGAGCTCGACGCATCCAGCTTCTACCAGCAACCTTTCGTTTATAATATTAAGTACCATATACTCACTCCGCATTTGTATATTTCCCATCGTACTTCCCCTCATTAGCATTAAGCCTTCCTGGATTAATTATGAGCTCATAATCTTCACATTGTTTTGTTTGTGTTGATAAAATGTTTATGTATTTTATTATTACTTTAGTAAGATTTTGGGAAGAACGTGGGTGGCACCTCAGACTAGCGCAGGATCGAGGTGAGTGGCATACTCAAAGGAAGGCCTATGCCCAACAATGGGTCAAAAACGGCTCTTAATGATGATTGTTTCAGTCAAAAAATTTATGAACACGTTATCGGAAACCCGCGGAAACCCGTGGCTAAGGGCTTGTCCAGATGAAGTGGTTTTCGCGCGAGCCAAGTTACGCGTGCCAATCAAATGGACGCACGTGACATTTCGAAAGCCTGATTCGCTTAAGGCTGATTAAATAAAGCGATTTAAGCGCTAGTCGAGTAATGCGTAGTCAACCTAATTGGAGCATCTTATTATTGCATCCACATGCAGTCATGCGATATAGCACTCGCGTTACAAGCAAAACTTTAGTATCTCGCAATCTCGCGATTAGCTACGTGTGACTCGAGTTGTACTTGGATCGCTCTGGACATGGTCCAAGCACTCCACGTGACATATTGTAAGCCTGTTTCTCTACGTGCGACTTGACTCGCGCGTAAATCGCTTTAATTGGGCAAGTTCTTATTCAGCTCCTCACGCATAATGACCATGACTTTCCTGTGTATAAGTAGGATTAGGTTGAGAGGATGGCATAGCAAAACGCGCGACTGCATATATATGTACGCAATGTGTGAAGCTATATAGTATCTCGTATTTGTGCGGTTAGCTACGCGTGACTCGACTTGAACGAGGATCGCGCTAGACACGATTTAAGCGTGACATGCTGCAAGCCTTATTGGCTACTAAATCGCTTTATATGGAAAAGGTCTTAGCTCCACACGTATATTGATCATGACTTTCCTATAGGTAAGGCTGACTAGACTGAGGGGATGGTATAGGTGCTGGGCCAGCCTACTCCATCTAACCATGTACCAGGCACTACAGCATCCTGGTCCGGGAATAAATGTTTACACTTGACGCTGAATAAATCATCTAGGCTAGATGCCAAAGACCAGAAAAAGAAAATACAATAAAAATTACTGGATATAGCAAAAAAAAGAACAAAGAAGTATTTAATTCATTCACTGTATAGTACCTCTTCTGCCTGATTTTTATAGCCGAAATAAAATAAATAAATAAATAATGCTAGACACTATCACACAGCATCATGTAGCCCCAAACTAAGCAGAGCTTGTATTATGGGAACCACATGACTGATAAACCACATAGATACATTTTTTTTGTAAATACATACTTATTATACATAGAAAACACCCAGACCGAAACAAATATTTGCAGAACGTACAAATATTTGTCTCGCGGCGGGAATCGAACCCGCAACCTTCCTCTCAGGCGGGCCTTCGCCCACTGCGCCACAGAGGTCGTCATTAAATTAATATTAAAAGAATACTGGAACCCTAAAATGTAATTCAATTAAGCATTGTTCCCTTAAAATGATATAGATGAATATATTTATATACTAGACTCCGACCGCGGCTTCGCTCACGTGGCACGGGAATTAAAAGTACGTGTTACTCCAGGTCATAAACTATAATTCCAAGTTTCATCCAAATCCGTTCAGCAATAACGTCGTTGAGTGGGAACAAATTTTCTAACACACTCGCACATACAAACTTTCGCATTTATTATATTAGTGTGATATGATTTTGTAGCAAAATCTTAGAACCAAACAACTAACAAAAATAATGAGGTCTTAGTACAAAAGCAAAAATCTATGGGTACGTAGTACTTTAAAAATAGAAAGTAATAATAAATGTTTCAAAGTAGCTTCCACCGGTAGCTGCACGCGCGGTCACAAACTATGTGTATTCCAAGGTTCATCCAAATCCATTCAACTGTTACAAACTGGGAATAAACATATTCACATACACACAAACTTTTAACAAACGCAACAATCTAAGGGTGTAGTACTATAAAAATAGAAAGTAAGAAAAACATTTTAAAGCAAAATTCCTGGAATTTGTCCCAAATGTGAATAAATTTGCTTTACCGAATCTGATACATCACTCCATTGTGCAAAAAACTTGTACTCGTGCATAGCTACACTTAAGGCGAAATATACCGTTTTGAATAGAATAAGAAATGGTTCGAACATTTGGCACAGTCGCACACCAGCCCATAAATATGAGCGTTTGTGCATTCAGAGGGAATAAAATTGTTTTTATATTCAGATAAAATAATTCTCTTGTTCGCAGTTATTTTTATGCAGTAGTTTATAAGCAGTTACATTAGGAGAGCTAATAGAGGTATAGTGTTATTTTCAAGAATTCTAGGAAACATATACTTTAAGGGTTTATCACAGTTCCGGCAACGTGTCCGCTCAGTTCAGTATCAGTGCTACAGTGTTGCATCAGTCAAAGTCAAAGTCAAAGTCAAAATCATTTATTCAGTAGGAACTGTTTAGTACACTTTGAAACGTCATTTTTTTTAATTTACCACCAATTCGTAACGTGACCAAACAGAGAAGAATTGGCAAGAAACTCTGCTTGGCTTATATTTTTTTAACGTCATTGTACTTAATATCTATTACATTGTTTTTGATGGATTTGGAGGCAGTTTCATCCCAAGCTTTTTTGTCATCTAAATAATCAGATATTTTATAATAAGCTTTATTACATAGATTACGTTTAACAACATTTTTGAATTTATTTACAGATAGATTAATCACATCATTTGGGATTTTGTTAAAAAATCATACAGACATCCCTTTAAAAGATTGACTAACTTTATGGAGCCTTACAGTGGGAACAGCTAGTTTATCTTTATTTCTAGTGTTAACATTATGATAGTCGCTATTTTTCTTGAACATGTTAATATGATTAACATGAGTTATGGTTAGTGATTTAAATCACACTTGTCAGTACTCACTTCACTTCTTTATTAATTGGCTTCTGGGATAGTTTCCACAATTTCGCCAGAATCAAGTATAATGCGAATACTTCCGTGATTGCCGGTGTCAGCACTGACACTGAGAGCACTATGTCGTTACTGACACTGACAAGTGGGGATGCGTTCATACGTTGCCTCATGTTATTATGAACAATTATACTTGTTACTGGCGAAATTGTGGAAACTATCCCAGAAGCCATTTAATAAAGAAGTGAAGTGAGAATGTATGAAAGAATATTTCGCACTGTGCCGGTTCTGTGTCGGAATTGATGCTTCACTGATATGTGTGTATCGACCATAATTGTTAGAATACGGGTGAGCCATGTTGGAGGCCTTCGGGTGGCCAGAAACCCTATATTCCTTGCACTAGAGTTGGCTTATTTTGAGTTTCTGATCGCCCAAAGACAACTAACTCATAAGAAGAAGAAGGAAGGACTAAGTATAAAAAACATACGTACTTTGAATAAACAAAAGTAACTTGTAACACACTTGGGCAGATTTTGCAGTTAGGTAGAAACCACTTATAGAAGAAGTCCAAAAGTAGGCTTCACAGCTGGGTTAAGCATCATTAAGAAAACTACATAGGTCTTTGTTACAGTATTGAAAAATTCTTCACAGAACTGATGCAGCATCACTGAATTACCAGTTTTCGTAACAAAGCATAATTTACCAAAACTTTAGATATTAAAACTGTTTATAGGTACATAAACTGAAAACATAAATTCAACACCGACAACTTTAATAAGTTTTGTAGATGACGTGTTGCTATGTAATGTACTTACTTCGCGTGGCACACTAATAACGAAACTAGGTGAAAAGTAACATGCTATTTTACAAGGTAAACTATTTTTATTGTAAATAGTACGTTGATATTCTTATATACTAGCTTTTGCCGTCGCTTCGCTTGCGTAAATGTAGATTTTGTCATCAATACAATACAATACAATACAAATACATTTATTGCCAAACATAAAATAACAAAAAAATAGAACACAATGAGTTATAGTGTACTTTAGGCAAATGGTAGTACACTCAGCACTAATCTGAGATCGGATTGAATCATCAATCCGTCTAAAGTTATTTTTTATCCCTCGGGAACAGTATTTTTAGGTTCCGTATCTCAAAAGAAAAAAGAAACTCTTTTATGATCACTTCATTGTATGTATGTTTGTCTGTGAAGACACTTTCCTCAGGATCACGATCAGGAGGAACGCTCAGTGGTATCAAATTTAAATTAATATCATTATTATCAAGTCTGCAATCATTTGGAGCATTGAAAAAATCTAACTTATAAGTCCTCGCAATCAAAATATTTGGCCGTTTATCCCACTTCATTGGACACTCGCAAGAAAATCGAAACCTATGTCATAATAGCACAAGTAAAGGAAAACACCGTTTTGTAAAATCCTCTGTCTGTCCGAATGAGGAACAAAAGAAGAAGAAAGAAAATAAATTTATCGACCCACACAAAAAACATTAATTAATATTGGGTCATGTTATGTAATTTTTTTACATCTTTTTTTTACTATTTCATTGATTCAGACGTGACTTTGCGAAAATCCATCACAAGAGAGACAAAATATTTAGTACTAATTCCACGGTTTTGACGGAATTTGACGGTTGCATTTATTAATTTTTGATAATAATTATATTATTATCAAAAATAATTATATTATTATTATTTTAGTATTAATTGACGGCCTCGGTGGCCGTCAATTATCAATCATGTGGTTCCCATAATACAAGCTCTGCTTAGTTTGGGGCTGCATGATGCTGCGTGATTACGTCCCGCGTTATTATTATTATTAATTGCTTGTATGCTTTTTCTTTCTCATATTTGTAAGTGAATCTGCCGGCGGTGCACGCATATAATTTGTACTAAATATTTTTTGTTTTAAAGATTATCATGTTTTTTTCTAATAAAATTAATTCTTAATTAATTTGGAAACACTTAAATGATTAAAGTTTATTCCAATTCGTTTTACAAATCTAAGACTTAATTTATTACATTTTGTATTAAATTAAAAAGACCAGTCTTTGATCAAGTCCTAGATTTGATTAAATCAAGAAACTTGTTTACTCTATCCTTCGAATGCTTTGAAGACAATACAAAGGGACTTTTTTTTTATAGACTGTTTACAGACTTAAATTAATTAATTTAAAACTTGCTATTTAATATCCAGTTTAAAATAAAAAAGAGTGGGATTGACGTTTTGTTGTTTTAATTATTCGTTCATCTTTAAATGAATATTTTTTAATAGTGAATGATAATTTTGATGTTGAAATATTGATTTTAATTTAGTCTTTCGCATTTTGAAATTAATTTTTATACAAAATGAATCGAGGTACCTAAAGTTTATCTGTCATCACAGAGAAGAGGGGACTCCCCTATACAGGTCATTACAGGTTTTATATATAAGTATACTTTTTTGATTGACGGTTTTAGCATATCTAACGAGATTGGATAGAAACTTTTTCATAATATACCACCTTTAGGATCCAGATAGAGCGATTTACTCGTGAGTTGAGTCGCGCTTAGGCAATCGTATGGACGCACGACACATTCCACGTGACATTTCGCAAGCCTTATTAGTTACGCGCGACTTGACTCGTACGTGAATCGGCCCATCTGGACTAGCTCTTAACACGACTGCGAGCTCGCCCAGCTGCCGCACCGCAGTTGTATTTTTCAGCACCCAAAGCGTTAACAACAAAAGAGTGTCTATATGTGATACTACCATATATATTGTACTAATTCTGACTTAAAATGATGTAATGACAATAAATATATTGAGTATAAGCGTCCGCCCGCGGATTTACTGGCGTAGTACCGGGATACAAAGTAGTAATTCACGTTGAAACTTGGAAGCTATGTACCTTCAGATCAGAGAGAGAGAGAGAGTTACACACAAACACACACACACACACTTTTGCATTTATAATATTAGTATTTCAGTAGTATGAGCAGAACAAAACATGTAAAACCTTTGGCAGTCATAAAGCTCGTGTTCAAAGGGTATGAATGAGGCACTAAGACTTAAGATCCACTTACAGCTATAATATTCAGGATAATTACGTCATTTAGCTATCTCAAAATGTGCTATTTGCATCAAGTGTCTTGGTTAAAGTGTGTTTACATCTAAGTTTCAAAGCGTTGAATGAATATTGCTTTTATAAATAGCGGTACACTTAGCCTGTGCATTCTGGTAATAGTTCCTCCGGTTAACCGGCGTAGGGTTTCCATGGAACATTATGAAGCCGGAAAACCCGTTTGGAACGGTGACGGAAAAAGTGATTAATACATTTTTATTTATTAAGCCGTCTTTTCATTATGGTATATAATATTAAATGTTGAGATATAATATGTTATCTTTCGTCATACATTTTGTACGAGACCGTTTACACTGTGCTAATATGTATTACATCCCAAACTATAAACATTTTTTTGAGCGATGTTGGTGTATATTTTACCTCACGTTCCCGGACACCGCCCCTCCCCCTGCCTCGCCCTCAGTTCACTTCTTTATTAATTGGCTTCTGGGTTAGTTTCCACAATTTCGCCAGTATCAAGTATAATGTTCATAATAATATGAGGCAACGTAGTACGGTTTATAAGTCCATTCGTCCAGTCTTCAGTCAGGTCCTGTTTTCTGCTATAGCCATGGCGAATATCACAAAAAACGATCGGCGCACAGTTTTCTTCATCAGAGAATTCCCTATCTTCCCTATCTTCCCTATTAAATCTTCTTTTATTCCATTTCACTAATACTTGTGTCTTATATCTAACGTATAACGGTTATAATACTATGACTAATAAACGATATACATTACAAAACACTAGAAAATAAAATTTAATAAAAATGACAACCGTCGTTCAATTTGAAAAAAAATGGTGTCTCGCCTTCAGTTTCGTGACGATGACGTGAGACGTTCGTGTGCAGAAGTGTCAACTATCATGTGTTTTGAATTTTTGTTTGAAACATTTATCTTACAGTGTGAATAGCAATCGCGGGATGTAATTATATAGCTCAAGATGTAATATACACTACATCACATTGTAAAAATCCGGTTTTATGGGCCAGCTCTTGACCTCAAGGCTTGCATGAGCAAGGATAAGGTCGACGATGCGGCGAGCTTCCCCAGAAGATGCCTACTAACTCTCTTTTTGAAGCCGATAGGGTCGTAATTTTAAGGTGTTGCTTTCAGCCAGCAATGGGTGATTACGGGCGATGACATACTAAGTTAATGTGTAGGAAGACCACGCTCAGTTAGACTTTTAACATCCTGCAAGAAATTCTCAAAGAGTATAAATAATTTCTTGCAGGATGTTATTAGTCCCTAAGGAAAAGAGGGTTTCTTTCCGTATGGATTAATGTATATCAGTGTTCTTATAAAAGTTGTTGCTAATGATTTGCTAACAAGGTGTTATAGGAGATTTTTAATTTGGGGCAGAATAAATTGATACATGAAAACTTTTAATGACTTCCAAATTAAATTGTTATGTAAATTATCATCAAACGTTTTGTAATAAACGTTAATTAAATGAATGAAAACAGTATAATAACAAAATATTAAATTTTTGTAGCTCTGAGGGAAAACAGCAGAAGCTCTTTCCACAACTTGCACGTATGTGGCAGGAAATATTGTGCAAAACGAACAATTATGAAAAACCAACCATCTAGGTAATGCGGATGAAATTTCAATATTTAAATTTATTTTAATAATAAATAAATCAGAAAACGCCTTATTTTTATTTTTGGTGTCATCAATAAACTGCTTTTATACATCCAAAACGTATTGGCCCGCGCGGGCCATACCTACCTGAAATGTCCGACTTTTTGTAGTCCGGCTATTTAATAACATAGTGTCAACACTAGTTATAGTATAAATAGCAGTGTTTGAAGTAATATAACGTCAATAAGTGTTTTACCGTTAACTTATGCAATTTTTGTCATATAAAAGTATCTATTGCTCTTTTGCTTGCAGTTCGTATACGTTAACGATACCTGGCGCAAACTGGAGCTGCTCCAAAAATGGATAGGTACACGCAAGTACCAAACTTGAATAACCTTTTTCGAGTACATTAACAATATCAGCATAAGTCTATTGCTGGGCGTAAGCCTCTTAATAAGAAGGGATCAGCGCATTATTCCTACGCTAGGCATGCGGGTTGGGGATCGCAGAGCATCATAGGTTCTCCACCAGACATTTTGCAGTGCCAGTAAAATTGATCATCATTGGCATATGTATCTATGCTGAAATCAGCCAGCAGCCAGAGCCCCGTTTGTAAGTTAGCAGTTTGTGTACCACGGGTAGAGGAGGTTTGAATTCAATATTCAGTTAAAGTAAGTAGGTAATTTTTTGTATGAAAAAAAAACTTATCCTTTTATTTACTTTATTTCTTTCATTAATAAAATAGTTTTATTAATATTTTTTATCACACACACACACATACACACACACACACACACACACACACACACACACACACACACACAAACACACAAACACACTCACACACATACACACACACACAGATACATAATGATAATGTTAAAAATTACACAGATAAAAACTAACAATTACAAATGACAACATGGTAAATAAGTATGTCACAAAATAATTAAAAATTAATAATAAGGGATAATAATAAAGGATAAGGGGCAATAGACGTATACGAAAACCTTTTCTGATCAAGAAATTACATTCAAGAAGAGATTTTTACGAGAGCGGCGCCAGTTACGGTAGGTGTATCTTAAGTGCATACTGACACAGTTTTATCACAAATCAAGCGAGACGCGGCGACAATGTGAGCTGAAATGCATCGAGCAACATAACCGCACTCCGCTTCGAATACAAAGCGGTTGGTCTTGTAACGTCGCATTAACACTGTTACGTAACACCGTAGATACAATGTATGTATACGTTGAATACCGTAAGGTAATTTTACGAACACGGTTGCGTAACACGACGAACCTAGTAACGAAACAAGATGAACATGGTCACGTAACAGCGAACACGGTTACGTGACACGACGTTCACGGTTACGTAACAGGATAATAATAAATAATGCTGGACACTATCACACAGCATCATGTAGCCCCAAACTAAGCAGAGCTTGTATTATGGGAACCGCATGACTGATAAACTACATATATAATTTATATTTGTAAATAAATACTTTTAAGCTATTGCATAGCTTCTATCGAGGGCCTTGAGCGCGGGGACCGAATCCAGAAATTCCGTAACGAAAAAAAACCTCACGCTCCCCACTCCGACGGGCACGGAGGTGTGGCTTGAAGGTCGTGCATCGTCTAACGTCGTTTCTTTTCGGCAGTCTTCGACACGGTGTTTGTGTGCGTGCAACTAGACGTATTGTACGACTCTACGAAGCTCGCACGAATCGAGACGATCACCACGCTCAAAAAGTGTAACCTGAATTAATATCAAAGAAAAAGAAATACTGCATAATAAAATAAATAAAAAATTATAATTGCATAAGTTGATACAAAATGCTATGCAATAGCTTTACCGCGGCAGTCCCCGAGTGCCACACGTCTTTTTTATACATAAAAACACCCAGACCTGAGACAAATATCAGCAAATAATGCAAACGTTTGTCCCGCGGCGGGAATCGAACCCCTTCTGCGTCTCAGGCGGACCTTCACCCACTGCGCCACAGAGGCCGTCAAACACTTTTATGTACACGAGGAGAATGAACAAGATTATGTATCATAACTTATATGGTTACGTGACGTAACAATAACGGTTACGGAACGCAACTTACACGGTTACGTACCAAACGTGGCGAACATATAAAGCAAACACAGGATAACGTTTGCTACATCAATTACAATTACAAATCTAAGAGTGAAGAGGTTGTCTGTGGTGAGAATGTGATGGATGTGGTATGTAAGGTGTAAGGGTTGTGTGATGTGTGTGAGGGTGTGTGTATGTGGTGTGTGTGGGTTACCCTGTTCCCCCCTGTCTCATGAGAGTCTGGTTATCACAGGGATAACCCACGGTGTAATGTGTGTGTGTGTGTGTGTGTGTGTGTGTGTGTGTGTGAAAGATCATTGTTATAACAATACCTACATTAATACAGTAATTTTTCTTCTTATACTTATATAATTACATATTATTACATTAAACGGAAAATTGTAAGAAGGACCCATAACATGAATGATTCATACTTAGTGATCGTGAACAGGCGAAGTCGGGATAAAGAGCTAGTAGCTGTTTATACCAAGTTTTGTTTAAGTCGAATGCTACTCACATCTCGCGAAATACATTACGGTACATACATAATAAATCTCAATTCCGAATCGTATTCCCAAAAGTAATAACTTTTGAACAGTTGTTATTAGTTTTGGGAATTATGCTCGAGAATTCGCAAATGGACCGTGAGTAGGTGTGGTTTAAATTAACTTTGCCTAAGTACGAAGTTATCTCGTTGTTTTTTGTAATAGCTTCAGTAGATTATTTCTGATTGACTGACAATTTCTTTAAAATAAGGGTCGGTATCCACACAACGTTATCGAAGGGAAAGTAAACGAACGAAGTAAGTCGAATTTGCTCTAAAATGGCATGCTTTTGTTATGGTCCACAAAACTGGTTATACAAAATCAATATATATAAATAAAGTACACTCAAATCATCTGAGAGATACAATTATCAGTACAGTACAATACAGTAAAAAAGTTAAAACTTCTTAAAAATCCACAAGCAATTACGTTTATTCTTTTAACTACTCGGCAACTTCTTCGGTCCAATCTTCAAAAAACAAGATGTGTTGCGGACCTTGCGGAAGTTGCTGCGGTGGCTGCGGCTGCCCTTGCATCAGGATCTACACTTGCTGCACCAAGATTTGCTAATCGCAAACAAAAGCGTGTTGTCGCCTTGGACGCGCAGGCAAGCCCCATGGCTTTTTTGTTGTCGTAGCCTGCGGTGTCCGCGTGGGCGCAACAAGCTTATTACTTTATGTTGAAGTATACTTGTGTGCCGTTTTGTGGAAATAAACTTTTGTACTACCTTAGTAGCTTATACGTTCTTTACTTCGGTGTTTTGATGATTATCTTAGTTAAGCAACACTTCGCCATGTTATTACTTGGATGGGTGACAGTCTTTAGGCATTTAGATCGCTTTCGCGCTTCGGAAGCTACGTTAAGATGCTGGTCCCGGCTTATTCAGTCGTTGAGCCATGTCAGCAGTCTTTAGGTGGCTTAAAAATTTCGACACCAGAGTTGGGAGTAGATAACTCGTACAAAGAAAGAATCGATTTATATTCTATACAAGGAATGAGTTTTCTTTACTACTATTAAAACTCTTACTATGATATAATCGAAGAGCAAACATCCCCCACACGATTGTCACAACAACAAGACACTATCGAATGTTCCCGATAATTGATTACAATGAAGGCACGTTGCAAGAAAAACTACTTAGACCTGAATAGACACGACCACAGACACTGTGGTGAGAATCTCCGACTTACTTTGCTTTTCCACTAGTCAATGTAGTATTTTTTTTAATTAAACAGAGTCTAATCAAACTAGTCACTTGAGCAGCCGTACAACTGTCTAATCGGTCTACTTCTTTCATACACATTAACACAGAATTACGATCAATTAGTCGTTAGAAGAAGAAGTAACAAGTTTTCCTTTGGATGCATAAACATTATCTTTCCATCGCATTTTGTTTTTAAATATAGTCAGACATTGGAACATTAAGGACGCTATACCACAAAGTGGGGTGTAAGGGGGTTCCAACCGTCACCTTTGGCCAACCTAACTAGTCCTTGGTGCACCCTGTTATATAAAAAACGGGGCTATGGCAGCTGGCTGAATGCGGCATATCACAGCCTAACGCCAGCACAGCTAAATTTCCCGACCTGCGACTGTAAGCTTTTGAAGATAGTGGAGTTCTTTGTGGAGGGCTCGTCCGGGGAAGTACTGCCACCATGCCTATTTCTGCCGTGAAGCAGCAGAGCTGTGTTTCGGTTTGAAGGGTGTGGGTGCCGGTGAAATTACAGGCAGAAGAGGCTTATCATCTTCATGCCTCAAGTTGATAGAAGTAGGGCGTTGCATCGTAGAGTACGTTCCGGAAAAAAATGATCTACGATGCAATGCTTGTCATAGTTAATGGTTACCACTTAACATCAGGTGGGTGGGCCATGTATTTGTTCTATCTTCAAGTAGTATAAAAAAAAAGCAGAGTTGGCGATACGAGAAGCTGTGCCCTGTGATCCCCAACCTGCATGCTCAGCGTGGAGTATAAACTCCACGATATGCCCATATGCAGGGCTATGTCCAGCTGTGGACTGATATAGGCTGGTGTGGTGTGGATGCCATGGAGGCCACAAATAAAAGAAGAAGAAGAAATAAGTTACAAACAAAACAGTTCGGTGTGAGTGTAAGTCGTAGGTTATGTCGTATTAGTTTCGAGCATTGTACGGATGCCTTTACAGCGCTGCTGATTGTTCCTGATTAAACACTCTTGTTTGGAATCGGCACAGTTCACACAATTTACGTTCTACCAGCTGGATAACTTTAGTCTAGAGCTTCGATCGACTGTTTATGTAACCTGGTTTATGTTCTACTTGACTGCTGAACTAGGTAAGGCTGTGTTTTGTATGTTTCTATGAATCATTCTTCTATTTTTTTTTTTTTTATACGAATATGTGATGTAGAATGTGGTGGGAATTTGTTTTTGTACCTCCTTCATGCCAAAACTACTGAACATTATAATCATCATCAGCATATAGCAGTCCACTGCTGGACATATGCCTCCCCCAATGAGCGCCATGTACTAACTACTGAACCGATTGAGGTAAAATTTTACATAACGTTGCTCTACTCTGCTCTCTACCACCAGTAACTATCTCATACCAACAAGAAAATAAAGTCTAGTGGCATTTAGATCCGAGTGACTCATGAAGAATAGTGAATAATGAAGATTGTAACAATGTAGATAGTTTTGCTTATAGTCTCATATCTTTAATAAGATCACTTCAGATGTTTATATGTTTAAGATACTAAGCGTTTCAGTGCAAATTCTAAGCCTGTATCTTCTTTAAAAAAACCTATTAAATCTAAATGTAAATAAATAAATTAATAAATAAATAATGCTGGACTATCACACAGCACAGCATAGCCCCAAACTAAGCAGAGCTTGTGTTATGGGAACCACATGATTGATATATTACATTTTTTTTTTTTGTAAATACCTACATATTATACATAGAAAATACCCAGACCCGAGACAAATATCTACAGAACATGCAAACATTTGTCCCGCGGCGGGAATCGAACCCGCAACCTTCTGCGTCCCAGGCGGACCTTCGCCCACTGCACCACAGAGGTCGTCGGAAATGTTTCGGAATATACATTTTCCAGTCGATAAGTCACGTTGCAAGACCCAACAGCTTCGATATCTGAGGAACAACGCCTTTTTTAACACGCTTTTATTAGTTTCACCTGTATGTATGTATGTATGTATATATGTATGTAACCGACTCCTTTGAGCTCGATTTTGCCCTACTTTGAACGATCAGGTTTGATTCAAACTTTGCACACCTGTCAAAGGTCGATGACAATGCAATAATCCGATAAAAATATCCGATTATCCTAATTAGATTCGCCAGGATTAATTAATTTCTTTCCGCATCCTTTGCATGCGAGTAAGAGAGACAGAGCTAGTGCGCGAACTACGCATGCGTGCAAGCGTGTTTTTTTAGTTTTTTTAAACTATTATTATTATTTAAAAGGAACTCAATTTTTACTCTTTATAAAACTAACCTTCATAATATTTTATTTTTAGCTCAGTAGATAACATTTTTAGTCCCCAATTTTTTCATAAATGCAATATTAAATCTTATGACGGCAGCTTAAAGCACCATTTATATTGCATAACAAATGAAGTGACACGGACCAGGTATTGGGCGCGCCTTGGGGCGCGTTATTGTGTATTTGCTTTGTTCGAGCAAATTGAAAACTGCGGCACATTATTAAAATACTCGTCGCTAAGGCCGGGAACAGATGGAATGCCAAAAAAATAAGTAGTTAAAAAGTTTAACACAATTTTAATATTATTTCAACTTCCGTTCAACGACAATGTTATCTTTCTATTTTCAAATTATCCGTCTATTTAAAAGTCTGTGTTTCAATTATTTCAGAGACAGCTTTTAATAAATACAAATATATAATAAGACAAATGTTTGCATGATTTGCAAATATTTGTCTCGGGTCTAGGTGTTTTCTATGTATAATATGTATGACCTGAGGACACGGCGCAATGGCGCTCATTAGGGGAAGGCCTATGTTCAGCAGTGGACTCCTATATGCTGATGATGATGATGATGAATATGTATGTATAATGCTGTGTGATAATGTCTACATCCAGCAGTAAACAGATACAGGCTGAAGAAGATAATGTTCAGAATTATTTATACCTTACTAAGAGAACGTTCCGAGTAACTCCCTTTGGATACCTACTTTTATCATAGACGAAGTAACACGCAAGTTGCGGACGGTAAGGTATCACAAAAGCCGTTCACCCTTCACCAACAAAGTGTAGCCAGGTAATTGACAGGCAACGGACGCAACCGCTCCTCACAAACTTCCCAAGTTAATAAGCTCTGGAAGTTTTTCACGCGAAATTTTGCGCACATGTTCAAACTTCGTGCGGTCGCGACAACTAACGCAAACTGGTTAACAAGTTTCAACGAATAGTTTTGAATGTGAAAATGTGAGGTATTATAGTCAATAAAAATATTATACTCTCTATAGTCAAGTTTCTTGTGAATAACAAGATTTTTATTTTTTATTTTTAACAATCTTGGAATAATAATATGATGGTAAAACAAAGGTTTGACCTTAATTTTGTTTACATTTGTCGGTAAAAAAGTCAGCAGTTTGACCTTCAATTATTTTTCTATTAATTTTGGGGTAACGAGTTTAAAAAATGTTAAGTTATTACAGCAATAGCATCTTATAATGGAAGGGGCAAAATGGTTTGTATCACTACATTGACAAGAACTTGGCTCATAATCATCATCGTAGTAGTCCACTACTGGACGTAGGCCTCCCCCAATGAGCGCCATTGCACCTTGTCCTCAGACGCATCCAGCTTCAACCAACTTTTTGCATATCATTACTTTACCTGGCCGGAGGGCTGAGGTGGAAACTAGCTAGGTTCTTAAATTGAATAAAAATAATAATCTTCTGTATTGTGATTTCAGCAGGAAACAGTTTTATAAAAGAAAAATAAACATCGTTATATGGTAGATATACCTCACATGCGCACAAAGCGCTTCTCCTCCACTTTTATCATGCGCACCGCCAAGGAGTGGAATGCTCTACCCGAATGTGTGTTCCCCGATGATTATAATCTGGGTGTCTTCAAGTCTCGAGTGAACAGGTTTCTTCTAGGCAAGCGTGTTCTATCGTAGACTGCATCTTCGCTTACCATCAGGCGAAATGTAGTCAAACGTAAGCCTATTTATTATAAAAAAAAACAAAACGCGTAAATTATTATTGAGACATCCATAAAATTTATAAATCCGAAATTCTTGCACAAAAATGCGGGACATAGCCAAGTTTTTACGCCTGTATCAATATTAAATTCAATCCATTTAGCAAAGTGACATCATTGACATGTGTGGCGCTGGAAGTGTGCCTTGAAGGCAATTTGGAATCCATTAATAATATTCAGGGGCACGCAACCACTGAACCAGGATCGATATCTCTAAGAAATATGCCTAGAGGCTTATATTATAAAAAACCCTGGCAAACGGTATTTTCTAACGCAGAAACCGAATGGCAATGGCGTGATGATAACGTGAAAATGTGTTCAAGTATTCAATGTTCAATGCGAGCAAGTACTTTGTATTTTTTATAGCAAAGCCAACTATCTATTTTGGGGATTGAAATCAAGCTCCCGGCTTGATTCTAATACCCAAAATAATAAATATCATCTTAATTTGCCAGAGTTGATAACTCATCACCATTTATATGTCTTGTAAGCGTTTAACATAAAATTTAAAAATTACCTTTTTTATTGAAAAACCACAACTGCACGATTTTTTTTTCTCAACTTATCCCGTTCGATCTATGTATGCGTTTACCACATAGGTAGGTTTAGATACCTAGCTGATATTTTTGGAGTCGGAGTTATACCCTTAGGGTATATATGCTTTAAGCCAACTTCCAAAGAAAAAAAAATCTTTCAAAATCGGTAAAAAATACAACTAATTGAGAAACTCCTCCTTTTTTGAAGTCGGTTAAAAAGTAAATAATATTATAATTACCACCAAGTTTACTAATAGTACGTCAATGTTAATGGCTAAAGAGTGACTGATAAATATGAACCAATAACCATTGGGGTAAATAGAATCTTGAGTGCAGACCACGGCTCAGCAAACGTAGTGTAGGGCGCCTTTCGCCCTGGTTGAGTGACGATCTGCGAAACGCTGCAGGACAGAGCGCAATGGCGCTTTTAAGGGGAGGCCTAATGTCCAATGGAATTGATGATGATGAAAGAGTGACCAAAGATTATAAATTCCTTAAAGAGGTTACCCATCCTAATTATCAAAACTTTATTGTATCCTAATTATTAATATCAACGGGATATTTACCATGATTTGTGAGTTCTAATAATAATTATGAGTTATTAATAATTATGTTCTCAACCATGATAGTTTCAAAAGTTTTATTATATCCTATGTAAAAAGTAAGCTTAGAAACTAAGGCAGAGCTTAATCCCCATAAAATTTTATGTAAGTTTCGACTTTCAACAGCTGTTTATATAAAAAGATTTAATTTCTCTGTCTCTGACATTGTCTACGAAGTTTCAGCTAGAATGTATCATGTTTATGTGTTGAAGTACGTCATAAATCTGGGCAGATAAGGCCGAGTGTTCACGGAGCTTCCTAAAGGCTGTACCAACATCGAAGAGGTATGATGTACTGGAAAAGAAAACATGGCTTGTGAGAACCTTGTAGTTTAGATTAGAGTGGTGATATAGTGAAGGAAGTCGTTTTTAACCTCCAGCGCAAAAAAAACACCCCTCGTGTTATAAGTTGAGGGCCTTTTTTATTTTTGGAACGAAGTTCCTTATTGCGCGTTGCGAAAGGGAGCTAGACGGAAAAAATTAAGACCAAAAGTTGTAACGACACTTTTTGCTATAGTTATAAGCCGTGCGGCGACACCTCTCAAGTTTTAATTACTTAGTGTGGGCCCTGAGGTGTCGGAGGTGCCTGAGGTGCCGGAGGTGCCTGAGGTGCCTGAGGTGCTTGAGTGGGTGAAGTTCCTTATCGCGCATTGCGAAAGAGGGCTAGACGGAAAAAAATAAGACCTAAAGTTGTAACGACACTTTTTGCCATAGATGTAAGGCGTACGGCGTGCGCGTGTTTCTCTGTCTGTCTCTCTCTCTCTCTCTCTCTCTCTCTCTCTCTCTCTCATAGAAAGCTACTTCGTTCCATCTGGGAGTCCCTTGATACCTCCCAAGTTGTTTTTTTTATATTGAATAGGCTTGCGTGTGACTATAATTCGCCTGAAGGTAACCGAACATGATCTACGATGGAGCACGCTTGCCTAGAAGAAACCTGTTCACTCGTGCCTTGAAGACGCCCATGTTATAATTATCAGGGAACACATACTCGGGTAGAGCGTTCCACTCCTTGGCGGTGAGCATGATAAAGGTGGAAGAGAACTGCTTTGTGCGCATAGGAGGTATGTCTACCATATAGCGATGTCGACGTGCAGAACGCCTGCTTGTCCGTTGGTGGAATGGAGCTGGTGGAATCAAGCTGTACAATTCCGTTGCACACTTCTAAATGTAACCGAAAAAAACAGAAAGACTTGCAAATTTACGACGATGTTCGAAGCTTTATTATAAAAATCTGTCAAAAGATAAACGATGTTTATACTATTGCCATCTCTTATTGTTGGATATTGACAAACAGCGACAGGGATAACTTAAAGCAATTGCAAATGTATGTAGTGTAAGTTTAGCGTGTGTATCTGTGTGTCTGTGGCATCTCACAAAGTAGCGTTTCAGTATTCAGGCACGATTCGGGCAATAGTTTCTATTATCTTGGTTTATTAAGAGGTTTTACAGTGACTCCCATCATGGTCTGATAAATCAATTATTGTCATTTTTTATTATTTATACTTTATTGCACATAAAATGTAACAAAAAGGTGGGCTTAATGCTACGAGCATTTTCTACCAGCCAAACCTGTGGTTTGTTTTTACATGGTGGTAGGCGTGCTATAACTCTAACTTAAAATTACTTAAAACTATAACTGTATAATAAACTATTTTATATATAAACTACATATAAAATTACATACACCTTGGTACATATATATACTTATAATATACAAATAATATTAATAAAATACTTACATAGGTACTTATTAAGATATATAATTTTATTTTATTTAATAGTAGATACAAATAGAAAATATCAAAATATTTATAATAATAAATATGATCAGAAATTATGACCTATAAAGACCTACTTGTGCAGATGATTAGGATTGCTAATTATATAACATTTTAAGGTAGTGCTCTCGGGTTAATCTTTTGAAACATTCCTTTGACTCTACTTTTCTAATATCGAATGGAAGATCGTTCCAAAGCCGGACAGATTCAACTGAGAAAGAGTTGCCTCGGAAGCAGGTGCTATGCTCAGGAATGTCAAGTAGGAGATTGTCGGCTGACCTCAGTCGTTTGTCATGTGTGTCTGACCGAAATTTAATACGATCTTTCAAATAGATAGGAGCCAAAGGATCTTTAATTACTGAGAATAGAATACAAAGGATTCGAAGTTGTCTACGCTGCCGAATAGGCAGCCATTTGAGTTTGGCTCGGTAGCTGCTCACGTGGTCATATTTACGGAGATATTATTTAATAACTATTGACTAACTCTGTGGCGTAGTGGGTGAAGGTCCGCCTGAGACGCAGAAGGCTGCAGTTTCGATTCTTGCTGCGAGATAAATGTTTGTATGACCTGCAAACATTTTTACAACAAATGTATGTTATTAGTATATCAGTCATGTGGATCCCATAATACAAGCTCTGTTAATGGCTAGATGATGTTGTATGATAGTGTCCAGCTTTATTTATTTATTTATCCCACATACGAACATTCAAACGATATTGTCCTGCGATTGTGTGGGCAGGTAAAAGTAACAATGTACCAATACAACGTAGAATGGCAGCTTATCACATCCAGATGGTTAAGCTCCAATAAGTACAATCGACGTCTCGGCACAGTTTCACGTATTGCAACTCAGTTCTTATTTCGCAACGAACTGCGAAGTTAAACCGGGCCGCGTCCTCGTTCTTACGATAACGGTACTTGTTGAAGTTTTGTGATATTGAGTTGCATTTCTATGTATGTTAGGTATACTATGTTCCCACTTATAGGTTAGTACGGGTTGTGTGGTCTTTATTTTTCTTATGAACCAGCGCTGGTTGAGTTAAATGTAGTATGAGTATATTATATCGAAGGGCTAAAATCGCTCGAATCTGTTTAAAGTAGCTCCATATAACAACTAGACATAATTGTACTGACACTACTGATCAATATTTAAATCATATTTTGATACACAGTAAAAAGACATTTCAAAGATAAAAAAATAAAAGCCTAAAATGAACGCTCCAACGCACTTGTGCAATTCTATTTGAACAGAAATTTATTTTGTCAAAGAATCACTATATAAAACTAGGCCTTGTCGTTGCCGTTTCTTTACCGACGATGCAAAGGAATCCTGGAACCTGAAAGAGTTATTGACTTTGACTTTGACTTTAAGTTAAAAAAATATTTGTTTTTTAGCGGAATGAATGAATTGTTGATAGACAACCAACGTAAAATTTTCTTAAAATGTTATAATCCAAAAATTGGTTTTCAATTCTGTCAATTTTAAAAGTACTCACAGCCTCACAGCGATATTTCGAATAATAAAGCTTTATTTAATTAAATAGCTAATATCTCATAATTAAACTGTTTTAATATTCTTTTTGTAACAGCAAAATCCTTGAAACAAGAACAATAGACGTAATAAATTTTCATTCTCGACTCTCAAAGGATTAAAATTGAAAGAAACTTTGCTATTGAACGGTGCCCCAACCTTATAAAGCCATAGGTTTGAAAAGCGAGTTATATTTGCCGGTAGTATGAATATCTAATAGTACCTGTACACTTCTTTATTTTCTTTCATATTTTATAAGAACTTTGCCTCTACTAATTCATTTCAAGCCTAAGTTTTTCTCAGGCTAAGCCTCTTTTATTCGTGTTCGAAATATTAGTCAGTACTACCCTGATTAAACCTTTATTAGTCATGAAAAAATTTAAATCCGGTCTATTTACTCTAGTGCTAGTATAAAAAAACGGTTTTTACATTTTTTGTCCGGATGGAGTGGCCATTCCACTTTTTTTGTCAATATGTATCAATACAAAATACCTGATTTGTACTGAGATAACTCTGTAAGTTTTATTATACCCCTATTTTGCGGTGGTCTATAGACCAAAATACGAAGGTTCTGATTGCGTCCTTTGGGTACGCCAACCCAAAATATTGTAAGGATTCTAAAGGCAGGAAGATCGTGCATTGGGGCCTTGAAAACTCCCGATTGTAATGGGTCTAAAGTTGCAAAGTTTGTAAGTTGTGACCTTGTAGAAGAAGTGTTTCGCTATTCATACTGTAGTAAAATGGGTCGACGGCATAGTACCCGTGACCGGGGGCTCGTGGATGCGACTAGCATAAGACCATGGTGGATGGTACTAACTTTGGAAGGCCTGATCCAACAGTGGATAAAGTCGGGTTGTGGATGATGATGACTTTGGGGTAATCTGTGGAACTACTAAAGTGATTCTGATAAACTATTCTAGAACCTTATTTCCCAAAACCCCTACCCTAAATGCTTTATTTTTTTTATTGTCAGAAAGGCAAGAAAGATCACGCAAAAAAAAAATTAAGCTTGAGGGTTGACTGTTGATAGATAATGGAGTTCTAAGATGAATTGCTTTTTCTGGTAAACAGTTAATCAAACAAATGTTTTTCTTGTGTTTATTCGTGTATATTTGCTTTTTTTGTTGTCATAAGTGGTTTTAGTAGGTACTTTGCTCTTATTAGACGTATTTTCCTTAGGAAATTGTAAATCTCACTCAAGTGAACGAGATTTTGTTCTTAAGAAAATACTAGTAGAGTTAAGTGGCTTCTATTTTGCCAATTAAAATGATGTAGGAAGATAAGTGTTGTTTTCAGATAAGATTTTTTATTTATTTATAAGGGGCATTATATATTTTTCTTCAAAGCGACGAATAAATTATTTCCCCACGAAAATGAAGAAAATATGTAATGATGAAATAAGTACTCTTGGTGTTTTTATATTTTTGTTATCACTCAACTCCATAACAGCTGAAAGTATTTGGATGAAATTTAAAATATACATTTATGAGCTGGTGGAATATCATTAATACTTTTACGGGAAACCGCAGGCGAAAGACATGTATAACACACAATAGTTATGTTATTATAACGATGTCATAATTACAGAACCGTTCCTCAGAAATGTGCTTTGTCATAGTGAGAAGCCGGCTGTAATATGCCCAGATTTCGTACCAGGAATGGACAAAATCTTGCTTATACATGATGATCAAGCCAAAGTCTGATCCTGAGTCACGTCTGACCCAGAAATCTTTAACGATAGCTTTATGTAAGCAATTGTTTACTGATAAAACTCTCATAGAAAAATATAAATTTTCAATCAATTTTCTAATTTTCCTTTTGATTTTTATTATTTTTCTATTTTTTTAAGAATCAAGTTGAACAGAATAAAGAATAATATTCGTCAAGCCGTTTTCAAACTTTTGCGATACACACGCATTCCAATTGATTTTTATTAGATTTTCATCATGGAAATTCGTAGTGTTGTCAACTTTACGCAAAGCTCAAGATTTAGTGGCACTATGTATATCGGGTGTATAAAGACATCTACCAAAAACGAAAGGTAGTTATACAGCACACCAAAACCGTCCTAAAAAATCTGTTACACCGAAAAAAACAATGTTTCAAGATTTTTATTTATTTTGCAGCCAGCAATGTACGCGATACATACGCTCGTGCGCGTGGTCGATGACCTCGGTCAAATGTTCATACTAGGCTAGGCCCTATTGGTTTCACAATTCGAAAACATCTAAAGTATACTATATCGAGCTCAATTTTAAAATACGTTTTTTGGAAATTACGCGACTGGTTTTAAGTAGAAACTGATCGAACAACGTAGGTTATGTAATCTTCTTGCAGATTACAATTATCATTCAAAACGGTGAGGTAACTAACGAAAAATGGTACTTCAAAATTGAGCTCGATATAGTATACTACAAAAGTTTTCGAATTGTGCAACTCGCACTAGGCCCTTTGTACGGGCGGACCGCTTGCTGTATGTAAATACATTGCTGTTTTTTTTATTTTATTTGTGTTCTGCGTATTTTAATGAGATAGTTAAATATGGTGTTATTATGTTGTGATGTGTATGTAACTATAATTAAAATGACAAAGATAAGGGAAAAAAAGTTTAGAATCATTGTGTGATTGTGAGATCAGTTTTTGGTAGAAGTCTTTTTTGCACCCTGTATGGCGTAGGCTATCTTCGACGTAAGTTTACCACGGTGTTAATCCACTAAAGAGTATTACGGCCTAATTTATAACGGCGTAGGCTATCTACGGCTTAGGCTATCTATGGGGTAGGACACATCCGGCGTAGGCTATCTACAACATCTACGTCGTAGACTATCTACGTCGTAGACACTCTACAGCGCAGGTAGACAATAAAAAAATCATACTGTGTACAGATAATGTAGAGAAAAGATTGTAGTTACTCCATAATGAGGAACCTATAAGTCGTAGAAGTACAAGTGTTTACTTAGGATCGCGGAACTCTTTAGCACAGTCAACAACAAGGGATAAGATGCCTAAGGTCGGGTATTTGATGGCAAAAGTTTATGAGTGACTTTGATGAGAGTTACGGATAAATATTATTTTTACCTAGGAGGTGTATGTAAGAATAAGGTTTTTCTACTCTGGAATAGCAGGTTTTTTTTAGGAATATACATAGTTTATGACCTAGATTAGTACAAGGTCAATTATTAGACTTTCCGTTTTTTTTATTTTCATTAAAAGGCTAGATTAAAATATTTTCATTGAATAAAAATAGTTTTGGTTTCGGAACCCTTAATCTAATTTTCTGTTTCTAGGAAAAGTGGTTTTCTAATCTAATTTTCTGTTTCTAGGAAAAGTGGTTTTCCTGGAAACAGAAAATTAGATTAATATTATTTCGGCATAAGAAAACAAAATTTAGTTTTAAAGTATTTTTCTTTAGAAACTTTTCTCAGTTCTATCGAAATATCTTTAAAGAGCCAATTCTTTGAGATTCATCTTATAAATCATTTTTTAGCCCGAAGACGTCACGTCGCAATTATATTTACCGATGGACGAGAATTTGAACGAGATACGTAATGGCGAGACAAAAATTTTCAAACTTACTTTAGGTAGACAACCGGGTTTGGATATCACTGGCCAGTGAAACTGTAGCAGTGTTAGGCTGCACTACTCTGCAATCAGCCAGCTGCCACAACCCCTTTTGTTATCAAACATACTTAATAAAATGTTTGTCCTGGCTTTTTTAGTCACTAAGCAATTTCGGTGCCTGTTTTTGTTCATCTGTCGGCTACAGACGTTTTAGTTCAAAGCTACGACGTATTTTAGAAATTTCGGTCTGTTGTGAGGGTTTTTGTAACGCGAATATTTCAGCAGTCAAAGATTATGAAATATTGCTTTTGTATTCAATTTATTTTTTATGATTTCTAAGCATATAAAAATCTGCTACATGAATGTCTGAGACTATAACAAATATTGAATTATTAGTATCATTTCATTTTTATGATTGGTTGTCTAGAAGAGATTGCTTTTAAGCGATAAGACCATTATACCTTTCACTTTTTCCTACTACCTAACCTATTATAGTTACCTAGGTACTCACTACTATTTACTATAATTTGGGTCAAAAATAAAAAATCTAAATCAAAATAAGTTTAGTTTAGTTTATAGCACATACAGTACACTTTGAAACGTCCATTTTTTAAATTCGAATTTGACCGTTGAATTGAAGTCGAATTTTAAACGTGACCAAACAGAGAAGAATTCGCAAGATACTCTGCTTGGCTTATATTTTTTTAGTCTTGTTTTTACAAATTTTATTATTAACCATTACATTGTTTTTGAGCGAGTTGGAGACAGTTTCATCCCAAGCTTTTTTGTCATCTAAATAATCAGAAATTTTATAAAAAGCTTTATTACAGAGGCTACGTTTAACAACATTTTTGAATTTATTTACAAATAAATTAAGCATATCATTTGGGATTTTGTTAAAAAAATACATCTCTTTCTTTATCCTTATGTATATATACGTATATGTATAGGTTTATGTATATAAAGCATTTTAAATAATTCATTATTTTATTAATTGTTTGCGTAAAAGTATCACAACGACACATTCGTTGCATTTTGAGAAACTTTTTAGTGGTGTATCTCTCTATCCCACACGTAGATACGAGTCCTACAAGTTTAATTACGTTATCTATTCTGTTTATTTTACATATTATATGCATTGAATCATGTCGAAAACTTGCTATAATTTATTTACTTTGGATGAAAAATGCACTCCCGTAGTATTCAAATAGTAAAGAGGAGAATCTTCATTGGCAAGTACTGGTACTTTAAGCTTATTCCTTCCAAGATTATGTTAGCAACATAGCCACATCTCGTTATTTACAATATAAAACGGCAATTAAGCTGACTGATTGAATGATGATCAATACAGCCTAATCAGTAAGGGCCCTTGCCCCGTGATTGTAAATCAGATGCTCTTTTCTACTTTTATCTTGATAAGATGGAGCAAGGCAAAAGCAAGCAAGAGCAAGAGATTACAAGGCTGCTCCCCATGCAATTGTCACACCTTATTATATCTATGACGCACGCCACTATGACCGAATGTTTCCGCTAAGCTGCTAATAGGTCTCAATGGAGGCATGTGGCTTGAGCCGCCATTCAAACTTGACCTCTACAACCAACTCCATTCTAAAAAGAGTGTCCAATTATGAAGAAAAATACCGTCATAATACTTCCATAATACTCTCGAGGGCACTTTTTGGGAGTCAGAAACTGGAAATTTGTAGGTTATGTTTCTTGCATATTGTGGGGGTAACCTAATAAAGTAATTTTTAAAATTCAAGCACTGAAAAGGTGCAGTTGGCTAAAATCTATACGTGGACAAAGTCGCGCGACGCCCAACAGTAATCCATATATGTTCTCCTCGTAATATTTTGTGCGTAAGATGTTTTTAGACATCGGAAGTAAGCATAAAAGAAACTGATATCTCAGTAGGTATCCTGTGCCAAGTTTATTGTAAAAATGCGTGGGATCGTCCTTTTGTATAGCTGTCTGTACATCTTTCATGTTCTGAACCTTTTATGTTATGGGAAGAGTTCAAAGAAAGGTATTGATTGTAATGTAAAAAATAATTGCTTATGAATTCAATACTACTGCAAAATCAGTCTCCCGTCGTTATTTTCAATAAAGTTTTGGAGAGTGTTTTCAAATATCAGTGTATAATTACCTATACATGTACATTTTTAAGTTTTTCACATATATTTAGGGTTTATTTGAAAGTTAGCAACAAACTTACAATAGTATTTGATTATAGCTAATATATTTTTAATTAGTGTAAGTGTTTGCTTGGCGACCGATCTAATTAATTAAATAAATAATAATCTATAAAAAATTATAATAAAAAACGAACTTCCAAGTAAAGTTGATCATTTCACAAATTATTATATGAATTGCTTCATTCGAATATGTGATCAACCCTCCCATCCCAGTAGCATAGCGTTCCATTTAGTAAAAAAAAAATGTACAAGTTACATACTTCAGTTACTCTAAAAGATCTAAAAAAACGTAACATAGCGTTTAGTGGCTAAAGGTTCATATGAATTATAATTTCAGTTTTGGTTATCAATCTTCAACGCAATGCAGGCTACACGGGAATGGCTCAATAATTTCTTGAAGTTAGACATGTCCTAGTTACTATGTGACTAGCGGTAGTTTTATGAATGCGGGCGGTGATTAGAGCTCTGGGATTATAAGTTTGACGTCCACGAGACGTATGCAGGGGTAAACGCTTCGTTCCCAGACTCCCATGGTCTATAGTGAACCGAAAATCAACTACATCGTGATTACATACATTTTAATTTTTACTAAAAAAATTAATTCTAATCGGTCGAGCCATTTTTGAGTTTTTACGATACTAACGGCAATTTTTTATATATACTATAAAATATTATAAATGCGAAAGTTTGTGTCTGTTTATGTTTGTTACCACTCAACGCCGTAACGACTGGCCGAATTTGGATGTAACATACCTTGTAAGTGGATTAATTTAAAGGCAATTTTTTCTGAGAAGCACGGCAGCGAAGCTACGGATGGATACTAGTATAATATAAATAGATTGTGCAAAAAAATCTGTGCAGTTCTTAGTACGGAAGAGTATTTTGAAATTAAAATTAGTGGGCTCTCGCTTCTCGCTTAGATTTTTGTCTCGCGTGAACAAGTGAGGTGTGCTCAACAGATTAACTCACACGTAAAAAATGGGACACCGAGACCAGTCTATCGGAAGCCGTGAAAACGTATGCTCGATTTTTGTTTGAAAAATATTACGATCACCCATCGACATAATGTTCCTAAAAAAATGCTCATTCAAAAACCAAATAAGGTCTCAATGATAATGACATTACATTATATTATTAATAGTTACATTATTGTTCACAAAAGATTTTTTTTTCACTGGCTACTGCTCGCAGCTTCTTTCGCTGGGTACCCGGATAAAAAGTACCCTGAATGTAATTACTGGTCTAGGACTACATTTTCCAAATTTTAAGCCCAATCCGTTAAGTAGTTTACAAGAAGAACTACTTAATAATTAACTCAGTCACCTTTATAATATTAAGAAGGAATAAATATTTCGGGTAGCAATGTATAGTCACGTGCATTTTAGGACGGTGTCACTGTAAACTTGAATTATTCGACGAGCACATTGTCATCTGTAAACAAGAGCTTTTTAGTTTAACATACAACATACGTACAATAAATATTTTTACAGGCATGGTCTAGGCCTACTAAAAATATTTCGTCCACATTTCAACTCAAAACCGTATCTAGGACCACACTTAGTTTTACTAAAGGTCCATCTGAGTTGGCTGTGTAGAAAATGAATAGATGCAAGAAAAATTAAAAAGGTATTTAAATATTTATAGTTTAAATATTTTAACAGACAAAGTCTAGGCCTATAAAAAATATAACGTCCACACTTCAACATAAAAGCGTATCTAGTAAAACACTTAGTTTTACTAAATACGGTCCATCTTAAGAGTTGGCTGTGCAGCGAATGAATAAATGCCCGAAAAACTTATTCATCCAAACTGGATTAATTGGCCCGAGTTGAACCCCATAATGTTGCACTACAATGGAAAAGCTCAAAAGACTACTACGTGTAGGCAAACTGCCAACTGCACTAAGGCCCTCTGCTTCTATCCAAAATAAATTAATGCTTCTCGTATAATACAGCACAGTATGCAGAAACAGCTGGTTCACTTTTTCTTAGCAGTTTTGGCTCAGCAAAAGCAAAACCACCATCAATATAAATTTGAAAAGAGTATATCTTAAAAGGATTAACTCGCAGCTTCGCTCCCTTTAAATATATTTTATATCCCTCGGGATATTTTTTTCCTGCATGAAAGGTAACCAATTTTTGCACCCCTGACAATGTGTATGCATAATTTAATGATGATCGGTTGAGTAGTTAAGTGATTTAAACTAATGGTCCGAATAGGTTGCGGCCGAAGGGCCCTTTAGATGGAGATCTGTCCTAAGAATATAAAAAACTTGGCTTATGTGAACGTAACGTTTAGCGAGATCTCCCAGCTCCGATTAGCGTAGGTGAGATTCTCGCCCCATCGTTTAGAAACTTCTCCATATAAATGTGCCAAGTAAGAGTTTTTTTTATTAATTTCCCACTTTACTACGGTGACGTTAAATGTAATTCAATCTAGCCCAAGTAGGCTAATGAGTTTAATTAAAATTAAAATTTAATATGTATATTATTTCTAATTTTATATCCATGAGCACTTTTCTTACTATTTTTAAATAAGGGGAAGACAATTTGTTCTCGAGCTTATTGAAAGTAGCACTAGCACGGTTAAGTGTTACTGTAAGTTAGTCCTAACTTACAGTAACACTTAAGTGAGTCAAGTCACTTAAGTAAGTGAGTCAGTTGTTTAAAATAAGCTGTGCATGAACGGGCCCGAAATCCCAGTTCTCTTTGTTTTTTATTATAATGCAGATTACTTGCTCATTCAATGGAACGCACCTTTCACTGAAACCTTCGTTTGAGTTTCATTTATCAAAGGGATTTCTGTGGATTGGATGTTTGTGGTAATATTGTGTTTATGCTTGAAATGCTTACATTGTTATCAAGATTGATTTTTATATGCCATATCATCATCATCATCATTATCATTAACAGCCATTTTTGACCATTTCGACATAGTCTTTGTATTGATACGATTATGCCACTTGCCTCAATTCTGGACTAGTCTGAGCTAAGCGCCACCCCAGTCTTTCATATGCCTTATATTTCATGTAAATTCTGGGAACTATTAAGCTATTGCATAGTTTCTATCGAGGGGTCTGAGCGCGGGGACCGAATCCAGAAATTCCGTAACGAAAAAAAACCTCACGCTCCCCACTCCGACCGGCACGGAGGTGTGGCTTGAAGGCCGTGCATTGTCTAACGTCGTTTCTTTTCGGCTTTTTCTTGTGTGCGTGCAACTAGACGTATTGTACGACTCTACGAAGCTCGCACGAATCGAGACGATCACCACGCTCAAAAAGTGTAACTTGAATTAATATCAAAGAAAAATAAATACTGCATAAATAAAATAAATAAATAATTGTAATTGCATAAGTTGATACAAAATGCTATGCAATAGCTTTACCGCGGCAGTCCCCGAGTGCCACACGTCTTTTTTTGTTTGAAACATTTATCTTACAGTGTGAATAGCAATCGCGGGATGTAATTATAAAGCTCAAGATGTGATATTACACATAATCTCATTGTCGAAATCCGGTTTTATGGGCCAACTCTTGACCTCAAGGCTTGCTCAAGGATAAGGTCGACGATGCGGCGAGCTTCCCCAGAAAATGCCTACTAACTCTCTTTTTGAAGCCGATAGGGTCGTAATTTTAAGGTGTTGCTTTCAGCCAGCAATGGGTGATTACGGGCAATGACATATTGAGTTAATGTGTAGGAAGACCACGCTCAGTTAGACTTTTAACATCCTGCAAGAAATTCTCAAAGAGTATAAATCATTTCTTGCAGGATGTTATTATTCCCTAAGGAAAAGAGGGTTTCTTTCCGTATGGATTAATGTATATCAGTGTTCTTATAAAAGTTGTTGCTAATGATTTGCTAACAAGGTGTTATAGGAGAACTTTAATTTGGGGCAGCTTAAATTGATACATGAAAACTTTTAATGACTTCCAAATTTATTATCATCAAACGTTTTGTAATAAACGGAAATAAGAATAAAAACAGTATAAAATCGAGATATTCAATTTTTGTAGCTCTAAGGGAAAACCGCAGATGCTCTTTCCACAACTTGCACTCACGTGGCAGGAAATATTGTGCAAAACGAACAATTCTGAAAAACCAACCAGCTAGGTAGTTCGGATGAATTTTTGATATTTAAATTTATTTTAATAATAAATAAATCAGAAAACGCCTTATTTTTATTTTTGGTGTCATCAATAAACTGCTTTTATACATCCATAACTTATTAGCCCGCGCGGGCCATACCTGCCTGAAATGTCCGACTTTTTGTAGTCCGGCTATTTAATAACATAGTATCAACACTAATTTTAGTATAAATTGCAGTGTTTGAAGTAATATAACGTCAATAAGTGTTTTACCGTTAACTTATGCAACTTTTGTCATATACAAGTATCTATTGCTCTTTTGCTTGCAGTTCGTATACGTTAACGATACCTGGCGCAAACTGGAGCTGCTCCAAAAATGGATAGGTACACGCAAGTACCAAACTTGAATAAGCTTTTTTGAGCACATCAATAACATCAGCATAAGTCTATTGCTGGGCGTAAGCCTCCTAATAAGAAGGGATCAGCGCATTATTCCTACGCTAGGCATGCGGGTTGGGGATCGCAGAGCATCATAGCTTCTTCACCAGACATTTAGCAGTGCCAGTAAAATTGATCATCATTGGCTTCACTATGCTGAAATCAGCCAGCAACCAGCGCCTCGTTTGTAAGTTAGCATTTTGTGTACCACGGGGAGAGGAGGTTTTCTTGAATTATGAGGATGTAGGTCACAATTCAAGACCCCTGACACCCCTTCTCTACTTTTCTTGTTGTTACATCTTGCCTGAATTCAATATTCAGTTAAAGTAAGTAGTAGGTAATCTTTTGTATGAAAAAAAACTTAACCTTTTATTTAGTTTATTTCTTTCATTCAAAAAATAGTTTTGAAATCTTGTTTGATCATTGTTTACTATGAAGCTCACTGAACTAAACATTTCAAAACATTTCATTTATTCAAAAACAATTTTACAAATATATTTGAATATTGGCTAAAAAAAACAACAACACACAGACACACACACACACACACCCACAAACACACACTCACACACACAAATAGATAGATAATGATAATGTTAAAAATTACACATATAAAAACTTACAATTACAAATGTCAACATGGTAATTAAGTATGTCACAATATAATTAAAAATTAATAATAAGGGTATAAATAGACGTATACGAAAAACCTCTTCTTATCAAGAAATTACATACAAGAAGAGATTTTTACGAGAGCGGCACCAGTTACGGTAGGTGTATCTTAAGTGCATACTGACACAGTTTTATCACAAATCAAGCGAGACACGGCGACAATGTGAGCTGAAATGCATCGAGCAACATAACCGCACTCCGCTTCGAATACAAAGCGGTTGGTCTTGTAACGTCGCATTAACACTGTTACGTAACACCGTAGATACAATGTAGGTATACGATGAATACCGTAAGGTAATTTTACGAACACGGTTGCGTAACACGACGAACATATTAACGAAACAAGATGAACATAGTCTCGTAACACAGCGAACACGGTTACGTGACACGACGTTCACGGTTACGTAACAGGATAATAATAAATAATGCTGGACACTATCACACAGCATCATGTAGCCCCAAACTAAGCAGAGCTTGTATTATGGGAACCGCATGACTGATAAACTACATATATAATATATTTTTGTAAATAAATACTTATTATACATAAAAATATTCAGACCGGAGACAAATATCAGCAAATAATGCAAATATTTGTCCCGCGGCGGGAATCGAACACGCAACCTTCTACGTCTCAGGCGGACCTTTACCCACTGCGCCACAGAGGCCGTCAAACACAAAAGTGTTTGACATAAAAATACACATAAAAATAATACATAAAAATGTACACGAGGAATGAACACGATTATGTATCATAACTTATATGGTTACGTGACGTGACAATAACGGTTACGGAACGCAACTTACATGGTTACGTACCAACCGTGGCGAACATATAAAGCGAACACAGGATAACGTTTGCTACATCAATTACAATTACAATTCTAAGAGTGAAGAGGTTGTCTGTGGTGAGAATGTGATGGATGTGGTGTGTATGGTGTAAGGGGTGTGTGATGTGTGTGAGGCTGTGTATATGTGGTGTGTGTGGGTTACCCTGTTCCCTCTAGTCTCATGAGGGTCTGGTTATCACAGGGATAACCCACGGTGTAATGTGTGTGTGTGTGTGTGTGTGTGTGTGTGTGTGTGTGTGTGTGTGTGTGAAAGATCATTGTTATAACAATACCTTCATACATACAGTAATTTTTCTTATACTTATATAATTACATATTATTACATTAAACGGAATATTGTAAGAAGGACCCATAACATGAATGCTTCATACTTAGTGATCGTGAACAGGCGAAGTCGGGATAAAAAGCTAGTAGCTGTTTATACCAAGTTTTGTTTAAGTCGAATGCTACTCACATCTCGCGAAATACATTACGGTACATACATAATAAATCTCAATTCCGAATCGTATTCCCAAAAGTAATAACTTTTGAACAGTTGTTATTAGTTTTGGGAATTATGCTCGAGAATTCGCAAATGGACCGTGAGTAGGTGTGGTTTAAATTTACTTTGCCTAAGTACGAAGTTATCTCGTTGTTTTTTGTAATAGCTTCAGTAGATTATTTCTGATTGACTGACAATGTTTTTGAAATAAAGGACGGTATCCACAAAACGTTATCGAAGGGAAAGTCAACGAACAAAGTTAGTCGAATTTGCTCGAAAATGGCATGCTTTTTTTGTTATACACCATCAATATATACCTAATTAAAACTATCACAGCTTTTGTACTACCTTAGTAGCTTATACGTATATACTTTACTTCGGCGTTCTTGAAGATCTTAGTTAAGCAACACTTCGCCATGTTATTACTTGGATGGGTGACAGTTTTTTGGCATTTAGATCGCTTTCGCGCTTCGGAAGCCACGTTAAGATGCTGGTCCCAGCTTATTCAGTCGTTGAGCTATGTCAGCAGTCTTTAGGTGGCTTAAAAATTTCGACACTAGAGTTGGGAGTCGATAACTCGTACGAAGAAAGAATCGATTTATATTCTATACAAGGAATGAGTTTTCTTTACTACTATTAAAACTCTTACTCTGATAGAATCGAAGAGCAAACATCCCCCACACGATTGTCACAACAACAAGACACTACCGAATGTTTCCGATAATTGATTTCAATGAAGACACATCGCAAAAAAAACTACTTAGACCTGAATAGACACGACCACAGACACTGTGGCGAGAATCTCCGACTTACTTTGCTTTTCTACTAGTCAATGTAGTAATTTTTTTGGAATTTTTGTAATTTTTTGTATTTTTTTTTAATCCATACAAAAGAGATTTTTACGATACCTACAATATCGAGCTAAAACCTTCTTACCCGATTATATTGCAAGATGTCGCAAATTCCATTTCCTTCCACTTTCCAAACTTAGGGATATAGCAGATTTGGTATATCTTTTAAATATTGCTAATGGTAAGGTTGATTGCCCAGAGCTTCTAGAACATTTAGGATTGCGTACTAACACAGCTGCATTGAGAAAACCAAACGTCCTATATGTCCCTATTGTCAGAACGAATTACAGGCAAAATGCATTTTTGATCAGAGCAAGTTGCTCGTTCAACTCCTTGGCTAAAGCAAATATTGCTTTAGATTTATTTAACACCACAACGAGTAAGCTTAAGCGCTTACTAAATGACAATTTCTTTAAACCAAAATAGAAGCTAAGAAGTTTATGTAATCTGTATTATTGTATTTTGTCATCTACTTGCTGTTTTTCATACCTATTTATGTTAATTATTTGTAGAAACTTGTAATTGGCCATCAGGGTACATGTAGCAACGTATGTGTGGCTGCATGTATTTATTATTATACTATTGTGCTCCCACTTAGCTGTAAGTTTTCTCAAAATTTTAAAAATAAAATATAATAAAATATTTTTTTAAGCTATTGCATAGCTTCTATCGAGGGCCTTGAGCGCGGGGAATCCAGAAATTCCGTAACGAAAAAAAACCTCACGCTCCCCACTGTTACTTAATTTTATAATCTGTTGCTTGGAAATAGAGTTCATATTCAAACTTTTGTATTCTATTAGTTCTTCGTCGCAACGTCGCAGCGCTAGTGTTCAACACAGTAAAGATAGCTACACATCTATGATTGGCCTCTGACACGAACATAACTGACGTCTGACGTTTTTCACCTGAATGTAATTTCAGATTTGTTTTGAAATTTCTGTCATCACAATCTTTTCTTTGGAATTTTTATTGCTTTTAGATGTTTATGTGTTTCAATTATAAGTGAAATCGTATAAAATGGGTGCTACTAAATGTAGTGTCCCTACGTGTGAATCAAAAAATGATAGTGGTATCATAATACACTGTTTTCTGCAAACGCCCTTTAAGCAAAGTTTGTGGCTTAGTCAAATAAACTCTACATTTTTGAATTCACCTAAAATTAATAAACTAATGGAAAAAAAGTTTGTTCCAAACATTTCGTGCGTAAATTTCACGAAAACGGTCGTCTTTTAGGCATAATTATTGCGCGACCAACTCTGTTTACGGCGGCAGAAATTTGCAGTGGGATTCCAAAAGATAGACAAAGTGAGTAGATTCCCATGTACTTTTAATATACTATTTCAAACATAGTAAAATAAGCATCGTACGAAACGAATTCATCAATTTCATTCGTTTTTGAATATTCAAAAATTATGTAGGTAAGAATAGGCTGTGTAAAACACCTATCAACTACATTTTATCGACTATCGATGTTTTGACAAACATCTATGGACGAAAGGTGTGTATGCGTATAAGTTAGATATCTACTACATACTCGGATTATTAAGCTATTGCATAGCTTCTATCGAGGGCTTTGAGCGCGGGGACCGAATCCAGAAATTCCGTAACGAAAAAAAACCTCACGCTCCCCACTCCGACGGGCACGGAGGTGTGGCTTGAAGGCCGTGCATTGTCTAACGTCGTTTCTTTTCGGCAGTCTTCGACACGGTGTTTGTGTGCGTGCAACTAGACGTATTGTACGACTCTACGAAGCTCGCACGAATCGAGACGATCACCACGCTCAAAAAGTGTAACTTGAATTAATATCAAAGAAAAAGAAATACTGCATAAATAAAATAAATAAATAATTATAATTGCATAAGTTGATACAAAATGCTATGCAATAGCTTTACCGCGGCAGTCCCCGAGTGCCACACGTCTTTTTTTTTAATTAATCAAAAGGCAAAGAAATACTATGGGAATGTATCTGTAGAACTCTGGGTCCGAGCCGTTTGTTTTAATTTTGTATTAACCAAACGTCAATATAAAATTATTTAAACTTTTTCAAAGTTCATTTGTTTTATTTTTAAAACTATATAATTTTTAAATAATTTGGTTTCGGTCAAGTCACGTGTAATAAAATATTTTTAGCAATCTGAAGCGGAGTTAATTTAAAAGGCATTTATTAACAAAGTAACTTTAACAAACAATTCAGGCAAGGAATTTAGACTTAGAATTTATAAATTACAGCTGAACTACAACACAAAATACGTCTGCACAGCACGAAGTATCAGAAAGCTATGCCAAGCGCACCGGTAGACCCGCTGCTTTTATAGGAAGGAGGATTGTCGCCTTCAAAAGTTGGGTAAGGTTAGGTAGGCTCCTAACAATATTTAATATTTTAGGACCGTTTCGCTGTAAAGGTGAATCAGTAGACGATCGCGCGGTTGTCATTTGTTAGCAAGCGCATTCTAATTTGACATAGTACAAAATTGTATACATCTTATTGTAGGTACTTAACATACATACTTATTTTGATGTTTACTTAGCCCAAGTTTATCGCAGCAAAAAATGTAAATTAAATTAAAAAAAAATTAAAATTTACTCTTTTTTTTTAAATTTTAATAAACAAACCAATAGTGATTTTGAAAAATTGACAATTTATAATACAAATTAAAACTCAATTCAAAACTTATTGGTAAAGTAATATATTTATAACCACTAGAGTTCAGCGTGCGTTTCACTGAAATTTACTCCAAATTATGGCATATCCACAGCCACAGCTCGGTAAACACTGACTGAAAGCCGGCTGTTAATCTTCTTAATGAATTTTCATAGACATACTGAGTACAATACGGCAGCGATGTGCACGTTGAGTGTCGTTGAACAATAGCAACACATTTCAACGCTGAAAAGCGTATTTCACTATAATGTATTCTCCCAGACGTAGACGGACCAGACGTTTTGTTCGGTTTTATGTAAAATTTTAAGAAAAAAATATTTTAATCTGTCTACGGCGCGATTTCCGATTCCCAACGAGACTATCTGACACAGAACTAAAGTTGTTGATATATCTCAGAGAATTAACAATCTGAAGTGGCAGTGGGCTGGTCATATCTGCCGAAGAACCGATAACAGTTGGGGTAAACGAGTTCTTTGGATTAGGTTCGCAGGACGCCCTCCGGCCAGGTGGAGTGACGATTTGCGAAAGGCTGCTGGTAGAAGCTGAATGCGTCGAGCTCAGGACAGGGCGCAATGGCGCTCATTAGGGGAGGCTATGTCTAGCAATGTACTGCTATAGGCCGATGACGATGATGATGACGACGCGATTTCAGAGAGCTTATTGATACTAGAAATTTGGAAACTGCGAAGCTGTAATCCAGGCGTAAGTGAGTTTGTTTGTAGCGCTTTCACACCATAACTACTAATTAAAACGCGCCTGATGAAATTTTTCATAGGTACACGTTTTCAGAGTCACAGAAAAGTACATAGTGTATACATAAAACATGTACTTTTTTCAAGTAATAAATAAATAAATAAATAATGCTGAACTATCACACAGCATCATTTAGCCCCAAGCTAAGCAGAGCTTGTGTTATGGGAACCACATGATTGATATATTACTTATTATATTTTTTTTTGTAAATACATACATATCATACATAGAAAACACCCAGACCCGAGACAAATATCTGCAGAACATGCAAACATTTGTCCCGCGGCGGGAATCGAACCCGCAACCTTCTGCGTCACAGGCAGACCTTCGCCCACTGCCTGAAACGCCTAACTGTTATTCTTTAATTTAATTCTTTAATTCTTTATTGTACACGAAAACATAATACGGGAATAATTTTACTTATATGCTATGTACAAAGGCGAGTTTAACCCTGAAAGAGTTTTCTTACAGCAAACCTTTGGGTATTGGGAGAAAAAAAAAAAAAAAAACTTTTTGTAATGTCCTAAGGGCGCATTATACTACATTTTAAAACCACTTTTCACGCGAGTGAAGTCGCCTGCAAACGTACACTATAATTAATGTTTTTGTCACCATTTTGTTTGGAGTTAGATCCGTAAAAGTCCGTGTGAGTCCGTGTAAAAAGAGTGTAACTAACCATGCCCGTTATGTGAAAAATGACATAATCGTACTATTCTGTCAAGCCCATCATTCATCAAAAATCTCATTAAAAACACATTTCACTAACATTTCCTGTTATGATAGCATCCCATCTGAATTTGTTATCTAATACTCTTCATAATCAACATAATTATAGTACAATAAAAGCGGAATTTATTCAAAATCCTATCGTTTATTATCTATTTATATTCGCCTTCTCGAATAATACGATGCTCTGCTAAATTCTACAACGAATTCAGGGGTATTATAAATTGAAATTATCACTTTAATCAACACTGTATTGTAATTATTAATTGATAATTTTGGCGATGTTTTGTTTAACGTACCAATTAGTAAATTTGTTTGAATTGAAATTGAATAAGCTTCCAATGTAATTAAATGTAGCTGGCAGACAGTGGATGTGAAGAGCAGAGGATCGAGCTCAGTGAAGTACCTTGGGAGAGACCAATTTCCAGCAGTAGACTGCTATTGTTTAATGATGATGATGATGAAGCTCCCAATAGGCTTTATCTTGTCTTTCCGTGTGAGATGGCTGTGAAAGATTGATTCAGGTCAGCCCCAGACGGTCAGCAAAACGTTTGTCCGTCATTTAATTTTATTCACAGATGTCGGACGATCGTAACAGTTTAAATCAATGCCCGGATCCGGCAAATTCCTGACCATGGGCGAGGCCTGGTGGATGCTAGAACATAGAAATGAACGCCTTGCGTTCTGGGGTCACAAACAAAAATAATGATAGTGTAAGCTAACATAACAAAACAGTAGACACGAAATAATAAAAAAAACCCCTTACACTTCTACAAAATTCTATTCAGTCTCAGTATAATGATATTATTTCTGATTAATACTAAAACAAGCAGCATAATAAACGAGTAACTTGCCTCTGATTACTCTCTGATTGGATGTCCAGTGACGCGGCGAGGTCGTGGGATTCTGGACCGTTTCATATCTCTAATTATGCAAACTGTTGGCGGAAAATCCACTTATTCCCCCACTTGCATACGAAAGCTACATCTAATATTTACTAAGCCATTATTTTGCTACAATTACTCGCTTTATTTAATTATGTATAGAAATTTTACTGGTTTAAAATGGAGTTACATTTTCTACACTTCTCGCATACTTACATTTTGTATAATCACATTTTTATTCAAGACGCTGTTACTGTGCAGCCTGCAATCTATGTTTAAAGCAGTGGATACACATTACTTTGCGGCGATAAAACGCTTTGACCTCTTTTGTATAACTCGCCATATGCGATTATCGGCGTACTTAGTTTTAGTAGAGTTATTTGTGAATGGCTCGTCCGGGGAAGTACTGCCACCATACCTATTTCTGCCGTGAAGCAGCTTTACTGTGTCTCGGCATGAAGAGTGAAGAGGTGCCGGTGAATTTACAGGCAAAAGAGGCTTATCACCTTCATGCCTCAAATGGACGCAGATCGTTGCATTGCACGCCTCTTTTCTGTAAGAGCATTATTTGGTTTGTTATCATCATAATCATAAACAGGTCAGAACATACCCAAAAGCCGAAACATCATTCAAGTGCTCTGATTATAACTGACTGTATTGTGCGGTGCGACACTGCGGCGCCACACGCGTCCATTGTTATATCGCAAGGCTATGGTTATTTTTAGGGTTCTGTTAGGAAATCTTTATAGTGAGACTTTTTATCAACCTCAGTTTCCAATAGAACAGACACTATTAGGCAGTATCTGGTTTATTACGCATCATTATTACCATAATCATCACCATATATTATAACAAAAAAAAAAGTCAAATCATCTTTCAAGTCCTATCAATTTAACATGCGTGGTTTGCGGTGCGATACTGTGGCGCCGCACCGCACAGTTTGTTGCCCTTACATTTCCTCATACATATCTGGAGCGTTTTCTTCTTAATTAACTTCACCCAGTCCATTGTTTTAACGCCAGACACTCATCCGCATACGTTTCTGCAGTACTTTGCCAAATGGTTATTTTTAGGGTTCCGTTACTAACTTGAAAATAAATTCTTATCGTGAGACTTTTTATCTACCTCTGGTTCCAATATAATTATTTTAACCTAATAGGATAAGAAATGAGTTCGTGACAGAAAATATTTTCCATGTAGTTACTAGAGACGCTTTTCATTGGTCGTGACCAGTTGGTTCGATAACAATAGTTGCTCCAGCTCAATCAGTTTACTACTAGACATAGGTCTCCCCTAAAAGAAGGAGGATATGCACATAATCCCCAGGCTGGTTGGGGATCACAGGGCAAAGGTTCACGCACCTTCGACGCTACTGTCCGAAGGCAGCCAAAGAATTTGCTGAGCCGGAGCTAGGCTACCGCAATCAGCCGGCTGCCAAAGGCTCGATTGATATTAGCATGGTGCAGGCCGGTGAGGTTAGTTTGGGTTCCGAAGATGGAGGTTGGAAGCCATAACAGCCCTTTGGCCTGTCCAATCAATAACAAGCATATTATGAACTAACGGTCTACCCCGGATTCGCACGGGTAGATAAAAAATTATAAAAATATAAATTTTGAACACACACATTCACACACATATCTACATCCTACGTGTCGCCTACATCGCTTAATCGCTTCGCTCTGGAGCTGCCTAGCTAGCCGAGCGGGGTAAGCGATGACCAGGTGACTTTTTCAAATACTTACATTTTTAAACTCGTGATATATTTTGAATTTAATGTCCAATTTGTATGGTTTCAAAAAGTTAGTATAAAGTTATTGAAACAGTCTTGAATATAAAGTAATTTAAGCATTGATACCAAGCGATAAATAAAGAGCATTTTCTAGCGCCGACATTTCAATTAAATTTTTAAAATAAAAGAAAACTTGTGTCATAACTATAATAGCTAGACATATACTGGTGCGACACTTTATGTAGATAATGATGTGTTCTACAAAGTCGTCGTACATTATTTTATTCTATGATCAATCATTTTCGCAGCGCACGCGATGTAAGGGATTTTTAGAGCCATTTTTTACACCTCGGGTTACACTATTGGAGTTTTAGTAAAGATTCCCTAATTTTTTGAAAATATAATAAAACCTTTAGCACTTGGGGATAGTGTAGTTGCCCAACGGTGAAAGAATTTTTTATATCGGTTCAGTAGATTCGGCGCATATTCATTGCAAACAAACAATTAAATTTTTCCTCTTTGTAATATTAGCGTAGATGTAGATTAGTGCAGATAAATCATACGATATACAACCTTGTCAATAGAGGAAAGAGACCTAATTTCCAATGAAGCTTATCTGTCATATAAGCTAGGGTGCCGTACTGTATCTACATAATTACACTTAATCGATAGTTCGATACTGCTAGTTATTGGTGGTCGGATTTAGTAGAACTATCGGTAATCCTGTTTTAGATCCTCCATTTCCACTTGGAAGACTTGTTAAGGCCCTAACTAAAACCTGTATACACATGTAGATAAATAAACAAAGAGTAAAAGAGTAGAGAAATAGTATTGACAACAGACTTAATTGCTAAAGCTTGCATGGGTAAATATATTCGTAATGTTGTACTTATTTTGAAAATAATAAAAATACAAAAATAATATTTAGTGAGTAGACTCCGAAGAGAAAATTATGTTAAAAAATATAAAAGAGGAAATATATTTGCACACATTTTATGACATAAATAATAATAATAAATATTTGTAAATACTAGCTACTAAGTCGTATACGGAATAAAAAGAGGCTGCTTTGGAGGAAGGTAGATAGAAGGAGCTGGAGCAATTGCGCCGTCAAGAGCACAGCTGTTAAATTAATGATGAAAAAATGATTATATTTTTTTAGGAGACCCTAAACTTCAGTACAACTGTATTAACTGTATAACTGTTCCCACTATACTATAATTGGACCTAACTGATTGTTTCTTGGGTACCTACTGCAGCAATTAATATACTTAGGGTAATCAGTAGGGTGAAGAGTATCTTCCTAGCACGGGAGGTCTTTAAACCGCATGGTGCCTACGCAATTTTTGCCGTTTTATGGCTATGGTTCTTTATTAGAGATAGCACATTATGGTACTATGCAATTGAAGTTCTTGCAGTAAAATTTCCTGTTCAAATAATTATCTTATCAAAATGAAATTAATAATCAGAGCAAATACATAGGTTGATAACTTTAAAAAAACTTTTATTAAAAGTTTATTATTTTTGTTTATTTTCATTACCCAAATTGAACATTAACAATAACTGCTTTGCCACTAAACTTTTATTATTCTGCTTTTCATTCATAAACTTTGTTAAAACAGACAGAAGCAACTTCAGCTCTCTATTTCGTCACGGGCCACAAAAATTTACATTTAAACGAAATAAAATTATTTCGTTCAGCCGACGGATTCGCGCTTACAAATTGTGTAGCTAAAAAAAGTTGAATGCTTTCACAATTTTGCATAACATTTGAAAAGTTTGGTTTTTACGCTATTTGATTTGCTTTGGAATATTTTTGTACCTACCTATAAGTTTTTGTCTTTCATTTTTTGACTGATTTTGATGCTGTCCTTTTGAATACAGAACATTTTTCAATATCTACACGTAGATTACTTTGAAAAAAATTAGTACTCAGTGCGATTGAGTAATTTACCACAAACTTTGGATTTTATATGCTATTCATACGCGAAGGCTACATACGTATTTCGCTTATCAACCAGCAGGTTAAACAAAAAGGGACTTGTACCTACTCATAGAAATTCGGCGTGTAAAAAGAAAATGTTTTTTTCTTTCATGTTATATTTCGCTCAATGTTGATTCACTAGGAACTAAACGGTGGCAAAACTGTAGTCAAAGTATTAATTATCAGATGTCTTGATACGTCGAAAACTGTTAATGATTCTTAAATTTAAAAAAATATAATTTGCATACTCTTATGAAAGTGCGTAGACTGCGTGCGCCACAATGTGCTGGCACCTCAAATACCCAGAGTTCGCTCCAAATATTCCTGTGAATGCAAAAAACGACAATGCCACGATCTACACACCCACAGCAGGTTGCAGGTTTCTAGGTCGCAGGCTGGCTGTGTCAACAATAGGACCTTGTTGATTAAGAATGCAAGCAGCCGGATGAGGTGGGAATCTTTTTCGTTCTAAGCCCGAATGCTGAAGTGGATTTTCTGGGATATAAATCAAAGTAGAGTTGTTCGTAATAGGAATATAGTCGTTATATAAATACTTGGTAACTCTGTGAAGACCCTAATATGGTGCTAATACCTTTCTTAGGGTGCGTTTCCATTGAGGCGGAGCGGAGCGGAGATGTGCAAAATTTACCAATGGAATTGTTTTCATGACGTGATACCTTTTTGAAGCGAATTAATCTGTTCATTTAGCACATCTCCGCTCCGCGCTACCTCAATGGGAATGCACCTTTAAGCATCCAAAATTTTCGAATGAATTAATGAAAATTCTTTATTACACGTACTGTACACCTTAATTTTAGAAACAACAGACATAAACCTATTTTTTTTATAGATACTCTCAGACTGGCATTATTCGTTAATAAAAATAATAAATAAAAATAAAAATATTTTAATTCGGACAACCTAGATCCCATATTAAGCAAAAATTTAATTAAGAACACAAAACCACAAATATAAAAAAAAACAAAAAAAGGCAAAAGGCGAGAAAGTGACTAATATTGGAAATAGATCCCATTATTAGTTACTCTCTGCACTAAACATTTCCAAAGCGGAGACATGCAGTTAATTGGTCAAGTTAAAGTTATTAGTCAAGATTTATTATTATACTTTTTAAAAATAAATCTTTGAGCACAATATTAGTAAGACTGATGCCACCAAGGAATTTTTATTATGAGAGTGCGCGCTATGAACAGAAATCTGTGTTTAATATATTCTCCCAAACGGGTATTACTGAACGAGACACTACGTCTCGTGTCCTCTTTAGTGTTACACATAAGGGAAAATGAGAATTATACCTCACTGGGCATTCTTATGAGAAAACTCAGGCACGTATTTTCATTCAAAGGGAGTATCCCTCTTTGGATGACAAATGGGCCGTACTGGTGCGCGGCATCGTCATAGCTCAATGATTTCGACGTAAAACACAACACGGTGCAACACGGTGACACAAACGTGCAACACGGTGACTTCGTTGCATTTTGTTACGTTGTGCTGTTGTAACACAACGACGTCACAGCGTCCCGTCCCTGTGTAGGGCGTGTCACGTCAGTCCTTGAACGAAAATAAGTCACATAATGTTACGTACCTAAAATTATTATATTGTACCTATTTCTCCTAGATAAACCTGAATAAGTTTTTGTCACAATATGTTTTAGTTACAATTAAAAGAATTTATTATTATTATGACACTTTATTAAACTTTAAAACTCGTTAAAAACATTTTTTCTATAAACTCGTTAAAAACATTTTTTAATATTATCTACTTTATACATAAATAACATCAAAACAATATAGTAAAAAATGTATAAAAACGGGAGACCACCGACCGCGGGGCAAGGCTCAAACGGGCAGTGGCTAGGGCTGCAGTGAGAGGAACCTCCGCACAATGCGTGCCGAGTCCAGGAGAGCCGCCTTCTGTATCTGACCCTTGATCCAGCTGCCTAGCGAGAGCCTCTTAAGCTATTGGTCAAGGCTCTTCGCTATCAGACTGTTCACTGAATTATTAAATTATTATTATTATTATTTATTAAAATGGAGAAAAATAACGAATACTGCGCTGCATCTCCCTCCCCGCTGCTTCTTGTGTAGCATATTGATGTAGTTTATATGTGTAAAATAATGCAGCGCACTGGAATGCATCATGTGGCATCACTCTAATGCAGTGCCATTTAAAAATATAATTTAAAAGCTGTCGTGAGTCCCATTCTGTTGGATTTGAAAACGTTAGCAAAATATTATGTTGAGTTAAAATTATTTCTAAGTTGACGCTATCATGGAATGTACTTAGGTATTGTTATGAACAAAAGGTTATATCGATACCATACTCTTAATACTGAAACCATTGAGTTCTGAATATTCCTATTTATAATATTGATATGAAGAAGTATTTAATATTTCATAGGTATATTTAAAGTTTGATACACATCATACATTATACGCAACGCACATAGTTAAATCCTAATCTAGATCGTGAACTGAGATTTACAACCTATTTCCGTATCCGTATATTGGTTGGGCACCAATATACGGCTGTGGGCACTAGACATCTCGATTGAAATTACAGTCAACATGATTTACGGCAGCTCGGAGCAACCGGGATTTTGAATTTAGGCGGATCATGCTTTAGTCGAATGTTTACTTTATTATTAGACTGAATTTCTTCTAGATGTTTAGATTTGATTATATTATTTGCTATAGCTATGTTATTTTATCTCTCTTTTTCATATAAACTGAGGATCAACTCTGGTTTCTGAATTTTTAAGCCGTCCAAAAGCAAAATTATAGCTACAATTATGAATAAAAATTGTGATTCACCAAATTATTATTATTAAAAGTTCTGAGCCCTAATAGGTTCTCGTTATGAGTCGTGGGAAAAAAATATTTTAAATTACACATCATAGCCTGCAATAGCCATACTCACCAGCAGCAACGATATCAACAGGAACAATTCAAGATCAATACTCACGCAACGCAGTCCAAAACTTTTCAAAAGAATCAAAGTTCCTAATTTTAAGAACAAACGACATAAATATAAACAAAACAAATAAAGTGGTTTAGTAACTTGGTAAGCTTACACCGGACAGGGCTATAAATGTAAATACTTAGCTACAGAAGTGTTAAAAGGAGTCGTGGTAGAAGTTTAACTTGCGCGAACTTAGCACTCGATTTTACTGGGCCGCTGTAAGGGCATACATTGGGCCCCATTTACTTTATTACGTAGATTTACTGCAGGTTTATGTAGGGTATATTCCTCCGATTGCATACATTTGGAAGCTAATATATGACATCATCATTTCTAGAATGCGATGTTGTGAAAAGGCATAGGTATGGTGGTGGTTATGTAGGCCTTTTCATATCTTGCATGCATCATATCTAAGAATTGCCGCCACCAACAGTATGTGTATTTTTGTTATTATCTTTTGTACCGCCTGTTTCCCAAATAAAATAAAATAAATATAAAAAAAAAGACCTGTGGCACTCGGGGACTGCCGCGGTAAAGCTATTGCATAGCATTTTGTATCAACTTATGCAATTATAATTATTTATTTATTTTATTTATGCAGTATTTCTTTTTCTTTGATATTAATTCAAGTTACACTTTTTGAGCGTGGTGATCATCTTGATTCGTGCGAGCTTCGTAGTGTCGTACAATACGTCTAGTTGCACGCACACAAACACCGTGTCGAAGACTGCCGAAAAGAAACGACGTTAGACAATGCACGGCCTTCAAGCCACACCTCCGTGCCCGTCGGAGTGGGGAGCGTGAGGTTTTTTTTCGTTACGGAATTTCTGGATTCGGTCCCCGCGCTCAAGGCCCTCGATAGAAGCTATGCAATAGCTTAATAATCCGAGTATGTAGTAGGTATCTAACTTATACGCATACACACCTTTCGTCCATAGATGTTTGTCAAAACATCGATAGTCGATAAAATGTAGTTGATAGGTGTTTTCCACAGCCCTATTCTTACCTACATAATTTTTGAATATTCAAAAACGAATGAAATTGATGAATTCGTTTCGTACGATGCTTATTTTACTATGTTTGAAATAGTATATTAAAAGTACATGGGAATCTACTCAGTTTGTCCATCTTTTGGAATCCCACTGCAAATTTCTGCCGCCGTAAACAGAGTTGGTCGCACAATAATTATGCCTAAAAGACGACCGTTTTCGTAAAATTTACGCACGAAATGTTTGGAACAAACTTTTTTTTCCATTAGTTTATTAATTTTAGGTGAATTCAAAAATGTAGAGTTTATTTGACTAAGCCACAAACTTTGCTTAAAGGGCGTTTGCAGAAAACAGTGTATTATGACACCACTATCATTTTTTGATTCACACGTAGGGACACTACATTTAGTAGCACCCATTTTATACGATTTCACTTATAATTGAAACACATAGACATCTAAAAGCAATAAAAATTCCAAAGAAAATATTGTGATGACAGAAATTTCAAAACATAACTGAAATTAGATTCAGGTGAAAAACGTCAGACGTCAGTTCGTGTCAGAGGCCAATCATGGATGTGTAGCTATCTTTACTGTGTTGAACACTAGCGCTGCGACGTTGCGACGAAGAACTAATAGAATACAAAAGTTTGAATATGAACTCTATTTCCAAGCAACCGATTATAAAATTAAGTAAAAGTGGGGAGCGTGAGGTTTTTTTTCGTTACGGAATTTCTGGATTCGGTCCCCGCGCTCAAGGCCCTCGATAGAAGCTATGCAATGGCTTAATAAAAAGATTGCGTAGTGAATGAAGTGGACATTTTGAAGTGAAAAATAGTCTAGATGTTTCTGATATTAATGGTACCTAGATTATGGAATTCTGCCACAACCTAGTGGACTGTTGGTAAAATTGTAGTCTTGTTCTTACCTAAATTTCAATTCTCTAAGGTAATACTAGCCTAAAAATGTAATAGTATTTGTATCTAGTTATTTTTATAATCTAGTAATTGTACTGTGTTGTACCTATTTATCTTATCCAAAGTAGGGGTTTAAACCTCCATTCTTAGAACCCATGCTAATCTCACCTAGCCGTGGTGTACCCTCCTGTATAATATATGGGGCTCTAGCAGCCAGCTGATTACGGTATTGAATAGGCTGGAGTTGTGATTTGTGATCACAATACCACTGACATATTCCACCTGTTTTCATATCATAAATCAGGTTATCTTATTCAGAACTTTTAAAACTCTAAAGAACCACAAAAGTATAAACCCTTGCTGCGGCCCTGAACTTCCTCAAAACTTATGCGTGGGATAAGTTAGGGGCTGGATAAGACGTTAAAGGACAATAAGGGAACGGTTTTACGAATTAAAAGCTGACTCCAACACGTGTTGTGAACACAGTAAGGCAACGTACAATTTCTAAGTAATGTCTGTTGGGTCTTTATCATAGTATATTGGGTATAAAAAGACATCTATCGAAACCTAGCTACATGAAAGATCTGTTGACTGAAAAAAATTATAACCAGAGGAAATAATATTTCAAGATTTCAAAACTGTACGGGCGAACGGCTTTCTGTATGTATACTTTGCTGGTTTTTTTATTTTATTTATTTATGCGTATTTAAATGCGGTTGTTAAATAGATGATATTATAATTTTGAAAGTACAACGTAGTGAAAAGTGTAACTAGAAAAATAATGAAAAAGACGTAGTTAAATAATAAAAATTTTTTTTCGCTAATTATGTTCAGAATCATAGTCTGATTGCGACCTCCCAGTTTTTGGTAGTTTTCTTTTTCCACCCTGTACATAATTTCTGATATTTTATTGAATAAATACCATATAAGTATCAACAAAGAATTGATCTAAAGAGTCCATTGAAAGCGCTTCGCTATAGATGACGGAGCGCTTTTACTAGACTCTTTGATTTTTTTTTGTTATAATTTGACTTTTTCAATTTTTTTTTTGCTAATATTTGCTGAAAATAAACAACAACAGTCCTAAAGGGGGAATTAAATCCATTAATATCGCATTTCCAATGAGTTTTGCTGTTATTTTAATGGTATTATACTCCACAGGAATCAACAATTAAAGGTGACATCCAATTTAACGGCACATACTTGAGATAAAGAATCATTATTTATCCTGATAGAGTAATCTCTCTCTTGTAATTTATGCCGGGGTCTAAACGACCTCGCGGAGGATATCCGCAAATGGTTCCGGAGAATTATAAGTGTAGTATCCGACCTAAAATTACGAGCATTGGGTAATGAGAGCTTATTATCTTCCGGCTGATTGCTTTATGGTTTCATTAGCATCATCATTATCCGCCTATAGCCACAGACTAGTATATGTACTACAGCATCAAGTCTACCTTACCACCATAAGGGTGTATTTTCTGTGCAGCGACTGGCTGCTAGCCCCGCCTTATCAAATTTTAAACACTAGTGAAAGCAAACTAGAGGCTTTACTTAAATTCGAAGAGTTGTAAAAACAAAGGGCTTTCTCTTTTGAGAGAGTGTAGCAGTGTTTTTTCTTTTTAGAAACAGATGTATCTCCGATTGGTCAAAATAAGTGGACAAAGAAAAAGGCAGAGTCAGCTAGCTAAACTGCTTGCAAGCGAAACTGTTTTAAAATTGGTAAGATAGACTTGTCGCTGATAGTACCTACGGTACCTATAGCAGTCTACTATTGGACAAATGCTTTCCCCTTAGAGCGCCTTTGCACCCCATCTTCAGCTCGACGCATCCGTTTTCTAACAGCAGCCTATTGCAGATCGTCACTCCACCTAGACGGAGAGCCATCGTATACAAGGTTTGCCGAGACGCGATCTCCTCTCACGTATACTACGTCAGAAAAAAAAGTATCCTAACATTAAAATTGTATTTTACCTCTCGTAGGCTACATACTGAATAGAGTTACTTTTGTTGATTCGGATTTGAAATCGAACCATGTTTAAAAATCTAACTACGGATGCAGGTTTTAACTTTTCTCATATTACGAATTACTATGAGCCTGTTGTGTCCCATTGCTGAGAAAAGGCTTCTCCACCATCCCTCCAGTCATCTCGATCCTTATATATAACATTTTTTTTTTTGGTACTTGAAGTTGGAACAAGCACATGACCCATCTGATGTAAGTGCATTAAATTTACCTATCACAAAGCATTGCATAGTAGATCACGTTTTATTGGAACCTACGATGCAACGACCGGCAGCCATCAACTTGAGGCATGAAGGTGAAAGCCTGTAACTTCACCGGCAACAACTTCAAACTGAAACACAGCAAAGCTGAGACATGGTGGCAGTACTTCCCCGGACGAGCCCTCCACACAGAACTCTAATACCTACTAGGAATGTAGAGATCCTGAAGTGGCCTGGTGGTTGTACCCACGGAAATCTCTTGATTCATCATAATGTCTCTGCCCTTCTCCCAAGCTAGGTGAGGTCGGCATAACATATCTTCTTCTGCCACACATCGCTATCAGCCATCAAATCTGTGCCCACTCCTTTCATTCCCATGCGGAAATCTCTTAATTTAAATAAAATAAATACAACTAGCCTATCTCTTTTCTCACATTAGGGTTATATAATCGAAAAAAGTGATATTTTTAGAAATTCTTCGTAGACAAGTACATTTAAATTTGGATTTTGAAGTGAAAGAGAGACAGAATTAGTTTAGGACAGAGAAGCTGGCATGCTCTGGAGGAGACTTTCACCCAAAGAGGGGTTTTTACAATCATTTGATTATGATACTTATTCAATCAGAAAATAAAGAAGATCGGTCAGTTTCATACAACCTGTGACCTCAGACCTGACAATAAAATGTCGCGTCTAGAAATGACCTATGTCCTAATTGATAGTTCATAATGCAGGATATCATGTTCCATTAATAGTTTTTTTTTTATTAAAGCCGGATATTTTTTTCTGGGTATTTTTTTTACTTCTAGGTTACGATCGATAAAGACACAGGCGCCATTAAACAAAAACCAACCAATCGCGTGTTTTGTTATTGGCAGTTTTGTTTTAGACGGTTGACATTGGGACGAGAGATGCACGATGCACAATGTGGATGAGAATGCGTTCAAAAACCATGATACGTTATGATAGGGCGTATTGCAATCAATATTTATTTTTAATTTACTAAGTATTCCGGCTTTAATAAATAAAGTTATTGGTTATAATTTCATCACTCCATTATCAATAATACTTATACATAATTCGTATTTTTATTCATGTCGATTTATAGTCAGGTCTGAAATGACCGGCCTTCTTTGAGAGTTAGACCTCACAACCAAACTACAAACTACGACTTGTTTTGACTTGTGCATAAATATTCTATTTGCGACCTGATCCCTAATGCGACCCAACATTTTTACATAAAACATTATTTTCAGATTATATTCCCGTAAGTACTCTTTCCACGTGGTCAGGTGATGTCTACCTAATCTCATATCTCATGAATTATAAGTTAGTCGCTGTATAACGGATCACTATCCTGTGGGAAATGCGGGTAGGCTTATATTCATAAGTAGTAGATTATACCGTAGGTAGGTAGAATTAAGTTTACGAGTTCGCTATCGGTGTCTACAGCGCCTACAGGTACAAAGTTCATTCGTGTTTAGACACAGAATACATTATAGTACTAGTATTAAAGAGTATTTAAGAAGGAGAAGGTTTTATATAACTACAGGCTCCAGTTTTTGAACGCATACAATATATGACGGCCTCTGTGGCGCAGCCAATGAAATTCCGCCTGAGACGTAGAAGGTTGCGGGTTCGATTCCCGCTGCGAGACAAATGTTTGCATTATTTGCAGGTTTGTCTCGGGTCTGGGTGTTTTCTTTGTATAATATGTGTATATTTACAAAAACATGTATTTAATTCGTTTATCAATCATGTGGTTCCCATAATACAAGCTCTGCTAAGTTTGAGGCTACATGATGCTAAGTGATAAATGAATATGAATATGAATATGAATATGATATTGTCCAGTATTATTTATATTTTATTAATAGCTTCCGACCGCACTTTCGCTCGCGTGATACTGAGATAAAATGTAGTCTATGTGTTAATCCATGTCTTAAACTATGTATATTCTAAGTTTCATCCAAATCCGTTCAGCCGTTAAGGCGTGAAGCGACGTCAAACATACACACACACACAAACTTTTGCATTTATAATATTATTGCGATTTATTTATGTTGGCTAAATTTGCGTTTGTTACTGCGAAAACCAATTTTACAGTTCTATTAACGAAATATTCCTTTTGTTATAAATATTTGGTTGAATTTCTTTCCATCAATAGCAATGCTACAATGAAAATTTGATTAAAATAACTGTCCAAACTATTGAACATGTTTTTATACATTTAATTATAACGTAAAACTAGAGTACGTAGGTAGTATTAATTAATTAAAAGAAATAATATGTGTCTGTAGAATCTTAACCTAAACATAATTCTTACTTATAATAATTACCTAGATAAAAACTATATTAATTGTATTGTATAAACTAAAGAAGCAAGCCAAGTCAACGGCAAAACATATGCCGTACTACTTAATAAACGCCGTCATAGCATTTTTTCTACCAACTAATGTAAGTCGAGGGCAAAGATCTTTCTGAGCCAGCAGAATAGTGCAATTCAGCATGTACACCGACGGCACACATGTAAAGATCATCTCATATAAATACTATAAATTTTGTAAATAAATTAATTGGAACCAAGAACTGAGTCGAGTTTTACTCCTCCTCCATCACACGAAGACCCTGCCCAAGGAGCCACCAAGAAGTCCCCAGCAAGCCGCTGGAAGCGCTGCCAAAAGGAACCCAGCACACGCCGGTGGAGCCGACCAGAGGCTCTCCGCAACCGCTGCCCAGAAGTGCCCAGCAACCCGCTGGAGGAGCCGCCCTGAAGTATCCAGCTCAACCCGCTGGAGGAGCCGCCCGCCCAGAAGTGCCCAGCAACCCGCTGGAGGAGCCGCCCTGAAGTACCCAGCTCAACCCGCTGGAGGAGCCGCCCTGAAGTACCCAGTACAACCACTGGAGGAGCCGCCTGAAGTACCCAGTACAACCACTGGAGGAGCCGCCCGCCCAGAAGTGCCCAGCAGCCCGCTGGAGGAGCCGCCCTGAAGTACCCAGCTCAACCCGCTGGAGGAGCCGCCCTGAAGTACCCAGTACAACCACTGGAGGAGCCGCCTGAAGTACCCAGTACAACCACTGGAGGAGCCGCCCGCCCAGAAGTGCCCAGCAGCCCGCTGGAGGAGCCGCCCTGAAGTACCCAGCACAACCGCTGGAGGAGCCGCCCGCCCAGAAGTGCCCAGCAGCCCGCTGGAGGAGCCGCCCTGACGTACCCAGCAACCCGCTGGACGAGCCGCCCAGAGGTTCCCAGCAGTCCGCTGGATGAGCTGCCTTCCTACCCTAACATCCTCTCACTGCGGCCAAGATTCCTTTAGCCGTCAGCACCCTGATCGGTCTTGTGAGCCTGCTTGACCGGCAGTGAGAAAATCATTCCTGTGTACATTGCACGCCGTACACATCCCTACTTCCTACCCACCTTCCGTCTGTTACCTTAGGTCGCTTGGTGACAGACTTCCCGCACTTATTTATATATTTATATATCACACTTATATGGTTAGGGCTAGGGTGGTAGGAACACATAGGTACACACTTGTAGGGTCGTTAGGTCACACCGCTAGCTAGGGATACACTCGCACATAGCTAGGGTAACACACCATAAGGGTCCAACTGTAGGCAACTTAGGTAGGGGTTAGGTCTTAGGGTTAAGTGCTACGTAGAGTTAGGCGTAGTAGGTAGTAGAGACGTTTGGTTCTAGTACACCCGTGTACCAGGACACGTAGGGTAAAGTACTGAGGACTAAACGGCCTCTACGGTAGGAGTTAGGTAGGTAATATTCCGTAAAGACGCCTACTCACTACACACCCGTGCGTTCACCAGAGACGTACTGTAGGGTAAAGTGCCGGTGGGTGGGCGCCTTGACAATAACAGTTTACCTACCTACAATGTAGGACAAAATTCACGCTACATTGTCCCTCATATCAGTCAGTTTATTAACATTGGCATAAACATGTCTCTCACCAAAACACACTTATAAATATACTGCAACGCAAATTGAACTTTAAATCAATAGCAATAAGGCAACAAGCGGTTGACGTTGATAGTGTTTCACAGTGGAATAATGAAAAGCACTAACTAAGTGGGGTGTCAGGCGCATGATATATTGACAGTCACTCAATGACAGGCTTTGTGTACCACTCGCACTCAACTATTGATGAAAAGAGGTTTTATTGTGCCCGATCATAGAATGACTCTTAAATACAAACCACCATAGTTTACTTGAACTAAGTGTTCTAGTATGACAAACTGTTACGTACAGGATTTTCTAAATTTTCACTTAAGTTTTTAACATTTGTGTAACCGCACTACGTGACAATAGGTATATTTTGCACTCAGTAAGTGATATTCATCGTCAAGATTGCAGGTAATCGTTACATGAAGAGAGCTCAAGAGACAATTTTTCGTGGAAATCCATGGGAAAATCTATTAACAGCTGTAAACTTCTATGGTCTCCCCCATAGACGTCCAAACTTTTCTATCCCGAGCTTCCTCCCACCAACCTCTTTTGAAGGACTTCTATGGGTTATTAATGATGATGCTGATGATGATGTGATGTACCTTATATCTTACCTCATTATACAAGCTCTGCTTAGTATGGGGCTTATCATTATATTATTTCAAAAATATATGTTCTGAATATTCGGCCGTAGCACAGGAAATATTTCCTTTCAACGCAAAATAATGAATAGTAATTAAATAAATTACTGTAAAATATTATTAAAAGATTTTAAAAAATACATCGTTGCTATATCGGAACAATCCGAGCGAAATGAACGAACAAACATACGGAATCGAGTTTATCTGATTATAATTATCGGACCAGAGAATAACAATAATTTAAATGTATAATTTGATTAGTCTCTCTCTCGGGATGAGACAAATGTTTATGAATTTCGTTATATTATTCTGTTATTTGTTCCCAACGTAATTAACCCTTGTTCTCAGTTATTTATCATCGTTAAGAAATCTTTGATTAAATAACGTTGTTTTCAACTTTTTATTGAGTTTTGGTTATTTGATTTAGTACCTTTGTGAATTGTTATTGAAGATTATAATGTAATCTCAAAACAGGAAATATCTAAATTTAACCTTGTGTTTACTTTAAAGACATTCACTCAAATAATTCTTCTATTTCTTATTGGAGATACCTAAGTTTGGGAAAAGACAAAGATATCATATAAATGTGTGGCTGCCGTGCAATTCTTTATAGGCTTTTACGAGTAATGTCAAAGGGTCAAAACGGGATTTTATTACTAAGAATCCACTGTCCGTCTGTCTGCCGGTCTATCTTCACCAGGCTGTATCTAATACCTTTAAACGAGCAATTCTTGTATATATGTATATATATATATATATATAATCTGGATCTCGGAAACGGCTCCAACGATTTTCATGAAATTTTGTATAAAGGGGGTTTCGGGGGCGATACATCGATATAGCTAGGTTTTATTAATAGAAAATGTTGTTTTATCCAAAAAAAAAGCTGCTACAATATCATCAGCATACGAAAATGACTCTTCCTGGCATCTATTGGCGAATAGTATTACTATTTTTATTTTGTTGTTTTGACAACTAGGGTCATCAGACATCGAGATATTTTAAACTACTACTATAGAGTCACAGTCTTCAAGTGAAAACTGACAAAAGTCGTCCAAGCGTATTTGACATAAATCAACTTCAAAATAACAAATTTGCACTAATTTAGACCTTAAGTCTAAGTAAGTAAGTTTTGGTGCAGATACTCTTTGTCCACGTTTGTGCCTCTATTTATAATAACTCGATGCTATCATCTAAACAACAACTAAACTGTTTTACTGACATAGCAACACTAAAGCTACTTGACAATAGATGACGTTGTTAAGCAACACAAAGCCAATGAATGTTTGGTTTGCGGTTAGACCAAGAAAATAAATTGTTTATATAAATTATTGATAAAATATATGTGTCTTTTCAACTCACGTGTTCACTTAAATTGCCTAATAGATATTTAAAAAAAAAGTTTATTTATAATTAGAATACGATTATGACTCTTTCTGTCATCTATGGGCGAGTATTAATACTATTTTATTATTGTATTATTAAGAGGCCTGTAAACGGGCTACAAAAATTGCATGTTTTGGGCTATTTTTATCGACCAATATTGCTCAGTATAATTAAATGCAATTTCATTTTGCAATACAAGCTGATATTGCCGAGTGTAACCCTTCAAGATTCAGCAACCGGATTGCTGAGGAGTTTTATTTGTACACGCGGAGCATATTGCGGTAAGATTGAGGAGACAGCAGCGGCAGCTACAGGACGACGCGGGGGGTGGTGAGAGAGGGAAATGAGATGCACCCAAACATCAGAGCAAAGACGATATACGGCAATATTGCAGTGAAGTCAAAGCTGAATAAATCATTTGCAATATAGTCGGCTAGACATTATATACTTGCTACAATACTAAAATATATTTAAGTAGTCTTATTGCTGCAATATTGCCGGGCTACAATATTATAATTATATATAACAGTAGCTATACCATTGCAGCAAGAAATTGACAAAATTGCCCGTTTACGAGCACCTGTAAACAAAAACTAAACTGTTTTGCCGACACAGCAACTCTAAAAGCTACTTGACAATAGATGGCGTTTTTTAAGCAGCACTAAACCAAAGAGTTTTTGGTTTAGAAGGTTTTATAGGTTTTAGCAACTCACGTGGTAGGTACTTTACATGGGATTAATAGGGGAAATTTAACATGCAAGACAATGATCCCCCCCCTAACCCCCGCCCTCCCGCGGCCCGCTGTACAAGTTCGACAATATTGCGAAGAGATTGGAAATCGAACCGTGAATTGGCCAGCACGAGGCCGGATGTTATGAAGTATTTAAGCCTGCAATACATGTTGATGGGGCGTTGCCGAGTGAAGGTCAAGGCCAACGTATAGATAGCACATTTGCCTTGCCTTGCCATCGCTCGGTGTCGCTCGCCTAGCTGGCAGAGTAAAGGCAAGCGCCAACGTGTATAGAGTTCATTTGGCGTGTATTGTCACAACTCGCAGTCGCTCGCGACCAGTCCTCACCAGTGATCGGAATTAGGTGAGCTAAAATACCTAAAGTTCGAAAAATAACAGAGACTAAGTGGAGACGCCTTGCGACTAAATATTTTTCCGGGAAAATTTTCCCGGGTTTCGAGAAATTACTTAGGTCCATCTAAAATTAATACAGTAAAATAACAATCGAATTAATTTCCTCTTCTTATTATTGATAACAAGAAGAGGAAACGAATTCGATTGTTGTAAAAAACGGTAAGCACGATTTTTATTGTTTTCAACAAATAAAATGAACGATGTAAGTAAGCGCGGAAGCTAATGTGATTTATAAACCAGCTTTAGTAAATAGCTATAGTAATAAAAACATTTATTTAAGCAAGGGAATAAAAAAGCCATTTTATAGTTTTTGTACCATTTATTCATTTTGTACAGATAATGGAACTCAAAATCAATAATTAAGAAAGTAACCAGTCCTACCTAAGATACACAGTCGGAACTCTAAACATTATTTCCATTGATGTTGAATTTGTCCCTTAATCTGAATCGCTAACGTTTTCATCATGGACGGAGTATAAAGAAATATCTTCGTCCGGAGAATTAAAGAAAATCATTAGGAGTTTTTCCATATTATCTATTTTCAAACGATTTCTTTTTGTACTTAAAATCCATTTATACGTAGAGAAGGACCTTTCAACATCAACTGAAGTTACAGGTACATATTTATAGAATGACAATAATTCATTTTCATTATCTAATCCTTTATCTATATTTTCACAAATGTCTCTTAATGCATCTAGATCGGGATTTCTGTCCATAACGTTTTCTAATTTTTGTTTTACTGGTTCAGAAGAACACCAGCTTAGAACAATTCTTGCTTCATCAAAAATATGGAAAGATTCCGTCAACAATAAGTTAGACTTTTGCAATTTTTTTAATGAAATTTGAATTATTTTAAAATATTCGTCAATGTAATCTAAATCAGTTTTTAAACTTTCTTTTCCTAGGACAGTTTTAGCATGCCTGATAGACAAAGAATCAGAACTTCTTAGAAGTCTTACAATAGTTTTTATTTCTTCGTAATATTCAGCATAATACGAAGCTGCTTCTAGCCATGTACCCCACCTTGTTATGACAGGTTCAGGTGGCAATGGCAGGCTCGGAAATTTTTCCCTTAACAATTTTACTCTATTAGGAGCCTTTAAAAATATTTTTTTTACATTTGAAATTAAAGTATCCACATCCGCATATTGTGTCCGTATTTTTTCTGCAACGCGGTTAAGAGCGTGTGCTAAACAGGTAACATGTATCATATTTGGCAAGGAGTTCTTTAACATTCTTCCTGCTTTTAACATATATGCTACGCTATCAGAACATAAAACTAAAACATCTCCTACTTTGTCTTCATACGAGTCTCCCCACATATTTTCTAGGCATCCAATCACAAAATGAGCTATTGTCTCTCCATTTACTTTTTCTAACATTTTGCAAGCTATTAAAAATGGTTTGTTTGTTGCGAGATTTAAAGGTTTTACAAGAAAATTTACAATATAACGACCTAAATAGTCGGTAGTTTCATCTAGAGATATCCAAAGTTTCTGATTAAGAACATGGTCATGGATTAATGCAATTTTTTTTTTAAAAACTACGTCTAAATAAACCTTTCTCAATAACGATTCATCGGGAATCCTTTTAACATTTGTACATTTACAACACATATATTTCATTAAAAAAGTTTTAAACTCTGGTCGATTTACTCGTGACCAGGGTATGTTACACAATATAAGAAATTGTATTAAATCTAAATAAAATTCTTCGTTCACTTGCCTAGCAGTACCTTGATGTTTTGGTCCGTCAATATGCCTCTGTATATTGCTTTTTTTGCATACAATAGAATTCTCACATTTAGAACAAAATATCGTGTTGCTAGCGGGGTCGTGGTACAATTCGGGGTGATCTCTAATCCACGACTGTACAATCCCGTCGGTAGGTTTGGTCCACATTTATTTGCTAGTTGCGTTGAGGCAGAAAAATTACTGAAAACAATGAGACAAATATATAGTTTCTACACTTTTCCAGGGACGTCTTCGCGTAAAATATAGTTTGATGATAGAATTGCCAGTAGCTCCAACATTTGTGCACGAACTCAAATATAAAACACTGAATAAAATTCCATAAATAAATAGTTGCATAAAATTGTTTGAATTTGGTAAATTTATCAAAAGCAGTCTAATATTTAGAATGTTTTAAAAGTGTAGTACAAATCAAAGACTTACCAAGTAATTTGATTGCCGTAAAGCGCAGTAAATTTCTGGTTGCAGTAAATCGTAGTCCGTAAATTCAAGCCAAGGTAGATAGCTACAAGTAGTGATATGGTTGCAATAAATCGCAGTCCGTAAATTCAAGCCAAGGTAGTTATGTGAAGCAGATCCAATAATCGATACGAAAACAGGTTAATAAAATATTCACGAGTCTAAGATACACACGCTGCCGAGGTAACTACAGAAGTGATGCACGCACGCATACAAGTTATGACGCCGTTTGGATGCAAAACACCCTCACCCTTCAACCCTTTTGTCATTGTTTACTTAAACAATGATTCGTTTCCCAGAATAGCCAAAGCATGCTGTCCCTTTCTTAGCGTTTGTTGTTGTTGTTTATCACTGGTTTGCTGTGTATTGCTACAAACACTTAAAGGGACAGCATGATTTGGCTATTCTGGGAAACGAAAACATAGGCGAATCCAGTTTTTTACCTGAGTTAATAACAAAATAAATCTTATTGAAGTTTGTTAAAAAGGAAAATTAATTCAGTTAGTTTTCTGTATGAATAACATTAATATTAAATGTACTTAACTGATATCCTAAAACTTGGAACAAATTCCCAATTTCCGGGAAAGATTTCCCGGAAAAAAATGTTAATGGTAAGGAAGTCTCCATTTTTTTTGACTCTATTCTTTGAACTTTAGGTAAATTAGCTCACCTAATTCCGATCACTGGTCCTCACACTTCGGAGCTGTGACGGTTTTTCTGCACAAATCAAAGGCGCTCGCCTGCGCTTGGTCAATCGCACAACGTGTGGGCAGCTTTCTTGGGGCAACTCCACAAAACTCGTTTACATTGGCCGTATCCAATAGTTTGCATAGACTTGCCGAACGTCTACACGGTAGCTCATTTCATGTATCAATTTGCCTACGCTCGCATTGGCCTAAGCTCGACCAACATGTAAGTATAGCGGGCTTTAGGTAACTCCTTAGCCAATGGAAATTATGAGGCAATTAAAGACAGAGCAATAATCGCGCCTTAATAATATAATAATATGTTGAAAAAAATTATGATGATATAGTTGCCAAACTTCTACTATAGTAAGTATAATAAGTACAAAGTCTACTATAGCCATGACTCAATGAAAGGCAGTCGAATTAACAACAGAATTTCTCAACAGTGTCAACATTTCAGACTTGCCACCAAACGAACTAAAATTGAAAGAAAAATGCGTTATTAATGTTATTTGGTGCATAATTTAGACGTATCAGAAGGACTATGGAATGATGTAAAACTTATTGTAACAAGTCTGTGCAATCAGCTAATAAAGGCAAAAATTGTTACTGGTAAACAATCTGGCAAAGAAGTACATATACCAAGAATAACCTTTGACTCATCAAAATGACAATTGAGATGCACCATTCAGGATTATTATTATATTATTAAATTATTCATTCCGGGTAGGAAGTATTAGGATTTCATAAATAATATGATAAAAATATACTTACGAAATTAATTGATTAACTTTAGAAAAGTAAGTACTTGTTTTTATTAAAATGTTAAACAAAAATGCACTTGTAATTTTTTATTAAGTAACCAGTTCATATTTTCTTATCAATGTGAATAAAAATTATTCATATTTTATCAGTACGTAATTCGTATTATTATTTCCAAAAACACGATTAAAAAAAGAAGACCGAGCAAAGCTCGGTCGTCCAGGTACTCTTATGATAGCTAGACAGTTGAAATTTTCACAGATGATGTATTTCTGTTGCCGCTATAACAACAGATATTATGAACAAAATAACATAAATTTTGAAGTGGGGCTCCCATACTGCGGTACGGATCCCTTCGTGCTCGAGTCCGACTAGCACTTGGCTGGTTTTTTTTTAGTTTTTAGTAGTAGTAAGAGTTCTTTGTGGAGGGCTCGTCCGGGGAAATACTGCCACCATGCCTATTTCTGCCGTGAAGCAGCTGTGCTGTGTTTCGGTTTGAAGGGTGTGGGTGCCGGTGAAATTACAGGCACAAGAGGCTTATCATCATCATGCTTCAAGTTGATGAACGCAGGGCGTTGCATCGTAGAGCACGTTCCAAAAAACGTGATTTATGTTGCAATGCTTTGTGATAGGTAATGGTTACCCCTCAACATCAGGTGGGCCATGTGCTTGTTCCATCTTCAAGTATCATAAAAAAAAGACAGTGTTTAGGGGCGTGTACAGATGATCTGATCAATGCGCCACTCGCGCACGTGGACGATGCCTGACTATGTATTACCTTAACATTGGAATTCGCCAGATTTTGTACACACCCTAGGATAAACTATAAGCCTCAAAATGACGCAATGGTCTGTTTTTAGAAAATTCCAGTTTGGTAAAACATAAATTCACGTACCACCTAATTCATTCTGTTTTTTCCTGTTTATGCAAACAAAAGCTGTTGAAACAATGAAAAATGGATTCCCTAAGCAATAACAATTCAGATATTTATGAATACGTAGGAAACGAGTTGCAAACGGAGTGTTGAGGTTTCAACCTCAATCTTGTGAACCCTTTTTTTTTTGTCGGTGTGAAAATGCTTTACGCATATCCTCAAACTCGGGGAGAGTTGGAGGGGTCTGTCGGGCTCTCCGCCTGCGACTAGCTCTCGCTAGCTCGGCGGCCTACCGACTAAAAACACACCGTATTCCGTCGCTCACCGCAGTGCTAGTGCATCATCAAACCATTCATCGCCTGATGAAGGGCTCGACGCTGCACCAGCACTTGACGGGGTCATGGGGCCCGGTAGGATTCTACCACGGATCTTTGGTACCCAGGCCAACCTCACCAGCCCGTGGTACACCCTGTTAATTGACAAACGGGGCTCTGTCGACCGGCTGATTGCGGCATGGCGCAGTTTTACACCAGCACAGCTACTCCCCTGGCCATCAACCGCCAGTAACATTGGCGGTGCGAGAAGCTGTGCCATACCTGCACGGAGATTATGATTATGGGCATTTGGGCATATCTCCTTACTTATTAGGGGAGGCCTATGTCCAGCAGTGAACTGATATCGGTTGGAGTTGTTACTTTGGAAAATGAGCATATCTAACCGTTCAATTAAATATGCGATATTTTGTAGATACAGTCGTAGGCAAAGATATTTAGACGCATGATTTATTGCACTAAGCAAATAACATTCAAAGTATTAGAAAAAGCTAAAGGTAATTGACAATAATTATAAAAACGTCTATAAGGTAAATAAATGTGACTGGGCATAATATATCAGGGACCACAAAAAATAGACAAAGATAAGCTAGGAGGCAGCCAACAATGCATGGTATTCGGTATATTTTATGCTATTTTAAGGACAAACTTATATTTTCAGACTTTCTATATACCATCAAAATCATCGATACTATCGTTCGTAACAAGATACAAGATACAAGATTTTATTGATAAAAACATATTTTACAAGTCAAATTTGTACAATTATTCACGTACATGAGTAGGTAGTACCTAAATACGACATGTCATATAGGTACATATAACAAGTACTTACATAACTACTTACGAAATTGTCGCTCTATGAACTAGGCCGAGGACAGAATACTGTTCAGGTAATTCTAAGAATTCACCTATACTGTAGAACTACCCCTCCAATAGCCACGTCCTGATCCTCTTTTTAAATATTGCGGTGGAAGTAGCATCTCTTACCGTTTCCGGCAGTCTATTATAAACCGAAGGACCCATTACGTATACTGATTAACTCTCGATAATCATAATATATAGATATCACTATATCGGAACAGCTGCAATATATAGCTGTATACCTATATTAGCCGCACCACCATACCGCTGTTAGAATGCGATCACAATGCGATAGTGTCACAAAGACAAGTAGATAGTCTAATTGGTATGCAGATAATATGTCTACTCAAGGCTATAGATAATGCAATAACCTGATGAAAATTATAACTAGATCTTGAATAGAAACCATAGAAGCTACTGGTAGTTTTATTCCATTAAGTTAGCCCTCTCATAACCAAATGACATTTTATAACGCTCAGTAAAGTAAGCTTATCCCTGTCATTTAAAAAGAGTTTAAATGATTTTAACACCATTTTAGCTGTTTGAGGTTTACAAAATTGTTATGAACAGGACGGATAGTACTTAATAACTCTATTCTATATCTATTGTCAAAGATCTATTCTGAGTGAACGCCTGAGAAGATAAAGCGTTTCTAACGCTAATTATTATTGCCCTCGCGTTTTCCCTTATTTATTTATTTTCCCGACGTTTTGATCATGTTGCAACGATCGTGGTTACGGGATCACTGGAGTACTCGACCCTTATTCGCTCACAAAAAATTCCATGCCGATAACATGTGACGTCATAACATGCTTCAAACACAAACGTGTTTCCAAAACAGGCCATGTCGTCACGGTAAAAACAAGTACATGGGTATAGAGAATACGATTACACGCAGATTCTATGCAGATATCGTAATGAAGCGCGTTACATTTGCGTTTGGTCATAGGGATTAGGGGCCCTGGAGCTACCGCCGAGAAAAGCAAGCAGTTGCCGCAACTACCCATATTTCATCATCAGACTCAGAAATGTCCGCGTTCACACTACGACGCACCACGCTGACCGTATCCACACTTCTCGGTACACATATGCCCCCAAACTGCTCAGCTGGGTAGGCCGGTTCATATGTCTAGCAGCATGAACTACTTGCTATCTAGGCAAGTACCGGAGTACCGTAACAAGTTACAAGTAACGAGTTACGTATAAGGATAACTCACCGACCCCGCTGTTAAAATTGAAAAAAGAAAAAAAAAGAAGAAGTGAAACAGCTTCGGTACTGTTCATGGAAAATTTGTAGTCGGCTTCACTGACGGCCTAAGTTGGGTTACAAGTTAGCTATCCTTCAGTGGTTAGCGGGTAGTGAGCGACATAACAGCTCCGGTACCATTCATGGACAAATGGTAGTGCGTCCTTAGCGCACGAGTAACTCACCTGAGTACCGGGGTGCACTTTGCATCTCGGCAGCAAGACCTACTGTTCGCAAGTCCCGGTATTTTCCAGTTTAATCGTCTGCTTCATAACCTATTGTTGGTAAGGGGACGTTAAACATTTCTTAGATTTGATTGGTTTTGACCGTATCCACAGAACGCAAAGATCGATCTCGGCGTGTACACCTAACAATAACGGGGTACTAATTAGGAGAGAAAAATGCTATTACGCTAGAAGTTAGTTAGTTGTGTTTGACCATATGCGTTACTTATGACACCATTATGGCTGACTACACCTAAACTTAATTTGATATTCCTAAAAGTGATAAGTGACAATCCCTTTCTTTTAGGTGTCAATGACAAGGATAGCTATAACTTTAAAGCTGTCAAATTTAGTAAAGTTTAGAAAAGTGAACAACAGAATGTTGTTGACGCTATACCACAGAGGCCATAAATAAAAAAGAAGAAGAAGACACTACTGTCTTTCTTCACCGTCTTGATAATTATGTTTGGTTAATGTTGTACGAGTGCGATAGTGTGAACGTTATGTACTTCAAATATATAGAGTTTTTAAATTCAGAGCGTAAAGTTTTTATTTTATTTTTTACAGATACTCGTAGCTTATTATTATTAACACCCGGTTCAAAACCAATACAAAAAAGAGCGCTGAAGCCCCTTTTATCACGTTTGGTTTCATTTTGTTTTGCCGTTGCCGTCGAACTAACAATTTTAAGCGGTTAAGAGCAATTTTAACAATAGCTTTCACGCGGTATACTCCAGGCTACGTGTTGGCATTTATTGCCAGCTTTTTTTTTATTAAAAAAATGTTTTGTTGAACCAAGCATTTTATTTTAATTCAATTCGAGCCAACACTCATAGACGTGATTTATGATTTTAATGAGTAATGCTCGCAAAACACTATGAATTTACAAATCCATTTGGAGTATGAAAACTTTTTTATTGGTATGTATTTTGTTTGCATTAGATGCTTTAATAATATTTATTTTTGAAAACTGATAAAGATAAAATCTGTTACATGTTTGTATATTATGTGCTTTTAAACACTATCTATAACAACATAATGCTCAGCCTACCACTGGCCATAGGCCTCCCGTAATAAGCACCATTGACACTGTCCTCAGCTCGACGCTAATATTTAGCTTATTTCTAAACACTAAAAATCGTAATTATATCTAAATAGGAAACACACACATTAAAAACCTAGCTTTCGTCCGCGGCTTCTCTTGCTTTAATGTAGATTTTGTCAAAGGTTATGTTTGTTGCCCTCGGAAAAAGTATTTTTTTCTAAATGAACCCCTAATCATGAATTTTCTGTTAACTGGACAACGTGTATCAGAAATTTCATGATGATCGATTGAGAACGTATGAATAAACATTAACTTTGCAAAAACTACCAAACGGATTTGGATGAAACTTGAATTATTTTAGTTTGAGACCTGGATAAAGCTAAAATCTAAGATAGCATACGCTAATTATTATCCGAGAACCACGCAAACGTAACCGCGGGCGGAAGTTAATAATATTATATTTTATATACCTGTGTATAATTATATTATATATTTTATGACAACTGTTTTTCCTTTATCTAATTATAATAAATTTAACGTCAAGTATATATCTAGTTTAGTTAGCATGTCAACCTTGTTTACCAGGAAAGGTACTGGCAGAAAATGCTAGAGTATTAAGCCTTCCATATGTACATTTCCTTTGTTTTTGTGCAATAAAGTGTTAAATAAAAAATAAAAAATTATAGTGAGGACAGGACAGTCATCATCATCAGCCAATAGCAGTCCACTGCTGGATATAGCCCCGCCCAGCCCCCCGCCTCTTATGAGTGCCATTGCGGCTTGTCCTCAGCTCGACGCATCCAGCTTCTACCAGCAGCGTTTCGCAGATCATCACTAAGCCTGGCCGGAGGGCGTTCGGACAGCAAGGAATATTATTATTTGAGTTTTCACGAAAGCCAGTCTAAAATGTTAGTTTTTCTTTATTTCGTTCACATTATGTACTTAGGTACTACATAGCTTATAGCAGGAACATTTTATAACACCTGCGTCCTGGAAGTACATAAATCCCTAGTCTATTTGCGGGGGACAGTATTACCTGTGGTATTTACTACAACGAGATAAATTGTAAAACTAGATGTACCAAAATTTCATAGTTTTATGACATGTTTCGTAAAATAAAACACAGATATGAATAGCTTACGATTTTAAAACGGTTTTTTCTTTTATGAATTTTTGATTTGATGCTTCATATGAATAGAACAACGGGCAGAGTTGGACGACTGTTTCTCTTTTATCTATTTCACATTCCAATAACTCTCAAAATCTAAACCAGTGCCTACTGAACAAAAAACAGCTTTATATAAATAGGAATAGGTATCGATTTAAAAGTTAAAATGGATTTCATAGTAGGGGTCATTCCGCCTGAATAAACTTTCGCGCCCCCAGGTTTAGATGGACCGAAATAGCCAATGAGAAGTCACGTTCGATTTTGTACCTTAAAGCTTTAGTATATGATTTTAATTTGAAGTTTTGTAAGGAGTGATTGGTAATTATTTATGTCTGAGAGCAGAAATAGGCCTTGGGTGCCCGACCGTACAATTGAAGAGTGGGTACTATAAAGTGATTATGAACGTGGTTTGGTATTTTGTCCACTGAAGCGATTTTCGAGAGGCATTTTATTGGTTGTTGCTTTATTGGAGCGAAAACGAGCACTCTTAATACTTAAGCCACGTGGCGCAGTGGGCGAGCAGGCGATTGAGTCCATTACTTTTTATGGTACTTGAAGATGGAACAAGCACATGGCCTACCTGATGTTAAGTGGTACCTATCACAAAGCACGGTAAGTGGTAGCAATCACATTTTTTTGGAACGTGCTCTACGATGCAACGCCCTGCGTCCATCAACTTGAGGCATGAAGATAATAAGCCAGTAATTTTTGGGATTTTTTTGTTTATTTACATTTGTTATCCCAAAGGGCAAAATCTACTCAAAAAGGTTCAAGAGCCTTTCAAATTTTGTGGTTTTTCATTTAAGAAATGGCTTGTAAAATTACGGCATTTTTACTTTTGAAAAACTTTAAACATAACGACTTTTGGGGCAGATCCAGAGCAGTTGATTATCTGCCTTAATTTTAGAGCTACACACAACGTTGTATTTTTCATTATTTCACGAAATAAAATTGTTCAGTCATTTATTTATTTATTTATTGAACCAGATGTGCACCTGAGTATTGTATCCGTTTATTTTTGGCTTCCATCCCATCCATTACAACTTTTTCATAACGTGACTATATTATTAGTTTACCGCTATTGTACTTCATCCAAACTTTTTCAAATAAATTATATTTAAGGTGCTATTCTTCAAACAATAACAACCAAAAATAGTTTGTGGTTTTTATTTAGTAATTGCTTCCTTCTTGTTCTGTGAATTGCGTGCTTGTAACGGAATGGCGGGAGCGAGTGAATTTTTACGTTCCTACCTATCTAGGTACAGTAAGCGTCATACTCTGTAAACCCATTGGTAACAGCGCGTCCCGGTCTTGATGGGAAGAGGGTTCAGATCCCGCTTCAGTGGAAATTTATGGGATAGTGACTTCGCCTGCGGCTTCGCTAAAATGTAGACAGTGTGTTGTAAAATCCAGGTCACAAACTATGTCTTTATCAAGTTTCATCCGAATCCGTTCAGCCGTTACGGAGTTGAGTGGGAATAAACACACACACTAATTTTCGCACTTATAATATTAGTTATTTGATAAAAAAAACTATATTCAATATTCTCATGAGTGTGGATTAAGATTTTATAAAAAATATATAATTGCCAAACCTCCTAGGTTGTATTAGGCCATAAATCAATTAAATACTTCAAGTAAATTAACCGTTCTAATTTAGCCTGCGTCTTTTCGTATGCTGTTTTATAAATAATCATTTATGATCATAAAAGTCAAGTGTGAATTCATTTTAAAGTGTTGTTTGGCCACTTTTTATAAAAAAATCAGCCAGAAATAGATAAATTGATGTTGGCTGGAGTTCAAAATAAGATTTACTGATGCAGTACATTGAAAAAAGATAACAGATGCATCCAAAGGTTGCCTGGAAGAGATCGCTTTTAGCGATAAGGCACAACTGCAGATTCGTTTTTTATAAATAGATTAGTTTGTTCATTTAAATATTTGTAATTTTTGGTGTCCAATAAAGAGTTATATATATTAATATCTAGTATCTATAGATTTTTATAGTTACCTACATCTGAAGGCACACCATCTGGGTAACAAATTAATGATGCTTACTGTACAAAGGCAGGGTGAGTATTGTTATAATGTAAATGCTCACGCAACAGACTCAACCTTGAATATTCACGACGTTGTATTTGGTATAATACATGTAAGTGCGTGGAAAATGATAATATTTTCGGATATTTCTGACTGTTTTGAGTCTATCTTGATCGTATAAATACATACTTTCAATGTTTTTATTTATTTGCAACAACAAAAATAACAATGCATTGGTAGGTACATAAACTATAACAGCCTGCGCACATTGGACGACAAACGTCAACGATTAGATGCTACGACAAGCTGCGGGGGACAATTTTCATACATTTTTTATGTATGATAGGTATTTTAGGTGTATTAATAAGTTATTATAAATATTAATTAATAGGTGTTTTCTATGTGTGAGTGTAAAAGATGTAGTATATCAAGCATATGGGCAACCACATAATACGAATAATACAAGCTCTGCTTAGTTTGGGGCTACATGATGCTGTGTGATTACGTCCCGCATTATTTATTATAATTTATTTATTATTTTATTCAAAGCTATCCACACACACGGCGACAAGCGTCGTGTTTGCGAGGTCTGTTACACTTATCTTAGTTAAAGGTACATTTTGATCGTTAATGTTAAGCTGCAAAACGGACCCTAGCTATGAGAGCATTATGAGAGTTGTATAGAAACAAACAACCCACGCTGATCTTCCGTTAAGACTGATTTTGTAAAGTGGAAATGTAAAACAATTGTTACAAAGAAAGATAAATATTTGTATATTTGTTTATTTATAAAAATATTAATACAGGAAGAGAGCGAAAGAAAAAAATCATAATTTTCTTGCCTTTATCCCTTCTCTACGCGGGGTCGACACAACATGTTTTCTTTCACCATTCCCTCTTATCAGCCGTCAACTCTGTGTTAAAACCACTCCTTTCACTCTCCTATCCTCTTTTACACAATCCATTCATCTCTTTTTCGGCCTCCCTCTTCTCGTACAACCAGTCACTTTCATACTCATCACACATAGTTTCATTCCTACAGTTTAATTCCTCCTCATTATCTGCCCATAAAATATAATAAAAATACCAGCAAAATAGTGCGTTTAACCCATCAACACATACAGATGCTTTAACCCAAAAAAAATTGAGCCATAAAACACATAAGCAGTAATAATGTAGTACAGTTAGCGCTCGTGGCGTGAGTTAAATCATCTTAGTTATGCAACACTACCCGATCACTTCTTGGATGAGTGACTGTTTAGTGGCACTTACATCTGAGCGCTTCCGTGCTTCGAAAGGCACGTTAAGATGTTGGTCTCGGCTTTTGCAGACGTTAAGACATGTCGGAGCCTAAAAACTTCGGATTATACATTCGTCTAGGCACTCGTCGAGTGGTTCCGATGAGATGTTTGACAAAATAATCGCCTACAAGCGCCGACACGAGCTACGGTTCGCACAATCGTCAGTTATTTCAGGAGATGCTCGTTAACATACTAATTAATAGTAATTTTTTGACTTGCGCCCAAAAACTGCCTCGGGACGCGATCATTCGAGGCGAACGACGCCAACGAGGCGAGCAACGAGCGTCCGTTCACATATACGAGTTCGTCACTTTCATTCGGAGTTTATCAAGTCAGTAAGTCTAGAGCGCTATTTATTTTATAAATGTACATTATAAATTAAACGGTAAGTAAAATAATAAATTTTGTAATTCAAAGTTAAAAACGAAAAATAAATAGAATTAGCTTCACAGTTTAGCTTGCGTCGTGTTGGCAGAAGGCGGTAAAAAGGACTCGTGCATAAACCCGCGTGTACACAACAACTTTATATATTTAAGCCAAATATTGATAAGGTAATTGTAACTACTTAATTATGTAATTACTTTTAGCATCAGTTAGGGTAAGGGTCTGCAGATTTGTACCAACAAGGCGTTCTAGAACTGTATAATATGTATTAAACGTACCTTATCAACGGGCGTGATTCTAACCATGAAACTAAATAGGTACTTATAATATCCACCATGAGTTATTTAGAGATAATAAGTAAAGAGGTATTCAAAAGATGTACACAATCGTGATCTACCAGTATTCATCATCATCATAATCATCATCATCATCAAGAACCAATAGAAGTCCACTGCTGAACATAAAGGTCTCCTCGAAGGACTTCCACGAAGAACGTTTTTGAGCCCCTCTCCATCTACCATCCTTCTCCATCTATTTTGACGATGTCATCGGTCCATTTGGTCCTCCTACACTTCGTCTTCCAGATCGCGGTTGCCGTTGGAAATCATTTATTTCCGGTTCTAGGGGCTACATGACCTGCCCATTGCCGCTTCAACTTTCTAAACTACATATTCAGTTTTGTTTTGTATTTTTATATGAAAATCTGTCAAGACTGTATTTTTATTTCTTGATTTTGCATGCTATATAGTTATTGATTTGTGCATTTTATTTCAATTCGACCACTCTTGAGTGATATGATTAAGCGTACCTACTCAATTTTGCTTAACCGAAAAAAATAATGAAAAAGTACACAATAAAATTGTAAAGAGACGCCCCTTAAAATATACTTTTGCAGGTTTACTTCTCAAAACGTCTTTTCAAAATCAGTCGAATATCATTTTCTTTAATATTTGAATGAAAAGAAACTCCACCAAAATTATATTTCATCTTCGATATTTCCTTGAAAAGCCCACAGTCTGATTCATAGCCATGAATAGAAGTGAATGAAATTCAACAATGCATGCGACACTTGGAGCTCCCCTTGAGTATCAAGGGTTTCAATAGCCTTAAAGGCTATATACAGGCGTAGCCCCAACTGGCAACTGGCGACAGATAACCAGGTATCTAACTGCCTATATAGCTATGCATTTTGGCAGTTACCTTGTGCTTGGAGTCACAAAAATTTGACAGTGCCTTCAAGTTTAGTTGCTATATCTTGCTTAGCGCTCAATGCTCATTGGACTCAGTATAACCCCGACCTAAGGAAACTCACTAGCGACACACTAATTGGGTGCTAAGGTAAATATTTAAAAAGGTGAGCGTAAAATGTGAGGTTCTACTTTTCAATTACGTCAATTATAAGTGCCCAGAGTTGGACAAATAATTTGTTCAAATTATTTTATTTACAAAATAAGAAAAATAAAGCTCTCGTCCTCATTTTCCTTATAGAGTACCAAAATAGCAGTACTAAGTGTACGAATGGCAGTAGCTACCAAGCACGAGTAGTACAATACAAAAACGTTACGAGCTAAAATCTTACCGTGTGAAATTTTGTACAGTTAGCCGTTTGCAATAAGATGTATAAATCTAGTTTAGTACTATATCTCTGCGAATTTATTCTTTACCAGAATTGCCATGGGCAAATATATTACAATCTAATTGCAGTTTCCACTGACAAAAACTGCGTACTGTTGTTCAGATTTTGTAAATTGATTTCCATTTACATACAAAACGTTCAACGATTACATTGTTGGCCGACGTTTATTACTTTTCCAATGATCCGCGATACATCGCGCGTGAAAATTATTTTGACGTTACATTCTGCTACATATTTTTGAAAGTGTTCTTGTAGTACCATGCTTGTTTTTAAGTTTTGAAGAGCCTCAGATAAAAATACGTGATTAAAAACTTTTCTAAAAACTTAAGGCTATCATCATCATCATCATCAAATCAAGAACAAAAAAAGTCTTCATGCTTTCTGTAGGGCACGTTCCAAAAAAGCATGATATACGATGCAATGCTTTGTGATAGGTAATGCTTACCACTTAACATCAGGCGGGCTATGTGATTGTTCCATCTTCAAATACGAGTACCATAAAAAAATCGGCCTCACAAGTTTTTTGAGATAAATTATGGCGTTACTTTAAAACTACAAAATTCCAATGTTTTTGAACAAATGCTGTTTACCTTCAGGTGTAGATTTACCCCTTTTCAGGATAAAATGCAAATTACTCACCGTGTATACAGCGGCAAACTGGCTTGTTTTCATCATCATCATCATCAGCCTATAACAGTCACTGCTGGACATAGGCCTAATGAGCGCCATTGCGTCCTGTTCTGAGCTCAACGCATCCAAGCTTGTTTTGAAGTCTCTAAAATCTTATTTATACAACTAGTGGCCCTTCCTGGCTTCGCACGGGTGGACATATGGCACTTTTTTTACACCTTGGGTTACGTTACTTAAGTTTTAGTAAGGATCCCGAATCTTTTTTAGCAATAAATATAGCCTATGTTCCTCAAAGTGAGTGTAGCTTTCCAATGGTGAAAGAATTTTTGAAATCGGCACAGTAGTTTTTGAGTTTATTCATTACAAACATACCAAAATATTTTTTATCTCTCTATGATATTATATTAATATTATTAGTTAGTGTAGATGTAGATAAAAACTAACAATCATCCCATAACGTAATGAAAGAAAAATATAAGAGAATAAAAAAAACTTTCTGTAGAAGCTCTTAAATCAGTCGCCAGTTGTTGACTTGTTAATTACGTTGGAAGCCATTTTTCCAAATTCAATTAGTTTTGTAATAGATTGCTTTTACGTGGTTAATATAACTCGCCTAAAAAGGAACTTCTAAATATAATTGTTTTTTCAAGCTCGGAGTTTTCGTCAAGGCGTTAGTTCCAGTAGAAATTCCACGCTTTTGCTACACAATTTTAAAAATATAAATAAGTTTTAGTCGGTCATCATCACAGATTAGGTAGGTACCAAAGAGTGTTTATCATGGGAGCATCATCATCGTCATTAGGCCTTCTCTAATGAGCACCATTGCGTTCTGTCCTGAGTTCGACGCATCCAGCTTCTACCAGACGCCTTTCGCAGACCACCTCACTCCACCTGGCCGGAGGGCGTCCTACGCTACGTTTTAGAGCATGTTTTGAACAAAAGTCTGTGCCTAATTTTTCTAGCTGTTATTTTGTGTTGTGTCTCTTTTTAGGAGACATAAAACTGGGTACGGATTGCACGTACATTGGTACGCGTAGTCCATTACGCTTGTCCTGGAACGCGTAACGCGAACGCGTTTGGACGCGCGACCAAAAACCGACTGAGGGCGACTCGCGCGCTAGCTCACGCGGCACGCGTACCCCAAGATCGTACGCGTAGCTGCAAGTATTGACATGGCGTTCCAAAACACGCGTAGCCGACTACGCGTACCAATGTTCACGCTGTCCGTACCCAGTTACATAACACAAGCTAGATATTGCAATCTGCATTTAGATTTTTTCTACGAGTCATATCGTCAATAAATGGGATTTTGGGCTCTCTGGGCTCTATATGTGATGTTCTAGAAAACTCCAAACGATTTGATTCAACAAAAGCACTCATAAATAATGAAAAAGGGTGAAAACTTTTTGAATTCCGTTATTATGGTGCATTGTTCGACTGATATGAAGTGATTTACCAAATTTCCTTAATCATTAAGGGAACAGGTAAAATGGAAAAAGCTGATACACTCATTTCAATCCTCACATCCTCATCCGCAGTCCTCTGCTGGACATAGGCCTCCCCTAATGAGCGCCTTCGATTACCAGAAAACATTTTAAAATTCAAGATTTTTTGTAAAAAAAAATATAATCTCTGAGTTCTAAAAACTGACTGATAACGGTGAACTATTAAGACTCACTGACTGTTAATCAACGCTCAACCTACTCCTAGAAACATTCAATTTGAAGAGTATGATCCTTGTTGGGGTGCATTAATAAAAAAAATCCTGAGTCAGTTCAACCTTTGAATGGAAATGCAGAAAAATTACTACGAAGATTATGTCGTGCCCACTAGTTTTAAGATAACATCAAATAACTCGACTTAATATACTAAAAACTCAATTATTCCCCTATTATGTATATCTAGTATTATTTGAAACGTAAATCTATTATATAAATATAGAGATGTCGCTACAGGTCATCTGATCCCAAACTAGACAGAGCCTGTATTATGTGTACCATAGACTGATAACCATACATGTAAGTTGTAAGGGGTAGTAAAAGGCAAGTCCTAAAATTACATTTGGAGCATACATTGCCAACATGATCCTATAATAGTTATTATCATTATTTTAAGCTTTTCAAAATACACTACTGAGCATAAGCTTTCTCCCTGAAATACCAATGATCGCTTTTTAAAAATAAGCTTTTCTGTGTTTTGGTACCAGACTAGCTATTTGATTGCAGCTGTGAAGGCTTTCATGTCGATAGCAATTTGTAGGCTGTTGGTCGCGGCACGCAACATAAAGAGGAATTCATTATTTTTCAAGCGCCACAATTCGTATATAATTGGAAACATTTGAACTTGCGATTGGAAGGTGATTAGGGTGAGTCATACAATCGTGGTTTTTAGGTTGGATATATAGAATTATAAGCCAATCTTGATAAGCGTTACAAAGTAAATTGTAATAATTTGTGGGTTTCTAACAATTCTGGGAAGGTATACACCAGGATTGACGTCAGTAGCAGATTATTACAGCTTGATATATAATTTATTTCATAATTATGGAATAAATTTGAATCTACCTAAATTAGGTATTAAAGTCTTTTGTTTAGAGAATTACATAAAAAAGCGCTACGCCGTAGCTAGTTCTACAGCGTAGCTTAATTCCGTACACTACCTACGCCGTAGCGCTTTACGGGAGGTTTAGTAAGTTTAGTTGTAGTAGTAAGTAGTTATGGCAAAATCAAAGTTCGTTAACTTAAATCTATAGGCAGACCAATTATCTTAGACCTCCTTGTGCGTTATTATAAGGGCGCGCTGGAGATGATAAAATGATTTACGCGTGTCCGACATAAATGGTTTACCAAAAGTTGAATTTACGCCGATCCTTTGCGACTTGCATGTTTTTTATGATCCTTTATTCAGCTTCACTGGTATTGGCTTAAACCACAAGTTATTATACTAATATTATGGCTTGGATGTAAAAATGTCAAATGTTTGATGTTTACACCAAAACTTCGTATGAGATATGGCCAAATGGGGAAATTCTGTGCTCATTACGTAGATGAAAGGTCCTTTCATCATTATCATGCAGTCCAATTTCACATACTGCTAAATAAAGGCCTCCTTTTGCTATTTCCGCTTATCACGGTTCTTAGTTAGCCTGATCTACTGACGGGCTATGACGCTGACTATGTTGTCAACCCATCGAGTTGCTGGACGACCGACTCTTCTTTTGCCTCTCTTTGGCCATTTTACCTCTTATATGCTGCAACTTCAGACACAATAGGAAATCTTTTGTGTCATGCAGATCTGCCTTCTAGCATTTGTAAGCGATTAAATTTACCATAATTTCCCTTAAAGTCCCATTATCTTAAAACACACTGTTTTTTTGTTTATCTCTGAATTTCATAGTGTAAAAGACTGTTTTTGCTGTTGCCACTTGCTACCACCCTGGGCTAGCCTAATGCACTGACGGCCCACTACGCTATGCCAGTGAATCTATAGTGCTGCTGGAAGACTGACAGTTTGCCTGTACTCCGCCACATATGTTGGCCAAAAGTCCATTAAGTCTGAAATTAGGATTATTAAAAATATTTTATGTAAAATTTTTTTTTTTAGTTTCATTGGAATCATAATATTGAGTTGGTACTTAACATAGAGTAAATAGGTACAGTTATAATAAATAAAACTTGTGTTAATAGCAACAGCTCAGAGTCCCATGATGTTGGTCTCGACTTTTTCAGTCGTTAAGCCATGTCTGACACCTTCAGGTGACCCAAAAACTCTGACACCAGATTTGGCCACCATCTCATACGAAGAACGAAGGAAAGAAGGGTCCCATTATTTTACCATCCACACACTGTATTTTAGTTTATGCTAGGTTCCACCCACGGCTTCGCTAGCATGGTACCGGGATAAAAACCTATGTGTTAATACAAATCACAAACTATGTATATTCCAAGTTTCATCCTAATCCTTTCAGTAGTGTTTGCCCGAAAGAGTAACAAACATTCATACATTCATACATGCATACTAACAAACTTTCGCTGTTATGATAATAGTAGGATTTTTATTTTAATGTGTAAAGCAATGAAAGATCTCATTAAAACACGCTATCGTCCGCTTGATATCAGTCTGAATGATCGCAAATATAAAATAGCGTCGTTTGTCATTTATCCATTAAAATAAACGGTGCAGGTTATAAACTGTGAATATTTATTGCTGACAATTTATGGATGTTTTACTGTATTGGTATAACTGTATCTGTTCTGAATGGTAATCTTTGTAGATCGCTGCATCTCTGATCATAAAATACATTTCTGAAAGTAAATTTAATACACATTTCTAAGTAGTATTTACATTTTGTGGGTAGTTTAACTGGCTGAAAGAGACTTGGTAGCTCAGTGTGATACCTCGACTTTTTGATCCGGTCACAGGTGTAAATCCTAATTGTAAGATTACCATCTGTGAATATCCAAAGACAGAGGTGAAGTTTTCGTATCTCGATACTTTTCTATGCTGTCAGAAATATTCACAGAAAATTTCAAATATTTTGATGTGTAGCGATTATAAAATAAAATATTGTTGATCAACCTTTTGCCCTCGACTTCACTCGCATGATACCCGAATTAAAACAATGTACCTGCTAGTTTACAGTTATTCCAGATCACAAACGATGCATAATTAGTTTAGTTTCATCAAAATCCGTTCATACATACACAATCATAATATAAATATACAAACTTGGCATAAATGACATGTAATAACTATTTCCAGGTAACTAATTGAGCGATGATGTCGTGTCGCCATGGGACCTCGTTGTAGTGCAATGGAGGTATGTTTTAATTGTATGATGCATTTTAGAAACCAATTAATTAATAGCATCATAAAAATATTTCTTGAAAGCTTCTTAAAATTATCTTAACACTATTATTACGTTCCACATTATTTATTTATTTATTTATTATAAATGTGAAAGTGGGTTATTTTGTTTGATAGTTACACAGAAATCATCACGAAATTTCGCATGCACGCTGTCAAGGGTATAGAAAAGATCATAGGGTTTATAAAGACCTTCAGAAAAAAAATACTGTTCCTAAGCGATACAAAAATAACTTTTCGTCGTATTGATCATAAAATCTACCATATATTACATTTATTAATCTTTTAAGAACATAAAATGATGCATCTAATTAAATTAAATATGTTATGGATGCTCCTCCGCTTGCTCCTTGCTTACCTTAACAACTAAAAATTAAATCTAATTTTAGTTTGTTCATAAAAGAATAAATATCTAAACCAAAATCCAAAACATACTACAAGATACTGGTGTATAAAGTTAATGAAAAGGCTTAATTTGAGCAGTATAAAACCATTTTTACTTTTTTGATATCATGCACAGTTTTTGATTTGAGATGAAAAAGTCCAAAAAATGACCATACCCCCTCTTAACACTGAAGCTTGCGATGTGAGAAACCGGAAATTTATACATATTATAGAAGTATATCTATACTAGCTTCCACCCGCGGCTTCGCTCGCGTGGTACCCCAATAAAAATTAGCCTATGTGTTAATCCAGGTCATAAACTATGTATATTCCAAGTTTCATCCAAATCCGTTCAATAGTTTTCGCGTGAAAGAGTAACAAACATTCATCCATACATCCATACATACTCACAAACATTCTAATTTATAATATTAGTGTGAATTGTGATGATGTGATTTTACAAGAAAATTATAGCGAATTCTTTAGCTAATATGGTTTTGTAGAAACCTCAATAAATGTAATGACAGCTGAGGACAAAATAAAGCAAGTTACACGGTCAAATTTGTTATTTGAAAGGCCCTTATTTACCCATTTTAGAGCCGGTTTATTTTTCTATAGGAAGTACAGTTTTTAATTACAAAGAAAACTTACTAATTTGTATCGCACGCCATTGACGTCACCCGCGGTGGGCGAGTCAACTCGTACTTAACCGGTCTTGTTTGGTTAAAGGCTGTCAAAAATTAATGTTGCTCTCTAGCACGAAAATTTTTTAAACACCACACAACCGGTCTCAAATCCATTTTTCCATTTGACACACCCAATAGTGAGTAGGTTCTACGTCGCCTCCTGATTTTATTATAAGGTAATAATATTTTGAAAATATAATGTTTTTTTACCCTCCTTCTAGCGCAGTCGGGTAAAAAGGCATTACCAGTACCAACAGTTTGTACTGTAACGGCTATGAGCCTACTAATATTTTTTGTTTATGTTAATTTATTTCTGTTATATCTGTTTCCAGTGCTACAGTTTTAAAACAAGGCAGCGACAACCGCTTCACGAACTCGTTTTTATTTCAACCAAAGTTTCGAAACAGCGCTCTACTTATTACGAGCTTTGTTTGGAGACACTTTGAAGTGGTAGACAAAAAAGGCACTTGGATATTTTTTTAAATGTGCACTGAAATATTTTTAGGTACATTATCTATTATAAATTTAGAAAATGTATTGTTGCCGCGGCTAGCCGCGGGCGAAAGCTAGTTCTTGATGAAATGCTGTACTCCTGGAAACATGTATGAGATTCATAATTGGTTGTTGAGGCGGTAAAGCGTAAACAAACAAACTCACATTCACACTTATAGTAATAAGATAAGTAAGTAAAGAAAAATAGTAATGTTCTAGAGTGAGAGACATAACTTATATCGCGATCGAAGCCGCCTGCGGAAGCAAGTAGAGAATATATAAATATAAATCGTAAAGAAAAGATTATTTTTTGCGTTAAAACATTTAATTACCAACTTCTCAAATTATAAATCAAATTAACCTTAAACAAACCGCGTTAGACTTCCAGATCATTAACCTGAATATTAAAAAAGTTTTTATTCCAATTGAGAAAGTTCTGAAGAGTAATTTTGTCTTGAAGAATGTTCTTTCGTTTTTATTCAGCTTTACTAGCCCCGAATTAGATAATAATGCTTATAGATACTAAACTACTACTTTAATAGGCCAATAATGTTTAGTGCTCCAGATTGAAGAATTATAATAATGGTTGGTTAGAACCCAGAAGCTTAAAGTCATTGGATATTGCTCCCTGAATAGTATTTTTAGTGATTTTAGTCATTCGCAGATGTGTGCTAAAGAGTTTGGATTTTTTTATGTGTGCTATGAGATGCTCAAATGTTTCAGTTTCACAAGATTCATTTTTGGTATTTGCCGAATAACAAACACCGTGATTGCAATTGCAAAGAGATATTTTTTGTACTAGTTCTTTGATCTCGGTCGTTCATGTTGTTTTTTTTTATTTCACTCTAAATCCTATCTTACTAACAATAAAAAGGCGAAAGTTTGTGAAACATGTAAATTAGAGATTTTTATCGCTCCTTCACACAAAAAATACTAAACGAATTGAGTTTTTTGCACATATATAGCCCTAGACCTGAAATAACATATCATCATCATCATCATCGGTCTGTAGCAGTCCACTGCTGGACATAGGCCTCCCCTAATGATCGCCATTGCGCCCTGTACTGAGCTCGTCGCATCCAGCTTCTACCAGCAGCCTTTCACAAATTGTCACTCCACCTGGCCGGAGGGCCTAAACTACATACATTTCCCGAGCCGTAATCACCGCTTAAGAACTCGTTTACCCTAATATTTCCCGGTTCTTCGGCAGACATGGCTAGCCCAGCGGCTTCTTCAGCTTACTGATTCCGTGAGCTGTGTCGACAACTTTGGTTCTATGTTGGATAGTCTCGTTGCGGATTCTATCCTTCACAGAAACTCCGAGCATAGCTCGTTCCATAGCTTGCTGAGCGACTCTTAGCTGGTGGACTAGCCGGACTGTGAGGGAAATAATATATAGGCTACTTTTTCTTCGGGTACAACGCGAGAGAAGCAGCGAGAAACCATGTATTTTTAACGACGTGAGCTTTACATCTCGAGTTTCGTATCTACACGTCTAGTAAGTCCACGTTGGAGTCAGGATCTCATCAGAGCTGCATTTAAATCAGTTAACTGCGGCTGGCATTGCTCCAGCACTGAAAATTATTTTCATTTTACGCGGTTCGGTCACAACACGAGTATGGTGATTCTGTGGCATTATTACGTGTTTTATCCATTTTGTGATAAGTCCATATTATGACTAAGAGCTTTCAACAAACTACCCATTGAAATAAAAACTGAAATCAATAGGGTCACAACACGAGTATGGTGCTTCTGCTGTATTATTTCGTGTTTTATGCATTTTTGAAAAGTCCATATCAGGACTAAGAGTTTTCAACAAACTACCCATTGAAATAAAAACTGAAAACAATAGGCAGTGGTCTGAGTAATGTGGTCCACGTATAGACCACTGGAGCAATTACATCTGACAGAACATTATTGATAGCTAGCGTTTGCTCGCGGCTTCTTTTCAGGTAATGTAGATTTTGTCAATCCGTCTTAAAGTTATATATTTTAAAATTATTTTAGTACGTTTTCTGGATAAACCCCCTACTAACGTATGTGAAAGTTCCTGATGATCAACTTCAACTTCGAAAATTATTTAATCAATTAGAACCTTAACTTAGAAACTTTGAATCGTCAACTCTTTACATTCGTTTTGAGGGACTTGGAAAATTGGGATTTTTCATTTCCATCTCGAGCATTGGCTGACAGTTAAGACGTGAAATACGCTTACGACCTTAACAAACAGACTCAGAAATTAGAATGGCCTTGATGACGGGTCAGTAGGTAAATTGATGATACCGTACTAGATTGGTTTTGGCGCAAAAAAATGGAACAGTCGATTTTGACGTAGCAGACGAGAAGAAGCATAAGGACACAATTCCTGCAGGCAAAAGAAATTGAAATCACAGTTCTAATAGCTAAATAATTTCCCGACCGTTCTTTGTTACCAATCGGTACCTACATGAACGATCAAAGCAACGCGGTCGTTTTAATTGGTTTTCGTTATTCGGGAATAGTTCACTCTATGTTATTGTGGTACTGGCAAGCTATTAACCATATACCATTTAAACCATTGAAACTGGCAATTCTATCATAAAATAAAAATGAACTTTTATTCGAATACGAGGCAAGGCACGCGAGGCTTGGCTTATTCAAGGTCAACAACAACGGACAACAACAGAAACACCAGCTTAAATCATGGATATCATCATCTGGATATCGACCTCTTCTACTAAAAAGGGAAAATATGCCCATAACCCAGTGCTGGGAGCTGGGAATGTGGGTTGGGGATCGAAGGGATCAGCTTCTTGCACTGCCGATGCTGCTGTGCGTCGGCGTTCGGGAATTTAGTTCTGCCGATGTTAGGGCGCGCTATGCCGCAATCAGCTTGTAACGAAACAGGTCTCAGGAGAGTGTTCCGTCGTTCACAAATATAAGCAAACTTATTTAAATAAACTCAAAACTAAATACTTTTTCATTAGATAAAAAGAATAAAAAAGAAAAGAGGGGAGTGACAGGAGAAGTCAGGGAGGTCGAGGGGAGAAAATTTACGGCAATTGATTGAAAGGATGATTTTGAGGCTTTTCAGGGAATAATCAGCATGAAAACCATGGAATGATCAATTCAAAAACAAGGAACGATGAGAGCTGATGTTCTCCATGTCAATTGGCGAGTGTACACAATGATAATGAGCGGAAAATCTGGCTATAGTTATGTGTAATCGTGAGTACTAGAATGTGGAATTCTGCTCATCCTAAGGGATGGAAATGTAGGTGGGTTGAGCACAAATAGGAGCAGTAATGGACTGATGATAAAAGGCAGGTCCGGCGGGTTTAATTAATTTATTACAGAACAGACTAGATCTGCATTTCATACTGAGACAGAAGGTCCACTAGCGGGAGCCAGATAGAAAGAGTGTACAAGCTGCGGATGAGAGAGCAGCGGAGTCTCCATTAAACCAAGCACACAAAGTTACTATGTGAGATAAAATTATTATAATTGTTGAACTGCTACTGTTGGGTGAGTTGCCAATATTTATCTTTTACGTTGTATGATACTATATAACTCTGATCCACAATCTAGCAATGATTATGGAACTAAATAAAAGTAAACCTTATCTCATATTATGGAGATCAGTGTAAGTTTGTTTGTTTGTTATGTTTTCACACTATGAATGTTCAACCAATTATCATAGCATTTACGTTGTCTGAGAAACGAAAGACATGAAGTACCTACTTTGATCCAGAGGAGGGTTATTGTTCCTACGGGATAACAAAAAACCTTCCTACAGTGAAACAGAGGGTGAAAGCTAGTTATCTAAAATATAAATTCAATATAAGATACCCCTTCTTAACCGTGGTACGGTTGTCAAAAGTAATGATTCTTCGGGAAGAATGAGCTGTTCAGTTCTATGATTCTTTATAAAATTGTCTAAGAAATGAGATTCTTATATTCACATTAAATATTGTACCTAAGAGGTAACAGCTGATATATTTGATTAAGCTACTGAAGCTATTGAACCTACTATGACTAGCATGAGCAGTCTTTATCGTCACAATAAATCCTCACTAAGAAGAAAGAGGTATTTACAGCCAAAAATATGAGGCTTACTCCACAAAGACAAGCAAATGCAGTTCTTTTAGACAATCCTACGGACTCTTGATGAAATATATCATTGAAACATTATATTATTTAGCAAAGCTAACATTTTAAGAATTGAATTTCTTGGATATTTTGTATTGTATCAGCAGACAAATAACTGCTTCATTTTACCTGAAATAAAGGTTTTTATTAACTATTTAGTGATTTGATGCATTTTGCTGCAGATCACTCCTTACTTCTTTGCATAGCAAAAGACTTACCATAATATAAACAATAGCCAGTAATGAGGCATGCTCCCAATTCCTAAATGAAACTATGGTGGGGGGCTGTCCAGTCTGGTGACGAGGCCCACAGATTGCGCGGGGCGGAGCGCATCCTTTGCCATTTAGATTCAGTATGAGAGAGATAAAACTATTCATGACCACATGCCGGTCAACAGAGTCAGAATGAAAGAGATTTATCTAACTGAGAAGAATAGGTTTCACTGGCTGTTGCGTAGGTAGAGCTCCAATCCTATGCCTGATGTAGAGTCGGAATGAAAGAAATAATTCTACTCACAAGTCGATAAAAACTAAAGCTAGACTGTGGGAAGAATATAATAAACTCTTTGTCAATCTTTATTACAAACTAAAAACACTATAGTAAGTACATCTTTCATGTTCTTAGGATATCTAATATTTTATTCCCCTAAAACCTAAGCTTATTTACATATTCTAAACAGCGTTATTCTCCTCTATCAAAACTCGGTGTTAGAATGTACATAGATTATGAATTTTAATAAAAAATCTAGAATAAATATCGTTTCAAATGTCTTGAAAGATCCGTTGAGTTGCTGCGTTCATTTCATAGGGTTCTAACTACTAAACTAGACGATTCACGTGGCCGTAACAAATTAGTATACTTCGTACGTAGGTTCTTCATTAAGTTAGGCAGGTTTATAATTATTAGGCTTTATTATTAGGATAGTATAGCAGGAGGGGGGGGGGGGGGGGGTTTACAATGGTGCCGTGACCAGGATTTGAATTATAGGCATATCGTCTTCCTACGATGAATACCATAATCAGGATTTATAGTATATTGTTTCAGGATCAGTGCATTCGACGTCTGCGAGTGTTCAGGTTTGGTAGGCAGGATGGAGTTGGTTGCAGTCATGAAGTTAGCACAAGAAAGTCTGTAAAGGCTTTTAGAATAAAAATCAGGTATAATTACGATTATCTACTTTCTTTCCTTCATGTAGAGAGAACATAAAAGCGCTATGCTAACAGGAGCGTCATTTCATGTATGAATCGGCACGACTTCCGTGGCATAGTGGTTGAGAGCCACCGGACAGTTATGGGTTCGATTACCGTCATGTGAAAAATGATTGTATGATTTGTCTAGGAATCTCTATTTATGTATTTCAGTCAGGTAGCACAGGGAAATAATACAAGATTTTTGTTGTAAAGTTTTGTTAGAAGTCCATGGTTTCTGCCTACCCCTTCTAGGAAAATATTTTCTTTACATGCATGTACTAACACGAGTACTATATTACTTACTTATTGATTTATTGAGGAATAAGATAGACTTTTAGATTTTCTTCAGATTAATTTTATTTGAGTTGCGGTTCTTATCGCACAATGCTGCTTAGTGAAGAAGGAGAGACTTTGAAACGATTATTCTAGCACATTTGGCACAAAGTTTGATTTTCTTGGTAGACAGGTCAAATAACACATAATAGGTTTCTCTCGGCAAGCAGGAAGGGAGACACAAGGCCGGGACTTCCAGCAGTAGAGCTTTTCATTTTGATGAGGTAGAACAAGGATTGGTATTTCAGTTGCGAAATTCTTCGTCTATTGATGAGGTTTGGTTGTAGCTTTGTAGCATAATTTGAGACGCAAAATCGTGAAGCGTTCCACATTTTCAATTAATTTTCATTAATTTGCAAAAATATTCTGATTGAAGTTTTTTGACAATTGTTGTCATCAGTTCTATTCTTTGTGGAATGATACTAGGGATGTGCCGATGCGATCCAATTGTTTTCAAGGATCGGATCGAGGACATGCGATCCGAGCGATTTTCGGATCGGATCGAGTCCATGCGGTCCGATCCGCGGATCGATGCAGCTCCATTGGAATCGGATCGTGTTCCAGACATTGTGGTTTTCAGACCATGTAAGACACAAAGTTAGATCTATAACTTTAGGTTATATTGAATACGTTTCAAATTTAAACTAAGTGTCGGTACTTTACATCGTAATTATGATTGGCGCTTGCTACGGTGTCATAGATGCCAACCTTAATTATTACAAAGTTATTTTTTATCGTAATAAATAGTATTTTCTTAGGTCCGTGTAATTTATGTTGCGTTTTAATTGTGGTTAGCTATTATGTTTGAAATAAATGTAATGTATTTGTGTAAATGTAATATAATAAAATGTTTATTTTCAATACGATTTTTCGGATCGATCTTTTGAAGATCGAATCGAGGCGTTACGATCCATTGCGATCCACGAAATCGAATCCAGCGTAAAAAAGTACATCCCTAAATGATACTTCCACAGTTTAGTTAGATACTCGACAGACTATCGTGTGGTCGAGACGACATCGGACATCATTACATCATTGTCATTTAGACAGAATATAATTGTCAGTTGTTCTCTTCTATACCTGTGGTTAGACGGCAAAGACGACAGGGATAAAAATCCAAAGAGTAGAAAGTCTTAAAACGTCATGTCGAGGTTCGATTTGAAAGGTTGGTTATAATGAGGTTTGATTCCTAGATGTAGGTACACCAATGTAGATAGGTCAGTTGTTAGTGTACCACATAGATAGGCTGTAAAAATAGGCATTGCGAACAGAGTTGAAGGAAACACATTTGGCAGAGGTTTTCAGTTAGATCTGCAGTCCAGCAATATCAGCTAGGTTACATTTGGATGAGAGACTGTTGTTGAAATTGTAAACTGAAAACTACACTGAATAACTTTACACACAATGACAGTTAAAAGGTACAATGAGCACTCTTATCGCAGGGTGGTCTTATCGCAGGGTGGTGATATCGCAGAGCGGTCTTATCGTTGAAAGCAATTTCTTCCAGGCAACCTATATTGTTACAGTAGTACATTTAGATGTTAGCCTAGGTATTTTCAGTTTATAGGAATCCTCACTTGGTCCAGATTTCTGGGTTTGATAACTTCAGCAGTCAGGTTGTCAGTTCTTAGGTACCGAGAAGGAGTCCGCTGATTGTTCGTAGTGATGATTCTTGAGCAAAAGGAAGGCTTTTTTAGTTATTATTTCCAGATGTAGAATTCCTTAGGTAGACCTGCAGATTATTAGCACAGGGAGGTATCCAGGACTTATCGGAATGTTGTTTCGTTATAAGGATGGAATATTTATGTCAATAAGCACTGGCATTCGCCTGCGGTTTCGCTCGATGTTGGCAGAGTTTTATTCCAAGATTGAACTTACATTTTTGTGGAGTTTTATCACAATTTGTTCAGCACTCATTATTTTTATAGTGTAGGCGTGTGGGAGAAACAAATATTTTTACGGACTTTTTCGATCATAAATCAAGTTGACTTGCACGTAAAAGATTTCTTGAATTTTAGTTTATTTGCCTAGAACCTTAACAAAATAGTTTTTCAGATTTGGTTTACGTTGGAGCGACTCAACTGTGCGTTTCAAAAGACTCTTGCGTCTATGCATGTTAATCAACTAACTATTCTTCTGTTTAGAGATTTGACAAATGTGTACATCTTGCACTAAGCTAAGTACGTACCTACCTACTTAACTTTGACAAATAATGAAGTAGGTACACATAGACACAGGTTAAGTTTAGTAGGTTTTACTTTATTTTGGTGTAGGAACTTGAAACTTTTAGAGAATCACATAGGTACTTACAAAAGTAGGTATCGTAAGTTAAAGGCAGTTAAAGGCTCTTAAACTTAGGAAAGTACTTAAAGGATCATAATTAAGAAATAAATTATTTAGTAATTATAATCAGATATCTTAACACATTGATTGCGGGTTACAGATCGGTTCAATATAAACAATTGGTTTTAACACTCAAGGTGTCAATATTTTCACAGATATCTATGTCACGTTACTATAACGTCGCGTTCCTGTAATGTCGCGTTCCCTTAACGTCGATCACCTAAATTTGCATTATTTTCAAATAAATTTAAAAAAACTTAATGATAACTTAAAAACTTACGAACCTTTGCTAAATATTAAGAACCTTCATAACATAGGAAGATAGACGTACTACTGATTCTCTGACTGAGGTTTTTAAAGGTTGTGTTGCTGTTGTTGAAACTTTTGGTTTCATGATAAAACATCAGTGAGAAACCAATATGCAGTTTAGTTTGATACTTTGGTTTTTATTTTGAACAAATCATTCTGCGCTTTAGTTTAAGAAATGGGGGGTTGGTAGTAATAATTACATTAAACTACTAATTTAAGAAAAATGTTCATCTTGAACCAGTAGTGGATCAAGTTGAACTATTGAATTGGACTTGATGATGGACTTGATGAAGGGCTTGATGATGATCTACGGTAACCTTAGATTGACGCTAACATTATATCTGTTGGAACATGTAGTACCTTTGCAGTAGGTCAAACTGGATTGATGATGATGGACTTGATGATGATTATAGTTAACATTATACCTACCTGTATTTTCAAGAAATCTAAGCAGTAAACAACAATGGACTGAGATGTTGTTGATGATGATGTTGATGGTTATCACTAGGTATACCTATGCATAACGATCTTTAAGCAGTGGACTGTAATGTTGATGATGATGATGATTAGCATTAGGTAAATTTATATCTTAAGGTTAAAGTAGTGGACTGTAATATTGATGATGATGATTAACATACGGTTTACTTGTACATATCGCTATCTAAGCAGTGGAAGACATAGACTGAGATGTTGATGATGATGATAATTAACATTGGGTATATCTGTATCTTGCGATGTCTAAGCAGAGAAAGACATTGGACTGATGATGATGATGATGATGATGATGGTTGACATTAGGTTAACTTGTATACAACGGTATATATGCAGTGGAAGATGTTGGTCTGTTAATGATGATGTTAATGATGGTCTTGATGATGATAACTGGTAACATACAGGAGTAAATCAGATATCATAGCGCAGTGGACGAAGTTCGGTTGATGGATATTGATGATGATTATGATATTTAAGGTAGACTGAGAGTTTACAATAACAATCTTACTAGGTGAGGACGAGAATATTGGAATCTATTATTATTGAATATTCTGTGGTACTATCTATCTATGAAGAACTCGGGCTTATCTTTAATGGGTTAGTGAAGTAGTACTACTTTCAGGTTTCTAGACTTAAGAATTTACTATAGCATTAGATAGTCAGACAGAGAGTCAGTCAGTCAAACAGAACAGACAGGGTGCTACTAAAAGAGTTTTATATTAAAGAACCTAACTAAAATAAACTGATAACGTAAAATCAAAGAAATAATTTAACTCAATAAAATAATTATAATAAAATGCGATACGTTTCGTAAATGAAATAAAATATACAATTTAGAAACAAAAACTCTTAAAATCTTATACATTTTGAACTTAAAATTAATAAAAAAAAAAACATTTACAAAAAAAATAAGAAGATAGTGAAGGTGTGAATATGGTTGCTCTACTGGGGGGTTGTTTCGCTACATCCAACGGGTATGTTTTGGCTGTTAGGACAACAGTACAATTTATTCGCAGTTTCTGGTTCCATTGAGTTGATTAGTTATTTAAGGTGGCGAGAAAAGCAACGAAAGTTAATGCTATGACAGAGTGTGTTTAGAGTAAAGGTTTATTGGAGGGCCAAAATGATTAATCGATAACATGACTAGAAACGGGTGGTAACTTTAAATTCAGACATTAAGAATACATACATGGACTTTTTATGCGGGAGAGATGTGTTAGGCTTAGGTCAGTGGACATTCATCAGTATATACAATATATAACTGATCCATAAGAAGTCCAACTCTACAAAACGTCTTTCGAGGCAAGGACTAAGCACACTTACATGCTCTTTAAAGTAAACATGTTATTGGTTGAAGAGAAGCTTATGCTGTTGGTGGAAATTCGAGTTTGGGTCAAAGGGGGTGTAAGTGTTCGAAAGGCTGCAGAAACGAGGTCCGGTAGAATGCTCTTACATCATATCGCTAGGATATGACTTGCCTCACAACCAAGTTTCCTTTTGTAGAATTTGGATTCCAACAAGAGATATTGTTTTTGATCATTATATTTTTAAGAAGTAAATGCTCCTTCATTTGATTCTTGTCTCTTTAAAGTCTAAATACTTTTTGTCATATAGTGAGAACACACATTTTACATACAAACACTAAACTAACTCAATTGAGAAGTTAACAAATTAGAATTTGTACTTTTAATGAAATAACTTAAAGTAAAATAAATTATAGATATTATATTTGTGAATTAATGGGGAATTTAAATTTTTCCTTCGGTTACAATTCTTTTCATCTGCGTAAAAATTGGGGGTTGATTGTAACGAAACAGGTCTCAGGAGAGTGTTCCGTCGTTCACAAATATAAGCAAACTTATTTAAATAAACTCAAAACTAAATACTTTTTCATTAGATAAAAAGAATAAAAAAGAAAAGAGGGGAGTGACAGGAGAAGTCAGGGAGGTCGAGGGGAGAAAATTTACGGCAATTGATTGAAAGGATGATTTTGAGGCTTTTCAGGGAATAATCAGCATGAAAACCATGGAATGTTCAATTCAAAAACAAGGAACGATGAGAGCTGATGTTCTCCATGTCAATTGGCGAGTGTACACAATGATAATGAGCGGAAAATCTGGCTATAGTTATGTGTAATCGTGAGTACTAGAATGTGGAATTCTGCTCATCCTAAGGGATGGAAATGTAGGTGGGTTGAGCACAAATAGGAGCAGTAATGGACTGATGATAAAAGGCAGGTCCGGCGGGTTTAATTAATTTATTACAGAACAGACTAGATCTGCATTTCATACTGAGACAGAAGGTCCACTAGCGGGAGCCAGATAGAAAGAGTGTACAAGCTGCGGATGAGAGAGCAGCGGAGTCTCCATTAAACCAAGCACACAAAGTTACTATGTGAGATAAAATTATTATAATTGTTGAACTGCTACTGTTGGGTGAGTTGCCAATATTTATCTTTTACGTTGTATGATACTATATAACTCTGATCCACAATCTAGCAATGATTATGGAACTAAATAAAAGTAAACCTTATCTCATATTATGGAGATCAGTGTAAGTTTGTTTGTTTGTTATGTTTTCACACTATGAATGTTCAACCAATTATCATAGCATTTACGTTGTCTGAGAAACGAAAGACATGAAGTACCTACTTTGATCCAGAGGAGGGTTATTGTTCCTACGGGATAACAAAAAACCTTCCTACAGTGAAACAGAGGGTGAAAGCTAGTTATCTAAAATATAAATTCAATATAAGATACCCCTTCTTAACCGTGGTACGGTTGTCAAAAGTAATGATTCTTCGGGAAGAATGAGCTGTTCAGTTCTATGATTCTTTATAAAATTGTCTAAGAAATGAGATTCTTATATTCACATTAAATATTGTACCTAAGAGGTAACAGCTGATATATTTGATTAAGCTACTGAAGCTATTGAACCTACTATGACTAGCATGAGCAGTCTTTATCGTCACAATAAATCCTCACTAAGAAGAAAGAGGTATTTACAGCCAAAAATATGAGGCTTACTCCACAAAGACAAGCAAATGCAGTTCTTTTAGACAATCCTACGGACTCTTGATGAAATATATCATTGAAACATTATATTATTTAGCAAAGCTAACATTTTAAGAATTGAATTTCTTGGATATTTTGTATTGTATCAGCAGACAAATAACTGCTTCATTTTACCTGAAATAAAGGTTTTTATTAACTATTTAGTGATTTGATGCATTTTGCTGCAGATCACTCCTTACTTCTTTGCATAGCAAAAGACTTACCATAATATAAACAATAGCCAGTAATGAGGCATGCTCCCAATTCCTAAATGAAACTATGGTGGGGGGCTGTCCAGTCTGGTGACGAGGCCCACAGATTGCGCGGGGCGGAGCGCATCCTTTGCCATTTAGATTCAGTATGAGAGAGATAAAACTATTCATGACCACATGCCGGTCAACAGAGTCAGAATGAAAGAGATTTATCTAACTGAGAAGAATAGGTTTCACTGGCTGTTGCGTAGGTAGAGCTCCAATCCTATGCCTGATGTAGAGTCGGAATGAAAGAAATAATTCTACTCACAAGTCGATAAAAACTAAAGCTAGACTGTGGGAAGAATATAATAAACTCTTTGTCAATCTTTATTACAAACTAAAAACACTATAGTAAGTACATCTTTCATGTTCTTAGGATATCTAATATTTTATTCCCCTAAAACCTAAGCTTATTTACATATTCTAAACGTTATTCTCCTCTATCAAAACTAGGTGTTAGAATGTACATAGATTATGAATTTTAATAAGAAAGCTAGAATAAATATCGTTTCAAATGTCTTGAAAGATCCGTTGAGTTGCTGCGTTCATTTCATAGGGTTCTAACTACTAAACTAGACGATTCACGTGGCCGTAACAAATTAGTATACTTCGTACGTAGGTTCTTCATTAAGTTAGGCAGGTTTATAATTATTAGGCTTTATTATTAGGATAGTATAGCAGGAGGGGGGGGGGGGGGGGGGGGGGGTTTACAAGCTGATCGCCGCCTCGCTTATAAGTTAGCAAGCTGCACCTTAGGCCGCTGAAGAGATGAAGGTTTGACCCCTTTACTCGTCATAAAAAACAAAATCAAAGTCAAATCGTTATTAAAAGAGATCTATGTCCACTTGGCTTTATCTCTAAGTAAGTGTTGAATCATAAAACGTAAATCTCTTTAAAACTTACTTCTGCGTAAGCGTCGGTACGTTGCGTAGAGCAATCACGAATATTTCAATCTGACGTATCCTAAGCGTAAGCGTAATAAAAACATTTTGACCAGTAAAAAAGCGTTATTTTGAATCTAAGTATGCTTTCTCATTGGCCAAAATTTTGCATCTACGATACAAAAAAAAATTCGCTAGTTTTCGTGGTCGAGCCTTGTGCTTCATAGCTGACGCTTCTTTTTTTATTTAAGAGGCCTTAAAAATTCACTCGAGAATAAAATTGTTTTACCTAAAATTTTAATTAACTTCTAAAGTACATGAGTATCTAATTTATGAATATTGAATATTAAACGAATTGTTGAATATTTTATGAATCAAAATCCAAATCCAACTTGTTTTATTAATTCCGGTTAAATTGTTGGTAGACGGGCAATATAAATTCTTCAAAGGTAATTAAGTTTGAATTGTTTCATTTAATTGAATCGTTTCGAGGATTCAATGTTTAAATAGCACATAGTTGGACAATGACAATGACGAGTACAAATGTACATTTTAGTCTATAGTTAAAAAAGCTGATCATCATGATCATGTGTAAATACAATGTAAGTATGTTTTAACAAAACACAAAGTTCTTAGTATAAATAAAATGATTAACATTTTAAGAGGCATTCCTCGTTGCGCACCCAGCTGAAGCGCACCAAGATGAAGCGCACCAAAGTACTTCCACATCCTAATGAAATTATCCCATCACTAGACCCTACATTATGTTTTCTATTTATGTATTTACAAAAAAAAGTATGTTATGTAGTATACCAATCATGTGGTTCCCATAACACAAGCTCTGCTTAGTTTGGGGCTACATGATGCTGTGTGGTACGTCCAGCATTATTTATTTATTTTATTTTATTTTATTATCATTGGTGCGCAACGAGAAATAAAAACTTATCATTTGTACCTATTCACTGAAGCGCACCAAACCGGGTGAGCTATGAGGAAGTACTTTGGTGCGGTTCATCTGGGTGCGCTTCAAGGAATACCTCCATTTTAAGGGCAGCTAGAGCTACATTAATGAGACAGCTAAATGTTAAGTAAAGGGCTTATCTGGGGAAGTACTACCATTTTTTTTAAATATTGGATAGGCTTGCGTTTGACTACAACTGGCCTGATGTTAAGCGAAGATGCAGTCTACGATGGAGCACGCTTGCCTAGAAGTAACCTGTTCACCTATTTCTTCAGTGAAGCAGTCTTGCTGTGTTTCAGTTTGAAGGGTGTGGATGCCGGTGAAATTACATGTACCATGAGGCTACATTCATGTCTCAAGTTGATGGACGCAGGGCGTTTCATCGTAGGGCAAGTTCCATTTATGCGTGATCTACGAATATCAGGTCTATTATTCTACGGTTATGTTCTATTTCCATCTTCAGGTATCATAAAAATAAAAAAACTATAGGTACACAGAAAAATTAAAAAATTGTGTTTACGCAAATTTATATGGAATCGAGGTAGCACCATCTAGTGAAAAACGCGTGGCACTGACTCCTTTCCATACAAATTACCGTAAACGCAAACGCGATCGAGCTGGTAAAAAAACTCTCACTAGGCACCCAGACCTAATTCAAAACTTATACAAATCGAACTAAATCACTTTTCACTAAAAATTACTATACAATACAGGACATATAAAATTACACATATAACTTGCAAAAGCAAGGCTCGAGAGCTTGAGCCATCATCGCGAGGTTGCGTGTTTGTCGGTCTTTTATAGATTGTACTTCGGAGAGTGGGCGCAGGAGCTACATGACCTTATTCCGCCTTCACCTTTCTTCCATAGGAGCTTCAGACGCACTGCGAACTACCATCCGCATCAAGATGATATTCGATATATCAGGACTAAGCGCTTCCAAACAAAATTTAAAATATGGAATCAGCTGCCAGCGTCTGTTTTTCCATTGACCTACAACCCTAACGGCTTCAAAAAGAGAGTTAATAGGCATCTTCTGGGAAAGCTCGCCCCATCGTCGACCTCATACTTGCCTATGCAAGCCTCGAGGTCAAGAGCTGGCCTATAATAAATAAAAAAAAAGAACTGAATTTTTATTTATCATCTTTTTATTTATCAAGAAATTGGTAGTAATTAATCAAGGTTGGGTTTTATTAACCCAGAAAATGCTAATATAATATAGTTTCAACAATTTTGCTTCATCTTTAAAACAATTAATTCAAGTCATTTCAAAGCCTAATTTCCATCAAAGTAATAAGTTAGACCAACGTTTAGGCATTGTTTAATGGCTGGCAATTAAAGTCTTGATATTTGCATAACAATTGTAGGCACCTAGAACTTGACTTCGTCTGAGTTCTGTTGACTACGGTCTAATAAATTATTTGGTTCGAAAGAGAATTTTGGAACCACGTTGGTACTATTTTTGCTTCACCTGAGAACCAAATATTATATCCATGGATGCAAATCAATCAGAATTTGTAGGTAGGTATACAATATACATTACTACACAAATTATCTTAGCACGTTGACTGCGGGTCTCGTATATGACGTTCCGCGACATGCACTAGGAGCAGCAGCTCGCGACCTAGAGCAAGCATGTTTTCAGCACTCAAACTCATATACACTGGTACTTAATATACCCTCGAGAGCAATGAATCCGGATCACTCAAAGAATCCAAAAAATCTCGGAAAGTAAGAATGCTAGGTTAATGCAATAAATTGTATTTAATAGACAATTTAATACTCCTTAAATGAAGTTAAAAAAATATGAGTCACCATACATTTTATTTACACAAAATTACATAAAGAAAAAAAACTGCTGATCTCTCCTTAAAACAAAAATAGGAAACATGAAATTTTTGAACTTTATGACGATTTTCTTGAATTTCAATACTTCGTATTACCTCCTCGTGCTTCCATTACTGCGTTTACGCGGTTTGGCATGCTGTACACCAAGTTCCTTATACGATTTTGGGGAATATTCTCCCATTCCTCTGTGAGAGCAATTTTGAGCTCAGGAAGCGTGATTGGGGGAGGGTTTCGTTGTTTTACGCATCTCCCTAGCTCGTCCCAAGCATGCTCGATCGGGTTGATATCCGGGCTGCGCGCTGGCCACTCCATACAAGTAATGTTCATCTCTTGAAGGTAGAGTCATTCACAATCGAAACTGTAAAATTACAAGTGCATTTTTGTTTAACATTTTAATAAAAACAAGTACTTACTTTTTTAAAGTTAATCAATTAATTTCGTAAGTATATTTTTATCATATTATTTATGAAAACCTAATACATCAAACCCGGAATGAATAATTTAATAATATAATATTATTATGACAGAAAGAGTCATAATCGTATTCTAATTATAAATGAACTTTTAATTTAAAATATCTATTAGGCAATTTAAATAAACACGTGAGTTGAAAATACACATATATTTTATCAATAATTTGTATAAACAATTCATTTTCTTGGTCGAACCTCAAAGCAAACATTCATAGCCTTAGTGTTGCTTAACAACGTCATCTATTGTCAAGTAGCTTTAGTGTTGCTATGACAGTAAGCTGTTAGCATCGAGTTATTATAAATAGAGGCACAAACGTGGAAAAAGAGTATCTGCACCAAAACTTACTTACTTACTTAGACGTAAGGTCTAAATTAATGCAAATTGATTGATGTTATTTTGAAGTTGATTTATGTCAAATACGCTTGGACGATTTTTGTCAGTTTTCACTTGAAGACTGTGACTCTATAGTAGTAGTTTAAAATATCTCGATGTCTGATGACCCTCGTTGTCAAAACAACATAATAAAAATAGTAATACTATTCACCAATAGATGTCAGGAAGAGTCATTTTCGTATGCTGATGATATTGTAGCAGCTTTTTTTTTTGGATAAAACAACATTTTCTATTAATAAAACCTAGCTATATCGATTTATCGCCCCCAAAACCCCCTTTATACAAAATTTCATGAAAATCGTTGGAGCCGTTTCCGAGATCCAGATTATATATATATATATATATATATAATATATAATAATAATATATATGTGTAATATATACATATATATATATATATATATGTATATGGTCTCTGATTCAGCATAGGTTTGTTGACTGGCAACCAACGCTGGTCTTCTATTACAGCCGTTCGGTGATGTAACGGTTATCTTACCCACAATACCAAGAAAATAAAAGAAGTACAGTACAGTGCTTAAGTTTATGTTGGGAGTGGCGTTATTAGCAACTAAAACTAGAAATGTGTTTGACGGGTATACGGACAACAACATTAACAAATCAAGCATGATGTCAAACTATTTATTCTACCTACAGCAATAATCTATCTAATACCTTTAAACCTACCTTTTTACCTTTTTATATATATATATATATATATATATATATATATATATATAAAAAAAAATTTATATATATATATATATATAAAAAAATTAAATATTATAAAAAAAAATTTTATATATATATATATATATATATATATATATATAAAAAAAGGTAAAAAGGTAGGTTTAAAGGTATTAGATAGATTATTGCTGTAGGTAGAATAAATAGTTTGACATCATGCTTGATTTGTTAATGTTGTTGTCCGTATACCCGTCAAACACATTTCTAGTTTTAGTTGCTAATAACGCCACTCCCAACATAAACTTAAGCACTGTACTGTACTTCTTTTATTTTCTTGGTATTGTGGGTAAGATAACCGTTACATCACCGAACGGCTGTAATAGAAGACCAGCGTTGGTTGCCAGTCAACAAACCTATGCTGAATCAGAGACCATTTTACGATACACGTGTCGTGCATATTGCATAATATTTACTTCTTTTTGTTTGTAATACCACTTTTTTCATGTATGTATTATCTATATATATAAAAGAGAACTATCCTCACTCACTCACTGACACACTCATCACGAAATATCAGAAACTACAGGGCCTAGAGGTATGAAATTTGGTACAGGTAGTCTTTAAAGAGTGTGAGCGCTCACTAAGAAACGGTTTTTGGAAATTCAACCCCTAAGAGGGTGAAAAAGGATAAAAATGTTTGTATGAAAAATCGTATTCCTTGAACTTAGAAACTTGAAACCTGGGACATGTATTATTCCATACAATCAATGAAGATTGGTGTCATTGAAAATTTGAAATAGTCCTCGAGGGGGTTGCAATGGGGTGGTAAAGTTTGTATGGGAAAATCTTAACGCGTGGTGTGATTTTCTTGAAACTTCGTCAGAACACTTTGAATATTAAATAATAAAAGACAGATATACCAGGTTTTTGAAAAAAATACCTTGATGGAGGGAAATCTATACATATAAAATCCTTTGTCCTGAATGACTGATGGATCAACGTACAGCCTAAACCGCTGATCGTAGAAACCTGAAACTTGGAGGGTGTGTTCTTTGTATGACATAGGCATCCGATAAGAAACGATTTTCCGGAATTCCACCCCCCAAGGGGATGAAAAACGGTGGCAAAGTTAGTATGGAACAAAATGATTCCTTAGTCCAATCTACTTCAAATTTTGCATAAACATTCTTTAACAGAATCGATGGAAGACGTGTTTCGTATTTTATTGAAACTCATCGCCTAACGGGGTTAAAAAGGAGTAGAAAGTTATTTTGGGGGTAATTGGCATTGAAGTTGATATCAATACTCCTTAGTGACACATATTATGCCATTTTATTTTGACAATGTCGTGTTTGAAAACTCATTTCAAATTTATTCAAAAAACGTTGTTCTCACATAAAGGCTCCTACACACAGGTGCGTGGGGAGAGGTACATTGAAAAATATTGAATTTTTTTTAAGTTTTTCTGATCGAGTATAGTGCCCGATGCCCCGATTCATGAAATTCTGACATTTGCCTGTAGTTTCACAGATATGAGAGGGGTTGTTGTACATTTGCCACAAAGTCAATTCGTCACATTTTTGAAACTCCATACATTGAAAGAAAATTCGTCACATGCATTAAAAAAAGATGTGTAGGTGAATGTGATCGATCACAATTATGTCAATATTTGCGTCTGCCGGAGGGCTTCGAAGTGCAAGGCTTGGATTTCCAAAATCGGGTGGTAACTTTTTGAGATTTTCCAAAATTTGTCAAATTTCAACAATTTTCTGGATCGAGAATTTCCCAATTACTTTGTTTGAGCTCGCTATTCAAAAAACGGAAAAAATTATATCTCGAGATTAATAATAAATAATAATAATAAATAAATAATGCGGGACGTAATCACACAGCATCATGTAGCCCCAAACTAAGCATTGATTGAATTAAGCTACAGCTTGAGCCATCTTAGGAGGCAGATGGACAAAAACTGTAGGCAGTAGAAGGGCCTGTACGCGCAAAGCCACTCTGCGCTCCGTTCACTTTTTCGTCAGTACATTATCGTCAAATTTTATCGTGTGCTTTATTTCTAAATTATATTTTCATTGCCTTTGATAGTTGCGCGTAGTGTGAGATCTGTAGAATTTCAGCACATTATGTATTAGGACGGCTACAAAGTTACATACTGCTGCAATAACTCAATTATGTGCAAGAAATTGGGATGCATTATCGCAATAACGCATTATTGATTGATTGCGTGGCTTTCATATCACTGCGGCCATTAAGACCTATTGTGATCGCCACAAAAATGCAAAAACGCATGCGATATTATCGCCGATAATAACACACCTGTGTGGGGGAGCCTTAAAAGCTTGGTGCAATGAGATACTCATTAAAATTGGAATGTCCAATAAAAAATAATATTTAAATCGGATTAGAATTCGAAATTTCAATTTCATTCATTTGTTCTTGGTTATTTGAAGACCACGGGGATAGCAAGTTATTTTTTTACATAAAGACTTGAGATTTTACACAGAGACTATAACGAAAATAAATAAACAACTAAAGCGCTGAACCATGGGTGGGACCTTGGAGAACTTGCTGCTTTTTGTAGCGATAGTGAAACTTAAAGAGGGTGATTTATGTGATGAAATTTTGCATGGGTAACCAATCATAATCAAGAGTTAGGCAAATAAAAATCCATCATACCTATACCGGCTGTTAACTTGGCGACGGAACGGAACGGAAACAGGTACCTTCATAACACTACATTACGGGGTAGATAATGTAGTTATATGTAGGTACTTTTTATTCCATTCATATTTAGGGTTCCGAGTCAAATTACCGGGCTTGGGAAACATTTCACATGAAAGGAAATACGTAAAAAAAGAGTATAAACGCAAACGAAGTTGCGAGCGGGTCAGCTAGTAAATAAATAATTTTCTATTTCTATTTCTATTTTCTATTCAATACATGCTAACAAACTTTCACGTCTATAATATTATAATAGTAAGTAGAAAGTAGGATAGGATATTCATAACAGCTTCATATATTTGATTATTGCAGTAAAGTAAGTAACAAATCAGAAACTGAAGGAAATTAACTCCATTTTCATTTCACGTCAACGATAACTATCATTTAATAAAAATGTTTTTATACTTCCTCTGATGCATTGCAGATTAAAACACGAGTAATGAGTATCAAATTAAGTTCGTAAAAACCCATCAACCGTCACGCAAAGTCGTAAAATTTCCACGGCAATAATATCCAAAATCCGAACACTTAATCGGTTCATGCAAAACTTGGTAATAAACTGCAAGTATCTTTATTCCGAATTCCAAATTGTGGGAAACCATTGGAAATTTCACTGTGGTCTCTCTCAACTAACTTTTTAGTAAGTTCCCGTACATCTGCTCCTAAAGTTATGATTGGAGACGGGTCCAACTTTAATGTTTACTTATTTAATGAGTTCTGTAAATTTTATTGCATTTTAAGTGGGCGCGGACTCGTTTTACATCACTTTTCTTTCTGTGTAGTATTTATTTTATTACCGTCTACGGCAAAACCAAAAGAAAGGCAATTTTTTTTTATTTCATGTTGTTTCATGTTCATATAAATACTAGCTTCCGCCCGCGACTTCACTCGCGTGGTACTTGGATTAAAAGTAGCGAACCTCAAAGCAAACATTCATAGCCTTAGTGTTGCTTAACAACGTCATCTATTGTCAAGTAGCTTTAGTGTTGCTATGACAGTAAGCTGTTAGCATCGAGTTATTATAAATAGAGGCACAAACGTGGAAAAAGAGTATCTGCACCAAAACTTACTTACTTACTTAGACGTAAGGTCTAAATTAATGCAAATTGATTGATGTTATAAAGTAGCCAATGTGTTAATTCAGGTTACAAACTATGTATAGAGATAGATAGATAGATATGAGATAGATAGATAGATAAAACATTTATTTGTTTCTTCAATCACACACGTACATTTACATAGATATAGGTAAACACAATACAGACATTAGGCACTTAGTAGGTAGAATATAATAAGAAAATATAATAAAAATTATACATATTTCTTAAAGTGAACCTACTTAGTTACCTACCTACTGTAGTTGTAGATGGTAGGTACAAGAATAACATTATTTACCTACTTACAGCTTAAAGCACGTGAGTGTTGTCGCGTTACAAATAGGTTATAGCTCAGCGATGATATTGCTCATTCAGCAAACACTGATTTTCATATTCCAAGTTTCATTGAAATCCGTTCAGACGTTATGGAGTTGAGTGTAAACAAATATACTCACACACACAAACTTTCAATATTAGTGTGAGTTTTCATTCATTAATTATTTGAAAATAAAAAGAGTAATTTCATTGTAAATTTACTTATTCAATTAACACAATTCAACAATTCAGTAGATACCTACTGATTTATCTTCTTCTTCTTCTTCTGGAGTGGAGACTGCTCAGAAAACGCAGTTTAGGATGCCCTGCGGCCAGGTTGAGTGACGATCTGAGCAAGATCTGAGTGAAGATCTGCAAGAGGCTACTGGTAGAAGTTGGATGCGTCAAGCTGAGGACAGGGCGCGATGGCACTCATTAGGAGAGGAATACTTCCAGCAGTGGATCGATGATCATGATAAAGTGCTCGTGGCAGCTGATTTTATTAAGTCAGTAGTGTAGTGAAGCGTAAGTTTTCTAAGCTTCTTTCTAACACTATAACTTCAGCATACAGAATTGCAACACTCACGAACACCCGCAGATTTCCATCGAGAACTATTCATAAAGGCATTTTAAAATTGCAGTGGATTCCGCTGTCAACCACGCTCGCTATTTATGCAAGTTGGCCGTTTTAACGTCTTGAGGCGTTTCGAACTTCACACGGAGATAGTGTATTTCAAAACTTATCTCCGACAACTTGTTTTGTGTTTCTCACATTGTACAGAACTGTTTTGTTGCGAACTGTACCAAAAAATGTTACTGTGCTTTTGTTCTGTGCAAAGTTTTGGTTAGTTTATTCGCGACTTGCAAACGCCCGTGGCTCCGCTTCACACCTTTATTAGATGTAAGGCTTTACTTAATATAGCTAACCTTACCCTTATCTTCTTATCTTATGAGCCAGTCTGATCCCACTGCAGAGCAATGGCTCTGCAAAGATCGTTATCTCCGTTTTGCCAGGATACTGAAAAAAATACCAGTTTGTCACGCCACCTCCGTCTAGGTCACGCGGCCGCTTTACGCCCTGTGCAACCCACTCAGTGCCGATCTTAGCCCACACCTGGTTCAGCATGCGGCAATAATGTCCAGTCCAGTCCAAACCCCTTCCCTCATGACAATTTTACCCTTAGAATAAGTAATTTTTGTCGTGAAAGCGGTAAAAAACATCCATTCAAACATATACATATATACACATACATTTATTTTCTCTGGAACTAGTAGAACAAGAATTTAGAAAGCCTCAGATGTGGGACTCCAGATAGGCAGTAATGTAGAAGTTAAGATGTGGAAAATGCAGATTTGTATTGGGCTATGCTTCGGGACATGCTTTTATAACGAATTACTTTATAGTAATTATTAAGAAATTAATGTTTTTGAAGTAGTTTATATTACTATATGGATGTTGGTTACTCTTTTACGCAAAAACTATTCAACGGATTTTGATGAAATTTTGAATATTATATACCTGGATTAACACAAGCTTCTTATCAGGGTATCATGCAAGCGAAACCGCGCGTGGAAGCTTTTTAAAATATTGCTTAAGGTAATGTATCGCGGATACCATGTAGGGTAGTCAGAGGCAAGTCCAAACATTACATTAGGTACATGCCCACTTTTTGCAAGCAGTTAGCATTCTTACGTGACAAGTTGCAAGCACAGACTGTTGTAAGCCTATCACCGCATTTATACCGAGAAAATTAATGGTTTAGGATTTGATTTCTTTGGTTGATTTCGATATTTCTTCCTCATTTCGACACGTTTTTTTTTACAAAACCTTTCTTTTCTTGCATTTTCATCTTGCAAAGTTGAGCTTGTCTTTAATAGTTACTCCCACACAGAGTAAACTCAAAATGTAAACAAACAAAATGTATAACGAATGAGCTCGGACTAGTAAACTTTTTGGAAGTGAAAATGCACATTTTAATTAAAAGTTGGGAGTTTGTTAAATTAGTGCATTCTATCTTAATAAATATACTCTTGATTTTATCTGGAAGCGTTAGACTATCCTATTACATTGGAGATGCTTTTCAAAGATTTGTTCTAACTAAATTAAGGGATATTATTTATACATTTATTTAATTTATTGGCTACGAGTATCACTACTTAGCCAATTTGACGGCCTCTGTGGCGCAGTGGGCGAAGGTCCGCCTGAGATCGGTTGCGGGTTCGATTCCCGCCGCGGGACAAATGTTTGCATGTTCGCAGATATTTGTCTCGGGTCTCGGTGTTTTCTATGTATGTATGTATTTACAAAACAACAAATGTATATATGTAATTCATCAATCATGTGGTTCCCATAATACAAGCTCTGTTTAGTTTGGGGCTACATGATGCTGTGTGATAGTGTCCAGCATTATTTATTTATTTAATTCACTATTCACCAACAATAAAGAAGATTAAAAAAAATACATATAAATTTGAACTAAAAACGTGTTGCACAATTATTATAAACATTACACACCCAATAGCAAAACAAGGAAAAAAAAAAACAGGTTCAAAGGTTGAGTCCCTATAAATATTAAAATAATAAGACGTATTAAAAAAGAGCTAAATTAAATAAGGTTAATTCATTCATTCCTAATACATGAAAACTTTATATCTTAGACACCAACTTATTTCACAGAGTAAAAAAACAAAGGCTAGCAAGAAACAAGCTCCACACTAGACAAATTCCCACTCCATTGTTAGTAAATCTAAGCACTTATCCAAAACCATTGGCAAGGTTCCGGCCAAGTTAAATGAGGAAGAAAATGTATGGGCTGTTCAGTTGATTCCGGGTTCCGCTAATTCAGAAACTACTTAATCTGGTTCCGTACCAACAAGTTTATGCGGCGCCAGATTAAGATCAGCCCGATCCACAACGAGCTGTGCGAATGGATGGCAATTAATTGAATGGTTGCAGTTCACGGGTTTGGTATGGCACTTGTAATTTGGAAGGGATCATTCCAATTATCCTCATTGAGATTGCTCTATTGATGGGAAAGGAAATAAATGAAGAATTTAATATTTACTATGGTTTTAAGCTGACGGTGTTTTTGTCAATTTTTATGTTTAACATTCTCAGTTTTGATATGGCCTTGTTGTTTTTCTTTAGCATTGGCATTTAAAAATTGATAAGATTGTGATATAAAGGTATTGAGTAAAGTATTATAAAAATAATCATGAGTCAAGTGGCTTACAAACTGAACTACAAGGCTTCGCCACCAATTTTGATATATCTAACTAATAATTTACATCAATAGTACCTACACCTGGCGATTGGCAAAAATTGACAGTTATACTAATGAGAAGGGTATTTATTAAAGTGAGAAAAATGAAACGAATTTTTTTCATTACTATTCTTAGGTCTTTGCATCTTATTCTTGATTTATACACCTTCAAATGGTTTACTCACTGACCGGGACGCTTGAGTAGGCTAGAGTAGGGCTTCCTTAGCACCTACCACTTACTCAGCCTTATCGGCCTTGCCCACAGGAAAGACATGGGCAATAAGTGTGAAGGTTACCAATCCACGGGCTTCCACACGATGTTTTTCTTTACCGTTTTGTGTAGGTATTCACGTAGGTACGTGGCGCACATATTTTTTCGAAATGAAAAATCCATTTGTGCACGGCTGAAATCAGTCCACTGCTGGACAAAGGCCTCCTCTAATGAGTGCCCTGTCCTCGGTTCGACGCATCTTCCAGTAGCTTAGCGCAAAACGTCACTCCACCTGGCCGGAGGGCGTCCAACGCTACGTTTGCCGAGCTGCAGTTCACCCCCGAGATGCGCAATATTAATTGCCCTATATTGTATTCGATTGGCGCAAGTCTCGATATAATTTGAATTTTATTTACTTCACTTTGAGTTTAGTGTGCAAATATCTTATCGTTTCATCAGTTTGATTTCGTTGAGTGCTTTCGAGATGGATTACGTTTGCTGGTAATTTTGTTGCAATTTCATCAGCACGATTTATTGAATACGCTTTAAATAAATACACTACATTTTGATAAACACCCAACTGATTGGAATTTATTTTAGGTGTCATTATTGTGTTTGTACAAACAAACCTATAAATTTTGATACGGCTCTTCGATTTTTGGAATTACTGTTTACGATGCACCCATGTGTAAGATTGATCTAATATTTTTTGTGCTACCAAGTTTGTATAGAAAAATATAAAAATAATAAAAGCTTCATCGTTTTCTTTCTAATTAATCGTTGAAATCATTAGGAATTGGGCGAGAAATTGAGTCCAAGTGTGAAATCAGAACTACACAGTTCAGTTCATCGATGATACTATTTTTATAATAATAATTTACGACCCATACATACTCTTGTCGGTGTTGTGATGCAATTCTGTCCGTTTCTTTCCATTGCGGTCTTTTTTACTTACATATTCCTAATAAACACTTATCTGATTGGAATATCATATGAATATTAGTATATTATTTATTAGTTATTATTAATATATACATATGATATTCCAATCAGTTAGGTGTTGGTTAGTATTGGTTAAAATAAAATAACCCAACATTTACAATTTAAAAAACTTACCCCACATTTTCCCACAACTGGCTCCTATAGTTGGTAGTACATAGTTTACTACCAAGAAGTTCTACTGTTAGTAATTCTAAAGCTTGAATAGTAGTAAACACTCGGCGAGTGCTGCTATAAATCCCTTTGCTGGAGGAAAATTCACGATGTGCTGTTTCATTCAGCTAGTTTAAGTAACGTTTGGCTTTTAAACCTCAGTACAATCACCAATATTTCAACCTTCAGTATCGTAACAATATCATCCTTTATCAGTCCACTGCTGTAATTGGCCTCTCCTAGTAAGGGGGATATGCCCATAATCCCTACGCTGGGGTCAGGAATTTAACTGTGCCGGTTTTAGGCTGCGCTATGCCGCAGTCAGCCGGCCGCCAGAGCCCCGTTTGTTAAACAGCAGGGTGTACCCCGGGCAGTTGAGCTTGGCTTGGGTTTCAAAGATGGATGTTGGTATTTCTTATACCCCAGATGGAGATTGGAACCCTTTCTCATCGCATTAGGTCCCTTACAGTATCGGAAACGTATTGTAAATGTATGGCCTAAAGAGTTATTGAGTTTCAAAACTTTCTCATTGACCGAAATTTGACAATACGTTAACGATTCGGCAAGTTAAACTATTCGTAATTCGGCCCCGGTTTATCATGGAATATGAAACGAGTGAAATTGTATTATAGCACTAAGAAAAAAAGCTCTAAAATAAAAAAAAAAATTTGATAAAGTAAAAAAATTGTATTTTTTAGGGAAAAACTCAGGCTTGACCGTAAATGTAACCTTACCAAAATAATCTAATTAGACATGACTGTGTCCTAAGTTTTCTACCATCTGCTATGGTTTTGAATTACCCCCTCACTGTCCCAGTTTAAAATAACACTACTAGATAAGTTGATATTAAAATAGGTTTGACAAACTACCTAATAACTTACCTAGCTACCCAGTAACAGTAGTTCATATTAAATTGTGGGAATATTAATATTTCATTCACCACAGAATACCCATTACGCGTTATATAAATATTCAATTCCATATCACGTTGTATTGTGGTCACGGTATTAACATACCTAGTTGGAATTACATCTCTGTTATTGTACTTTGTACACTATATCCACACTTTGCTTTTATCATCATCATTACCTGCCCTTATCCCACTCTAGGTGGAGTCGGCACAACATGTTTTCTTTCTCCATTCACTCCTATCGGCTGTCAACTCTGTTCTCATTTATTTCACTCTCATATCCTCGCTCACACAATCCATCCATCTCTTTTATGGCGTCCCTCTACTCGTACATCCAGTTATATTCATACTCATCACTCTTTTAGTCACATGATTTCCATCCCTCCTCATCACATGCCCATACCATGATAGTCTTCCACTCCTCACCTTATCTGCCACAGGTGCTACTTTTAAGCTTCCCTTGATATACTCGCTCCTTATTTTATCCATCCTTGCCGGTCCCCACACATCCATCTTAACATTCGCATCTCAGTAGCATTAACTCTTCTTTCGTCCGTCTTTTTCATTGCCCAACACTGATCCATACAATGCTTTTATATAAACACAAAATTAATTATTTTTTAGGGTACCGCTATACGTCCACCAACATACCAGCCTGTTGTCTCCACCACACCACCACACCAGCCTATATCAGTCCACTGCTGGACATAGGCCTCCCCTAATAAAGGGGGATATGCCCATAATCCCCACGCTGGGCATCGGGTTGGGGATCGCAGGACACAGCTTCTCGCACCACCGACGCTGCTGCCCGTCGGTGGCCAGGGGATTTAGCTGTGCCGATTCAGGCTGTGCTATGCCGCAATCATCCGGCCGCCAGAGCCCCGTTCGTTGTTTAGCAGGGTGCACCACGTGCAGGTGGGGTTGGCTTGGGTTCCGAAGATAAGAGTTGGAACCCCTTACACCCCAGCCTGTTGTCTGTATCAGTCCAGTGCTAGACATAGACCCCCCGGAATAAGAAGGGAGCATAATCTTCACGAAGATCAGTAATGTAGCTGTCTATCCGTCTATCACAGCCAATTTACTCAAAATTGGACTGATTAAGTTAAAATTTGGTACACTTAAATGAGAGTTTCTAGGGTTAAATATCGATATAGATAAATTAATTTTCATTAAGGGTTTTTTAGGAAACAAACGACTTATTATCAAAAAATACTTATTATGTTTATTGACGACCTCTGTGGCGCAGCTGACGAAGGCTTGCCTACAACGCCAAAAAGTTGTGCATTATCTGCACCGAGATAGATCTTTAAGTTTTCTGTGTGTGATTACATAAAAAAATATATTTATCTTTAAGTGGTATATTGATCTATCATTGTGGTTCTCATAAACAAGGTCTTGCATACTAGGCTAGATGTTTTATTTGTTCTAGCGAGATAATAAATGTCTTATCTTATTCATGAAATCACCATTTTTCATCTTCCTTCATTAAAATCTGCTCTCCAAGGAACTTTCTTACTAACCAAGTTTGCTTGTCGCCTGCTAATTGTCTACCAAGAGTGACATTGCAGTCTTGTGTGACTATCAAGTATCTGATAAAGTAAAATGAGCTTTATTGCGCTAGTTTGCAGTTTATTTTGGTTTGGGACAACCTTATTATGAGAAATGTTTTGCAAAGTGAGGAATGATTTGATATTTTGAAAAATAGATAATGAGAAGAAAATAGTGAAAACCAAAAGATGCGTCACTAAAGTGTTTCTTGATTAAACAAAGAGTCTTCAACAAGCACAGAATTCTATTAATAGTAACTAATAGTAGTAGGTCCTTACGTTTTAGTCATTTGTTATCAACAGAAGCTGAACTGAGCAGACAGCTTTGGAACTTCTGAGGCCGAAGCACAAATATTTTGACATGTCAAAGACATTGCGTTATTCCGAATCCACGCTTTTTCATTGGCAAAAATTACGCTCATGATACGATATGATATGTCAAAATATTCGCGATTCGGCCTCAGTACCTACATACCTTATCAACGGCTGTAATTCAAACCACACGTTTTTTTTTCTTAAATAAATATATTTCTCATAAATAAATTATGTTCAATTTTATTTGGAGTTTCATCGTTAGAGTGAAACTTTCATTCGTCCTACTAACTCTTCTGTGAGTAAAATTGATCGGTAAAATATTCACGTTTGATCGAAAGTTTTTTCTATCTGCTAATTTAAAAGTTACGAGACGTTCGAACCTTTAATGCTTTAGCGGTTCTTTGTACTTACTTACAATTATACAATATTGTTGTTAAATATTTGTAAATGGTCAGGAAATTATTTCTGATCAAGTATTTTTGTATACATTGAAAGAGTTTCAAAAGAAGATTTTATAATTTGTATTGGAAGCCAGTCTAGAAACCAGAATTATTTTTCTTTATTCGAAACCAGGTTTCCTTAAAAGAAAAATAATTTGGTTTTCTTAACTGGTTTCGAACCTTTGGTTTCCAAAGTGGCTGATGGGTTAAAAGTAATCGTTAACGGCCGGTTCCTGTATTATACCGTTACCGATGACGCTTCGTTTTCCCTTGAAAATCTGTCAAATTTTCGACGCCTCGTTAATTTTTGACACTTTTTCAAGGGAAAACGAGGCGTCATCGGTAACGGTATAATATAGAAACCGGCCGTTATATGTTTATATTACTCATATGCTATAGTGTTTTACATCTTATCCTATCCTACTTATCTATCCTACTAATTATAAATGCGAAAGTTTGGGAGTATGAGTATACTTCTTGAAATTGTGTGGCTAGTACAGAGTGTGAACATCGAAACCACTTCAGCCAGAAGTTATGCAACCCATCCAGTTATGGGTCGAACGGATTGCAAATTTGACATCTGAATTATTATTATGACACTTTATTCATTTTGAAACTCATCAAAAATACATTTTTTACTATAAAATTTAAAACATGATTAATCTACTTTAAATACAAAAATAATATAAAAAAACATTATAGTAAGAAATATATCCAAAATGGTGGACCACTGACCGCGGGGCAAGCAACCTCCGCACAATGCGTGCCGAGTCCAGGAGAGCCGCCCTCTGTATCTGACCCTTGATCCAGCTGCCTAGCGAGAGCCTCTTAAGGTATTGGTCAAGGCTCTTCGCTATCAGACCGTTCACTGAAACGACTATCGGAACGATAATTGTTGAGTCGACATCCCACATAGCGGTTATCTCAATTAACATAATTTGTGACCTGGATTAACACATAGGCTACTTTTTATCCCGGTACCACGCATGTATATATTACTCATATGCCACAGTGTTTTACATCCTATCCTATCCTACTATCCTATCCTTCCTACTAATTATAAATGAGAAAGATTGTGAGTATGGATGTATGGATGCATGGATAAATGTTTGTTAATCTTTCACGCAAAAACTACTGAACGGATTTAGATGAAACTTGGAATATATATAGTTTATGACCTGGATTAACACACTGCCTACTTTTTATCCCGGTACCACGCAAGTGAAGCCGCGGGCGGAAGCTAGTTAAAATATATTTATTAATAACATCACACGCGCTGGTCGTGTAGCTTACTATGTGGCTTTTTCAATCGTTACGTCATGAGGAGGCCTTTAGGCGGCTTAAAAACTCCGACACTAGAGTTGGCCACTAGCTCGCACGAAGAAGAAATTACTTAAAATATAAATGCAAAACTTTGTGTGTGTGTGTATGAGTATGTTTGATCCCCCTCAACTCCGTAACGGCTGAACGGATTTGGATGAAACTTGTAATATACATAAGTGGATTAAACATAAGCTTTTTAACCGGGTAAAATGCGAGCGAAGCCGCGGGCGAAAACTAATGAAAAATATATTGTTAGTTTTTCAGAATCAATCAATTTGAAAATGTTCCAGTAGTTTTGTCGCAAAACTTTTCATTGTTATTTTTCAATTTTCGCAATGGGTGTCAAAACTCTAATCCTAGCAATTTTAATTTTGCACAGAGGTAAGCATGGCAATTTTTCACGCCTAAATTATTCCGTTTCGTTTACCCACTGGGACCTTTTAAGCCTTCAATATAGCCATGTTTGATAAACCCATCAAATAAAGTATTCTAAAAATTTTTGTTCAATCTCTCATGTGAATTTTGAATGGGTTTTGTTACGCATTATGATGTAAATTGGTGTTGACATCATATTTTAAAAACTTTGCTAGTAAAAATAATTTTATAACAATTTTTGTTTGTTTTCGTTGATTATTTTATATCAGATGGAATTTATTTTCCCCAAATATTTGACACAGTGGCAAGAAAGGATAGGATAGATTTAGGACCAGTCTGTGCAGCTCATCTTCTGGGTGCAAATCAGCGATAATATTAAAGTACTTGGAGATTAAGCAATGCCTACACTCACACTTGAGGGAAGCACGTTACTTTAAAAATGACTCCAATTTTCAGAACCAAATGCACTGTAATTTCGCAGCTCCAATTTTTACTAATAATTGTACTATAAACATTTAATTTTAATTGTAAAATAAAAAAACCTACACTCACACTTGAGGGAAACACGTTACTTTACAAATAACACCAATTTTCGGAAGCAAATGCACTGTAATTTCGCGGTTCCAAATTTTACTAATAATTGTAATATAAATATTTAATTTCAATTGTAAAATAAAAAAAACTAAAATTTGGAATTTTTCTAATTTGAGGTGTGTTGTGCACGTACGATTGCAATATTTTTAATACTCCTGCGCCCGAGTGTCGAGTCGCGGTGGTGAACAGAGACAAGGATATTTGAATTCGGATAAGTGGGAAAGGGATAGGAATGCAGTCACTGTGCCTCTTTGCTGCATAGTATTGTGGTGCACAATGAGAGGATTTCTTGATGTTCAAAGAATTCTAAGTCTGCCTTAAATTCTGTGCCTGGAATGGTGCAGTGGGAACTCCTACATCGACGAAGTCACGGGGCGTCCAATAGATGTTCGTACTGGTTGTAAAATAAAATTAAAAAGAACACCTAATGCTATTTTTAATATCGCACTGCATCATCTAGCCGTTTCTAGTGTCGGAGTTTTAAGACCACTCTAAGACTTAACGATTGTAAAAGTTGAGACCAACATCAAAACGTCGCCTTCGAAGCACGGAAGCGCTCAGATCGAAATGCTACTAACCGGTCACCCTTCCATGTAGTGACTGAATGAAGTGTTGATAAACCAAGATCAGCTAAAACACGACGCTAGCCACACCATGTGTGGAACTTCTTAGCTACGGTATGACGTCATTATAACAATACAATTGTTAATACTCCAAGGCTGTAGGAATTATCATTTAATCTGTGGCTGGGGGTGTATGAGACTCATTAACTCATGCCTAATGACGTGCCTTGCCTTCAGGCGGCTCTATTAAATCATAGCTAGATGCCTTCGTGTTGTTTGGATTTCATTACCGTCTTTGTATAGAACGCTTCTGGGCTATGATACTGAGCGAGAAATGTATAGCGATTGTTTATAGTACCAACTAGTAGTTTCAAAGGCAGTGAAGTAATAAGTTAATAAATACATACGTGAGGACCAAAACTTTTTTAGTTTGAATTCGTATGTTATCCCGAAAAGAGAGTCTACTCCCGAAAGTCAAATATTTGTAGTTTTTCTTTGAAGAAATGGTTTGTAAAGTTCAACCTAATTTCACTTAAAAACTTGCAAAGTAACTTTAGAATAACTGATGTTAAACGATTTCCTCAATTTATTGAAAATGATAATTGTACTCGTCGCTCTGCCTTAATTTTAGGGCTGCGACACACAACAAATTACCTTATAGTTTTTGGAGAAAAAAAAATTCTCGTATTTTTAACTGAGGTTATCTAAACTTATTGACAACCATGGTCCAAACCTCTAAGAATTAAATGATCATTTATCATTTTTTTTAAATAAATAATGCTGGACACACTACACACACAGCATCATATAGCCCCAAACTAAGCAGTGCTTGTATTAATGCCAATCTGCAGTTAAGAATCGAAATGTTGGAATCGCGCCACAATGATTTTAAATCTTTTGTGGTTCGTGTTCCGACCGAAAATCTTTCGACCTTTACTAAGGAAGAGTTTTGGCCAAAAAGTGTGTTGTTCCGTCGTTTTCGCGGGCGACTGTACGACACAGCGCAAGTGCGTCACACGTCGTAGACATTACGTGTCAGCAAATAGTTATAGGTTTAAGTATTATGTATGTTAGTCTCTAAGGTATTTATATATATGGGCCCTAGTTTAAGTAAATTAAGATCTTGTACTTTTTCTTTGTGCCTGAAATAAAATTTATTATTATTATTATGACACTTTATTAAACTTTTAAACTCGTTAAAAAACATTTTTTACTATAAACCTGATACACTCGAGAACATAGAAATCGCACACCCCCTACATTTTCGTTTTGACCGCAAATATTTTATAAATTAGCTTTTGTTTGCGAATACAACTTAAATTAAATTACAACTTTAATTAAGTACACACTGTTAGCTTCCTAAAAACCCATAATGTCTAGCCTCGACCTTCAAAATCATTACAGTAGCACCAAAACAATAGAATTACCCAAATTCGCTCGTTTCAGGTAGCTCGGTTTGTGATACTTTGAGCAGGTATAAAAGGTTAAGGGATGATTGAAATGACATCATTTGCATACCAACTCGCAGTCAGAAAGGTCCTTTATCGAATACGTCATCACTCTGCACAAGAAAATGGATACCACACCGGAAGCAGCGTCTCAAGTGGTTGCACTAATTGAAGCTGGACAGAACCAAAGTCAAGTGGCTCGTCAGTTAAATTTGAGCAGATATGCTGTTCGACCATTATGTGTATACCAGCGATATCAACAAACTGGTGGCTTTACGAGGCGACCAGGAACAGGCCGAAAACGTGCGACAACACAACGCGATGATCGTTTTCTAGTGACGACTTCATTAAGAAATCGCCGGTTGAATGCATTTCAACTCGGACAGCAGCTCCAAGAAGTTAGAGAAGTGGAAGTTAATCGGTGGACGGTTAGAAGAAGACTTGCCGAAGGAGGCCTGATAGCGCATAGACCAACAACTGGCCCAAAATTGACCCCAGCGCACAGACAAGCGCGCCTTCAGTTTGCTCGAAATCACGTAAATTGGACTATGGATCAATGGAAGGCAGTACTATTCTCTGAGGAGTGCAGGATGTGTCTCCATGGTAACGACGGACGGGGTAGAGTCTACCGAAGATCTGGTGAGCGTTTTGCTCAGTGCTGCATCTCCGAACGGGTTTCATACGGCGGTGGTTCGTGCGTGTTCTGGGGAGGCATATCACTGGAAGCGAAAACTGAACTTGTGTTCATCACAGGGCCCGATACCGACCGTCGATCGGGTGGATTGACTTCCCGACGTTACGTCGAAGAGATCCTGGAAGAACATGTTGTGCCCTTTTCGGGGTTTATCGACGAAAATTTCGTTTTTATGCAGGATAACGCAAGACCACACACCGCCGCTATAGTACGCCAGTACTTGGAGGAGGTTGAAATACCCGTTATGACGTGGCCTGCTCGAAGCCCAGATCTCAATCCTATTGAGCACTTATGGGACGAACTAAAGAAACGAGTAAGGGCCAGAAACGCAGCACATACGAGTCTCAGAGAGCTCCAAACCGCAATTAAGGAAGAATGGAATAGCATACCGCAAGACTTTGTAAAAAAAATGATTTCTTCGATGAAACATCGAATGGAAGCTGTTATTAAGGCTAGGGGGGGCAATACCTCGTATTAATAAACCATTATTATTATAAAAAAATGTTTTTTTAACCTTTTATACCTACCCAAAGTCCCACAAACCAAGCTACCTGAAACGAGCAAATTAGGGTCATTCTATTGTTATGTTCCTACTGTAATGATTTTGAAGGTCAAGGCTAGACATTATGGGTTTTTAGAAAGCTAACAGTGTGTACTTTAATTTAATTTAAGTTGTTTTCGCAAACAAAAATTAATTTCTAAAATATTTGCGGTCAAAATGAAAATGTAGGGGGTGTGCGATTTCTATGCTCTCGAGTGTATTATCTACTTTATACATAAATAACATCAAAAACATTATAGTAAAAAATGTATAAAAACGGGAGACCACCGACCGCGGGGCAAGGCTCAAACGGTCAGTGGCTAGGGCTGCAGAGAGAGGAACCTCCGCACAATGCGTGCCGAGTCCAGGAGAGCCGCCTTCTGTATCTGACCCTTGATCCAGCTGCCTAGCGAGAGCCTCTTAAGATATCGGTCAAGGCTCTTCGCTATCAGACCGTTCACTGAAACGACTATCGGAACGATAATTGTTGAGTCGACATCCCACATAGCGGTAATCTCGTGTGCCAAGTCAAGATACTTGCTAAGCTTGTCCTTCTCGGCCTTCACGAGATTAGCGTCATGTGGGATGGTGATGTCAACAAGTATCGCCCGACGTTCCGACCGGTCTACCAGGACGACATCAGGTTTATTCGCAAGAATAGTCCTGTCCGTGATGATAGAGCGGTCCCAGTAGAGCGTAGCACGACCATTTTCGAGAACTGGTACCGGTGCGTACTTATAGTACGGAACCTCTGGACCGACAAGGTCGTATTGGAGAGCAAGCTGCTGATGGATGATCTTTGCTACTTGGTTGTGTCTGTGCAAGTATTCAGTGTTAGCGAGGTGCGAACAACCCGAAAGTATATGTCTGAGGGATTCACCGGGACGATGACAAGCTCTGCAAATGTCAACGGTTCCATCCTTCATGATATACTTTCGGTAGTTATTCGTCTTTACTACCTCATCCATAATCGCACAGAGAAAACCTTCGGTTTCCCCAAAGAGGTCACCGAAACATAGCCAGTTCACGGATGCGAGTAGGTCTACATCAGGCCCTGTAAGGGCTTTGTAGAACCGTCCGTGCAGCTCCTTACTCTCCCATACGACCTTGCGGTCGAAGGCACTCAGCACCGTAGGTTTGTGCCAGTTCTCCTTAGCCAGTGAGAGCGGGGTAAGGTTCTTGTCAACTGCTACGACATCACGATGCATCTCACTGTCGGCATGGAGGAAGTATTCTCTGAGCTTGCACACCTCGCGGTTATGGAGGGTCTTGGCATTTAAAAAGCCGCGGCCCCCACATTTCCGCGGGATGTACATCCTCATTACCGACGAGCGTGGATGTCGCATTCTGTGTGTCGTAAGAAGTTGACGAACCTTACAGTCAAGGGCGTCAAGTTCAGTCTGAGTCCATTTCAATATGCCAAAAGTATAGATGAGCAGAGGCATAACCCAGCCGTTGAAGGCTCGAACCTTGTTACCACCCGACAAAAGACTATTGAGTACTTTAGTCAGGCGACAAAAGAATCGCTCCTTCACCGACTGTTTTATGTCTCTGTCTACTATACCTAACGCTTCTGACATACCGAGATATTTGTAGGTTTCGATATCGGAAAGAGATCTGAGGGATATCGTATCGGAAAGCTGTAAGTTTGTAGTATTTACAACTTTCCCCCGCTGTACTTGCATGACCGCACACTTCTCGACACCGAACTCCATGCTGATGGCACTGCTGTCTGCTGTGTGATATTCAACAGAGTCAGCAGCTCTGGTTTTCGCGGCGCGAAGAGTTTGAGGTCATCCATGTACAACAGGTGAGAAACGATACCACCCTCTCTCCGAAGTCGATAGCCTAGCCCTGAATCCTTTAGCAGAGTACTAAGAGGATTCAGTGCCAGGCAGAACCATAGGGGACTCAGACTGTCGCCCTGGAAAATACCCCGCTCTATGCGAATCAGATCTTGCGGAGCAGAGGGATCCCGTCCGCTACCTGGATGACGAAGAACTGTGATCCACTGTCTCATGCATGTACCTAAGAAGGATCTCAAAGTTGCATCAATTTTATACAACTCTAAGATCCTCTCCAGCCATGTATGAGGCACCGAATCATAGGCCTTCTTGTAGTCTATCCATGCAGCGGAGAGGTTCCCCTTGCTGCGCCTGATCTGCTGGCTAATGGTCATGTCAATGAGGAGGAGCTCCTTAGTACCGCGGGACCCAACCCTACATCCATTCTGAGCAGGAGCCAAAATGTTATTTGCAACTATGTGCAAATTAATTTTTACGGTCAGAATGGAGGTAAGGAGCTTGTAGATGGTAGGTAAGCACGTTATGGGTCTGTAGTTCTTTGCTTCCGCGGTACTACCAGATTTATGGAGCAGAAAGGTGACTCCAGTCGTCATAAAACTTGGCAGAGACCCAAGCTCGAGGGCTTCTTGAAATTGTGTGGCTAGTACAGAGTGTGAACATCGGAACCACTTCAGCCAGAAGTTATGCAACCCATCCGGTCCAGGACTTTTCCAGTTATGGGCCGAACGGATTGCAAATCTGACATCTATGGGGGTAATCTCAACAGCCCCCATAGTTTCGATAGGTTCACACTCTCTACTCACCACATCCATCCAATCTCCCTCCGTGTGCTGGATGGGCACAGACCAGATGCTGCGCCAGAAATTATTCATGGTATCAGCATCCGGTACACGCCCGTCCATCACACATTGGTCAGGTTTCTCCCAGTTTCGGTACACCTTTCTCTGGTCACTTTGGAAGTTTCGATTCTGCCAATATCGGTCCACACGTTTTCGATACCTACGGATGCGGCTCGCCCAAGCAGAGATTTTCTGCTTCAGAAAGTCAATGCGTTCTGTGATACATGCCATATAATCTTGGGGCCGAGTATCACTCCCAGCAAAGGCCTGTGTCACAAAACGCATCACTCGGGGGCGGGTATTGCCCTCTCTGAAGCAACTTAGCTTTGCAATGAGGGTCCTGAATTTACCAATTCGCCGTTCGATCCGTACTTGCCAAGCTGGAATTTTGTCGACAGGTCGTGGTGCTCGCGTGGAGTTTGGGAACTTGACACGAGCAACACGACACGCCGCCACGGCTCCGCAGTAAAGGATCGAATGGGTATCAGCTAGTCCTTCGCTAGTCTCTAGGTAAGGGACCAACAAAGGATTCAAGGCCTCCATTACAGCTAAGTTTCGTCTGTGAGTGGGCAAGCGAGGCAAACGCGGTCTTTCATCGAGAGGTGCGGACCGGTATGATAAAATCGCATCCTCCAAAGTCCTCCTCAATTGCTCATTTACCTGGTTTGTCACGCTGGTGATTTCGTAGTCGACGTCGTCAGCAGCGGGGTCCGGCTGCGTCGTTACCGGTATCGGAGTTGCCGTAACCGGCGACGTGGCAGCCGGGACCCGCTGCGAGTGGTCAGCTACTTGATCACTTTGGATTTCAGCGCGAAGCCGGTCAAGTACCGAGTCATCCAGCAATTTTAATCGTTGGATGGCTCGTACCTGATCCGATAGCCGTTGTGCAGTAACGTTGACCGCTGGTTCAAGTACCTGGAACAGAGGCAGCATCCGGGCAAGGTACGCAGTGCGGTTGGTTCCTCCCTCTGTAGCCCTATAATATGCGCGCATGACATTTTCATTAAGTATAATTGTCCACTTCATGCGTCGCACAATGCTGGTGGAGGCGGGGGTCGGACGCGGGGCAGACTGTCCCGCAGACCCCAAGCCGGCCGGCAGCGGGGGCCGCCCACGCCGCACAGGTGGTCGCGGCGGCGGAGGCGACGGCGGCCTGCTCTCGTCGCTTATTATTATTATTATTAAGGGAACCACATGATAAAATATTACTTCTTATATACATTTTTTCTGTAAATACATACATATTATACATAGAAAACACCCAGACCTGAGACAAATATCTCCAAATAATGTAAACATTTGTCCTGCGGCGGGAATCGAACCTGCGGCCTTCTGCGTCTTAGGCGGAATTTCGCCCACTGCGCCAAAGAGGCCGTCAATCATGTTCATTACATGTAGGTAGGTAAGTTTAGTTCAGGTTAAAATACTCACCTATTCAATCTTAACGAGTACTGAAGCAACTGTGCTTGCTTTCCCTGTGTTACAGCTTACCTATTATACAGTTTAGGACAAGTCAACATGGAAATCTAGGAGAGTGCACTTGCTCATACACTTACCCACAAATGATATAACGAGGATCATACGAGTTCATAAATACGCCCAGCGAAAGCCGCGTCATTTCCATACTCGCTGAGATACGGCTGTTAATGGGCATAATAAATGGATCATTTCGGTAGTTCTCGTGCCATAAAGTCTGATCCAGGGCTAACATTATCTATGGTACGTTGTAATGTGCCATTATAGCTGTGGTAAACTGTAATTCAATGATTGATGGTAGAATTTTGCGGGGTAAATGTACGAAAAATAAACAAATAAATCGCTGTGATTTTAGACGACCGTTGTAGGATAGTAGATTAGATTTTTAATTAAAAATTAAAGGATTTTAGTCAACAACTAAGCTACAGTGTCACAAGTATAAGTTGGCGGTGGCATTTTTAGTAACTAAAACTGGAACTGTGTGTTTGACGCGTGGTAGTTTACGGACAACAACATTGTGATAAATCTGTGAATCGTTTGGATTTTAAAATGCCGAAAGTGTTTAAAAGTGGTACAAGAGAAACCGTGATCAAAGTACATTCATTTTCTTGTTTGAAATACAGTGGCGCACCATACGGGCCCAAATGCCACTATACGTCCAACCATCCAAGTATTGACCGGGCGGAGTGTTGCTTCATCATCATCATCATCATCAGCCTATAGCAGTCCACTGCTGGACATAGGCCTCCCCTAATGAGCGCCATTGCGCCCTATCCTGAGCTCGATTCATCCAGCTTCTACCAGCAGCCTTTCGCAGATCGTCACTCCACCTGGCCGGAGGGCGTCCTACACTACGTTTGCCGAGCCGCGGTCTCCACTCAAGAACTCGTTTACCCCAACGGTTATCGGTTCTTCGGCAGATATGGCCAGCCCACTGCCACTTCAGCTTGCTAATTCTCTGAGCTATGTCGACAACTTTAGTTCTATGTCGAATATACTCGTTACGGATTTTATCCTTCAGAGAAACTCCGAGCATAGCTCGTTCCATAGCTCGCTGAGCGACTTTAAACTGGTGGACTAGCCGTACTGTGAGTGTCCACGTTTCGGCTCCGTATGTCATGACGGGTAGGACGCACTGATTGAAAACTTTCGTCTTCAAACATTGTGGTATGGGTGACGAGAAAACTCGACGTAGTTTTCCAAATGCTGCCCAACCCAGCTGAATCCTCCTCTTGGCTTCCTTCTCGAAGTTGTTTCTACCCAACTGCAATATCTGCCCGAGGTATGTATACTCCGAAACAACTTCAAGAGGGTGTCCATTAACGACGACAGGACTCGGATCAATTCGGTGATTGACCATGACTTTGGTCTTGTCCAAATTCATGCCGAGACCTATCTTTCGCGAGGCTGATGCTAGGCCGTCCAGCATCTGTTGCAGCTCCTCCAGCGACTCCGCCATTAGGACTATGTCATCAGCGAATCGCAAGTGTGAGATGTGCTCGCCGTTTATGTTAATGCCCATACCTTTCCAGTCCAGCGTCTTAAACATATCCTCCAACGCGCTCGTGAACAGTTTCGGAGATATGACATCTCCCTGTCTCACTCCGCGGCGCAGTTGGATGGGTTTAGACTGCTGGTCCTGTACTCGGACACTCATAGTGGCAGCTTCGTACAGACATCTTAACACTTCGATATAACGATAGTCCACTTGGCATCGCTGTAAGGATTCCAGGACAGCCCAGGTTTCGACAGAGTCAAAGGCCTTCTCATAGTCCACAAAAGCCAGACACAGGGGCTGATTATACTCTTCGGACTTCTGTATAATCTGCCTCACTGTGTGAATGTGGTCTATGGTGCCATATCCTCCGCGAAACCCGGCCTGCTCCGGTGGCTGGAACTCGTCGAGTCTTCTAGCGAGACGATTCGTAATGACCCTAGAAAACAGCTTGTAAACGTGGCTCAAGAGCGAAATAGGTCTGTAGTTTTTAAGAAGAGTCTTGTCACCCTTCTTAAAAAACAGAACCACCAAGCTCTCGTTCCACGCCTTTGGAGTTCTCCCACAGTGAAGGACGGAGTTGAAGAGGTTCTGCAGCTCCTGCACAACAGGAGCTCCTCCTGCCTTCAGAAGTTCTGAAGTGACTCCGTCTTCACCGGGGGCTTTTCCATTTTTAAGCTGTCTCAGGGCCAGTACGACTTCGTCTTGGCTGATATCTGGCAGGTCGTCGGTGTAGTGGCGGGTGAGGGTGGCTCTGGAATCATGGTTGTCACGTTGGGGGCAAGGAGCATGTGCCGTGTACAGTCGGCCATAGAAGTCCTCGATCTCTGATAACATCTCCGGCTTTGACAAGACGGTTCGGCCATCGTGTGTTGTTAACTTCGTCAGGTGGCTCCTGCCAAGCTGCTGAGTGAATACTTTGGACCCTCGGTTTCGCTCTATCGCTTCTTCAATGAGGCGTGTGTTGGAGCTCCGAAGGTCACGCCGTATCATCTTCGCAATCCGCTTGTTCAGGTCTGACCTCTCTGACGAAGTGGCCTGAGTGGTTTCCCGTCTTTTTGCCATTAGCCCAAGAGTGTCATCCGAAAGTTTGGACTTCTTGCCTTTAGGCTGCATTTGGCAGAATTTGATGCCCTCGTCCCTTAACGTTCCAACCACGTTCTGTAGGGCCTCATCAACGTCATCGGTGGGTTCCACGGCAACGAATCTATCACCGAGAAGCTTCTGAAACTTCTCGGTGCCCGCCATGATCTGGAGTAGATTGGGTCGGAGCGTGGACTTCATCAGACGGTTTCTTTCCAGCTGGAGATTAATATTCAGAGAGCCTCGGACAAGTCTGTGATCGGATCCGGTGTTAAACCTGTTGATCACGGAGACGTCTCTGAATATGTGCTTCTTATCCGTCATGATGAAGTCGATCTCATTTTTGGTCACAGCGTCGGGGCTTCGCTACGTCCACTTCCTGTGGGGCTTCTTCTTAAAGAACGAATTCATCAAAAAGAGCCCCTCCTTCTCTAGGAAGTTGACGAGCATTTGCCCCCTGTGATTTCTACTTCCATAACCATGCGGGCCCACTCTGGATTCGTCGCCAACCCGGCGTCCCACTTTGCCGTTAAAGTCCCCCATAACAACGTTGAAGTGAGCCTTAGTGGTGTTGTGCAAGGCTTTGGATATGTCCTCGTACATATCCTCCACTTCATCATCCAAGTGTGCCGAGGTCGGTGCGTAAGCCTGAATGATCTTCATACTATACCGCTTGGATAGTCGAAGGATCAGGTACGCTACCCTGGTCGACACACTGGAGATTTCCTGAACGTTGTTACAGAGGGCCTTATTGACGAGAAACCCTACGCCACCCTGTGATGTTTGGTCACCCTCGCGGAAGTACATTAGATGGCCCGAGTCTAGGGTAATGGTGTCCTCTCCCTCTCTACGGACTTCACATAACCCCAGAACATGCCACCTAATGTTCTCCAGCTCCACTTCCAACTGCGCTAGATGTTCATCGAGCCTCAGAGTGCGTCCGTTATACGTTGCTAGGGTCAGGTTTTGCAGGTAGCCAGAGGTAGCCCGGTGATTGTTCGCACCCCTTGCCCCGCCGTTACCATGGCCGCTACCTGTATGACCAGGAATAGCGGGGCGGCCGGGAACTGGGGGCCATTTCTTTTTCGTAATTTTCATTAGGGGGTTTATGCCCATAATCCCCACGCTGGGCAAGCCGGTTGGGGATCGCAGGGCACAGCTTCTCGCACTGCCGACGCTGCTGCCCGTCAGCGGCCAGGGGATTTATCTGTGCCGATGTAGGCTGCGCTATGCCGCAATCAGCCGGCCGCCAGAGCCTCGTCCGTTATTTAGCAGGGTGCACCACGTGCAGGTGAGGTTGGCTTGGGTACCGAAAATAAAAGTTGGAACCCCGTACACCCCAGTGTTGCTTATCAAAGATGAACTGCTTAGACCAACGAAGACCCAAAACATGAGCACTTTGGCTGCTTTAGAAACACGGATTAGTATCGCACATGTTGAAACATGTTGGAACATGTGCGATTGATGATTTTACTTTTGATGTTGCAGACAATACAAATGTTAGCATTCAAGCAACAAACTTGTTACATTTATTTCCTTAACTTTATTGGAAATTGAGAGAGCTACATTCGAGGAAAATTCATTTCCGTAAGTTATAGAAACGGCCGTTTTGTATTGGTTTTCGTAGAAAAACCAAGTTATAAAGGCGTTGGCACACTGAATTTGACTTTGGCAATTGTGATTTTTTACCATCCTTGATCTATATCAATAATCGTTGGGGTAAACGAGTGGAGACCGCGGCTTGGCAAAGGTTCTGTAGGACAGCCTCCAGCTAAAGTCCGGTCGCGGAGCAAGAATAATTTCGTAAAATGACCTTTATTACCTGTCTCTTTCTCGCACAGATGCAATGACCGTCGTCCGTGCAAGTGTGACGCATTGTAATAACGCGGGAGTGACAGAGACAGTAATAACAGGTCACTGTACGAAAATCTTCCTGCTCCGCGACCATGGAGTGACAATCTATGTAAAGCTGCTGGAAGAAGCTGGGTGCGAACCGAAGACAGTGCGCAACGACACTCATTACGGGAGGCTAATGATAATAATGACCATCCTTTTGCATTTACCACTACAATAGCAGCCTTTTTCACTCCAGTGCTGGATATGGGCCTCCCTTAATAAGAAGGAAAATATACCCATAGCTTCCACGCTGGGAATGTGAGTTGGGCGCTTCGCTGATGCTGCTGTTTGTCAGTTGCCTGCAGAGATTTTAGCGGTGCCAGCGTCAGATTCGTTATTCTGCAGGCATTCGGCCGCCAGAGTTCCGTATTCATTATTATAGCAAAGCGCTCCAAAATTGGTAGTTTTATTATATCCATGAACTTCTACATACCGAAAAGAGGAACATTTGTGTCGTACAGCTCGAAGAGAGAATCGTGTATTTAAATGTAAAAGTCATGTCTCATTTTACCTGCACACAAAATTGGTACAACAAAACTTTCCCAGTCCAATCTCCCCAAAGTATTCGCCAGTCTTTGGGCCAGTTTACTTAATGCAAGTACTTACTGCAAGTTGTCTCATTAACTTGGATTTAGTTACTTGCAACACAATTAACTTCGCCAACTCAGTCGTTCTGTTGAAAGACACAATAGCGAGTATTTCCATTGTGATTTAGGTATCTTTGTGATGCGAGTAAGTAGGTTGTCTGTCTGTGGAGTTGCCAGTCACCTAAATTATATTGGTAGTTTTTATATGCAAATGTACAATCATTATGGTTGTTTTGTTTATATTATATTAAGTTTTCGGAATAAGTAAAGTTGGTTATAGGAACTGCCAGAGGTCGGTCGTAGAAAAGATGGATGGAAAGTGTTTATTTGATTTTTATGGATAGTGTGTATTTGACGGCCTCTGTGGCGGGTTCGATTCCCGCTGCGGGACAAATGTTTGAATGTTCTGTAGATATTTGTCTCGGGTCTGGGTGTTCTCTATGTATAGTATGTATGTATTTACAAAATAAAATTATATGTGTAATATATTAATCATGTGGTTCCCATAATACAAGCTCTGCTTAGTTTGGGGCTACATGATGCTGTGTGATTACGTCCCGCATTTATTATTTTATTTATTTATTTATTCAAACAAACTCCGCAGCCCTTAAACATAATAAATAAATCTTATACAGCATATCTTACTGCCAATAAAGGGTTTAAAACACTATTTTTAACTGACAAGTCGAAAGATAGTTGAAGGAGGTTAATTAAGTAAGAAAGGAGTGATGACAATTGATAGAAGAAAATGGAAAAGGAAAGCATGTTGTGCCAACCCCACTTAGGATGGGATATTGGCAGAGAGATGATGATAATCTAGGTTATAGAAACTGGTAGTTGATTTGTCGACTTTTATGCATGATTCATCTTACACAGGTTCGGACCATGCAATTTTTAACCAACTTCAAAAATAGGAAGGAGGTTATCAATTCAGTTGTATTGTGTTGTTGCACGGTTCAACCCCGCCACGGTGTATTAAGAATCATGTTAAATTTTGTGTAGAAAAATCTCCGCCAATGCGAGATGCGGGTTTGTTTCTCACTGTGAGAATTTTTGCATGTTCTGAAAGTTTGCTGCAGGTCTTGGTGTGTCGGTTTTGGTATTTTTAATATTATAGGTATAATATTATATTCTTTAAGAATGGTATTTTATATATTTTTTTGTAAATAATCCTTTTATATGAACAAAAGCGACAAAATATACCTACTATCCAACAAAGTAAAAGGTATAGAGTTTGATTGAAAGCATTGATTTGAAAGAAATAGAAAAACTTCGGCCATGTAGGTTTCTATGCCTCCATAGAAGCGTGTTTGTTATTTTGTAATGGATTTCCGCTACCTCAATAGAGCTACTAATTTCCATTGACTCGAATGGAATGAGTTTACCAGGAAATACGGACATTGATACTTCCAATTTTGATTGTATTTTGATTCCATTTTGTAAAAAGGAAATAAATTAAAGATAGTTAAAAAAAAATAGAAAAAAATACAATCGCCTAAATATTCTTATCGTCATTTTCATCAGCCTCCAACAGGCCACTGGTGAACAAAGCGTTTAAAGGGCGTTTAATTTTTTTTTAAATTGTCAGCAACGCGCATGTAACCTCTTGATGTTACAGGCGTCCATAAGCTACGGGAACCACTTATCATCAAGAGGACCGTATGCATGATTGCTAACTTATTAGTATAAAAAAAACATAGGCCTCCCCAATGAGTGCCATTGCTAATGTCCTTATTGCCTATTATATGCACACTATTGCAATAAACTTTACTCTATACTCTCTTCTCTATTTAGATTCTCAATCGCATACAAAATTACAAAACAGACTTAGGTTATGCGCAAGAAGTTTTAATTTTGTTTCCATGAAAAACCTTGGATTAAATCTTATTCATTTCACGGACAAAAACTACGTATGTTTAATTAAAGAAACTCAGCCAAAGGAATTTACACGATATTTTTGGCCGGGGAATATTTATTCTTCATAAAGTTGCAGAGACGAATATAATTATTTTCAAGGACAAAAATAAACTGTTCCTATCTAAAGGAACCGTAGGAAAAAAGAGCTCCAACGACTCACGACATTTCTGGGCGGGGCAATAGGTATTTATTTTTCATAGAAAACTGCAGCGGTAAATCTAATTATTTTCAAGGACAAAAACAAACTATATCTATAGGAACCGTAACAAAAAGGAGCTCCCATTGGAGCTCATTAGTCACGCCATTTCTGGGCGAGGCAATATTTATTTTTCATAGAAAACTACAGGGGTAGATCTAATTATTTTCAAAGGTACAAACAAACTTGATCTAAAGGAACCGTAAAAAAGAACCTCTATCAATTCACCCCATTTCATTGAAAACTATAGAGGTAAATCTAATTATTTTCAAGGACAAAAACAAACTATATCTATAGGAACCGTAACAAAAAGGAGCTCCCATTGGAGCTCATTAGTCACGCCATTTCTGGGCGAGGCAATATTTATTTTTCATAGAAAACTACAGGGGTAGATCTAATTATTTTCAAAGGTACAAACAAACTTGATCTAAAGGAACCGTAAAAAAGAACCTCTATCAATTCACCCCATTTCATTGAAAACTATAGAGGTAAATCTAATTATTTTCAAGGACAAAAACAAACTATATCTAAAGGAACCGTAACAAAAAGGAGCTCCCATTGGAGCTCATTAGTCACGCCATTTCTGGGCGAGGCAATATTTATTTTTCATAGAAAACTACAGGGGTAGATCTAATTATTTTCAAAGGTACAAACAAACTTGATCTAAAGGAACCGTAAAAAAGAACCTCTATCAATTCACCCCATTTCATTGAAAACTATAGAGGTAAATCTAATTATTTTCAAGGACAAAAACAAACTATATCTAAAGGAACCGTAACAAAAAGGAGCTCCAATGAGTCGCGCCATTTCCGGGCGGGGCAATATTTATTTTTCATGGAAAACTACAGGGGTAGATCTATTTATTTTCAAAGGTACAAACAAACTTTATCTAAAGGAACCGTAAAAAAGAACCTCTATCAATTCACCCCATTTCATTAAAAACTATAGAGGTAAATCTAATTATTTTCAAGGACAAAAACAAACTATATCTAAAGGAACCGTAACAAAAAAGAGCTCCAATGAGTCGCGCCATTTCCGGGCGGGGCACATTCAGGGGCATTAAGTTGTGTAACAAAAGGCAGTATGACAAAGTGCCTTTAGGGCGGGGCTACAATAGGTATCGCGTCCCAAGAAAGCACGCTCGGTGTGTCTCCAGCTTAACGACTTAATGCATCTCCTCGTTAGCTGTAAAAACATTTGTTCCTATCAGAACTAATGCAGGACTGAAGAAAGGCATTGCTTTCTAAGTAAGGCTCGTTTTTAACCGACTTCAAGAAGGAGGAGGTTCTCGATTCGTCTGAACCTTTTTTTTATGTATGTTCATCGATATCTCCTTCAGGTGGTCCCATATAAATTTTATTCCTGAGGGATAGGTATGTCCTTTTCTCGGAAAACTCAAAAAACCTCATCCTCACTTGTAATTTTCGCCCTACGATCACCAATATCTCCATCAATTGTGAACCGATTTTCAAAATTCTTTAGAACAAGAAGTAAGAAGTGATTTATTTAAGTTTATTTTTTTTAAAGTCCTACTTGTTAACAAATTTCAACTCTGACTGACTTATTTGGCCCATATTGCATGAACCATGATCAGGGGTATATTTGGGTTAACGGTCTCGTTAAAAAATGTTAAGCTAACTGTCATGGCCTTAGAGTTTTTAACTCTGCTATCAAAGATAGCCTCTACACCAGATTACTAACTCATACAAAGAAGAAGAAGATCAGTCATGTTGTTCTCATTATACAAGCTTAGGTTGGGGCTACATGATTTTGTGTGTATTAACAGATACTTAGTCCAGCATTCATCATTGAATTTTTTCGTCACTATTATATTCAAGAAACTTACCTTATCTTATTAGCATATCTGATCCCACTGCAGGGCAAAAGCCTCCCTTCTTCCACACATCCCAAACTTGGGAATCCGAATTCCAAGATACTGAAATGTAAATAAGAATATCATTAATATTATAATGTAAATGCTCATCCTGTTTGTATAAGTAAAAAAACATTGAAAACAGCACTCAGAAAACTGTTTCCGCAAATTATTCAAATATATCCAGGCACTGCTTAAAGGACCCTACTTAGAGTGACTTGGGTTTGATATAAATCGACGCGGAAGCCAATGGCTGAAGATAGCTACAAATTTACCTGCCAAGATTTCGCCTATCCGCGGAAACTTTACCTGCCCTTAGAATAATTTGTGTGAGCGAAAATGTTGATTCCTTGCTCGCTTTACGATTTCAGCCTATTCCATGAAACCACTGGTTTTGTTCTATGAATTTCGCTCATTTAACCGGGTTGTTACACATGTGCGTGCAGTTTATAATATTCAGTACCTAGCTAAATAAAAAATGCATTTTGAATTCTGGTAACATTTAAAATAAAAATAAAATTGTTTCATAAACAAAAAAAAAATCTTTTTGAATCCGAATCCGTGAAAATGCACGGACCAAATATTATCACTATTTAAGGTACAAGAATGACTAACTTAAATAGGTACCTAAGGTATAGGCCCCACTTGTCTGACCTGGCTCGGGCATGGCACGGGCGCTTTCCTATTCCATTCAAATTTAATACAAAATTCATGGAAATAAAGCACAATTTAGCTCGGACCACTTCGCGTCATAAGCACGTCCGATCAACGACATACCGTGTGTCCTAAATTGTGCTTTATTTCCATGCATTTTGTATGAAATTTGAATGGAATAAGAAACCGCCAGTGCCTTGTCTGCGCCCGACGCTAGTCACATTCATCGGGCACGGACGTGGCGCGGACATGGCACAGGCGGTTTCCTATTCCATTCAAATTTCATACAAAATGCATGGAAATAAAGCACAATTTAGGCCACACGGTATGTCGTTGCTCGGACGTATGACGCGCCATTTCGGCGCCCGCGCCCGATCGCCGCCAGATGGGCGTCCGATGGCCGCCAGATCGTAGTATGTACTTGCTTGCGACATACGTCTGTTAGTGATGTAAAAATGCGTGACGAATGACGATATCGAATTTAATATTGAATTTTGTGAATTGATTGTAAATGCAACGCTTTATGATCATTGTCGTTCCGATTATTGTAACTGAAATGTTCAAGATAAATTGTGGCTGGAAATCGGAAAGAGATTAAACTAAACCGGTATCAAGATTTTTTTATGTAATACCCATGGTAATACTAGCTGATCCTTGTGCAAATTCGTTTGCGCGTATTTTCTTCATCTGTATCAGGGCCCGATTTGGTAACCCGATGAAGAGGTTTTGGCAGAGTTTTTCCAAAAGCTTAGTTAACCCTCTCCGTATGGGTTTACACTATTATTTGATGGGATAAACCATTCAAAACCCTTTTGATTAGGTTACCTGATCATGAGGGTTATCAATAGTATTGGATTTTGGTATTATTCCAAAACCCATTCCTTAGGGTTACCCTTTTTATCATTGTAACACGGGTTATACGTGGGTTATAGGAGATAAAGGAGAAAAAACATTCGGTCAAAAGATGAAAATTAATTGCGGTAATTGTGTTATAAGCATTAAGGGCGGAAATGCAGACTACTAATTGTTTTTATTACGCAATAATAATTATATTATAATAAAATTGGAATAAATTTTCAATGACAGCTGTCAAACTTAAATCGACCATATCTCGAGAACTACTCATCTTAGACTTGCCTTTACTAGCTCAAATGATAGCTATTGACAAGACCTTAATTTTCGATGACAGCTGTCAAATTTAAATCGACCATATCTCGAGAACTACTTATCTTAGACTTGCCTTTACTAGCTCAAATGATTGCTATTGACATGAACTTAATTTTCGATGACAGCTGTCAAATTTAAATCGACCATATCTCGAGAACTACTTATCTTAGACTTGCCTTTACTAGCTCAAATGATTGCTATTGACATGAACTTAATTTTCGATGACAGCTGTCAAATTTAAATCGACCATATCTCGAGAACTACTTATCTTAGACTTGCCTTTACTAGCTCAAATGATTGCTATTGACATGAACTTAATTTTCGTTGACAGCTGTCAAACTTAAATCGACCATATCTCGAGAACTACTTATCTTAGACTTGCCTTTACTAGCTCAAATGATTGCTATTGACATGAACTTAATTTTCGATGACAGCTGTCAAACTTAAATTGACCATATCTCGAGAACTACTCATCTTAGACTTGCCTTTACTAGCTCAAATGATAGCTATTGACAAGACCTTAATTTTCGATGACAGCTGTCAAACTTAAATTGACCATATCTCGAGAACTACTCATCCTAGACTTGCTTTTACTAGCTCAAATGATTGCTATTGACATGAATTTAATTTTCGATGACAGCTGTCAAACTTAAATCGACCATATCTCGAGAACTACTCATCCTAGACTTGCCGTTACTAGCTCACATGATAGCTATTGTTAAGATCTTAATTTTCGATGACAGTTTTTAGTTTGACAGCTGTCATCGAAAATTAAGATTTTATTAGTAGCTATCATTTGAGCTAGTAATGGCAAGTCTAGGATGAGTACTTCTCGAGATATGGCAAATTCAAGTTTGACATATGTCATTAAAAATAAAGATCTTGTCGTTAGCTATCTTTTGAGCAATTAACGGCTAGTCTAGGATGAGTAGTTCCAGAGATATAACCATTTACAGATGAATTTGTAGAATGAATTTCGAGTGGAGCTTTGAGTTGAGTTGAGTGTGATAGTGACAGTGACAATCCAAAATTATTATTCAAAATAGTTTTGAAGGTCATATTTTTTCTTTTTAACACGTTGACTGCGGGTCTCGGACATAACGCTTTACAAAATGCTCATTATGTGTACTGTTGGCTTTGCCTAATAAATACAATAAAAATAAAAAATAACGCTACGCAGAGTACTCTGCGATGATGCTCTATGAAAACTGACTGAAACACATTTTTTTCTTTTTAACATGTTGGCTGCGGGCCTCAGTCATGACATAACTGATGACTTATGAAAACTGAAACACCATTTTTTTTTCTTTTTAATATGTTGACTGCGGGTCTCGTATATGACAACGCATACTCTGTGATGATGACCAATGAAAACTGACTGAAACACAGCACTTTCCTTATGTTTTCAAAACTTTTCTTTAATGCAGTGACGCTCTTCCTTCAACCAAATAAAGCGATCCGAACTAATACCTAATGATTGATGACATAAATCAAGAGTCAAAATCTAAATTCCCCCACCCAGTGTCAGGCGTAATGATAAACATTGTGTAACATTCAAAAAAACCTATCAAAAGGACTATAGACTATATATAAAGACTATATTACTATATTATAAAGACTATATTCATTCGTTTAACCTCATAAGAGGGTAACGCTATCGACTGAAAACCAAAAGGAACGGGTTACACTTTCGCTTGTGTTATGAAGGAGGAATAAAGGAGAAGGGAAAGGAGAATACCCAAACGAAAGGGTAATCCCGTCAACTGTATAACCCAATGAAGGGGTTTCACTTTCGAAGCAACTAGCTCGAAATCGGGGTTGTACGGGCCCTGATCTGTATATTAATTAATTGTATCCACGAGAGCAAGAGCATCTTCGTCTTCTGAGGATGACATGCTGACACATCGATAACGGACAACAGACTGCACTACACTTGTGCCTCTGTCACGTCATTTCTGCGTCATGTCCGAGCCATGTCCGCGCCATGCCCGTGCCATGTCCTCGCCACGTCCGTGCCACGTCCGCGCCATGTCCGCGCCATGTCCTTGCCCGATATGTGTGACCTGGGCCTAAATGAGTAAGATGTAGAAGTATAGACCCAAAACTTACTCACAAACACAAACTAAGCAGAGCTTGTGTTATGGGTACCACATGATTGATATATTACATAAATACTTTATTTGGAAATGCATACATATCATACATAGAAAAGTTCTTAAAAAGATTCCGTTACCTATCGTCATTTGTCATAATTTTTGCCCGTTCCTTCTATCAGTATCACGTGCGGAACCTTGTCGCAATCGTGTCAAGTTCATCGGTCCACTTACTGAGGGTCATCTTCCGGTCTATAGTGGGCAGAACCTTTCTTTTGCAACAACCATCTGGAACCTATTCCATTAGAAACGTTTATAGTCTTTCCGTACCGGAACTATTTGAACCCGTTATCTCAGTTTCATCGGTAGAAGCTGTTTATGTAGATGCATCAAGCTGAGGACAGGGCGCGGTGGCACTCATTAGGGGAGGCCTATGTCCAGCAGTGGACTCCTTGATGATGATGTCGTAAAGAGCTCTTATTGATAGACCGCTGACAGATATATAGCTATAGGATCGGATGAGGATCGGTAATCAAAACCTAAGTATTCTGTGACAAGACTGCATATAATAGGTATTAACTAGTTTTAAATGAACATCTACCAATACAGCTTATTCTATTTGACCATGAAGACATATTTTATTTGTAAAACGTGTAATGGCACACGTAGTTTTCCCTACCATTTGTAAGTTAGGTAAACGCCACAATAAGTGGAAAAAATCTCGGCTCCTACTTACGCCCACAATAGGGTAGAACATTTCCGCTATTCTTTTCCGCAGTATATTCGTAGTGTGAATAGACTCGAGGAAACACTACCCTGATTTTCTCTTACACGTAGACCAAATAATGAATGGAATGCTTTTCTAGTTTAGTTTGGAAATAAATTGACAAAATGGAACATGAAAACGGTATACTATCGACTGGTTCTTTATTAGTTTAGTCTTCAATTAATCACGTTGATGAATGATGATGATTAATAATGATGTTGACGTAAAAAGCGCTCCTTACGTTATCATCATCAGCGACCTATAAATGTCCATTAATGAACATGGGTCTCTAAGGATTTCCACGAAGAAAGGTCTCACAGTCCTTTTTATCACCGATTTTCTGTAATCTTGATGATTTAGCTCGTAGCTCGTACATTCTTATACGTAACATAAATATATATATGTCAATGCATATTGAAGCTTAATAACCAACAGTCACTACCCTTGATCTCGTACTAGAATTCTTTTCTACATCGTGGGTATCAGAAACAATAAGTACACTATGAAAAAAATTGGACAGCATTATAGAATTTGTTTTAGGTATTACAACACTTGCACTCAAAACTAATACAAATATAATGTACTAGTTTACGCCCGCGGCTACGCTCTCGTGGATAAAAAGTAGCGTATGTGTAATAACAGGTTTCGAACATACTGTATTCCAAGATCCAAATATATTTAGCCGGTAAAGAGTTAGGTGGGAGCATACATATTAACTTTTTCAAACTGAGATTTGTCCCGCAGCGGGAATTGAACTCGCAACCTTTTGCGTCGCAGCCGGTTATTCACTCCTAATATAGTAACAGTATATATTAATGCTCCTAATATGCCAAACAGTGGCATTAGTGCAAAAAATATACTTTACTATGACCCTACTACAATGTTTCCGTTAACTATATTTTTGTGTGGAAATGTTAAAGTTTTACAAACTTCCCGCTAGGGGCGCTGCTCCATTTTCATACAAAAATACAGTTTAACTTTAACTTTGTAGGTAGGTGTGTTTTTTACACCAAGTGGTCTCCAAACGTATGCGGACGTCTTATTGTACGTGACTATACTGTTTGTTATTAGATAGCATTGATATATATTGTTACTAACTCAATGTTAGATAGAGTGTTTTGCAATGCGCCATTAATTGTGTTTAATTACAATTCAATTGTCCATCAATCAACACTTCAGCACAACTTCAGCAAACTATATGTATTATTGTGTAACTAGCTTCTGTACACGACTCCGCTCGCGTGGTACCGGAATATAAAGTATATATAAATCCAGTTCATAAACTATGTACCCATACCTATTCCGTTACTTAATAACACAAAACCACACAAACTTGACACTTATATTATAGATGTGGAAGTTTGTGTGATGAAATGATGTATTTACTACTTCACTTTAAATTTATAAATGCGTGAATCTCTCTCTCTCTCTATCTCTTTGTAAAAATCGTAGTGTTCTGACAAAGTGATGATAGATCCTATAGATTTGTTTCGAAGATTTAAGTGCTTTGTTTCTTGGACCATACTGTGCAATTAAAAAGGATTTTTAAGATTTAACCCCCAAAAAAGGTGAAACGGGGATTCGACATAAAAAATTGGTAGGTATGCATTCATTCTGCTATTTGAATTGAAATATTCTGCCCAAGAATCGACATTAGGGTTAATGAGTTCTTGAGTGGTAACTGCGGCTCTGCAAACATTGTGTAGGATGCCCTTTGGCCAGGTAGAGTGATGCTCTCTGAAGGCTGGTATAAGCCGGATGGGTTGAGCTAAGGACACGGCGCAGTGGTACTCATTAGGAGAGTTCTATGCCCAGCAGAGAACTACTATAGGCTGATGGTGATAATGGATAGATGTTCATGAACTATTCTGTAATGTTATAGGGTCTTACTCATTTAAATACTAATAATCCTAGATACATACATATACTGCTTCTATCACCTATCTCAAAAAACATATCTATAAAAAATCATCTGCGTTCAAGCTGTCTTGTTTCGCGTAACAATATTGGTTATTAGTTTTTCATACATTGGTATTCCACTCTGTAGCGTACAGAAACCAAAAATAATTTGTTGTTCCCGTTTACCAAAAGCGTACGGTATCTTTTATTCATCAAAACGGTATTCTACCAGTGTAGAAGGAAAACAATCAGAACTGAAATAGAAGAGGTTTGGTACAAGTACCCCCGTTAGTTATTTTGAGGGCGCGCCATATAGTACGTATATTTTGATAAATGAACTCTTCAAAAGGAAGGGTAAGGAGTACCTTACCTTGAAGGTTCATATACGAATGGGTTGGTTCCACTAGCTGCATAAAAATCTAGACTGTTCCTTTCATCTTCGTTTGACCTAGTGGATAACTTTGGTGTTGGAGTTTTAGCCCACCGAAGAACTCCGACATGGCTTAACGACTGAAAAAGCAGGGAGCAACTTCTTAACCTGTCTTCGGAAGCATGGAAGCGCTCTGATCTAAATGTCACTAAAGGGTCACCCATTCAAATAGTGACTGGGTGGAGTGATGCTTAAGTAAAAGTAGAGAAAAAAAAACTGGACTTAATTAAAAGATAACACAGAAGTAAGCCACGCCAAAAGGCTTGACTGTGATAGGTTATCAGTCACAATATCATACTAATCACACTTATGAATATAAATGCCAACATTTGTTGGTATGTGTCATTGTTTGTTACTACTTCAAACTGAAACTATTGAATAGATTAAGCTGAAAATTTTCCCAGTTGTAGATCTTGTCCAGGAATAATAATATAAGCTTTTTATAAGGGTCCTAATCGAGCAAAACTACTGGGAAAAACTAGTTAAGTTGTAAATTTTATAAAGGGAAAACAAAAATTCCAAATCGGTTTTTAAATGATGAAGTTATGAGATAACAAACATAAAAATACAACCGAAATGAGAACCTCTTTTTTTAAGTAGGTTAAGGAGAAGCCATCGCTGTAACATAATCAGGGACCTGACCCAAACTCACTCGTCTTTTCAAGTGTTATTAAAAATGTATGATGAAATTAAAAATGTAGGTAGGTATTCCTTTTATCCCGAGCTACAACCTAGATAAAAAGGTAAAATAAACAATTTCATAAAAGATTTCGCGACAATTTTGAAGTAAATACACAAAACCCTTTAATTTGTCAAAGATAAATGTAAACAGCGCCCTCCGCCCAGTAATAAAATATGGCCATTAATCTAGACAAAGTTGGCGACACTGGGACACAATTATTATCCTTTTTAAAGGTCCGTGAAAAATTCCCCCAATTTATTTCGCTTTTGAAACGAAAAAAGTAATTTTATTAATTGCGAGATCAGGCGGAGACTCGTTTTAAATCGAATAAATTTTGCCGAAATTGAAAATTCTAAGTCGCAACTTATTTAAATGTCTGTATTCGAGGCTAATGTAATCAATTTATTGTTAGCGAAATCCATTAATTTTACTTTTTAATTAATTAACCGAGTAAATTAATAGGGTGCTTTTAGAAAAATTAAGATTTTTGAGTTGTAAAACAATGTGCAATTACTGTATTTTATGGTAATTTTTCAATTTGATTTGATTAGGGTGCCACAGAAATATGTATTTTAAATTGTATTTCGTTAGTATTTTACTCGATTGATTATACAAGTAAGTATAAAAAGTTCAAGATCTACTTAATAAAGCGTAAAATACTTTTATTTGAAACTTCTTTCCTCGCTTCTTCTCATGAGCTAGTGGCCAACTCATGTGTCAGATTTTTTAGGCCACCCGGAGTTGTTCCACATAGCATAGCGCCCGAAAAAGCCGAAACTAACATCTTTTTCAAAAAACAAATACAAAATACATATTCACGACTTTTTCCCCATTGTGATATCTTCAGATATTACTCAGTACGCAAATCTATTGAGGATACCCTAAAGGGGGTAGTCAGAGGCAAGTCCAAACATTACGTTCGATATATTCCCAGTTTTTGCAAGCAGCTATCATTCCACGTGACAGGTTGCAAGCCCATCGCCGCTTTTTTATTGGAACACTAATCTAGCACATACCTTTCGAACTTTTTAGTTCAAGGGCATGCCAGTTTCCTCACGATGTTTTCCTTCACCGTTTCGAGCTCGTATTACCACGAGCTCGAAACGGTGCATATAAATTTTTCGAAACTAAATATCCATTGGAGCACGCCTGGGATTCGAACCCACGACCTCCAGATCTTAAGTCGGGGTACATCCCACTAGGCCACCACGCCTTGGCATCTTTTTTTTAATTTATTTACTTATGTTTATTTATAAGGATGTTCACACCACAGACACAAAATAACATACAAAAGGGTAAAAGTCTCTGTGCACTCGTAATTAGAGGGTATCACAACATGCGTATCATATGAACTGCCTTCAGAAGCATAGAAGTGTTCAGATCTAAATACTACTAACGGCCACCCAAGTAATGACCGGTTGAAATATTGCATAACCAAGGTGATATCCTAAGATCACCGAAGTAAGCCATACGACAAGAACTACATACATTTTTTTATCATAATCCTCTTCATCCAAAGGTTTTCTGGAAGAGATCGCTTCTAATCGATAAGACCGCCTATTGTACCTTTTTAGTTTAAAGATTAAGTTTTTTTTTTAAATTAAGGTGTACAATAAAAAAATGTTTGGGATGGTTGTAGGAATTCATTAACAAACACTATATTGTCAGACCCTGTAGGTATACATTATATAAGTTGGCAACACGACATGGGTCCGTGCCATATGTCGTCTCACGCTTAACGAAGATTTAGTGAACTAACAACATCGCATGTGGACATTCCCTTATCTATAGCTTAGCGTGAATGCGGGATTTAATTTGGTAATAACGGGTCTGACAGGGAGGCCTATCCAATCCACATTTTCATATTTAGGTTGCTCAGTTGTTTATGTATTGTGTGTATGTGTGTGTGTTTGAATATGTCTGTTCCTACTCAACTTCGTAACGGCTGAACGGATTAAGATGAATAAGAATTATTTATTTTTTAAAGACAGTCGCTTACAGCTAACTTCAAAACGAAAACTTTCTTAATTTAACATTATATAAAAGAAAAAAATAATATTGAAAAAACCTATTTAATGCTTAAATAATACACAGAACTAACACTATCGTTGAACTTGTCTACTTGTTCGAACTCCTGAAGGAAATTGTTTAAACGCGTGAGCTGGAGTAAGTGCATGAAACTTATATAAATAGTTTTAACGTAGATTTATTATGAAGATTATACGTAGATTAACATATAGAATACTTTTTATCCGGGTAGCGAGTGTAAAAGTTAGTGTACATATTATTATGAACGACAAATATATTTCGTAGACTATCGTAGCGATAAGCTACGCCGTAGGTCGTAAGCTTGTTGTACATCATAGATAAACCAAATCATAGGCTTCTGCAATTAATCTAAATAATGCATACAATTAAAACACGTTGCTACAAATCTAAGCTTTCAGTTTTCAGTTTCTTACGTGATTATGGGGAATGCAACTGCGTTCAAAATTAACGAAACAATAAAGGGCCTATTTCATCATCTACAATTAACGAACAGCAAAAAATTAATAATAATATAAATAAATATGAATATGATTAAGCTATAAGCCAGTCAGTGACGCCCAGAAACTTGACAATTTAACCGAAAAATAGCCTTATTTGATATTTAAAACTCACAAATTAAGATCACCATCAAAAGCAGACCACTGCTGCACATAGGCCTCCCCTAATGAGTGTCATTTGCGCCCCGTTAAGACATGATAGTGCACCAGAAATTACATGTTGTTTAAAATCAGTATTTTAGACATCAGTAGGTATCTATGGTAGTGACGGGGAACGCCATCAACACTATAAATTGGGTTGGATATTGTCAAAATAAACTAGGGAAAGGTTCAGTGTAACAGCCGGTTGATGGGAACCGGTTCAGCAAGCCGCTGAGCTTATGTTCAAGATAAGGATGTAAAGGGTGCGATGACTATCTATTGCTGATTCAGTTTTGCGATAGTACCTATACGCTTTGAGTGTTGAAAACACAGTTGCTGTAGGGCGCGTGCGAGGCCCGGAGTAAACATATTAATGAAGTTCTATTAGATTGCAAAGTTTGCGCATATTTTTGTAGCTGATGATGGTAAAATTGATTTTTTCTCATCTTCATTATTTTGTCTCATTGATGAGGATTTTTTTCTAACTACTCCCATTTTACACCTTAGGCTACGGCGTATAATGGGGATGGGAATAGGGATATTATTGGAATGAAATATTTGGTCTAATACCTGTCCAATACACATGTTTGTTAATTAACTATGTTCAAATAAGCTTAATTATTAATATCAATGGTATATTTACCACCGATTTGTGAAATCTATAGTTTCCCAATGTTTCGACGCAGTTGCATGCGCCATGATCACGTTTGACTTCAGAATGTCCTGTTACCATGGCGCATGCAACTGCGTCGAAATATCGGGAAAAAATTAAACTTTCATGGTAAATATCCCGTTGATGTTAATCATTATGTTCACAATAATGATAGTTTCAAAAAATCTAAATTAGGAATATAGTATAAACAATAGTTTTAGAGTTTCTATTAAGCTGTACCAAAACAGAAAGTCATGTGACTGCTATACTTACTACCGTACCTAGTAACTACCGTAGGTTCTATCTCGAAGTACCCATATATCGAGATAGTGCCCTAAACAGTGTACCGATTTTCAATTTATTTATTCATCCTATGCGTAATTTAACAGAATTTCATCTAAACCGCTACGCATAAACATATGACTTAAAAATCTTAATAATACGTTGCTATACTAAGTAGGTATACAATTTTAATCTTAAATCTAACATCAGGTACTTACAACAAACAAAGGGAAAAATTAACAATAAATTATAGAATAAAAAAAAAAGTAACTAATGATTAAGTAGGTAAAGGAAATTTCTATAACTTTGCTATATGTATGACATGAAGAAACCAGGTTTATGCAGCAATAACCCTTCCACCTAGGTAGGTGGAAGGGTTATTGCTGCATAAGCCTGGTGCCTGGTGCCATGGTAGGTAGGTACCTACCATGGCACCAATGTGCTGGGTTGCTCACAATATTCTAAGCACGACCTTTCAAGTGATGCCCATTTTCCAGTACTCGATGTAAAGAGTCACATTTTCTACTTACTACTGTTACTATAGTGATTACTGTTAAAAATCGTCTTTGACATAAACATCATCATTTGCAATAATTTAGACGTTATGTTTAGTATTCAATGTCGGCGCATTAGGCAGCGTGCATCGAGTTTTGGCGCGGACGTTTTTTACCACGTCTATGGCTCTACTATCTCGATGTTCCCATAACACGCCAAGCTCTGCTTACTTTGAGGCAACATGACGATGTGTGAAATGGTGCGACATTATACATTTATTTATTCTAACGCAGAAACGTTTTTATCTAGCTGAGTTCAACTGCAAACTTCCCACGCTCCTCTTTACTACACTATTTCGCCTCACTCGACAATAAACCGGAAGGTTAATAGGTTTTGGCGCCAAACTAGATTTATATACCCTTTGAAGTTTCAAGTTGTAACATTTTTTGGGTGCAGGTAAACCTTTTGAAGACAGTCTTTTATGGCGGCAATAAAATGCTGTGAATGGTTGTTTTGAGGTCAGAGGGAGTGTCTTAGATGAACAAAACCATGGATGTGCCTCTTATTATACCTAGCAAAAATATCGGCCAAAAATTTGGCCGGCGCAGATGTTTCCCAAGTTAAGAAACATTAACTACCAAAACTACGGGCAAAGTTTATCTAAAACTGGCTTCCGATCATGGTGTAACGTTGCACTCTTGCACGGTACCGTTTCCCACCACTCATAACTAAAAAACATGATAAGATACCAATAAATAACTTTGTAAATTCATTGTTTACATTTCATCTCACTTCACTTCACTTCTTTATTAAATGGCTTCTGGGATATTTATCCACAATTTCGCCAGTATCAAGTATAATAATTGTTCATAATAATATGAGGCAACGTAGTACGGTTTATAAGTCCAGTCGTCCAGTCTTCGGTCAGGTCCTGTTTTCTGCTATAGCCATGGCGACTATAACAAAAGACGATCGGCTCACAATTTTCTTCATCAGAGAATTCCCGTTCAATCTTCTTTTATTCCATTTCACTAATACTTGTGTCTTATAACTAACATTTATCGGTTATTATACCATGAATATTAAACGACATACATTAGAAATACACTAGAAAATAAAATTTAATAAAATTGACAACCGTCGTTCAAGATGAAAAAAATGGTGTCCTACATTTCATCTCAATGGCAAAGACTGAACTGACAACTAACTGACAGTCCTCTCTGAAATAATTACACTTGGATGTCACTGTCATTATTTCGAAGAGTTGTCAATGTCCTAGTACTCGAGTAGTTTCTAATGTTGGTATTCTCGATTCTAATAATATTACTTAATTATAATCAAATATTGAACTGGGAAAATTAGGGATATCGTAATTTTCTAGTTAAAACTACATATTAATTAACTTTATTCGAAACCATTCTGTAATACTTTAGTCTATGTCTATCATCCTTATTTCATTGTCTTTGGTTCCTGTCGAACCATGTCAATGGCAGTTGTTCTTTGTTTCTCAAGCCAAAAAACGTGAATCATCCCGAAAACGATAATTTGGGAAAATCATAACCATATAAGGTTATGCGCGCGCGACTCCCTCGGCCCAGGGGTGGGGACCCTCTCGCATAAATAGGTCTTCCAGAATCTTCCATTCGGAGGCCCTTAACTTTCTCTACCTCTTTCTGCCGCCTAGCGCGACAATGGCTCCCCTCGCCGATATATAAAGTAGCCAGTTTTAATCCATTTATAATAACCATGTATCGCCTTAACTATATTCAAACTTGGAATCATCCATGTTATCAATCAACCAAATCATGAATATCATTATTGAACAAACAATAAAAGTTTTATTGGCTGTTGTACATTATATTTATATACAAATGACTCGGTAAACTTCTTAAACTCTCAGATACCTCCTTAAACTCTCATATTTATCATTTATGCCTGGACATTGCTTATTTATTTATAGACGAAAAGCATTAACTGATGTGTCTATATCACACAGTGTCGAAATGTTTAATCTTAAAAAACGCTTTCAATAGTCAACTTTTTTTACTTTACACCAATTCGTAACGCGACCAAACAACAACAATTGGCAAGAAACTCCGCTTGTATTATATTTTTAAAGACTTTGTTACATATAATTACTATTCATAATTATTATATTAGTTTTGAGGGAGTTGGAGGCAGTTTAATCCTAAGCTTTTTTGCTCATCTAAATCGCCAGAAATTTTATAATAATTGTATAATAATATTACCGAGATTACGTTTCTGAACATTTTTGAATTTATATAACTTGAGCACATCATTTAGAATTTTGTTAAAACTTAAAAAACTATAAAAAAAGTTGTTTTGTTGACTAACTTGATTGATTGGCTGCATAGAGCCTTACAGTAAAAATAGATAATTTTTTATATGTTTTGCTTGTCATGTCATGTTATTTTTTAGCTTTAAGGTTGGGGGTCAAGCAATCTGTGTCAGTTGATACTTGAATTCGAAATTTCGGCGCATTTCTAACAGATCGAAGGGACGGAAACACTAAAACAGCACCCATAAAACTGTTTTTCTACTTTAGATGCAAATGCAATGTATTTATCACAGAAATCTATCAAAACTACACAATAGAAAGCGATTTATATAACCTTCTGTTCTGCTGGCATGGACTGCCTTCTTTTTGTGGCCATGTGCACCACACTGAGGAATGACATTTTCTTGTTTCTAAGCTTTCAGACCATTGCGTTGGAGATCTGAAACGTTTTCCCTCTGCATGGCCGACGATTTACCAAGTTAAAAACAGAATAAACATTTCAACTTTCAGATATTGATTATTTAGGACTAGCCACTGCCCGTGGCTTCGCTCACGTGGTATCCGGATAACATGTCATATTAATCCAGGTCCATAAACTATGAATACATATTATACAAGTTTCATCTAAGACCGTTACGGAGTTGAGTGGGGACAAACATACTCACACACACACACACACACACACACACACACACACACACACACACACACACACACACACACACACACACACACACCTGTCCTCAGCTCTACGCATCCAGCTATCAACAGCCTTTCACAGAACGTTAACCACCTTGACGGACAGTGTCCTACACGACGTTTGCTGAACCGCGGTCTCCACTAAATACACACTATAGGCACAGGTATAGGTACTAAGTATTTTTGGATCAAATAATTTTAGTCCTCAGCGGGAATAAGACTCCTTGCTCTCAGCCACCCACTGCGCCACAAGGTACAATATTATAATTGATGCCCGACTTGTTCGAACGTCAAGTTAATGCCCAAGAAACATGGAGGATCCATGCCAGATTTACGAGGTCACATTGGTCATATGTTATCATTATTCGGCCGTTTGGTGTGGGCGCCATATTGCAACATTTTATTGCATAAGTTAGCTTCTGAGATGATTTGTGAGTTTATAGCATATGTTTGTTTATAACTTCGTAGTTTTGTTATTTGAACATGTTACATTAACGGATTTTGTGATATAATAGCAGTGCTGACATTCGCTTGCTAGTACTTTTAATACAAACTGAAATTTAATTCTACTTTGCTCGCGGTGATAGTTTAGCTTGTATTTTATACTTTTGTGTCAATCTACATATTTTGAAAATAATACCAAATTCTTTATGATCAAAATAAATGAACTTTTAATAAGCAACTATCATAAAACAAAATTTTATTATTCATAATTCCACCCGCGGATTTACCTGGATGTAAAGTAGCCTATCTGATATTCCTAGCCCAGAACTAAATATGTGCAAAATTTCAAGGATTTAACAAACTAGTTATTAAAATATTTGCAGTATATCCATTTATAATTATTATTTGACGAAAATTATGATTCTATCATGATACTATCTACTGAATCAAAAACTTCGGCTTTCAAAAAGCAACACACCTTCTAGTTTTTACTGTTAAGACAAAATTACGCGCATTTATTAAAAGCGTGATCTACGATGTAATGCTTCTCTATGTTAATATGAATGTAGTTACAATAAAAAAACGTTTATAATTGACATGTTTAACATTTACATGTTACATCTTCGATTAACATAAATTAAAATAAAAAAAAAGTTTTTATCTAACTTTTAAAATTAAATATGTATTACATTAGTGCACAACATCTCTTCAAACATGTTCACAGCAGATAGAATAATTTCTAGAACTAAGTCGATCTAGCTCAGCACTAGAACAATAACACCAAGTTTGTACACAACTTTGAACGAGTAAGTTCGATTAACTTTGAAGCGTGTCGCAATGATAGTCCCTATGCTATTGCTGCCACACCACTGGCACAGCTTACAGACAAACGGCTGCTTTACTATTGATTAAAATGGCAACGGACCTCATGAATTGTGAAGGTTTACCGTCCTATTTATAACAGTTCTTTATACCACATATTACTTTATCGAGCCGTTATAAAATGTTATTTTTTATGAATAAGGGGGTTAGTCTGAAGTGTACTTTGCCACACTGAAATAAAAACATTCAATGCACGCACAAAATAAGAATATTTTTAATTTGTGTTTGCATTGAATTAGAATTGAAAAGTAGAAAGACAGAAGTCCCAAAATGTCACTAATCAAAATCAATTGTTCATTGTGCTATCCTATCATCTGCTGGGTGATCGGCTAACTCTGTTGCAAACAGAAATGATTGACACCAATCCTGTGTTTACAAACTTTGACAATTCATCTTTCGAATTTCAATGAACGACATTTGACAAACTGTCACAGTTTGTAAAAACAGGACCGGTTTCAATCATTTCTGTTTGCAACAGAGTTAGCCGATCACCCCGCTGTTTAGCTTGGCTTGTTGCTATAAGTAATAAGAAAACTAATTAAACATGATGGGATTACTACTTTTGATACACAACACAGCACAGGCGCAGCTTATTATTGTTTCTGACATATGCCTCAACTAATATGCCCATAATCTCCACGCTGGGCACGCGGGTTGGGGATCGCAGGGCACAACTTCCCGCACTGCCAACGCTGCTGCCCGTCTGCAGCCACTGTGGGTACACCACGTGCAGGTGAGGTTGGTTTGGGTTCCGAAGATGTGGTTGGAAACCCATTACGCCCCACAAAAACTAAACTAGCTGTTAATAATTTTAAGCTACGTCAGCATTCGATACAAAACATTTGCTTCTCCTGGGATATTAATCGGACATAGGAAGCTCCGATACGTTTCCTAAAGTTTTGTTTTAAATTTTCAGCTCGGTGGATTAAAAGTAAATACGGTAGAGAATTTAGGAAAATGGAGGGTTTTTATACATACAATCTGTTGTAGTGTTTAAATTTATATTTAGTGTAACATGGCAATTGTATTTTAAATATATTGATATTAACCAATTTTTGATGTTTTTGAATTACAAATTTTATTTTAATGTAAAATTAATTTTTTGGTTGTATTTTCAATATTTATATAGTTATTTTATGATTCAGCTCACTCACATTAACTTTATAAATGTTATATAACAAAAATAGGCTGTAACTGCGGGCCTGTTAGGCATGCAGCCATCGAGGAATTATACCTTTAAAGATATAATCTTCTTCTTCGTTTCACTCTTGATAGAGTGGTCTTGGTCAGTACATAAGTTTGTTTGTTTCAAAAACTTTATTGCACATACTTAAAATATGTTACAAAGGGTGGGCTTAATGCCATAGGCATTATCTACCTGCCAACCAGTAACTGGTTCAGACTAGAGGTCGGGGTGCTAACCTACTAAAAAGTACTTAAACTATTAAAATATTGATGATGCGAATAATGTAGGTACGTACTAATAATATACATATCAACACTAAACCAAATCTATATAATCATATAAATATTATTTAAACCAATTAACTTAACAAAACTATTTATACATTAAAGGTCATACCTGTCAATACAATATTCCGATATACCTAAAGCAGTGAACAACTTTGCGTGGAAAAAGATCTATGAGTATAACCTCTTCAAATAGCGCTTCCGCAATAGTCGTTTAAATGTCTCCCTAGACTCAACCCCTCTGATATCATAAGTGGCATGTAAGAGATATTATATATTATAATATATTATATTTATATATATATATATATATATAACAAATAAAATAAATTTTATAATGAACCACAAGTAATCGAATTAAAGCATTTATACTTAATTATCTGCTTTAAATGAAATAGACGAACATCTTGGAGAAGACAGGCGGGAGATAAAAATAAATGGATAAAAAGCATTGGCAAGGCCACGACCCATCATGGGTTTTAGGAAGGAAGTAAGTAAGTATGCTGCAGACGAGGCATTCAAATGTCAAAATTACAATCACAAAAATATTATAACTAAGAAAGTTTTGGGTGTGTGAGTATGTTTGTTCCCACTCAACTTCGTACAGATGACACTTGTAATATCCATAGTTGATGATCCATAGAATGACCTGATTTAACACAGGTGCGTGCGAAGCCGCGAACCAAAGCTAGTAAATAATAAAGTGCACGGCGAAAATTCAAACGGTACCAATATCTCAAAAAGTTTGGGTAAAATTTAGTGTTTTTATAGACAAGTTATAACAAAAATGGGTTAGGTACTCTTTAGTTAAAACAAACAGCGAAGCTCAATTAGCGCGGCATTAGCCCTTTGACCGCTCGATCCCTCCGCTGATTGGTCAGAAACTACTCTATCCAAAGGTTAAGCCGAATTTAATCAAGCGATGTTTGAAGTTTTAGCAAACGCAGTACTTATAACGGCTAGGGGTAAAAGTAATGGTGATGCTACTGCTTATGGATATAGATATAGATAATATAGAACTACTATTAACAAAAAAAATACCCTTAATGTCCACTGCTGGGCATAGGCCTCCCCTAATAAAGGGGGATAGGCCCTTATGGGCCACGCTGCAGCGCGCTGGGCACAACTACTCGCATCACCGACGCTGCAGCCCATCTGCAGCCAGGCCATAATAACTGTGCCAGTGCTAGGTTACGCTATGCCGAAATCAGCTGGTCGCCAGAGCCCACGTGCAGGTGAGGTTGACTTGGGTTCCTAAGGTGGGGTTGGAACCCCTTACACCTCAAATATTTACTTGTTAATTAAATATCCTTGCACCCTAAATACTTACTAGTAAATTAAACATTATACATTAGCACATTGACTGCAGACCTTGAACATGAGGGCGACGTCTATCAGGCGCAGTATTCAAAGCGTTTTTTATACACTAGACTCTAGCACGTCGACTGCGGGCCTCGATCATGACGCCACGCGCATTGATCGAGGAGGGCGACCTCCATCAGGCGCGCCGTTGTGTTTTCAGTATTCAAAGCGTTATTTATATACTAGACACTAGCACGTTGACTGCGGGCCTCGGTCATGACGCTACGCGCATTGATCGAGGAGGTCGACGTCCATCAGGCGCGCCGTTGTGTTTTCAGTATTCAAAGCGTTATTTATATACTAGACACTAGCACGTTGACTGCGGGCCTCGGTCATGACGCTACGCGCATTGATCGAGGAGGTCGACGTCCATCAGGCGCGCCGTTGTGTTTTCAGTATTCAAAGCGTTATTTATATACTAGACACTAGCACGTTGACTGCGGGCCTCGGTCATGACGCTACGCGCATTGATCGAGGACGTCGACGTCCATCAGGCGCGCCGTTGTGTTTTCAGTATTCAAAGCGTTATTTATATACTAGACACTAGCACGTTGACTGCGGGCCTCGGTCATGACGCTACGCGCATTGATCGAGGAGGACGACGTCCATCAGGCGCGCCGTTGTGTTTTCAGTATTCAAAGCGTTATTTATATACTAGACACTAGCACGTTGACTGCGGGCCTCGGTCATGACGCTACGCGCATTGATCGAGGACGTCGACGTCCATCAGGCGCGCCGTTGTGTTTTCAGTATTCAAAGCGTTATTTATATACTAGACACTAGCACGTTGACTGCGGGCCTCGGTCATGACGCTACGCGCATTGATCGAGGAGGACGACGTCCATCAGGCGCGCCGTTGTGTTTTCAGGATTCAAAGCGTTATTTATACACTAGACACTAGCACGTTGACTGCGGGCCTCGGTCATGACGCTACGCGCATTGATCGAGGAAGACGACGTCCATCAGGCGCGCCGTTGTGTTTTCAGTATTCAAAGCGTTATTTATATACTAGACACTAGCACGTTGACTGCGGGCCTCGGTCATGACGCTACGCGCATTGATCGAGGACGTCGACGTCCATCAGGCGCGCCGTTGTGTTTTCAGTATTCAAAGCGTTATTTATATACTAGACACTAGCACGTTGACTGCGGGCCTCGGTCATCATGACGCTACGCGCATTGATCGAGGACGTCGACGTCCATCAGGCGCGCCGTTGTGTTTTCAGTATTCAAAGCGTTATTTATATACTAGACACTAGCACGTTGACTGCGGGCCTCGGTCATGACGCTACGCGCATTGATCGAGGAGGACGACGTCCATCAGGCGCGCCGTTGTGTTTTCAGTATTCAAAGCGTTATTTATACACTAGACACTAGCACGTCGACTGCGGGCCTCGATCATGACGCTACGCGCATTGATCGAGGAGGACGACGTCCATCAGGCGCGCCGTTGTGTTTTCAGTATTCAAAGCGTTATTTATACACTAGACACTAGCACGTCGACTGCGGGCCTCGATCATGACGCTACGCGCATTGATCGAGGAGGACGACGTCCATCAGGCGCGCCGTTGTGTTTTCAGTATTCAAAGCGTTATTTATACACTAGACACTAGCACGTTGACTGCGAGCCTCGATCATGACGCTACGCGCATTGATCGAGGAGGGCGATGTCCATCAGGCGCACCGTTGTGTTTTCATTATTCAAAGCGTTATTTATACACTAGACACTAGCACGTTGACTGCGGGCCTCGATCATGACACTACGCGCATTGATCGAGGAGGGCGACGTGCATCAGGCGCACCGTTGTGTTTTCATTATTCAAAGCGTTATTTATACACTAGACACTAGCACGTTGACTGCGGGCCTCGATCATGACACTACGCGCATTGATCGAGGAGGGCGACGTGCATCAGGCGCGTCGGTGTGTTTTCAGCATTCAAAGCGTTATTTATACACTAGACACTAACACGTTGACTGCGGGCCTTGATCGAGGAGGATGACGTCTATCAGGAGCACCGTTGTGTTTTCAGCTTTCAAAGCGTTCTATAATAGTATTTTTGGTAGAGCGAGTTTCAACCGAATTGAATGAACGTAGTAGGGGCGTGGGTCCCTTCACTTTACGGTCACCGATTGAATTCAGTAAACAATCGTAGGTGGGTTCACTCCACCGAGATGGCTCTATTTGCGTCCCGGTTTATTATTATTATACGCCCCGCAACTTCATCTGTGTAGAGGGTTAAATCTCACTGGATTATTTCAAGTGCAGGAATGCTTTCTTAGTGCACCTCTTTACTATGCTGGGAACATAATGCTCTTTTCAAGTCTTTGGGACTGACTGCTGCTTAGGCTGCGAATTATTACCAGTAGCTAAAGTGTAAAACATACGCATACATATTGCGTTGACACGTTGACTGCTGGCCGAGTAGTCGAGTCTGCATCGTGCAGATTCACATCTGTGTTTACAGCGCTCAAAGTATTAACTTTATTTTTGTATGGAGATGTTTTTCAAACATTCCGCTAGGGGTGCTGCTCCATTTTCATACAAAAATATAGCTTGCGCAAACTGACTGCAAGTCAGGCATGTTTATCACACTCAAGCCTCTGTCTTAAAAGGAATATCGATAGTGGGTTCAAAAAACTGGCCAAGTGCGAGTCGAACTCGCACACGAAGGGTTCCGTTCCATTTATCTATACATGTATGGGTATAATTAATTTTATTTTAATATAATAATTTATTTTTAATGTGAATATACAATTAAATATGCTGTGAATATTTTAAGCGTATACCTGTTGACATTATTAATATCAGAAAAAAAAACGGCAAAAAATCGCGTTTATTGTAAGGGAGCCCCACTTAAATATGTATTTTATTCTGTTTTTAGTATTTTTTGTTACAGCAACAACAGAAATACATCATCTATCAAAATTTCAACTAGATAGTTGTCCTACGCGGACAACTATCTAACGCGGTTGAGTTGCTATCACGGTTCATGACAGCCTGATGACAGACAGACGGACAGTGGAATCTTAGTAATAGGGTCGCGTTTTTACCCTTTGGGTACGGAACCCTAAAACCAACATCCATTTACATTTTTTTTTAAATTTAATATGGGCCAGCTCTCGATCTTGAGGCTTGCATAGGCAGGGATGAGTATAATAATGATATATCATCATCACATAATGATCATATCTCTTAAATTATTCTGATCTAAGAATTTAAATTAAGTATGGGTACTATTGTAAACGTCTATTACATAATTTGATTATGGACCATGCCCAGAAGAACTAGTGATGATTCTAGTTTGGATGACCTTTCCTTTACCAGGTTTTTTTTTAAATCTGCATTGTTTTCTCAAAGGAATCCCGCCCTTATTGAATTAAGCGTTCCCCTCCATTTACCTAGCGTAAATCTTAGTTAGGAAGGCCGTTATTTCACCTTACCACATATGGGACCTGGATCTAATGCCCGTCAATTGCTTGGGACGGGTCTAATGGTGATTAAATAAGGGTTCAATCCACATATTGAGAATTTGATTACATTATTTATTGAAGGGACAAAAGCTTAAAATCGATTTTGCTTTACACTTGACTTGTGGATTCTTCAATTTACTAATTATTGATGACTAGCTTCCGCCCACGATGACGTGGTACCCAGATAAATAAATAAATTATACTGAGCAATTTCACACAAAATCATTTAGCACCAAACTTTTATGATGGGTCACCGTTTAGCCCGTGTGCGACTAAACGTTCAACTATCCAAATAGTGACTTAGCGGAATATGCTAAGAACGACGAAGTAAACTAGAAAGGACTGATGACCTAAAGGAGGACTAAAAATCTGGGGGTGCTGGGTATTGAAAAGGTTCAAACCTCAATTTTTCAAACCAAAGCCACCTCAACTGCTCGTCGTGCACCCTGCTGTTTGACAAACGGGGCTCTGGAGGCCGGCTGATTGCGGCATAGCGCAGCTTAACAAGGGCACAACGAAATTACCTGGCTGCCGACGGGTCGGTATCGGTGCTGCGAGAACTTGTGTCATAAGATCCCCAACCCACATGCCCAGATATACCCATTATGGGTATATCCCTTTTCTTATATAGGGAAACCTATGTCCAGCAGTGGAATGAATATGCTGGTGTTGGTATGATTGTTTCAAAAGTCTATTTATGGACCCTATTACTAAGAAAAATAAGCCTCTTGACTCGCTTCTGATGAACAAATAACGACCATTTCTTTATGGGCAATCAACTCTACCACAACCCGTTCGTTGCAAATATTTCACTCGATTCAATAATTAATCAGGTTTGGGTGGGTGGGCTGTGTTATTTATTTATGGACTTACAATGCGGAATGCAATAATTTATGAATCACTAGCGAAATTCTCGTGACTTCATCCACGTTGGGGTTTTAAAATTTTATTCCCACTGGACCCTTTTTGATGTTGATTTTAAGGAATTTTTTATTGACATTACATTAGGGAACTACTTCTCAAGAATCAAAAATTTACGGTTGTGGCTGTTAGTTGATTGCAGGCTGGATTTTTGATCCTGTCTTTCCCTTTATTTGTTTCTAACAAAGGCTCAATCACGAAGATTAGCGACATAGTATTCGTATTGTAGGCGTAAAATTTTGCCAAGCGAAGATTCAAAATAATGTTTTGTCATTGGCCAACATTTTTTTTACGTGTATTGTATATGTGTCCATACCTGTATTATCTCAGAATTTTGGGCCTAGTCACTGGTCAGAAATTACAAGATACTGGATCCAGTCAATGCCATCATAAAAACCTGCCTTAAACCAGTGTTAAGTCTCCTTAATACCCTCGAGAGCAATGAATCCGGGTCACTCAAAGAATCCAAAAAATCTCGGAAAGTAAGAATGCTAGGTTAATGCAATAAATTGTATTTAATAGACAATTTAATACTCCTTAAATGAAAGTTAAAAAAATATGAGTCACCATACATTTTATTTACACAAAATTACATAAAGAAAAAAAACTGCTGATCTCTCCTTAAAACAAAAATAGGAAACATGAAATTTTTGAACTTTATGACGATTTTCTTGAATTTCAATACTTCGTATTACCTCCTCGTGCTTCCATTACTGCGTTTACGCGGTTTGGCATGCTGTACACCAAGTTCCTTATACGATTTTGGGGAATATTCTCCCATTCCTCTGTGAGAGCAATTTTGAGCTCAGGAAGCGTGATTGGGGGAGGGTTTCGTTGTTTTACGCATCTCCCTAGCTCGTCCCAAGCATGCTCGATCGGGTTGATATCCGGGCTGCGCGCTGGCCACTCCATACAAGTAATGTTCATCTCTTGAAGGTAGTCATTCACAATCCTACCTGTATGAGGTCGGGCATTGTCATGCATAAATATAGCATCCTCATCCAAATTGACCATAAATGGACCAACGTGTTCGTTGAGGATTTCTTCCACATATCTTACGCTAGTTAAAGAGCCGTTTTCTATGATCACCAGCTCTGTGCGACTTTCAGAGGAAATTCCGGCCCACACAAGTACAGACCCACCACCGTAGGCTACTTTTTCTTCGATGCATGCTTGCTTGAATCTTTCCCCTGGTCTTCTATACACTCTGTGTCTTCCATCGTGCTTGTAGAGCATAAATTTTGATTCGTCGGAGAACATAACTTTCGACCAATCTTCAATACTCCAATTTACGTGGTTCTGGGCATATCTTAGTCTTGAAATACGATGGCCACGCTCCAGTTTAGGGCCGTTTGCAGGTCTAAGGGGTTTTAAGTTAGATTCAGCAAGCCGACGTCTTACTGTCCATGCACTTGGGTTACTTCCTCCGAGGCGTCGAAACTGATTTGTGAGTTCAGTTCCTGTGAGAAAGCGATTTCGAAGCATGGTGTTCACCAAGTATCGGTCTTCTCGTGCTGTGGTACACCTAGTTCTGCCCGTTCCTGGTCTGCGTAGGTTAGAACCAGTTTCTTCGTAACGTCGGAGAACTCTTTGTACTGTTGACAGCGACACACCGACAGTCCTGGCTGTATCGCGCTGACTCCGGCCGGTTTCCACCAATGTAAGTATTCTGGTGCATTCTTCAAGTGTAAGCGACATGATTTCAGCTTGAATAATGAATATTGAGCACTATCAACCTGGTTTATGTACCAACATAAATGACAGATTACAAACAAAAGCAAAAACAAATCCTGTAATTTCGTAGTTCCATCTTCGACAGTGTTCCCTTTTCAAATTTGATTTTTTTATGATATAACTTTACAATAACTAAGAAGTTTTAATACTTTCATTTAAGGAGTATTAAATTGTCTATTAAATACAATTTATTGCATTAACCTAGCATTCTTACTTTCCGAGATTTTTTGGATTCTTTGAGTGACCCGGATTCATTGCTCTCGAGTGTATATAATTTTCAGATTTCTATCTAACTAAATGGAATGGTTTGAAATAACTTTACTCTGTGAATTTCTGACATGTTTATAATAATCCGAATTCTGACAAAAAACCGTAAACGTAATGCCAGCTGATAAATCGTCCTAGCCACATAAGTAAATTTGTATATTTTTAAAGCATTTACCTACCTGTTACTTACCATATTATATTGAATTTGATTCCTTATTATTGAACTGAATCGTAATCATATTTTATTCTATTAGGTTGCGGGTTAAAAATGTCTTAAAATTTAAAACCCTAAAAAAATATAATTATTATAACACCTTTTCCCCTGTTCAGATATTGCTCAGTATATACACAGAAAAACCTACAGAAAAATCTACATATTTACTCGTACTTTTGATTGATTTGATCTTCAATTGAGTTGCTCGCTCATTTTCATTCGCACTATTGGCAAAATACAATTTCATTCTACACGGTCACATTTTCTAGAGTCTAGACACTCATTCAAACAAATTATCACTCTACGTATTGAAGTAGATGGACTGAGGAGGGACGGGGGAGGTATATCATGAATCTGGGGTCACATTCTTACGCGATTCGTAAATAAATTGCTAGTCATCATTCTACATCAACCCAAGAAAAACCTTTCTTATGCCCCCTGTATAGTGATGTTCATTGTTGAAAAATTATTACCATCTTTTGAGTGAGTGCGTATGTGTGTTCCCAACTCTGTAATGGTTGAAGTATGAAATTTGGAATATACATAGATTATGATCAGGATTAACACTACCTCATACCGCGTGAGCAAAACCACGAGCGGAAGCTAGTTGTAATATAGACAAAGCATAATCCAGGTTTGGCTTTCCTATCCATACATTGTATGTATAGATTACTAATGTGGTTTACGCTTGTATATTGAATCAGTCATTCCCTGGTCTGGGACATTGATACTCTAGAGACCAAACACCAATTCCCGATTAATTGAGACGGAATGTCGGCGGATGTCTTCATCATTTAATTAATGCTTGATATCGTATCGTGGCTTTAGCCACTTGATTTATCAAGCATTTTTTATTTGAAGTTATTTATTCAAATATACATTATCATCAGCCTAATAGCAGTTCACTGCTGGACATACACAGGGGGATATGCCGATAATCCATAGGCATGCGTGTTGGGGATCGCAGGGCACAACTTCTCGCACCGCCAACGCTGCTGCCCGCTGGCAGTATTCATATAACGTCAAGATCCAAACGAAGATCAAAGACTTTGTGAATCTCATAACGGAACTAAAATGGAGTTGGGCAGGACACTTGGCAAGGCTAGTTGACGACAGGTGGAGTAAGATGATACCTAACGAATGGCTTTCAAGATCGGGGTACAGAAACGTCAGTGATCCAGCAGCAAGATATTGCATCCATCGTGAGCCACTGGATGAGCGGATCTTTGGACCGTGGAGAATAGCACACACAAAAGAAGGCTTATACCCCACAGTGGGTAAAGTTGGCCAGCGGATGATGATGATGATATGACTTAGTCAAAGTCGCATCCGACTAAAGCGCACTGTTTAACCCAATTTACATGAGCCCGATTTTAATCTCGTACAAAATGAATCTTTTTTAGCAAAACCCATTTTAAACAAGCTACAAAGTAGGTTACGCCTGGTATAAATAATTTTCTAAAGCAACTCGATGTTAAAATTGCATCAAAAGCTTTGTGCCATACCTAGTCACCACCACTTTATTGCTACTCCACAAGCAGTAGGTACAGTAGCATTATAATTGATGTCGAGCTGAGAACATGGCGCCATGGCGCTCATTAGGGGAGGCCAAGTTTAGCATTAGGCTACAATAGGCTGATGATGATGATGCTATAAACTTGCACAATTGTAAAACTAAGGCGGTTTAAGTATATAGTAACAAAGAAATACTATACATATCAAATAAAAAAATGGCTATTTTTACACGACTGTGTGTATAATGTACTAACTTCCACCCGCGACTTCGCTTGCTTGGTACCCGGATAAAGAGAAACCTAACATACAAGTCATAAACTATGTTTATTCCAAGTTTCATCCAAACGCGTTCAGCAGTTTTTGCGTGAAAGAGTAAGAAACATTCATCCATCCTCACAGACTTTCAAAATTATAATATTAGTAGGAGAACTTTTTTTGTAGTAATCTTTATAACCGGGTAACATGGTTTTTTAAAAATTATTACATATATCATGGCCACCCGATTATAAAATAGGAATTTTGTTACAAATATTGGGGAGTATTCCCGTTTGAGCACTTATTTTTTGAGCACCTATGCATTGAGCATCAGGTTAACATATTGACTAGTGCTCAAATGGGAACAAAAAATAAATGATAAAGTTCAAGAAAAGATTAAAGCAATGTCACTCTACTGCTAGTAGAGTTTACAACTGTGCCACAACTCTGCAACACCGCTAAACTTTGTAACGCAATTTCCTGGATATATTTTTAAGTCGAAGCGAACATTCGCGCAAATGTATGAACTTATCTGAAGTTTGTTCCGGGACCCCGAGATGTATGGCATTCGGGAAAATCATTTGGGGAGATAGCGCATTTCCGTCGATTAAAAGTTGGCACGAAAGTATGGCAATTTATGTTCTTTATGGCGCAATTATTAAACTGGCTTTGTAGAACTAAAGCCGTCCCAGTGTCCCTTCACAAGAACATGTATCGAAAATGATTATTACAATTCCATTCCCAATTTCTTGGGGGTTTAGAAACTTTTATTCATTATCATCATCATCATTTTTTCCTTTTATTACTCACACCACTCCTTTTAACCAAGGCTCTTCCACAGATTGTATTCAAGTACTACTTAAGTGGCCCTCCGGCCAGGTGGAGTGACGATCTGCGAAAGGCTGCTGGTAGAAGCTGGATGAATCGAGCTCAGGATAGGGCGCAATGGCGCTCATTAGGGGAGGCCTATCTCCAGCAGTGGACTGATATAGGCTGATGATGATGATGATGACGACTTAAGTGTCAGGTACTACTTGTACCTATTAAATATCATTCAGGGCTGGAGTAAGGCCTTTTGTCGTTCGGTTTGTACAAAGCACTGAACTATGTTTCCCTCATGATCACATTATTATTGTTGTTTGATTTAAGAGCCTACCTTTTATCGGTGTAGTGATAAAATTCCCCCCATTTTGCTATTTCATGATCATAATCATATTCTTTATTGATGTTTCTTGTGATACATTTTGCTCTTAAAATTAGTGAGGTCCACAACATGAGCCCCGCATGGGCACTACAATATGAACATAAGGTATAAAAGTATTAAATATTTTCTACCTGCCTAAAGCTTGCTGAAGTGCTCGTGGTTAAGTTCGCCCGGTTACTACTTGGATGGGTGACCGTTTAGTGACATATAGATTTGAGCGCTTCCGTGCTTCGGAAGGCACATTAAGATGTGGGTCCCGGCTTTTCAGTCGTTAAGCAACGTTGGAGTTCTTCGGGCGGCCTAAAAACTCCGACACCAGAGTTGGTCACTAGCTCATACGAAGAAGAAAAAGAAGACCAGCCTAATCTTATTTTATTTCCATTGCAGTGTCTTTTATTTCCTTTACAAGCTCTATAAGGGTATTTTCCATCCTCAAGTAAAGTACCGAGTAGGTTAATCACCGACGACTAAAGTCACATGTAACTACTTGATCGCATTTCACGAGGTTCCAGTATCACTACTCATGGGAAAGAATGACCTGTAAACTTCTTGGAACATCATCTGGTCATTAGCATATTTACTTGATAGATAGATATATAGATAGATACATAAACTCTTTACTGCACACAACAATAATACATAAAATTACAATAACATAAAATAGTACTTAATGTGAGTACCACACATCCACATCAGCCTATATCAGTCCACTGCTGGACATAGGCCTCCCCTAATAAAGGGGGATATACCCATAATCCCCACGCTGGGCATGCGGGTTGGGGATCGCAGGGCACAGCTTCTCGCACCACCGACGCTGCTGCCCGTCAGTGGCCAGGAGATTTAGCTGTGCCGATGTAGGCTGTGCTAGGCCGCCAGAGCCCCGTTCGTTGTTTAGCCGGGTGCACCACGTGCAGGTGGGGTTGGCTTGGGTTCCGAAGATAGGGGTTGGAACCCTTTACACCCCTGTACAATGTAGGTACAATCGGAGGTTTTATGACTTAAATCGATTTCTTCCAGACAACCTTAGAATGGAAAGAATATAATTATAAGAATTGAGCGGTGGTGCTTGTACAAAACTAATTACCTACATATTACAATACAATACTAATATACCTGTTGTTTGACTATTATGTATTGAAATTTATAATTAATGACATTATTATTATTGTCTATGTACTAAATATCTCTGAATGTAAATCTGACAGAAGTGTGTAAGTATATTCGCACCCCTAGAACAACACGGAATTATGTCGAAAAATCTCAAAATCGACTTTATTGCATATTCGAATCCGATACATAAGCAGATAACGGTTTTTCAACGATTCTGAAAAAAGTAGTTTTTCGACAGAATTATGTCGAAAAATCTCAAAATCGACTTTATTGCATATTCGAATCCGATACATAAGCAAATAACGGTTTTTTCAACGATTCTGAAAAAAGTAGTCTTTCGACATAATTCCGTGTTGTTCTAGGGGTGCGATTTTAGTTTGACCTGTGATTTGAATACATATTTGTAATTACTGACTATTATTTTTGAATTTTGACTATGTACAAGATGTACATAAACAAAAAAAATATATAATAAGAGTAATTGGCGCAAGCCGTTCTAGTTATTATTTCATTAAACAATATACAAATCCTATTAAATATAATTTAGTAAAAGCCTATTATTGACCAAGTATAAATATAGTTTTCAAGCTAAAATTATCAATAATATACTCTAAACTATAATAAACTAGCACAATAAACTATGATATCTAAACATGATGAGGTAAATAACACTACTGTTGTCATGACAACGAATAACAACATTTGACATTTATGTTGATTGACATGTGAGGTATTATAAACGGATGGAGCGAATTATTTGCTAATTCATTCACTTAAGAGGGGCCTGGAGCTGCGTTTTCCCATACAAAACTTACTTTCGGTATAACTTTTTATTTACATAATTTATTACATCCAAATTTTGTACATACAATCTGATGGGATACATAAAGGTTTGAAATTAGTTTTGGTTATAAAACCATTAACCAATTAAAAGATTAAGTGATTTGAAAATTCGCTCGTTTTGCACACAAAAACATGTCATTTTTGGCATGTTAAAACACGTTATAATATACATTCTATTGCAATGAAAATCATTTTCCAACTTTGCCTATGTCCTCTACTTTGCTACAAAATAATAAAAAATAAAATATCTGCAGCACAAATCAAATTATAACGAAACTAAGGGTTTGTACTGAAAAATAGGCAATTCCACTAACATTGCTTGCACACTCTCTTTCGCACGGGGGCGAACAACACAGAGGGGTACGGGGAGCGTGTTAGCCCCTATGTAGTATGTACTTGCTTGCGACATACGTCTGTTAGTGATGTAAAAATGCGTGACAAATGACGATATCAAATTTAATATTGAATTTTATTTATTTTAATATTGAATATTTATTGATTGTAAAATATCCAACGCTTTATGATCAAATCTTATAAGCATTAACGGCGGAAATGCAGACTGCATGAATTTCCGCCGTTGCTAATTGTTTATTTTACGCAATAATAATTATATTATAATATAATTAGAATACATTTTTTTATTTGACAGCTGTCAAACTTAAATCGACCATATCTCGAGAACTACTTATCCTATACTTGCCTTTACTAGCTCAAATGATTGCTATTGACATGAACTTAATTTTCGATGACAGCTGTCAAACTTAAATCGACCATATCTCGAGAACTACTCATCCTAGACTTGCCGTTACTAGCTCACATGATAGCTATTGATAAGATCTTATTTTTCGATGACAGTTTTAAGTTTGACAGCTGTCATCGAAAATAAAGATTTTATTAGTAGCTATCATTTGAGCTAGTAACGGCAAGTCTAGGATGAGTAGTTCTCGAGATATGGCAATTTCAAGTTTGACAGCTGTCATCGAAAATTAAGTTCATATCAATAGCAATCTTTTGAGCAAATAACGGCTAGTCTAGGATGAGTAGTTCCAGAGATATAACCATTTACAGATGAATTTGTAGATTGAGTTTTGAGTGGAGCTTTGAGTTGAGTTTTGAGTTTGAGTTTTAGAGTGACGGTGACGGTGAAAATCCAAAATAGCTTTGAAGGTCATATTTTTTCTTTTTAACACGTTGACTGCGGGTCTCGGACATAACGCTACGCAGAATAATCTGCGAAGATGCCCTTTGAAAACTGACTGAATAACATTTTTTTCTTTTTAACATGTGTTGCGGGCCTCAGTCATGACACAACTGATGACTTATGAAAACTGAAACAATTTTTTTTTTCTTTTTAATACGTTTAGTTGTGATAGAATTTTGTAGCAACAATTTACAGAAGTAAGTATAACAAAAAAGTCGCCACGCCGCGGCGCCGCCGGCCGGCCCCGGTGTGAAAAAACAACCTCAATACAACAAAACATAGTATTTAGTACCCCAATAATCATTCATTACATTAGTCACTTCAATAATATTGTTATCAGTCGTGCTGTGATCAGTGTATCAGTGATCGTTCGATTTTCGCTGAGAACAGTTGTGTTACTCGCGACCGCGTGTACCGACAGTGCAAAGTGCTAACGCATCACAACAAACCCGTCGCGACGGCCGATCGCGATGACCCAGTTGGTCATTGCGTAAGCATGTTTGTGTACGACAAATCATATTGTTAAGGCGAAGCTATAAACCTTAACAATGGATACGCCAATTAAAGAAACAATAACGCTTCAGACTGAACTTGAACATAAATTGTTTAGCCGCTTCAGAGAGACTCAAAACCGCCTCAAAGAGGAAATACAAGAACGTGAAAAACTGCAGAGTCTCGTTGATGACTTAAAACGTCAAATTGAAATACTCCAACAACAATTGAAATGCGTTGTTGAGAATACTCAAAATCCTTCTTCAGCGAATACCAAAACAACCCCTCTACGTGCTGAATATAGTACTGACGAGGAGGAGCTTGCAAAAGAGACGGAGTGGATTAGAACAAAGGCCAGGAAAAAAAGAAAATTGAACACCTCACCCACAGTCACACCTCAAGATAATAATGAAACATTATCTACAGAAAAAAATAAGAAAGTTCCCCCGCCACCCCCGATAGTAGTGGATGGCGTGAATAATTATCAAAATTTCTACGACTTCTTGTCATCGGAACAAGCTGCTGGCACCTTTGCAATAAAGGTATTAAACGGTGACAGCGTTAAAGTGAACGCTTGTAACGGCGAAGCATACAGAGCTATCACAAAGTTGCTCACCGATAGAAATTGTCTTTGGCACTCATATGAGAACAAGCAAGAGAGGCCAATAAGAGTGATGGCCAAAAAATTGCCTTTTACCTGTAAACCAGAGAGGATCATAGAAGACCTTAAAATAAAGGGGTATAAAATTGAAGATGCTGTAAATAAGCTGAGTTGGAAAACAAAAGAGCCACTGAATATGTTTACGCTTACCTTCAATAATGAAGAAGAAATCCAAAAAATATATGGGATTAAATATATACTGGGTTGTATGGTTGAGATCCAACCGCTTAGATCAACTAAACTAATCCCCCAGTGTAAGAGATGCCAAGTCTACGGGCATACTCATAAGTACTGCTCTAAAGAGCCAAGGTGTGTTAAGTGTACAGGAAAACACCTTACGAAAGATTGCAAAAAATCTTCGGAAGAGAAACCTAAATGTGTTCATTGCGGAGAGGCACATCCAGCTAACTACAGGGGTTGTATAATAGCGAAAGAAATACAAAAATTACGAAACAAAAACGTAAAAAAAGCACCTCTGCGCCAGCTACAACAGGTAACCAGTAACAAACGAGCTCTTGCTCCTCCACCTTCCAACCAAAAACCCAGTAGCCTAAGAGCTCCTTCATTGGCAAACAAAAATGTATCTTACGCAGAGGCAACTGCGAGAAACAATAGTACTGCGCAACAAAATGAGCAAAATAGCGACAATGACAACAAGCTGGATGTCATACTAAGGCTCATGACGTCCTTCGATGAGCGTCTTAAGAAAATCGAGAACAACGCCACTAAAACGGCTACCCACAAACATACAAAATGATTAACAATCTCAAAATCATGGCTTGGAACTGTAATGGGCTTCAGAAACACCAAAATGAGCTACAGGTAGTCCTAGATATAGAAAACATAGATATGTGTCTCGTCTCAGAGACTCATTTCACAAAACAATCCCATATAAAATTAAAAGGGTACAAAGTCTACCATGCCTTACACCCATCTAATAAAGGAAGAGGTGGTAGTGCCGTTATTGTTAAAGATAATATCAAACATTATGAATTGAATAAAAAAGAAGAACCAGAGATTCAATCCGTGGCAATCTGTATATACACTAAGCAGTATCCTCTCACAGTTGCAGCAATTTACTGTCCACCGCGGCACACTATAAGAAAAGATACCTATGTAAGTCTATTAAAAACCCTCGGCAAAAGATTTGTATTGGGAGGTGACTTTAATGCTAAGAACACTTATTGGGGTTCTAGGCTAACGAATACAAAAGGACGAGAACTCATGAGTGCAGTTAAAGAGATGAATTGTGAAATCTCATCTACGGGATCGCCTACCTACTGGCCAACTGATCCACATAAACTTCCAGATCTCATAGACTTTTTCATATATAAGAACCTATCGCATAACTATCTACAAACTAAACAGAGCTGTGATTTGAACTCAGACCACTCTGCAATATACTTAGAAATAAGCGACAAAGTTTTACATATAGATAATACTCTGACCCTAGTGAATAAATATACTGATTGGGAGAGTTTTAAGATGGAATTAGAATGTAATATAGATCTTAAAGTGCCATTAAAAACTCCGGAACAGCTTAATATAGAATTAGATAACTTTATAAAGCTTATACAGAAAACTGCATGGAATAACACACCAAAAATCCAAAGAAATGCTGCTAAAAATAAATATCCACTAGATATTATACAACTTATAAATAAAAAAAGACGACAGAGAAACCAATGGCATCAATCTAGGTCTCCGCAAGACAAAACGAAATTGAACAATCTAACAAAACAGTTAAAAAGAAAAATTCAAACCCATATTGAGACGTCTACAAATTCATACCTTCAAAACCTTACCAGTGATCGCAGTACAGATTACTCGCTCTGGAAGGCCACAAAGAACATGAAACGGCCTACGACTCAGATTCCTCCTATACGAACAGGACCGGGAAAATGGGCCGTCAGTAATGAACAAAAGGCAAAATTATTTGCGGAGCACCTAGAAAGTATATTCAAACCAAATGAATCTCATGCATATCAAAATTTATTTAATCAAGTTTGTGAAGATGATACAAGGATAAAACTTGTCACACCAAGAGAAGTCCAACGTGAAATAAAACAACATATAAATCCTAAAAAATCACCTGGATTTGACCTTATATCGGGAGAAATCCTTCATAATCTTCCGAAGAAAGCTTTAGTTAAAACTACAACCCTCATAAATGCTGCACTCAGAATAAGATATGTACCAGACCTATGGAAAGTGGCTGAAGTCATAATGATACCAAAACCAGAGAAACCGCCCCAAGAGACTACGTCATATAGGCCGATTTCCCTGTTACCAATAATGTCAAAATTATTTGAAAAATTATTCATTAAAAGACTGAAACCGATACTCCATCGCAAGAAACTAATACCAGATTATCAGTTTGGTTTTCGAGAAAAGCACTCTACAATAGATCAAGTGCACAGAATCACAAACTTGATTGAGAAAACATTAGAAGAAAAAAAAGTTTGTACTACCATTTTCTTAGATGTAGCACAAGCCTTCGATAAAGTATGGCACGAAGGCCTCATATTTAAGTTAAGAAAATTTCTACCTACAGACTTCGTAGACATATTAAAATCATATTTAACGGATAGAGTATTTAGGATAAGACAAGAAGACGCCTACTCAGAGATCAAAGAAATACAAGCGGGTGTACCACAAGGAAGTGTATTGGGTCCGGTCCTTTACCTACTATATACCTGTGATATCCCAGACATAGAAAATAGCACCATTGCGACTTTTGCTGATGATACTGCCATAATGGCTATTGGAAACACCCATGAAGAAGCAGCAGAAAAAGTCCAAGTGGCTGTTAACAAAATTTACGCCTGGACAAACAAATGGCGAATCACACTCAATGAATTGAAATCAGTACATATCAACTTTACCAATAAAAAAGAACAGTACCACCCAGTACTCATCAACAACAGGATCATTCCTTATGAAAATACAGCAAAGTACTTGGGCATGACGCTGGATGCCAAGCTTCGCTGGAAAGCTCACGTGAAGAAGAAAAAAATTGAGTTAGAACTACGCTATAAAAGGATGTATTGGCTGATTGGAAGAAATTCTCCTCTGTCGGTACAAAATAAATTGTTACTATATAAACAAGTCCTGATGCCAGTTTGGACATACGGTATACAGCTCTGGGGCTGTACCAAACAGAGTAATGTAGAAATAATCCAAAGATTTCAAAACAAAGTGCTCAGGGGAATAGTGAATGCACCCATGGTACGTAAGAAATGATGACCTCCACCGGGACCTTAACATAGAGTTCGTCAACAAAGTGATTAAAAAATATGCAGAAGCTCACGAACATAGACTTCATCACCACGTGAACGTTGAGGCCATCCAGCTCCTCGACAACACGGACATAGTGAGAAGACTCAAAAGAACTAAGCCTTTTGAGCTAGTGTAGTGTAATTATTAGTAAAAACAGTGCAACAGTGCTTTATAAAGAACACAAGAACAACGTGTCGCCTTAAGTAAATAGAGACAGTAAGAAAGTGTTGATGGACACATTCTTAGAAATACCTTATAATATAAAACTAGGTCAATGTTAAGTTACTTATTAGTCTATCATAAGGCTAGATTGTAATATTTTAAGTGTACATTTCTTTTATTAATGTGCACAAGGTAAAAAAGAAAAAAAAAAAAAGTCGTGCTCGTGAGACCGCTCGTCCGCTCCGCCTCTTGTGTAGCGCTGTCGCATTCATTTAGCGCCCTGTCTCACTCTAGATGAAATAGCAACAAAACAAAGCGGGTTAGGAGTCATGAGAACGCGAGAGTACGTCGAGCTTCCAGGGGACTCTTAACCTGTGAGTTACACAGAGCTACATTTAGTTGATGAAATTGATTTTGGATACTCGTTACTTTTACTTGCTAATTGACATTACTTAGAAAGTAATGTCTAAGTATATTAAAGTTTTGAAGTAAGTATGAAATTAATCTAAAGGGAGATAAATGCAAAAGGAAATGACGTAGGCGTTTTTGAAACATTTATTTTAAGCATTTCACAATTATCACCATTGAAGCGAGTGCCAGTGTGATGACATAATACAACTTTGCTTTTCAATAATGTCTCTTAAATTTAGGTTACCAAGCCTGTTAATTAAAAGTCGACCTATTTCGCTTTGATCCACAAACGAAGCGTAAAATATTTAACTAAGTAGTAATTTATATCATCAAATATGAATGTTCAGGAAACATCTATACCAATTTTATCTTAGTAGCCATTTCCCATAAAACAATTACTATTTCAGTAGGGTTTTTTTTTCATAAGTTGGTAGATACTGCTGTTACATGTATTTCTGAAAAATATGGCATAACATTTATTGAGTTTTTTTATTTACTAGCTCATTTGATAGACGCTGTCCTGATTAATTTCTAGAGTTCATAAAAAAATTACTTATAGAACCAATTCAAAAAATTTTTTTTTCAATTGAATAGTCAAACAAACTTACTCCGTAAGTGCTGTTCGATTGGAATTGTTCTAATATTGTCTCATAGAAGATGTTGAAGGCGCCATAGAGTATATCGAGCCGGACTACTTTGTTTACCATTATCATCATGAAGTTTTGTGATATGATTGATAGTGTAAGGAATAGTACAATCTGTAATTATTTGTATATTTGCTTTCATAATTTTTATGCATGTTTTATGTTCATTTTGTATAAGGTTTCTTCTTTTTTTGTTTTGTACATCATAGCGCCTTGGTATTATACTGTAATGCTTTGTTATAATTGTGTTATAATTGTATCAATAAATATCATCATCGTGACAACATTAGAATAATTCTATTCGAATAGCACTTACGGGGTAAGTTTGTTTGACTAATCGATTTGGCAGGCCTGATTAACTACGTGGATTGCCAAGTCTAGCTCTTTGATTTAGTATTAGTGTATAAATAAATTTATCAATTAATCGTGCTTCATCTTAGGCCACAACGTTACTTAACATCAGGTAAGTTCGAGATCAAACGCAGGTCCATCTAATGTAAAAAAAATAATTACATATTAAGTTATACATATTATTATATTATTGTTTAAAATATCACGTGGAATTTAACATGCATCCATTTGATTTGCTATGCGCGATTCAACGTAAGACTAGCTTCTATAAACGTTTTTTTACATGATTTGTAAACAAAAACAGGAACAAGAACTTCTTTCAGTTTTTCGCCATCTCCCTCCGGGGTATTAACGAAGGCTACTTTTTCAGCCTTTCGGGCCACTTTTTGAAGAACGCTCTTCTAGGGAGCAATTTTATTAAAACTTGAGGACGTAAGGATCCTTTTTTGTCAAATAGTTTTCCGTTATCTTTTAGTTTTGTGTTTTCTTTGTTATGTTCAATAAATAAATTCACAGATTTTTTTGGATATGTTTTAGTGTCAGTCATTTTAAATGCATTATTAGTATAAAATTTGCATTGGGTCTTGGTCTTATGTAAAACATAACATATCATATTACCATATAGCCTGACCCCACAATTGGATATTCTCCTGTGATAATCATCATCACCGCTATAGGAGCAGTCCACTGCTGGACGTAGGCTTCCCCTAATGAGTGCCATTGCGTCCTGTCCTGAGCTCGACGCATCCAGCTTCTACCAGCAGTATTTTGCAAATCGTCACTTCACCTGGCCAGAGGGCATCCTAAACTATACTACTAATTCTCCTGTACCGTGGGTAAACTATCTTACCTTATTAAGTGACTACCATGGTACTTAAAAAGCGTACCACTAGACCGACTGGTGATCCAGTGGAGAATTGAGTGTACCTAATAGTTCCAGCTGATGTGATATTCCTATCTTTTTGTCCCGCAGCGGGACTTGGACCTGCAACCCCTTGGGCGGGGTCACTACCCATTACTCCCCAGAAATCGTTCCACAGAAAGAAGAGAAGTTCACTCCATTCAAGGTTGAAACTCTTTAAAAGAGAGACTTTTAACGTAGTAGAAAGTAACTTACAACGCTCTAAAGTGATATAGTTGAAGACATAACTTTTTAACAGTGTGTTGGATTGTGTATATCATATTGCTTTTGTAAATGCACTAGTTCTGAACAGTGCCAACAACTTGCGCGCTTTCCAACAAGTTTGAAAGAGCCTAATGACGTCACAGGTGTAATAATTTAGCCGAAAGCGTTTTAGTTTTTACAAAGTCATCCGTTTGTTGTTTCATGCTTTCGAAAAGTCTATTTGACTGATTGACTCAGAAAAAACAGTTATCTGTTTTTTTGTGAAAAACTAAAAAGGTTGCGTTTATGCTTTTATGCTTTTTTTAACCGACTTCAAAAAGGAGGAGGTTCTCAATTCGGCGGAACCTTTTTTTCCGACTTTTTTTATGTATGTTCACCGATATTTCCGTCAAATCCAAACCGATTTTCAAATTTTTTTTTGTTTAAAAGAATATATGTACTACACAGGTGGTCTCATATAAATTTGATTCCTGAGGGGTTGGTACTTTTCTCGGAAAACTCAAAAAACCTCATCCTCACTTGAAATTTTCGGCCTATGATCCTCTATATCCGTCAATTTGTGAACCGATTTTCAAAATTCTTTAGGGCAAGAAGTAAAAAGTGATTTATTGGAAGTCGGTTTATTTTTTATAAAAAGTTTATTCATTCCAATACCTAATTATGACACTTAATGAGAGACCTCAGCACTTATACCTACAATACTACAGGTCAACTCCATTATAATTCATGTGACCTATCTATTTATCTATATATTTTTACGTAAAACACTCCTGCTAGGTATATGAGTTTTTTGTATCCAACATTCGCCCTAATAAGACCGGCGAGACCAAATTTGTTTCTAGATACCCCAGTATCTCGCGCGTTAGAAACAAAAAATAACTTCTAGCATCTCCGTCACCGAAATTGATGGTGGGGATTTATATTTAATTTTAGTTTGATTATAAATCCACATAATAAGCGTTAAAAAAATTACGGGCATCATTAGCTCATCATCATCGGCCAATGCGTCTATTGCAGATGATCTGCAGTGTCTGTGGTTTTGGCGATTTTTTTTTATGGCTATATAGTCCTATACGTGAGTGCACAGGATTAACTTATCATTAGCCTATATACTGGTATACCGTTGACTGCCACTCAAGTATAGGCCTCCTCTCATGAGTGCCATTGCAGTATTTTAGCGGAAGTTACGCGAGAGAGTAAAAAATATTTTTGTTTGCCCGATAAGATTGACAAGAGTTAGTATGCAATGCCAATTGAATACTAACCTTATTGCTGTTGCAACAGGAAAGACTTTATCAAAAAGCCCAACTTCATCCTCTAGAGGGTAAGACGTTTCGAAAATCCTATTTCACAATCCAAGAACGCGTTCCTAGACGAGACGTCGATTGAATTCTTTCAAGTAGTTCTGCTTTGAATGACGTCATACATACTTTATCAATTCGATATGCTTTTCATACTAAACTAAACTTCGCATCTATTTTAGATCATTTATACTTACAGCTTCTTTTAGTGCATATATCCTACTTAATATTAAAAATGCGAAAGTTTGTGAATATGTAAGGATCAATGTATGAATGTTTTGTTACTCTTTCATGCGAAAACTACTGAACGGATTTGGATGAAACTTAGAATATAGATAGTTTGTGACCTGGATTAACACATAAGCTACTTTTAATCCCGCTACGGCAGTCGCGGAAGCTAAGAAGATATAAATACTTTATTTTCTTACTTTAAAACAGCTGTTTCGAAACAATAATCAAATTTTGTTAATTTTGAAATCTCATTGATATTGTACATGAGAATATTTGTATGTGTTTGATAATTGATTATGTATGTCCCACTCAACTCCGTAACGGGTGAACGGATTTGGATGAAACTTGGAATATACATAGAATGTGACCTGAATAATACAGGTCAGACTTTTTATCTGGGTACCATGTGAGCGACGCAGAAGACAAAAGCTAGTTGTCTTAATGTATATATAAGTATATATTTGGTTCGCATTCAGTGTGACGAAAAACTGTTATGCCTTGTACATGATTGTTGATATATATTTTAATCATCATCATCATAGAACGACATTTGTGGCGCATTGACCGAAGATCCACCTGAGACGCAGAAGGTTGCAGGTTCAATTCCTGCTGCGGGATAAATGTTTAAAATCGGTTCTGGGAGATATCTATATATAATGTGTATGTATTTACAAAAAAGTACTTAAGGTGAAATAATAGCCAAAACAAGAATTTCGCCGCACGGTAAACCAGCTTCATGGCTATAAAAATGAGAATTCAAATTTTATATTTCATAATTATGAAAATTGAAGTTTTTTCTTAGTGGAATATGGGAGTCGAAAGACGATTAATACATTTTGGCTCGATAGGATAAAATCGCGAAGTTACCTCGAAATTTGTATTTTTAGGGGAGGAAAACCAATGGCATTCGTTAACTATGAAAGTTATTACTTTGAAATTTTGCATACGTATTAACCAATAAATACATTATAGGAGTATGGAAAAATTTTACTCAAAAAGAAAAACCTATTTAAAACCATATTAAAATCAGTAAAATGCGCGATAAATGCAGGCGGGCCGACCGTAACGCTCACTTCAGGCCTCAGTCACGCCCAAGGCGTCGTAGAGAGCACCCGCGTACAACTTTTTGCGCGCATTGTCACAGAATAATTTATAATATTCAATGTCAACTTGGAAATCTCTGAGGCTAAATGTAAACAAAGGTGTTACTAGACCAAAAGCAATGCTACGTTAATAGTAGCGTTTATTATTTTTCGGAACTTTGTCAAAATATACGTTATATTATTTCCTTCAATTGGATCTGACTAATTATAATTATAACTTTATTTTGGCGTATTTGTATTCATTTTTATTCCGTTTTAGACGTAGTTATTACATAAATAAAATGTCATGGAAGAAAAATTCTCGATACTTGGAACACCGGCAAGGGTTCTGTTAACTTTGGATTGTTTTCATAGCACACTCCTAAGAGCCATTTATCATCATCATCATCATCATCACGAAGGGAGTTGATTTTTCGGAAAACCGCGTAGTTTTTTTGTTCTCAACGAGAAAATACTACACGAAGTAATGTCGCGTATACACCTAAGTACATAAATTAAAGTGTTTTTTAGTTTAGAGGGTTTTAAAATGTTTTTGCAAGCCAGCGATAAAATTTTATGTAAATGGAAAGTGTTCTCGGAGATCTGTGGTAAAAATGGGTGTACCACAAGGGTCAATACTAGGCCCATTCCGGTTTCAGTCTAAAATATTAGATTTGTATAAAATATTGTAAAGCAGGAAAGTTTTTTTGCCTCATTTGCGTTGCTTATATATGCATTTGCTAAGGTCTTCCACTGCGTAAATTAATCAGGAAACTTCATCACTATGGTATCAGGGGTTACTTACCTAAGCCCTTCTCACTTCTTCCCTATCTGACAGAGAGTCATTTTCATTCATTATGTATGTAAATGTCATGTAAGAAATATAACAACAAAGTAAATGTACAATATTGTGAATGTTCATTTCTAAATAAAACGTTTACTAAAAAACTGGTTTTGATTTATCTTTTATTCTTATGATTTCGTTTAGAAAATTTATCGGTAGGTAGGGTTATTTTTAGGAGATTTTGTTAGCAGGCTTGATTCTAACAAACCGGTTTCGGTTCATACCGGTACATACAATTTTTCATTTCGGTTAATTTTATAAAATCCAATTTTACAATAAAAATAATATGCAATCTGGTAGGTAGCTAGTAAAAATCGGCAACAATTCCAGGAAGAATGGCTCCAAATACAAGACTTCCGTAAGTGGTTAAAGCGTGATAAAAAGTCTGCTTTTAAATGCATTTGCACTACTTGCGATTCTTCTTTGACTTCCGATCTGGATGCTATCAAAAGACACAGTGAAGGTTCGAAGCATAAACTTCGTCTTCCTGGCTCATCAAATTGCGTGAATTTTAATCCAACTAAAGAAATGATTTCAAGGATGACTGATGGCAGCAAAGATTTCTGAAAATCATGAGCAAATTGTTCTGGAATAAGAAAATAAATAATAAATGTTTTTTAACTTATAACAATTTGTTTTGATAAACAAAGACATGAAGCAACTTATTTTTCTATCAATATTTAAACAATTTTTTTCTGGAATTTTGCTGTAATCGATTTTGAAATCTGCTGTTTTTAGAAACTTCTGTATTTTTTATCTGGCCACACTGTAATTTTACTTTTGGGATCTGGGTGCTTACCACCGAGCCAAATCGAGAACGGGATTAGGATTTGACTTCTGTCATTTGGTAGTATTGAAAGCCTGCCTCGTACTCATACAAAAAATGACAACTTGCGGAATTTGAATCGAGATTAGGATAGACTTGTCTATTTTTGACACTGTTGACGTCGATAAATTTGAAATTGATCGAGTTTGCTATCGAGCTTTTACAGTTTTGTGAAAGTAACTTTTTAGCGATCGAGGATACACTAATTACAATACACTAATAAAAAATATATGTTTGTGGGGATGTGGGTCCGCCATCTTGACTTTCGAGTGACATAAATCCAATTCTAATCCCGTTCTCGATTTGGCTCGGTAGTGTAACGGAACAGAACCCTATGGTGTGTTCCGTCACTCACAAATATAGGAAAATATATTATCTAAATAAACCTCTTGCGTTATTTGAAAATACGCGGGCAAAAACACTAGCGCCAGCAAATAATGCATTGTAGAAGCTTATACATAATATTGCATAATTAATAAAAAAGATGGCATCACCGCTTGCTATATTTGAAAATACGCGGGCAAAAACACTAGCGACAAGAACTAATGCATTAAAGAAGCTAAGACATAATATTGCTTAATAAATTAAATAGATGGCATCACTGCTTGCGTTATTTAAAAATACGCGAGTGAAAACACTAGCGACATCAATCAATGCATTATAGAAGCTTAGACATAATATTGCATAATAAATAAAAAAGATGGCATCACCGCTTGCTTTATTTAAAAACACTAGTGACGTCAAACAACGAATTATAGGAGATTCAACCATTTATTGAAAATATAATATGAACTCTAACTTATCAAGTATAAGAACCATAATTACTAGTTCTAAATAGTTGGGTAGGTCAATCAACAAACTGAAGAAAAGTTATTTAATTATTGCTAGATTAATTGAATTCATAAAGCTTTATAAAACATCTTTAATTTCACGAATGAATATAATCATAAATTTAACATAACAATAACTATTTTATTGTAATAATTTAACTACAGAAATGCTACATTTAATATAAATGAGGGTAGATTATAAATGAGCTAACATCCGGATTTTGTTATTGCATTTTGTGAAAAATGCAGCGTAAACAATAATGAGTGGAAAGTTTTAGGTTGAAAACACACTTTAAAGCATAATTTAAACCTTAACTTATAAACATAAAGACCATATTGGACTGGATGGGTCTGATCATTGAGTTAGCAGAGCTGCCAAGCGGGACTATATGGAGGTTCACTCAAATTTAGATAATGAAATGAACTCTTAACGCAATAGATATAATGTTCAGAATGGCCTGTTTTAGAATAATCCATCAGTTCAAGCAACGTAATACGAAAGGTATTTATTATCGCTAAATTAATGGAAATCCTGTAAGATAATTATTACTATTCATAACTGATTAAAAGGATAAACTTTTGATAGAAATACTTTATATAATGTATCACTTTTCTATCGAAATATTGACTGAGGTAGATTTAGATTGAGTGTAACTTCCGGAACTTGTTATTGCGTTTCGAATGCGATGAGGCGGAACGAAAAAGGTTTTAAAAAGGGGAATTTAGGTACATTCGGGATCATTCCACAATTATCGGTACGGCGTTACCATTCCACAATTATCGGTACGGGGAGGAGCAAGAATAAGTCGAGGCGAAATTACGGACGGACGGTCCACGGTTCCCAAGAAGTTATCGTTCATCCAAGCCTTATCGCCATTTTTATACGATTATAATTCGTAAAGTAAATTCAGTGTAAATTATCAAGTGATATTACGTGGCTAAGACACCTTCATGCCCTTAAATTGGTCTAGTGAGCCTGCTGACCAAGCGTAATTTAAAGTGAACTTTCGACTATTATCTATTACGTGGCTAAGACACCTTCACGCCCTTAAATTGGTCTAGTGAGCCTGCTGACCATGCGTAATTCAAGACAGATAATAGACGAGAGTATAGCGAGTTCAGAGATGATCTGCTCTTTCTTTGCTTCTCAATACGTGGCTAAGACTCCTTCACGTCCTTCAATTGGTTGGTGAGCCTGCTGACCATGCGTATTGAGCAAGTAAATGAGAAGGGTAGAAGGCTTGTTTGAATGATCACTTCAAACGTAGTCCGGAAACCTTGCGGTGTTATACCCAAGGGCTACGTTCCTTGCCCTTAGCTTTGTGGGGTTCCATCATCCTCTCACTGCGGCCAAGACACCTTTAGCCGTCAGCACCCTGATCGGTCTTGTGAGCCTGCTTGACTGGCAGTGAGAAAATCTTTCCCTCATCCTTACTTCCTACCCACTTTCCATCTGTTGCCTTAGGTCGCTTGGTAACAGACTTCCCGTACTTATCTATATATTTATCTATCACACTTATATGTTTAGGGCTAGGGTGGTAGGTACACGTACATATTTATAGGGACGTTAGGTCTAGCAGTTAGCCAGGTATCTCATCATTACACCCCGATGAGAGACACGCACGTTTACATGTAAATGAGAAGGTTGTACTTCTAGTTTTGAAAGAATCACACACTTAGCTATTTTAGGGCCTACGTAGGTTCAGGTTCAATGGTAGGCTAGGAAAAGTAGGTAGGCAGGAATTTATTTAGTATATTTGTTAAATCTAGGTCCTGTATTTTCTTCACGTTAAATCCGGCGGGCCAAGCCGTCCTTTTTGTAGATTCTATAATATATATTACGTTATAAAGTCAAACCTGCCTGAATAAGCCTAGCAAAGTAGGCAGGCAGGAATTTATTTAGCCTATTGGTAAAATCTAGATCATTATGGTGGCAGCGTCCTAGCTAAGTCCAGCAGGCCAAGCCGTTCTATTTTTAGATTCAATAATATATTGTTTTAAAATCTATCTAGCCTGTAAAGGTATATTATATATAATTATCTATCTACCTATTAACTGGAGAGAATGAGCAGTTAAGTTCTATGATTCAATATAAAATTGTCCAGGAATGGAATCCTTTGTTTTCATATTAAAATCCTCGCACAAGATGAGGTGATTGCCTAATAAAGGTGTTGATATATTTTATCAAGCTATTGAAGCTACTAAGACAAGCAGATGCAGTTCTTATCTACACAATAAATCCTCGCAATAGATGAGGTACAACCAATAAGGTTCACGCTACAAAGACAGGCAAATGTAAGTCTTTGATACTATCAGTAATCATGGTGAAATATATCATTGATTTCATATTCAAGTGTATAGCTAAGCTAACATTTTAGGAATCTAATTCCTTGGACATTTCGTATTGTATTAGCAGACAAATAACTGCTTCATTTTACCTAAGTTATAGGTATTATCAATATCAGTGATTTGATGCACCTTAGCTGAAAAATCACTCCCTCTTACTCCTTTGCTTGTCAAAAGACTGACCATACAATTACAGACAGTAATGAGGCATGTTCTCAACCCCCAAAATGAAATCTTGGTGGGGGGTACCCAAGTAAGGAGACGAAACCCACAGGACGTGCGGGGCGGAGCGCGTCCCTATGCCAATTTAGAGTCAGAATATGAGAGACAAAACTATTCATGATCACATGCCGATCAACAGAGCCAGTATGAAAGATAATTATATTCACAAGTTTTACGTCGATCACTAAAGCCAGTATGAAAGAGAATTAGATTCAGAATGAAAGATTTATATCAATATAATGTATTACGTTTAATTGATAGCATATCTAATATACTATTTAATAACTATAAGCTGTTAAACCACTAGATTCAAGAGTAGAGAATAAAACGCCAATCTTAGGCCGTTAATTCGTTAGATAAGTATAGGAATAATAGAAAATAAGTTCAGGAAGAGTTTTCGATCAAAATTTGTGTTAGAATAGGTAGATAATCTTAGGGTAGGCTAGAGAAATCGTTTTAAAATACCTCAAAAGAATCGCGGGTTATGTACGGTATATGCGTAGGGTTCTAACCAAACTAGACATCATATGGCCAAATGAAAATATAAAAGAAAGAATGTTTTTATGGGGAAGTATTTTTAGGGGGGGGGTTACAATTTAGCGTGCCGTGAACAGGATTTGGTATTAATACAAGTAATGCGGTTTATTTTAGCAGTATAGATTATTGATTTAACATAATTTAGTATTATTATCTGTTAAGATTCTACATAAAATGTAAGTAAGTACATATTTGAGAAATTATGTAGGTTTGAAGATTTGCTTAGGTATAGTTATAAGTAGTGTACAGTGCGGAATTATTTCGCACAATTTGTTGCCGCGTATAGAGGAGAGGTTTTAAAACGATTAAGTAAGTAGGTAGTATAAAATAAGTAGCAAAAAAATAGTTTAAAGTAGGTAGCTCAGTGTCGGTATATTTATTTAAAATTCAAGCAGTGAACTTCTTCGAACTGATGGTGTTACTGTTAGTCGCAGATTATTCGTAGGGTTCAGATTCTTATTCCAAAACTTGATTGATAATAATAGGATAATGAGATAAAGTAATAAATAGATACGTATATTCTTAAGTTTATACGCAGAATAACTAATAGTACAGGTGATAATTTAACATATAATAGACTGAAATTTAGCAAGAACGTGGGTTAGGCTAGATTGCCATTTTACGTCCGACAGTGTTAGTGCACATAGGCCGTGATCGTCTAGTAGTTGGATAAAGGTGCTCGTGGCGTAAAAATAAAATTGGAAACTTACTCGTGGGGTAGCTCATTACACGAAAATAAAATAAACAAAACAAGTGCTCGTGGCGTAGCTTCAGTTAAAAAAATTAAAGTCTGTAAAAACGATCGAGGCGTAGATTATTTGAAAAAAAAAAGTTTGCAAAAACGCTAGTGGCGTCGTTTAGTTCTGTAAAAATAAGTCTAGAAAATGTTGTTTCGTAGATTACTTAGTTTTATATTTCGGTGAAAATAAAATTTGTAGAAAGTTTTCGGAGTCATAAATAGTTCAGCAACTTTTCGTTCAGACACAGTTTGGAGGGGGGGCCGTTTGATGACGCGTAGGGATGTAGGTTCTCTCTCTCTCTCTCTTTCTCTCTGTAGGTTGTTGATTTCTGACTCTTGGGAAAGAGTTAGGTAAATGCAACTTAGTAGTTCTCGTGTGGATCCCTAAATTGGAACTGCCCAAATGCAGAGTTTCACCTAAATTAGTTCAGCACTTAGTTTATTTTATGTTGCGATAGGAAGTGAGTTAGTTTAGATTATTACTGGTAAACGTCTGCGGATTCGCTTGTGTGGATTCCTAAATTGGAACTGGCCAAGTGCGGAGTTTCACCTAAATTTGTTCAGCACTTTATTTTTAGTTTAAGAAAGAGATAGACGTGTTTACATATTAAAATTCATAACCTTAATTACTGTATTCGTAAGATTTCACATAAAATAAAAATAGAAACAGTTGTTTTCGTAAAATTTAGTAAGTAGGTAGTATTCATGCATTAGGACTTCTTGAGTTTGGGAGACAACTAGATACTGAAATAAGTATAGTATCTACTTGAAGTAGTAGGTAGTCGTAGAATCACGCCCTCTCCTTCATTTCGATTTTCGGCTAGCTTGAGCTACTTACTTACTCATTGGTGATAGGTTTGGTTTGTAAGTTATGTACGATAAATATTATGTTAATGTAACACAACATAACTAGGTAAGATAAAATACTGAGGCAGGTAAATAATTGAGATAAGTTACACTTAATTTACTTGCATAACGTAATAGGAAGGTAGGTAAGTTACACTTAATTTACTTGCATAACGTGATAGGAAGGTAGGTTCGTACAATACTTTTATTAAAATTTCCAAGCGTTCATTCTAGGGTAGGTAGTGGCTTGTTTTAAGTAAGTCTAAATTTAACCATTAACTCTCATAACTACTGATACTACTAATGAAAGTTTTTACCGGTACACCGCTTTACTCAACATTGTTTTTTTAATAGGAACCTTATAACTTACATCTACTTTAGGTGGATACTTATTTCACCGTTTGCATAGGTATGATTTATATAGATAGAACGTTTAGAATTTGGGTCGTTTTTATTAAATATTATGATTTCGTTAATTTAAAAATGCAATTTAGTTTTCACTTATATCTACTATTAGGCAGATAGATATTTTACAGTAAAGATAAAATTCAGATAGATAGAACGGAATAAAACTAGGTTTTTGGTTTTGTAGTTTAGAGCCTAGGTCATTTGTCTTTTGATAAATATTTTGATTTCATCATTTATATAAGCAGTTTAGTTAAAATAGTTTACTTTTTAATTTTCAAAACAGAAACAAAACATTGTTACGGTTTAGTTTAATTAATGGGGGGTTGGAATTAAAAAAACAGAAACAAATCATAAATATCATAAATACGGTTTAGTTTAAAAAATGGGGGGTTGGTATTTAAAGTTTTGTCGCAATACTTTATATTAAGTTCATTTTTATTAATTTCTTTGAAAACAAAAATATAATTAATTAATCAGCGGAACTGATAATATTGTAAAAATAGTTGGATTGGTTAAAAATATCGGTAATAATTGAAGCCTTTTTAAAAAAAAAAACATATATTCTTTTAATATTCCAATATACCTAATAAAACAAATACAAATAATTCGAAATAAACTGTCATCAAGCGAAATAAATAAGATAAATGAAAATAGATTGAAATAAATGAAAAACAATTCAAATCATTTAGAATAATTTATTTCAAATTCGTAGATTAATCGGATTATGGGGATTAAATATTGACATGGGATAAGATTACATTATATGAATCTAAAATTAACTTGAACGCCTCTATTTGGTTATTAGTTTGGGTTCAGCACATACTCGTAGGTCGAAATAAAGAAGGTAGGTATAGCTCATTTACGCCATAACTAATAGGATCTACTTACATTGTATGGTACTATTTACATAGAAAATAATTAAAGTAGAGATTAGGAAGTATTCGTTGTTAGCAATTTCTTCAGTTCTTTTGTTTTGGGAAAAGAACTGAAGTAATTGAAAGTTATATCAAAACTTATTTTCAAAAAGTAACATAAAAATCTAGAAAATTAATTATAATCTAATTTAAGACAAAATTACCGGAAATCTAATTTAAAGTTAATTATAACTTAGTACTCTTAGATTATAGTAGTAAAAGAGTTATTAACAAATTATTGTTAGTTAACACCTAGAAGTTTTAAAATAAGTGAGTATTCTTTCTAAGAAAAACTGACAATTATACATAGAAAAAAAAACGTCGCTATAAACGTCATTCAGTCTGTCAAACAGATAGAAAATCAGATTAGATGACTACCTGAGCTTAATTTATAGATAGTGGATAAGTTAAATCATATCAAGTAAGTAAATAAAATATAGCATACATTTCAAAAAGGGAAAGGAAATATTTTAAGATAAACAATTTAGTGAACTGCAAAAATCAAATAAATTGCTAGTTTTCAGTTTTAATTTGATTGATTTGGGTTTGACGTTTGTCAAATACAAACATTAAACCAAAATTAATTAAATTTAAAAATAAAATGTGGTGAAACGTGAGTGGGATTACCCAACTGGGGGGTTGTTTCGTTACATTCAACAAGGTTTTGGCTGTTAGAGAAACAGTACAATTTTTTCGTAGTTTCTGGTTTCAATGCGTTGATTAGTTGTTTAAGGTGGCGTGAATGGCAATGAAAGTTAATGCAATGCAAGTGTAGTGTTTATAGAAAAAAAAATTATGGAGGGCCTAGATGATTAATCAATAACATGACTAGAAACGGTTTGTTGACTTTGAATGCAAATAACATTTAAAAATACATACAAGGACCTTTTATGGGGAAGTTTGGTGTTAGGTTAAGTCGAAAGACATTCATCAGTATATTCTAATATAGCTGATCTCATAAAGAGTCCTACTCTACACGCACAAAAGAAATTTACGCACACTATACATGCTCTGTGATATTAATCAAGTTTTAATTTAGTTAAAGAGCTTAAATGCTCTTGATGAATTTGGGTTTGAGAGAAGGTGGTGTAAGTGTTCGTATTACTGAGGAAAAGAGGTTCATGGGATGCTCTTACATCAAATCATTAGGATTGATTTGCTTCACAACCAAGTTCCTTTTTCGAAGAATCTGAATTCAACAAGAGATATAGACTTTGAGTATTATTCTATAAAAAAAAATGCTCATTGATGCTTGTTTATATTTCAGTTTAAACACATTAACATATTGTAAGAACACACAACATATTTACATACAGACGCAAATTGAAATATTTGGATTCAAATGTTAGCAAATTAGAAATTGTACATAGTGTGAAATGACTTATCAATGAAATAATATTATATATTTGTGAAATTAATGGGTTAAAATTTTTCCTTCGGTTAAATATTTCCTCACCTGCGTAAAAATTGGGGGTTGGCTGTAACGGAACAGAACCCTATGGTGTGTTCCGTCACTCACAAATATAGGAAAATATATTATCTAAATAAACCTCTTGCGTTATTTGAAAATACGCGGGCAAAAACACTAGCGCCAGCAAATAATGCATTGTAGAAGCTTATACATAATATTGCATAATTAATAAAAAAGATGGCATCACCGCTTGCTATATTTGAAAATACGCGGGCAAAAACACTAGCGACAAGAACTAATGCATTAAAGAAGCTAAGACATAATATTGCTTAATAAATTAAATAGATGGCATCACTGCTTGCGTTATTTAAAAATACGCGAGTGAAAACACTAGCGACATCAATCAATGCATTATAGAAGCTTAGACATAATATTGCATAATAAATAAAAAAGATGGCATCACCGCTTGCTTTATTTAAAAACACTAGTGACGTCAAACAACGAATTATAGGAGATTCAACCATTTATTGAAAATATAATATGAACTCTAACTTATCAAGTATAAGAACCATAATTACTAGTTCTAAATAGTTGGGTAGGTCAATCAACAAACTGAAGAAAAGTTATTTAATTATTGCTAGATTAATTGAATTCATAAAGCTTTATAAAACATCTTTAATTTCACGAATGAATATAATCATAAATTTAACATAACAATAACTATTTTATTGTAATAATTTAACTACAGAAATGCTACATTTAATATAAATGAGGGTAGATTATAAATGAGCTAACATCCGGATTTTGTTATTGCATTTTGTGAAAAATGCAGCGTAAACAATAATGAGTGGAAAGTTTTAGGTTGAAAACACACTTTAAAGCATAATTTAAACCTTAACTTATAAACATAAAGACCATATTGGACTGGATGGGTCTGATCATTGAGTTAGCAGAGCTGCCAAGCGGGACTATATGGAGGTTCACTCAAATTTAGATAATGAAATGAACTCTTAACGCAATAGATATAATGTTCAGAATGGCCTGTTTTAGAATAATCCATCAGTTCAAGCAACGTAATACGAAAGGTATTTATTATCGCTAAATTAATGGAAATCCTGTAAGATAATTATTACTATTCATAACTGATTAAAAGGATAAACTTTTGATAGAAATACTTTATATAATGTATCACTTTTCTATCGAAATATTGACTGAGGTAGATTTAGATTGAGTGTAACTTCCGGAACTTGTTATTGCGTTTCGAATGCGATGAGGCGGAACGAAAAAGGTTTTAAAAAGGGGAATTTAGGTACATTCGGGATCATTCCACAATTATCGGTACGGCGTTACCATTCCACAATTATCGGTACGGGGAGGAGCAAGAATAAGTCGAGGCGAAATTACGGACGGACGGTCCACGGTTCCCAAGAAGTTATCGTTCATCCAAGCCTTATCGCCATTTTTATACGATTATAATTCGTAAAGTAAATTCAGTGTAAATTATCAAGTGATATTACGTGGCTAAGACACCTTCATGCCCTTAAATTGGTCTAGTGAGCCTGCTGACCAAGCGTAATTTAAAGTGAACTTTCGACTATTATCTATTACGTGGCTAAGACACCTTCACGCCCTTAAATTGGTCTAGTGAGCCTGCTGACCATGCGTAATTCAAGACAGATAATAGACGAGAGTATAGCGAGTTCAGAGATGATCTGCTCTTTCTTTGCTTCTCAATACGTGGCTAAGACTCCTTCACGTCCTTCAATTGGTTGGTGAGCCTGCTGACCATGCGTATTGAGCAAGTAAATGAGAAGGGTAGAAGGCTTGTTTGAATGATCACTTCAAACGTAGTCCGGAAACCTTGCGGTGTTATACCCAAGGGCTACGTTCCTTGCCCTTAGCTTTGTGGGGTTCCATCATCCTCTCACTGCGGCCAAGACACCTTTAGCCGTCAGCACCCTGATCGGTCTTGTGAGCCTGCTTGACTGGCAGTGAGAAAATCTTTCCCTCATCCTTACTTCCTACCCACTTTCCATCTGTTGCCTTAGGTCGCTTGGTAACAGACTTCCCGTACTTATCTATATATTTATCTATCACACTTATATGTTTAGGGCTAGGGTGGTAGGTACACGTACATATTTATAGGGACGTTAGGTCTAGCAGTTAGCCAGGTATCTCATCATTACACCCCGATGAGAGACACGCACGTTTACATGTAAATGAGAAGGTTGTACTTCTAGTTTTGAAAGAATCACACACTTAGCTATTTTAGGGCCTACGTAGGTTCAGGTTCAATGGTAGGCTAGGAAAAGTAGGTAGGCAGGAATTTATTTAGTATATTTGTTAAATCTAGGTCCTGTATTTTCTTCACGTTAAATCCGGCGGGCCAAGCCGTCCTTTTTGTAGATTCTATAATATATATTACGTTATAAAGTCAAACCTGCCTGAATAAGCCTAGCAAAGTAGGCAGGCAGGAATTTATTTAGCCTATTGGTAAAATCTAGATCATTATGGTGGCAGCGTCCTAGCTAAGTCCAGCAGGCCAAGCCGTTCTATTTTTAGATTCAATAATATATTGTTTTAAAATCTATCTAGCCTGTAAAGGTATATTATATATAATTATCTATCTACCTATTAACTGGAGAGAATGAGCAGTTAAGTTCTATGATTCAATATAAAATTGTCCAGGAATGGAATCCTTTGTTTTCATATTAAAATCCTCGCACAAGATGAGGTGATTGCCTAATAAAGGTGTTGATATATTTTATCAAGCTATTGAAGCTACTAAGACAAGCAGATGCAGTTCTTATCTACACAATAAATCCTCGCAATAGATGAGGTACAACCAATAAGGTTCACGCTACAAAGACAGGCAAATGTAAGTCTTTGATACTATCAGTAATCATGGTGAAATATATCATTGATTTCATATTCAAGTGTATAGCTAAGCTAACATTTTAGGAATCTAATTCCTTGGACATTTCGTATTGTATTAGCAGACAAATAACTGCTTCATTTTACCTAAGTTATAGGTATTATCAATATCAGTGATTTGATGCACCTTAGCTGAAAAATCACTCCCTCTTACTCCTTTGCTTGTCAAAAGACTGACCATACAATTACAGACAGTAATGAGGCATGTTCTCAACCCCCAAAATGAAATCTTGGTGGGGGGTACCCAAGTAAGGAGACGAAACCCACAGGACGTGCGGGGCGGAGCGCGTCCCTATGCCAATTTAGAGTCAGAATATGAGAGACAAAACTATTCATGATCACATGCCGATCAACAGAGCCAGTATGAAAGATAATTATATTCACAAGTTTTACGTCGATCACTAAAGCCAGTATGAAAGAGAATTAGATTCAGAATGAAAGATTTATATCAATATAATGTATTACGTTTAATTGATAGCATATCTAATATACTATTTAATAACTATAAGCTGTTAAACCACTAGATTCAAGAGTAGAGAATAAAACGCCAATCTTAGGCCGTTAATTCGTTAGATAAGTATAGGAATAATAGAAAATAAGTTCAGGAAGAGTTTTCGATCAAAATTTGTGTTAGAATAGGTAGATAATCTTAGGGTAGGCTAGAGAAATCGTTTTAAAATACCTCAAAAGAATCGCGGGTTATGTACGGTATATGCGTAGGGTTCTAACCAAACTAGACATCATATGGCCAAATGAAAATATAAAAGAAAGAATGTTTTTATGGGGAAGTATTTTTAGGGGGGGGGTTACAATTTAGCGTGCCGTGAACAGGATTTGGTATTAATACAAGTAATGCGGTTTATTTTAGCAGTATAGATTATTGATTTAACATAATTTAGTATTATTATCTGTTAAGATTCTACATAAAATGTAAGTAAGTACATATTTGAGAAATTATGTAGGTTTGAAGATTTGCTTAGGTATAGTTATAAGTAGTGTACAGTGCGGAATTATTTCGCACAATTTGTTGCCGCGTATAGAGGAGAGGTTTTAAAACGATTAAGTAAGTAGGTAGTATAAAATAAGTAGCAAAAAAATAGTTTAAAGTAGGTAGCTCAGTGTCGGTATATTTATTTAAAATTCAAGCAGTGAACTTCTTCGAACTGATGGTGTTACTGTTAGTCGCAGATTATTCGTAGGGTTCAGATTCTTATTCCAAAACTTGATTGATAATAATAGGATAATGAGATAAAGTAATAAATAGATACGTATATTCTTAAGTTTATACGCAGAATAACTAATAGTACAGGTGATAATTTAACATATAATAGACTGAAATTTAGCAAGAACGTGGGTTAGGCTAGATTGCCATTTTACGTCCGACAGTGTTAGTGCACATAGGCCGTGATCGTCTAGTAGTTGGATAAAGGTGCTCGTGGCGTAAAAATAAAATTGGAAACTTACTCGTGGGGTAGCTCATTACACGAAAATAAAATAAACAAAACAAGTGCTCGTGGCGTAGCTTCAGTTAAAAAAATTAAAGTCTGTAAAAACGATCGAGGCGTAGATTATTTGAAAAAAAAAAGTTTGCAAAAACGCTAGTGGCGTCGTTTAGTTCTGTAAAAATAAGTCTAGAAAATGTTGTTTCGTAGATTACTTAGTTTTATATTTCGGTGAAAATAAAATTTGTAGAAAGTTTTCGGAGTCATAAATAGTTCAGCAACTTTTCGTTCAGACACAGTTTGGAGGGGGGGCCGTTTGATGACGCGTAGGGATGTAGGTTCTCTCTCTCTCTCTCTTTCTCTCTGTAGGTTGTTGATTTCTGACTCTTGGGAAAGAGTTAGGTAAATGCAACTTAGTAGTTCTCGTGTGGATCCCTAAATTGGAACTGCCCAAATGCAGAGTTTCACCTAAATTAGTTCAGCACTTAGTTTATTTTATGTTGCGATAGGAAGTGAGTTAGTTTAGATTATTACTGGTAAACGTCTGCGGATTCGCTTGTGTGGATTCCTAAATTGGAACTGGCCAAGTGCGGAGTTTCACCTAAATTTGTTCAGCACTTTATTTTTAGTTTAAGAAAGAGATAGACGTGTTTACATATTAAAATTCATAACCTTAATTACTGTATTCGTAAGATTTCACATAAAATAAAAATAGAAACAGTTGTTTTCGTAAAATTTAGTAAGTAGGTAGTATTCATGCATTAGGACTTCTTGAGTTTGGGAGACAACTAGATACTGAAATAAGTATAGTATCTACTTGAAGTAGTAGGTAGTCGTAGAATCACGCCCTCTCCTTCATTTCGATTTTCGGCTAGCTTGAGCTACTTACTTACTCATTGGTGATAGGTTTGGTTTGTAAGTTATGTACGATAAATATTATGTTAATGTAACACAACATAACTAGGTAAGATAAAATACTGAGGCAGGTAAATAATTGAGATAAGTTACACTTAATTTACTTGCATAACGTAATAGGAAGGTAGGTAAGTTACACTTAATTTACTTGCATAACGTGATAGGAAGGTAGGTTCGTACAATACTTTTATTAAAATTTCCAAGCGTTCATTCTAGGGTAGGTAGTGGCTTGTTTTAAGTAAGTCTAAATTTAACCATTAACTCTCATAACTACTGATACTACTAATGAAAGTTTTTACCGGTACACCGCTTTACTCAACATTGTTTTTTTAATAGGAACCTTATAACTTACATCTACTTTAGGTGGATACTTATTTCACCGTTTGCATAGGTATGATTTATATAGATAGAACGTTTAGAATTTGGGTCGTTTTTATTAAATATTATGATTTCGTTAATTTAAAAATGCAATTTAGTTTTCACTTATATCTACTATTAGGCAGATAGATATTTTACAGTAAAGATAAAATTCAGATAGATAGAACGGAATAAAACTAGGTTTTTGGTTTTGTAGTTTAGAGCCTAGGTCATTTGTCTTTTGATAAATATTTTGATTTCATCATTTATATAAGCAGTTTAGTTAAAATAGTTTACTTTTTAATTTTCAAAACAGAAACAAAACATTGTTACGGTTTAGTTTAATTAATGGGGGGTTGGAATTAAAAAAACAGAAACAAATCATAAATATCATAAATACGGTTTAGTTTAAAAAATGGGGGGTTGGTATTTAAAGTTTTGTCGCAATACTTTATATTAAGTTCATTTTTATTAATTTCTTTGAAAACAAAAATATAATTAATTAATCAGCGGAACTGATAATATTGTAAAAATAGTTGGATTGGTTAAAAATATCGGTAATAATTGAAGCCTTTTTAAAAAAAAAAACATATATTCTTTTAATATTCCAATATACCTAATAAAACAAATACAAATAATTCGAAATAAACTGTCATCAAGCGAAATAAATAAGATAAATGAAAATAGATTGAAATAAATGAAAAACAATTCAAATCATTTAGAATAATTTATTTCAAATTCGTAGATTAATCGGATTATGGGGATTAAATATTGACATGGGATAAGATTACATTATATGAATCTAAAATTAACTTGAACGCCTCTATTTGGTTATTAGTTTGGGTTCAGCACATACTCGTAGGTCGAAATAAAGAAGGTAGGTATAGCTCATTTACGCCATAACTAATAGGATCTACTTACATTGTATGGTACTATTTACATAGAAAATAATTAAAGTAGAGATTAGGAAGTATTCGTTGTTAGCAATTTCTTCAGTTCTTTTGTTTTGGGAAAAGAACTGAAGTAATTGAAAGTTATATCAAAACTTATTTTCAAAAAGTAACATAAAAATCTAGAAAATTAATTATAATCTAATTTAAGACAAAATTACCGGAAATCTAATTTAAAGTTAATTATAACTTAGTACTCTTAGATTATAGTAGTAAAAGAGTTATTAACAAATTATTGTTAGTTAACACCTAGAAGTTTTAAAATAAGTGAGTATTCTTTCTAAGAAAAACTGACAATTATACATAGAAAAAAAAACGTCGCTATAAACGTCATTCAGTCTGTCAAACAGATAGAAAATCAGATTAGATGACTACCTGAGCTTAATTTATAGATAGTGGATAAGTTAAATCATATCAAGTAAGTAAATAAAATATAGCATACATTTCAAAAAGGGAAAGGAAATATTTTAAGATAAACAATTTAGTGAACTGCAAAAATCAAATAAATTGCTAGTTTTCAGTTTTAATTTGATTGATTTGGGTTTGACGTTTGTCAAATACAAACATTAAACCAAAATTAATTAAATTTAAAAATAAAATGTGGTGAAACGTGAGTGGGATTACCCAACTGGGGGGTTGTTTCGTTACATTCAACAAGGTTTTGGCTGTTAGAGAAACAGTACAATTTTTTCGTAGTTTCTGGTTTCAATGCGTTGATTAGTTGTTTAAGGTGGCGTGAATGGCAATGAAAGTTAATGCAATGCAAGTGTAGTGTTTATAGAAAAAAAAATTATGGAGGGCCTAGATGATTAATCAATAACATGACTAGAAACGGTTTGTTGACTTTGAATGCAAATAACATTTAAAAATACATACAAGGACCTTTTATGGGGAAGTTTGGTGTTAGGTTAAGTCGAAAGACATTCATCAGTATATTCTAATATAGCTGATCTCATAAAGAGTCCTACTCTACACGCACAAAAGAAATTTACGCACACTATACATGCTCTGTGATATTAATCAAGTTTTAATTTAGTTAAAGAGCTTAAATGCTCTTGATGAATTTGGGTTTGAGAGAAGGTGGTGTAAGTGTTCGTATTACTGAGGAAAAGAGGTTCATGGGATGCTCTTACATCAAATCATTAGGATTGATTTGCTTCACAACCAAGTTCCTTTTTCGAAGAATCTGAATTCAACAAGAGATATAGACTTTGAGTATTATTCTATAAAAAAAAATGCTCATTGATGCTTGTTTATATTTCAGTTTAAACACATTAACATATTGTAAGAACACACAACATATTTACATACAGACGCAAATTGAAATATTTGGATTCAAATGTTAGCAAATTAGAAATTGTACATAGTGTGAAATGACTTATCAATGAAATAATATTATATATTTGTGAAATTAATGGGTTAAAATTTTTCCTTCGGTTAAATATTTCCTCACCTGCGTAAAAATTGGGGGTTGGCTGTAACGGAACAGAACCCTATGGTGTGTTCCGTCACTCACAAATATAGGAAAATATATTATCTAAATAAACCTCTTGCGTTATTTGAAAATACGCGGGCAAAAACACTAGCGCCAGCAAATAATGCATTGTAGAAGCTTATACATAATATTGCATAATTAATAAAAAAGATGGCATCACCGCTTGCTATATTTGAAAATACGCGGGCAAAAACACTAGCGACAAGAACTAATGCATTAAAGAAGCTAAGACATAATATTGCTTAATAAATTAAATAGATGGCATCACTGCTTGCGTTATTTAAAAATACGCGAGTGAAAACACTAGCGACATCAATCAATGCATTATAGAAGCTTAGACATAATATTGCATAATAAATAAAAAAGATGGCATCACCGCTTGCTTTATTTAAAAACACTAGTGACGTCAAACAACGAATTATAGGAGATTCAACCATTTATTGAAAATATAATATGAACTCTAACTTATCAAGTATAAGAACCATAATTACTAGTTCTAAATAGTTGGGTAGGTCAATCAACAAACTGAAGAAAAGTTATTTAATTATTGCTAGATTAATTGAATTCATAAAGCTTTATAAAACATCTTTAATTTCACGAATGAATATAATCATAAATTTAACATAACAATAACTATTTTATTGTAATAATTTAACTACAGAAATGCTACATTTAATATAAATGAGGGTAGATTATAAATGAGCTAACATCCGGATTTTGTTATTGCATTTTGTGAAAAATGCAGCGTAAACAATAATGAGTGGAAAGTTTTAGGTTGAAAACACACTTTAAAGCATAATTTAAACCTTAACTTATAAACATAAAGACCATATTGGACTGGATGGGTCTGATCATTGAGTTAGCAGAGCTGCCAAGCGGGACTATATGGAGGTTCACTCAAATTTAGATAATGAAATGAACTCTTAACGCAATAGATATAATGTTCAGAATGGCCTGTTTTAGAATAATCCATCAGTTCAAGCAACGTAATACGAAAGGTATTTATTATCGCTAAATTAATGGAAATCCTGTAAGATAATTATTACTATTCATAACTGATTAAAAGGATAAACTTTTGATAGAAATACTTTATATAATGTATCACTTTTCTATCGAAATATTGACTGAGGTAGATTTAGATTGAGTGTAACTTCCGGAACTTGTTATTGCGTTTCGAATGCGATGAGGCGGAACGAAAAAGGTTTTAAAAAGGGGAATTTAGGTACATTCGGGATCATTCCACAATTATCGGTACGGCGTTACCATTCCACAATTATCGGTACGGGGAGGAGCAAGAATAAGTCGAGGCGAAATTACGGACGGACGGTCCACGGTTCCCAAGAAGTTATCGTTCATCCAAGCCTTATCGCCATTTTTATACGATTATAATTCGTAAAGTAAATTCAGTGTAAATTATCAAGTGATATTACGTGGCTAAGACACCTTCATGCCCTTAAATTGGTCTAGTGAGCCTGCTGACCAAGCGTAATTTAAAGTGAACTTTCGACTATTATCTATTACGTGGCTAAGACACCTTCACGCCCTTAAATTGGTCTAGTGAGCCTGCTGACCATGCGTAATTCAAGACAGATAATAGACGAGAGTATAGCGAGTTCAGAGATGATCTGCTCTTTCTTTGCTTCTCAATACGTGGCTAAGACTCCTTCACGTCCTTCAATTGGTTGGTGAGCCTGCTGACCATGCGTATTGAGCAAGTAAATGAGAAGGGTAGAAGGCTTGTTTGAATGATCACTTCAAACGTAGTCCGGAAACCTTGCGGTGTTATACCCAAGGGCTACGTTCCTTGCCCTTAGCTTTGTGGGGTTCCATCATCCTCTCACTGCGGCCAAGACACCTTTAGCCGTCAGCACCCTGATCGGTCTTGTGAGCCTGCTTGACTGGCAGTGAGAAAATCTTTCCCTCATCCTTACTTCCTACCCACTTTCCATCTGTTGCCTTAGGTCGCTTGGTAACAGACTTCCCGTACTTATCTATATATTTATCTATCACACTTATATGTTTAGGGCTAGGGTGGTAGGTACACGTACATATTTATAGGGACGTTAGGTCTAGCAGTTAGCCAGGTATCTCATCATTACACCCCGATGAGAGACACGCACGTTTACATGTAAATGAGAAGGTTGTACTTCTAGTTTTGAAAGAATCACACACTTAGCTATTTTAGGGCCTACGTAGGTTCAGGTTCAATGGTAGGCTAGGAAAAGTAGGTAGGCAGGAATTTATTTAGTATATTTGTTAAATCTAGGTCCTGTATTTTCTTCACGTTAAATCCGGCGGGCCAAGCCGTCCTTTTTGTAGATTCTATAATATATATTACGTTATAAAGTCAAACCTGCCTGAATAAGCCTAGCAAAGTAGGCAGGCAGGAATTTATTTAGCCTATTGGTAAAATCTAGATCATTATGGTGGCAGCGTCCTAGCTAAGTCCAGCAGGCCAAGCCGTTCTATTTTTAGATTCAATAATATATTGTTTTAAAATCTATCTAGCCTGTAAAGGTATATTATATATAATTATCTATCTACCTATTAACTGGAGAGAATGAGCAGTTAAGTTCTATGATTCAATATAAAATTGTCCAGGAATGGAATCCTTTGTTTTCATATTAAAATCCTCGCACAAGATGAGGTGATTGCCTAATAAAGGTGTTGATATATTTTATCAAGCTATTGAAGCTACTAAGACAAGCAGATGCAGTTCTTATCTACACAATAAATCCTCGCAATAGATGAGGTACAACCAATAAGGTTCACGCTACAAAGACAGGCAAATGTAAGTCTTTGATACTATCAGTAATCATGGTGAAATATATCATTGATTTCATATTCAAGTGTATAGCTAAGCTAACATTTTAGGAATCTAATTCCTTGGACATTTCGTATTGTATTAGCAGACAAATAACTGCTTCATTTTACCTAAGTTATAGGTATTATCAATATCAGTGATTTGATGCACCTTAGCTGAAAAATCACTCCCTCTTACTCCTTTGCTTGTCAAAAGACTGACCATACAATTACAGACAGTAATGAGGCATGTTCTCAACCCCCAAAATGAAATCTTGGTGGGGGGTACCCAAGTAAGGAGACGAAACCCACAGGACGTGCGGGGCGGAGCGCGTCCCTATGCCAATTTAGAGTCAGAATATGAGAGACAAAACTATTCATGATCACATGCCGATCAACAGAGCCAGTATGAAAGATAATTATATTCACAAGTTTTACGTCGATCACTAAAGCCAGTATGAAAGAGAATTAGATTCAGAATGAAAGATTTATATCAATATAATGTATTACGTTTAATTGATAGCATATCTAATATACTATTTAATAACTATAAGCTGTTAAACCACTAGATTCAAGAGTAGAGAATAAAACGCCAATCTTAGGCCGTTAATTCGTTAGATAAGTATAGGAATAATAGAAAATAAGTTCAGGAAGAGTTTTCGATCAAAATTTGTGTTAGAATAGGTAGATAATCTTAGGGTAGGCTAGAGAAATCGTTTTAAAATACCTCAAAAGAATCGCGGGTTATGTACGGTATATGCGTAGGGTTCTAACCAAACTAGACATCATATGGCCATATGAATATATCAAAAGAAAGTTTTTATGGGGAGGTATTTTTAGGGGGGGGGGGGGTTACAGTAGTAAGCACCCTGGAAGCACTGAGTACGATTGCGTAATCTGAAACCGCGCCCCGCGCTAGGCTGCGTCTGCTTCACCCCTTCAAAAGTGCTGAAACGCGAGCTTATTAGGTCTTAAGTAGTACCTATCAGTCATGTTGATTCCTCTATTACATGCTCTGCTTAGTTTGGGGCTAGAATATGTTGTGTGATAACGTCCAGCATTATTTATTAATATTTTATCATCAAAATCCTTTCACACCTTAAGAAAGGCAGTAGGTGAAATTGTGTAAAAAAAAGGATCATAGAATTTTAAACTATTTTTCATCCTCCCATCTCGGAAAGAGTATTTTTGCTCTTCAATATCTGAGTTCAAAAGCCGTTTTTATCCGCTAGAGGATAAAGTAAATTGAATTTAGAACATCGTGTGCACCAAGTTTGTGAATTCAAAAAATCATTAAACCTATTTACTTCTACCTCTATGGTGCCGAATTTATCATACAAACTTTTTAATTTGTTATAAACTCCGACTCAGAACTTCTTGGTGTACTTTTTTTTATTTGTTTTGCGCGTACCATTTATTCACGTCATTTTGTTAGAACCTTAGGACAAAAAAACGAGATATTTATACTCTAGAGTAGAAAACGTGGAAAAAGTGTCTGCCCCAAAACTCCACATACGCTGTCAATTGGACTTTAAATACTTTTCAAGCGAAATAAGGTCTAATTTAGTGCAAATTTGGCAATTTGAAGTTTATTTATGTCAAACACCCTTGGACGATTTTTAATAAGTTTCACTTGAAGACTGTCACTCTATAGTGTTCTATATAATTATCAACTCAATGTTTAAAAACTAGAAACTAGAAAACAAGTGTAAAACCTAAAATGAGAGATTCTAGCGACCAGGAAGTTTATTTGACGCCAACAGAATTGACTGAAACTGTTAATAATGCGCAAATGAGCTTTCTTCCTAAACATTCATACGAAAAGTAATTGAAAAAGAGATATGTTTAACACGTGGCGACTAGCTAAAGGAGTCAATAAAAGTGTCTTGTAATTGTATTTTTTTTTTTTGCATTTTGATATTTCCTTGCTGAGGTGGGATGAAAAGTTACGTGTTGCACTCGAGTGCAAAGATTTTTCACCTCGTGCTAAGCTCACCTCCCTAAGGCTCAAGATTCAAATTTTTGAATAACTCGCTACGCTCGTGTTTCAATTTTAGAATCCTTCGCTTGCTCGGTCATCAAAATTAAGCAAAGTTGCTTTTGAACCACGTGGTTAAAAAGCAACTTTGCAGTCTTGTATAACAAATTACTATTATTCATCTCGATGGTTCACTTTTACGTTTTATAAGATAGTACATCGAAGGAACTCAGCGTTTGTGACTCAAGTCACAAGGAAAATTCTTCAGTAATTCATAAGTGATAATCATGTTTCTCAACTGGAATATAATACGGTTAGAATATGAGACACTGTTATTTGAATGTATTTAACTACCGCCCGTGCTTGCATGGAATCCGGTTAAAAAACCTTATGTGCAAATCCAGGTCTATGTACTATATAGTACATAGTGCAGATGCATGGTACAGATAGGTGCAACACAAAACTTGGAATTTTCCAAGTTTAAAAGTTCTTATCTGTTATGTCATCAATTCAATATTATTAATTTAGTTCTACTCAAATACGTTCGTGTGTGTCAATATATTTGTTCCCACTCAACTCTGTAACGGCTTAACAGATTTGGATGAAACTTGAAATATACATATTTTTTTATCTGGATTGACACATAGGCTACTTTATATCCCAGTACCATGCGAATGAAGCCACGGGCGGAAGCTTGTCACTATCAAAACAAAATCGCGTCCCGCTGTTTGTCCCTATGTAAGCTAAGATCTTTAAAACTACGATTTAAAAAAAAGGTTCATATGGTTAATTTGCACCTGTGTGACGCCGGAGCGGGTCACTAGTAAATTAAAATAATATGTAGTAGCATGTAAAAATGGCAGTTATTTTTTTCTGAGAAAGTCAACCCCAAGTTTCTAGAGTTTGATTTTGGTATTTTTGTCCAGATATATCGTTCATCCTCCGAGGATTAAACTAAACCAATTAAAGATATCTTTGGTCGAGAATGTCCCGAGATATCCGAAAGATATTAATCTTAGGAAGTTCCTTGTGCTGTGAAAATTGAAGCCTCTAATATCAAGGGCGCGGATTTAAGAGTCTTCTTCTTCTTCTTGTGTAAGTGGTGTCATTAATGGGTTGTAAGGGGATCCAACTTCAAACCATTCTTTGGAACCCAAGCTAACCTCACCTGACCGTGGTGCATCCTGCTAACTAATATACAGTGCTGTGGCGGCAGTTCATTGCGGAATAGCGCGCCTGACACCGGTTTGAATCGGTGTGAACCGTCACAGCTACATTTCTTGACCGCCGATGGGCAGCAGCGTCGGTGGTGTGAGAAGCTGATCCTTACGATCAGCCACTTGCATGGAGATTATGGGCATATCTCCCTTCTTATTAGGGGAAGCCTTTGTCCAGTAGTGGACTGATATAGGCTGGTGGTAGTTGAACCTCGGGAGTGTATTTACAGCTTTTTTGGATAAAATAGCCACCCACGATCAAGTTCACTGTGAAGTTTGCAGCGCAGCAAACTTGATCAAGTCGGCAGAACGGAATTCTATTTTCGCTTCAAGTAGACTTGTCATGCACACCCCTAGCCATACACCGTTAAGTTTACTGGACGCCGAATCAAGTCCGATGCAAACTTGACGATGAACTTGATCGTGGGTGGCTGCACCCTCAATCACCTTTTATTATTGACGTTTCTACCAAAAACAGTTATTTGAGTAAAACAGTAAAACTATACGTTTTAATGATATTGCCTGATTGCAATTGCATTCTGTGGTAGCATATAAATAGTAGGATCCCATTTCAAAACTTAGTACATCTCTTCAGTGTATTTAAATCCACCATTTAACTTCGCCCGGCATAAGTCCAGAGATTAATGGCAAGACACTGCCAGCGGTAGTATTGCCATTTTTAATCAAGTTTACTCGAGACTCAGTTCGTAAAGCGGATTTCTTTGGCTATTTTAAATAATTACTTAACCATATTTGAATACTAGCTTCAGCTTAGTTTAGGCAACTAAAGCTTATGATAGTTACTATTTTAACATTTAACTTTATCTATTATATGCATTCATATTTATTTATTAATCAAAAAATATGGTAACGTTTATTTATAAAATCAGTGTAAAACCTATTACAGGTTTGTCTCAGTGCTTCAAAATACACACGTAATTAGTTCACTATACAGATTTTTGACAGATATTTTGCTAAATATTTTCTGAATCATGGTCTGACTGCAACCACCCAGTTTTCGGTAATAGACTTATTATATATATTACTCCCTGTATGTATTGATTTAAATTTAAAACTTTAATGCTGTCCACTAAATTACTATTACTATTAACTTTTGCCCGTGGCTTCGAGCTTGCGTTAAAAGTTATTGTCCCTTGCAAACAGTATTTTTGTATGTAACAAACAAATAACTTTCGAATTTATATTATTTGTTACTTAGGAAGTGAATATAGGATTAAATTCGAGTCGTCAAGTATTAGGTACTGCAGCGCCAAGCCCTTCATCAAGTGATGAATGCTTCGATGATGCACTAGAACTTCGGTGAGTGACGAAACACGGTGTGTGTTTAGTCAGTAAGCTGCTGAGCTAGCGCAAGGTAATTGCCGGCGGAGAGCCCGTCAGACCCTCTAACTCTTCCCGAGTTGAAAGACATGCGTAAGGCATTTTCACACCCTCAAAAAACGGAACAAATACGAATGAACAGCCATCTATCTGTTTTCTTTTACATACTTACTTTCTCTAAAACTATCTGCATACTTTATTGTTTCATACACTGCTGTCACAAAGCGAATAGCCACAGAACAACCTCATTTTCAAGTCAGCTAAAAAGTGCAAACATTTCTAACCAAAATGTGAATTACGCGAACACATTATTATAAATAAACTAAAATTCCGCAGCTGGTCTGAATTTTAAAAGCACTCTGTGCCACATCCTCGAAGTTTGTTTAGAACTAACTCGTTCTCGTAAAAACGGACAAGATAAAATATTTCCGCTTAGCTATGTTTCATGCGAGGCACGATGTATGGAGAGTGCATGCTAGGGATGGGTCGTTCCTTACGGTAGGTACTTTGTGACTCGCATCGCCAATAAAGCTGATAACTGAACACTTTATTGGCGATTCCAGACTGGGCAAAATGTGCCCTTATAGCCCTTAGTAGCTCATAATTAAGTTATTTATCTTAGTTATCTTAAGAAAGAACAAGATTAAATATTAACGTTTACGTTATGTTTCATGCGATAAGCGGAAAAGTGCATGCTAAGGATGGATCATTCCATAAAGTACTTTGGGACTTTCATCGCCAATAAAACTGCTATAGAAAAACAAACTGGAACTGTTTTTATAGGCCTTAGAAACCTATAGGCTATTAGTTAACCCTATAATAAGTTATTTTTAAAAGGGACAAGATAAAATATATCCGTTTAACAATGTTTCTGCGAGGCACAATGTAGGGGCTAGTAGGACATGCCCAAGGATAGGGCATGATAAGCATAGGACGTTCCGTTTGAGTGGTAGATGCTTTGGAACTGGAATTATACAATGAAGTTGTTTAATGGAGTCTGTACACCAAAGCCGTTGATACCCGCCGATACAGGCAGTCTCCGAGTCTCTGCCACGCTATGTGGCTGTTTTGGGTGTCGCGCGGCGTTGATGTATAGACTCATAGACCTAACAAGCTGGAACTGTTTCCATTTATTTTACTATGCAGTTACTTAGTTTCTATCAGTAAAAAAAGTTCATAGGATTGTATGTTATGAGACCCAGTTCTAGAGTTACGTATCTTTCAAATTGTTGAAAAAACTTTCCGTTTTACGGCAATTCATACCCCATCCCTAATACGTGTATTTCTTTCAATATTTCATGCACGTCTGTTTCACATTGGCATTCGCGTTTTGGAATTTATAAACATTTGCGTGCAGTGCGATTGTCATTGTTTTGGAATATTTTTAATCAAAAGCTCAGAACTACTTAATTAAAATAAAATATGTTTTTGGTAGGAAGCCCTCCGGCCAGGTGGAGTGACGATTTGCGAAAGCCTGCTGGTGGATACTGGATGCGTCGAGCTCAGGACAGGGCCATGGAACTCATTAAGGGAGGCCCAAGTCCAGCAGTGGACTGCTATAGGATGATGATAATGAAACGATTTTTCATAATTATAATTTTAGTTTTATGATTTAGGATTAGCAGCCTACCCAAATACTTTTGAAATTAGAAAAATCCGTACCGAATGGTACTTACTGTAGAACCCAAAGACGAAAACATTATTGAAATAAATGATAATGGTCCTTCTTATTTTTCAGCATTAAATTACGCCTATTTACGTATTTTCTTGGCAAAAGGTCGTAATATTTCACGGAATGCTCAATTTAATATAGTTCATGGAGATTAAGGTGACGCCGAGCGTTCATCAATAATCTGCCGACGCCATTTGGCCCAAATAAATGAGGGAAAGATTAATGTGAACTGTTTGATCCCAATAAATCATACTAAAGAGCTGGGATATACCGCCCCGCCCTAGAAATCAAGAAACTAAACTATATGGTTTACCAAACGAATACGACTCACCAAGCGAAGCGCACGTAGCGTGGATTACATCGGTGCTCTTAGCCGATCGTCTTGGTTAAGCAACACTCCGCTTAGCCACTACTTGGATGGGTGACCGATTTTGAATAATAAAACTTTTCTTCAGAACAAATACACTGTACACTGTACACTGTTACGAGGCAAATTATTGTTAGTGTTTTTTTTTATTTTTGATTTGATTCTCCTGCAACTTAACATTATTTTAAATAACTTTAAACAACTTATCTTTTCAAAAGGTATATTCTACTTGTTCCCTAGTCCTCGGTGAAGATCTAACCGAGAGGGGTAAATTGAAAATCAGCGCTGTATGCACAACAGGCAGCAACAGCTGAATTTACGCCCATTGCCCTTAATAGTTTAAGTAAATTAAGATCTTGTACTTTTTCTTTGTGCCTGAAATAAAATATATTATTATTATTATTATTATTATTAATCGAAGCTTCTGTTGCGACCTACTTTTCAGTATATGTTTCATCATCATAATCATCATCCACAGCCTGATTTAACCCACTACTGGGTATAGGCCTCCCTCAAGTTGTGCTATCCACCACGATCCTGCGCCAGTCTAACCCATGACTTTGACAATATTTATGTTTAGTGTAAGATAAATGTAATTGTATCGATGCAATGAACTTCATTTTATTTTTTATTTGAAATAATTTTGGCTAAATACTCTCAAGTACTGAGTGCTTATTTCAGATCAGTTTATTAATTCCAATCCTGTAATATGCAGTCTAAGGTCTGAATTGAACTGAGCTAAACCATAGTAAAACTAGTTCTGGTCATTTTAATGTTGAAAGGCCTTTTGATAAAAAATATCACTGCTAAATGATGTCACTCACCCCAAACCACTTCATTAATTAGCTCGAAGCACGACACGTTAATTATACTAGCTTCCGCCTGCAGCTTTGCTCGCATGATACCGGGATAAAAAGTCTTTAAATTTTATTCCTGGTCTACATATGTGTAAACTTTGAGCTCAATTCGTTTTGATTTTTTTGTGTGAAGAAATAAACATTTAATCACACTAATATTATAAGTGTGTAAGTTTGTGTGTGTGAGAGTATGTTTGTTTCCACTCAACTCCGTAACGGCACAGAATACAGAGAGGAGCGTACTGGAAGATGGTGCAAACACATGGCCCACCTGATGTTAAATGGTAACCATTACCTATCACAGCTATTTGCATGCAATTATGGAACTTATCTGCTTTGTAGATGTTTCAAATCCCTCTAGCATGTTTTAAAATGTGCTTCGATGCTCTCCGACGCGCGCCGGTAAGGGTGAACCGTACACAACAAAAATATTCAAACCAACATTGTATATTAGTAGAATTCACAGTATGATTATAAAACGCTGTGTGCCAGCATTACCATTAATTAATTTAACAACAGCTAGGCTTGGATGGTAATTTTATTTTTCCATAATTTAAACAGGGTAGAGCATAGGTTATTCTCACGACATCCTAATGGACGCTGAATAAGTTTAACAGCCCTGAACTCCGTTATAAAGCTTTTTGACGACTTCTTTGATACGTTACAGACTACTCATAGTCATACATGAGTCAGTCGGGATTTCACCCATTACGATGGGTGAACTCCCCCCTACTGAGAGTAGTTTGCAAGTTTGATTCCCGCCGTAGGACTGACGTTTGTGTGATCAACAAATTTTTGGAACCTCTTTTCTATGTGATATGTTTGTTATGTATTTATAAAAATCAGAACACACGGACAAACGCGGCGGGAGACTTGGTTTTAAAATATCTAGTGAAAATGATTTCTCAAATGAAAGGTCATCGTTTTCAGTCCAAAATATGGATAAAAGGGACAATTTTATTTCATCAAAAGTAAAGCAATAAATTGATTAACAAGCACTTTATCGAAATATTTTGTAAACAAGAAGTCTTCAACATAAACTTAATTGCTACTGACGGTTTGTACCTTTGTGGAGCTAAATTGGGTGCTAATTAAATTTGGTACTTGGAAATTTTGTTAGTCTGATTTGCGAGATCTCCGAGTCACAAATAGAAAATTAATGTAATCTTTTCGTCAAAACCAGTGTTTTATGACCTCGTTGGTGCTTTAGGTAGCTGGCTGTAGTTGCGGGTTTGATTCCCGCTGCTGCACGAAAAAGTTTGATCTGCAGATATTTGTTTCTGGTCTGGAGTTGGGGTTCCACTCATAGTTTCTGATACTTATGATAGAGGAGAGGGGTCCTAGTGAATCTGACTTTTGGGAAGTTTCTTAGTTATGTCAGAAGTTTCCATCACAGAGACGCGGCATCCACTGGCACCCAGCCATGGTGGTGGTGGCGATCTGAGGTACCTATCATTTGATGTGAAACCCTCTTCATTATTTAAGGCTAACTTCCCCATCTGGTTACGAATTGGTGTAAATTCAACAAAATTTACGTCTAAGATCTATAGATCCTATTGCATAAAGTATTGAATAAAGATATATTATTTTTTTTAGTTTCGGTATGAAGTGCGCGCGGCGTGCGGCGGCAGCGCGCCCCACACGCACGCGTTCTCACGATGGATAGGAAAATAACTTTTAATGCGAGAGAAGCCGCGGGCAAATGCTTGTATTTTATATAGAAAATATAGAGATCAGGGTCTGATGATGAAGGAAGAAAGAGAAATTAAGATTTTTGGAGGTTTCTTTTAGGTGAATGATCCTGACCATCGGTGGTGCATTTTGTTCATCTAGAATATAAAAAAAAAACTTATTCTAGCTTAGCTTTTTCATTTTTCCCGGGGACCTAGTTACAAAGGGAGTTTTAATGCAATTTAGCAGCAATGCAGAGTAAAGTTTTTTTCAGCTAAGCTTGTCATGAGAATAATGGACTTAAAAAATTACTAGAGTGGTTGTAGTACAAGGTGAATTTAATAAACGTAATAAAATCAACGAAGTTCTTAGAATGAAGAAACATTGTATATTTATATTTCACAAGTTTTTTTTAAGTGTCTTTTCATTCGCATGGTCGCCATGTTAAAAACAATAAGTACTTCATTTGTCTTTACCAAAACGTTAAATAAGATCCTTACATAATATGAAATTAGCGTTTTTTCACTCTATTTTATGTTTAACATATTTTTTTTAATTCAACATTCAAATGCAAAATTTATTTATATTTAAACGCTACATTATTGCAATGATTGAAAATTCAATAAATACGTTTTTTAAGGAAGTCTACACCCGAAAAATAAAAGTTAAAAAAAGATCATTTCATGATGTTTAAATTCGTTGTATTTTTTATGATTTAGTTTTAATTTTTAAAACTACGCATACTTTCCATAATGCTGTCCAAGCATACCCACAAAATTTGGAGCAATAGGATTTATAGTTCCAGAAAAAATACAAAAATGTATGTATTGAGAAATAAATTTTCGACACATAACGCCAATTTCATAGGTAAGAACCTAATACTTGGTCATTCGTTGATATAAAACAATAAACCATCGTACTTACCTGATTTTTGAACTACATGAGATTTTGAAAAAATGCGTAATTTCATTCAATTATGAAATTGTTCGATGGATGTAATAATGTACTGGATCACTATGGAAAATAGATCAGCTTTAAAGGGAAGCTCACTCATTCGATAAATTTAAAATTACACTCTTCAAATAAATTGACCGTGACAAAATTCATTTACATAAAATTTGAATAAAATGAACAATTAAAACTTTGCAGCAGGTTTGATCAAATCATTCCTTAATTTATGGTTATAGAACTTTAATTACTAATAATTAAACCAAGAGAAGTTTACATTTCGCTTCATGAAAAATCACAAATTTTTAACATAAGATAATAATGTAAACAGTGAGCGTACAAGTATTTATTAATATACAAAATGAAAGGGTTTGGATTTAGTTAAGTAGTTAAATATTTTGAATTACTAGTACAATACTAATAAGGTACATATGTAGATTCAAATTTACATATGTAGATTCTTGTACTTATGATACTAAACTCCATTTCGTACTATTGTGTACGAAATGGAGTTTAGTATCATAAGTACAAGAATCTACATATGTAAATTTGATCTAAAGATCAGGCTGAATCAGGCCTAGATCATAGGAAGAGAATGCCTTTATATCGATTGGAACCATAATTATATAATTGTGAAAAACGCTTTTGTTTTTTAACAACAACAACAAATTATGGTTCCAATCGATATAAAGGCATTCTCTTCCTATGATCTAGGCCTGATTCAGCCTGATATTTAGATCAAATTTTACTTATTAATTTTAACTTTTTATTTAGAAACTATTTGTTGAAAGCGCAGGAAAACCATGGAGCCTGCGGTGTCCGCGTAGGCGCAACAAGCTTATTAATTTTGATTGAAGTATACCTACTTATGGTTTGTAGAAATTAACATAAATGATTTTTTTTCTTGTTTCAGTTATCTGCAACTCTGCTGGTGCTACTCCACCTATGCATGCACGTGGTGGATGAGGGACATGCTGTTAATCCAAGTTAGTAGCATAATAATAAAAAACCAGCCAAGTGCCAGTCGAACTCGCGCACGAAGGGGTCCGTACCGTTATCTATACATAAATGGGAGCTTCGCTTAATTTATTTTATCTAAATGTAATTATTTATTTTTGAAGTGATTAACTAAATATTTTGTGAATATTTTAAGCGTCTACCTGTTGCCGTTATTAATATCGAGCAAAAAATTGTTGTACGGGAGTCCCTCTTAAAATTTATTTTATTCTGTTTTTAGTATTTGTTGTTATAGTGTAAATCGAAATTCATCATCTGTTAAAATTTCAACTGTTTAGCTATCACAGTTCATGAGATATAGCCTGGTGACATAAAGACAGACAGGCAGACAGACTGAAAGTTTAGTCTTAGTAATAGGGTCTCGTTTTTACCCTTTGGGTACGGAACCCTAAAAATGAACTCAGTCAGCAGGCGGCTTATAATTATTTTTTATCCAGGTATCTTAAAATTGAAACAACGTTGGATAGCACGCAATAGCTAATCGATAACACTAATTAAATTAAAAGCTACAGCGCAAAGTTAGGTTCTTGAACAGAGGGAATTCCTTTGATCCCAAATTCCTGTTAAATTTGGAAATAGTACTAGTGTGAATAGAAATGTCGGTGTTGCGTTCCGATAGATAAATTACCAACGCGCTTGTTGAACAAGTATTTCCTCTAATACATTAGTCAGGTAGATCAGTAGGTACACTGATAGCTTCTACAAAACAGATAAAAATATGTACTGGGTGAGTTTGTATTGGTAGGTTATCCCGAAAGAGAATGATTTGGACCATGGTTGTCAAAGTTTATATCTGTAGTGTGGCAGCCCTAAAATGAAGGCAGAGCTACAACTATCATCATTATATTAAGAATAAAGTTTAACAAAATCAGCTGTTTTAAAGTTGGCTTTCGAATTTTTCAGTAACATCATCTCCAACTTTACAAGTCATTTCTGAAAAATTATAAAGTCTTTGAATAAATGTTTTTGACCTTCAGAAGTAAATTAACCCCCTTTAGGTATAACATACTCACTTTGTATTATAGATAGAACTTAGGGAATTATTAGGTACTCTGGAGCATTATTTGGGTTTTTATAAAATATATTTTTTTTAAAATGCTTTAATTGTATTAAAGGAATGCGGCATAAACGGTCGTATCTTTTGATTGCGTTGACTTTAAATTTTGATATTTTTACGGCTTCAAAGAATTGCAGTACTGTATTTTATATTAATTTCTACGTGTTCCTGAGAAAATGGGCCTTGACAGACAGACAGACGGACAATGAAGGGATCCTATAAAGGTTCTAATTTTCCTTTTGAAGTACGAAACCTTAAAATTTTTAATCATAAATGTGGTAATAAGTAGTCTCTCGGCAAAATTAGACAAATTTACTTATAATATTTTGTCGGAATAATTTGTTGACTGTCATGTTAACACGCTGTATATATCTCCTTCTACTGATTATGTATGATTGACGGAAAAGAACACACCAACCTTATCAACAAGGGCATTCAGTTCAAATTCCATGAGCAAAGTCACCCCAAATATAATAATTTGACGTAATTCTTTTGTTTTTCCTGCGTTAATACGCGATTATGAGGAATTCCGATTCCTGGGAATAATGGAATGTTCCCTCACCAGATAAGTGCCTTTTTATGTCACAGTTGTTACACTTGAATAAATATTTTTTTGGTTCCCTTTTCCTCCAGGAAATATCGACTTTGTATTTTTATTGTCGTGTAAATACTTAAGTAGGGTGTTTTAGTATCGCTTGTCGTTTTGTGAGGTTCGCAGGTAAATATGAGGCAGTTGGGTAAACAGTTTTGTAGGGGATGTGCGGTACAGGAAAATGTCAAGTATTTTCTGAAGCTCACTAGGTTGTTTGTTTACGTATGATTCAACATTTGAATACCTGCAATAAACATAGTTTGGGAAATCAATTATCCAGAAAAGTATTATTTTTATCCAACTGTATGTTTGTAATATTATTTGTCGGTTGCTGTAGCCGAAACGGCTGGACGGATTTTGACTAATGAGGTGTCGTTGGATTCGTCTAAATCACGAGGGTGACATAGATTATAAGAAACGTCAAAAAATCCAATATGGTGCCTGTGAGAAGCCATTTCCCAATTTACAATGAACTAAAAAGTACTAGAATTTTCCTGCCTATGCAGTCGGATTCTTTGTTTTTTTTTGAATAAATACTTGTTGTAATCTACTTAGAATCTACAACTTGGAGTGTAAGTGGTTCAACCACCACCTGGAACTGCAGCCAACCTGACTCTGCTCTAAGTACTATTACAAACGGGACTCTGGCGGCTGGCTATTTATGGTAACAGCTTAACACCAGCACAGCTACATTTCCTGCAGCAGCTTGGGTGGTGCGAGAAGTGCCCTGCTATCCCCATCCCACATGCGTGGGGATTATGGGTATATCCTAATTTTTATAGAGGATGCCTATGTCCAGCAGTAGGTATATAGGCTTTTATATACTGACGATGATGAATTCAAACTTCAAATAAATCTATCATATCAATATTGGAGGCCTCTGTGATGCAGTGGGCAAATGTTTGCAATATTTACAGGCACTATGTTTATACAAAAAAAAAATATAGTACCATATCAGTCATGTGGTTCCCTTAATAGAAGTTTGGAGCTACATGATACTGTGTGATAGAGTCCAGCATTACAGAAAAAAATCTTAGGCGTGATAAGTTGTAAGGGTTTTCGGATGATTAACATCAATTAGGGTCAAAGTCACCGTGATGTCATTGGCGCAAAGCAAAACAAAAATTATCATTCAGTCATAATACTCTATTTATAAACAACACACGCCTATTGTCACCAATAGGCATACAATTTGGGATAAACCCATCAATTTACATACAAATTAATCTCAAGCTCGGAATGTTTGTCTGTAATTTGCACTTTGATTTGAGCGTTTGTTCCATAATATGGTAAGCTAAGGCTGCTATGATTCGAAAAGGCTTTTGTTTTTTTTGTCTTGTTTGTGTTTTCGGCTATACCAACTTTATTGTGAAATATATAATGGCTTTACAAAGTTTGGTTGTATTCAAATAGCCAAAATTTTATTCCAAACGGTTACATATGACATGATTACGTTATGCAATTGTTCTCCATCCATGGAATGAACACGGTATCTACAAAAGAAGTCTCGATTTAGTTTAGATACCGTACACCTACGACCCTAGGAACCCAAGCCTTACAAATTTTGTAATTCTGATTGGTATACTTACCTATTACGTACATATTATTATGTACTTAAAATGTGCTTGATTTGGAACAATAGATTTATTTATTCATTGCATAAAATAATAAAAATTTAATCAATGTCATTACTATAAAGTGTATGAAATTAATAGTTAAGTAGGTAAAGAAAGTTTATTTTATTAAGTCCAATAGGAAAAGTAGAGTTCAGTACAAAGTAAGTAAATTTTTGCATGGTTCATCCGGGAAACTAATACCACCATTTTTGTCGTGAAGCAGCATTGCTGTGTTTCGGTTTGAAGGGTGTGGGTGCTGGTGAAATTAAAGGCAAAAAAGGTCACCATCATGCTTCAAGTTGCTGGACGCAGGGCGATACATTGTAGAGCACGTTCCGAACATGCCTGAACTACGAAGCAATTCTTTGAAGTCATTGTAGTAGTAGAGTTCTTGGTGAAGGGGTCATCCGGCGAAGTACTGCCACCATACCTATACCTGCGGTGAACCAGCTTTTCTGTGTTTCGGTTTGAAGTGTGTCTGTGACAGGCACAAGATACAAGGCACAAGTCTTATCACCTTCATGGCTCAAGTTGATGGATGCAGGGTATTGTGATAGGTACCGCTTAATATCAGATGATGGCCATGTTGTGCTAGTTCCATCTTCAAGTACAACAACAACACCAGCCTATTTAGTCCACTGCTGGACATAGGCCTCCCCTATAAAAAGGGGTAATGCCCATAATCCCCACGCTGGGCATGGGTTGGAGATCGCAGGGCACAGCTTCTCGCACCGCCAACGCTGCTGCCCGTCTGCGGCCAGGAAACTTAGCTGTGCCAGTGTTAGGCTGCGCTATGCCGCTATCAGCCGGCCGCCAGAGCCCCGTTTGTTAGTTAGCAGGGTGCACCACGGGCAGGTGAGGTTGGCTTGGGTTCCGGAGATGGGGGTTGGAACCCTTTACACCCATCTTCATCATCATCATCATCATCAGCCTATAGCAGTCCACTGCTGGACATAGGCCTCCCCTAATAAAGGGGGATATACCCATAATCCCCACGCTGGGCATGCGGGTTGGGGATCGCAGGGCACAGCTTCTCGCACCACCGACGCTGCTGCCCGTCAGTGGCCAGGGGATTTAGCTGTGCCGATGTAGGCTGTGCTATGCCGCAATCAGCCGGCCGCCAGAGCCCCGTTCGTTGTTTAGCAGGGTGCACCACGTGCAGGTGAGGTTGGCTTGGGTTCCGGAGATGGGGGTTGGAACCCCTTACACCCATTTTCAAGTAACTAATAAAATAAACAAGGTAAGTATTTTGTTCTGTGGAAACTACTATGACAACGATTCTACAAATTGTTTTCATTGACATCGATACCCTCGACTGTGAAACATATTACGCAATCTTTGCTTCTACGTTCACGTCAATTTCCCAAATTCCACGGAAGCCATCGACGCGGCACACTTTGTATCAAATTTCAGCGGCAGAACCGTGTAAACAGCCTGCGAACCTACAAAGCCCGACCTTCATTACGACATGCCAACTCAAATAAAACTCAACCTTACCGCAGTTATTTTAATGGCTGTAATTGAAAATTTTACTGCGAAAATTGCGTAGAACGATGATAACAGGGCCTTTTGTGAATCGTACTTTGGGTTTGAGGTTTCTTGATAGTGCGGGTGGACCACAGGTGGCAATAAAACAGATAATTTGGGATCAGCTTTTAACTACCTGAGACCTTTTAAATTTGCTTTATAATATTTTACGTATTATAATATTTTACGTTAGAGTGTACCCTAATTTCCGATCCGGAGATCGTAGGTTCGAATCCCGGCAAAAATGGATTTTTCGAAACAAAAAAATATGTGCGCATTACCATGCGCTCAACGGTGAAGAAAAGCATCTAAAGGAAACTGGCATGTTCTAGAACTAAAATTCGAAAGACATATATATAGGTATGTCTTAAAGATATTCTCTACATAAGAATTACAACTCAATTTTACTCGAATGTCAGTCTGTTTTTGGTATGAATAAATCTTAATGCAGATTCAGCTTCGGGGTTCCAAATTGATTTACCTACAGAATGACACCTATTTGGCTAGCATTATTTTGTTGTTTCTATATGAGTATAATATAACTTTTGTGATTAGTTTCTCTTTACGTCAGATTTTGCAGGTAGCCCGGGGATTCCTAGCACCCCCTGTCCCACCGTTACTATGGCCGCTACCTGGATGGCCAGGAATAGCGGGACGGCCGGGAACTGGAGGCCATCTCTTTTTTTCAAGGGAGTCGCTGGAGGAGCTGCAACAAATGCTGGACGGCCTAGCATCAGCCTCGCGAAAGCCTCGGCATGAATTTGGACAAGACCAAAGTTATGCTCAATGACCGAATTGATCCGAGTCCTGTCGTCGTTAATAGACACCTTCTTGAAATTGTTTCGGAGTATACATACCTCGGGCAGATATTGCAGTTGGGTAGAAACAACTTCGAGAAGGAGGCCAAGAGGAGGATTCAGCTGGGTTGGGCAGCATTTGGAAAACTACGTCGAGTTTTCTCGTCATCCATACCGCAATATTTGAAAACAAAAGTTTTCAATCAGTGCGTCCTACCCGTCATGACATACGGAGCCGAAACGTGGACACTCACAGTACGGCTGGTCCACCAGTTTAAAGTCGCTCAGCGAGCTATGGAACGAGCTATGCTCGGGGTTTCTCTGAAGGATAAAATCCGTAACGAGTTTATCCGACATAGAACTAAAGTTATGTCGACAACATAGCTCAGAGAATTAGCAAGCTGAAGTGGCAGTGGGCTGGCCATATCTGCCGAAGAACCGATAACCGTTGGGGTAAACGAGTTCTTGAGTGGAAACCGCGGCTCGGCAAACGTAGTGTAGGACGCTTCCGGCCAGGTGGGGTGATGATCTGCGAAAGGCTGCTGGTAGAAGCTGGATGCGTCGAGCTCAGGACAGGGCGCAATGGCGCTCATTAGGGGAGGCCTATGTCCAGCAGTGGACTGCTGTAGGCTGATGATGATGATGATGACGATGATTAGTTTTGGTTGTTCCTATTTCGAATAAGAATTTAACTTTTGTGAGCAAATTTTTCGATATACCTTTTTAAATAAAGGTGAATTATTCCAGCATGAACAGCATGTTTGTTAATTTAAACAAAGCTAATTGTAAAGGTAAAAGGTACACAAGCACGCTATGAAATAAATTAATACAAATAACAGTGTTTAGCCACTCAAAATAATATCCATGCTGCAAAACTAAATAGCCTTTCTGTATGCGTTGAAATGGGTCGGCCGTGTTGTCCACTTGGTAAAAATAAAAGTTTTTTCTCACAAAGACATGAAATTCAAGGCCTTTTCAGTTCGTGAACAAGTTCATGTTTTGTCAAAAAGCGTAAAATGAAATGAATTCGAAAATTGTACGAGTATGCGTATTTTTGATTGGCACATCACATTAATATTATAAATGCGTAAGTTTGTGTGTGTGTGTGTGTGTGTGTTTGTTCCCATTCAAATCCGTAACGGCTGTCAATTTTGTTGAAACTAGAAATATATTATTTGCTTATGACCAGAATAAACATAATAATATCTGTGTAGGTACAACGGGATACCACACGATTGAAGCCGGGAGTTGAAAGTAGTTTGCATTGTTTAACTTGAACTCAATTTAATTCATTTTTAACCGACTTCAAAAAAGGAAGAGGTTTCTCAATTCAACCGTAGGTATATATTGTATTTTAGAAAGAAAATTCATGTCTTCTTCTTCTTCGCGAAGCGCTCCTGGCGTGGTTATGTTCTTAGCAGATTACCTTGGTTAACAACACTCCGCCCGGTCATTACTTGATGGGTGACCGATTAGTGACATTTATATTTGAGCTCTTCCGTTCCGAAGGCACGTTAAGATGTTGGTCCCGGCTTTTCGGTCATTAAGCCATGTCGGAGGCCTTCGGCGGCCTAAAAACTCCGACACCACTAGCTCATACGAAGAAGAAGAAGATCAAACAAAAATGCAATAAATTAAACACAATCTAACCATGCTATCAGAATAATAATATGCAGCATACTTAGTTCTAAACGGAGAAGCTATAACTGAACCAAGAAAACGCATAAAATATTTCTACAAGAAACCCTCCACGTTCGGCTGGCAATAATTTATTTGTTTTATCCCAAAAAAATTATCAAAATTCAGGTACAACAAAGAAAATCATCAAGCACATTATTTACGGAGATACTGTGTGTCCGATATACGTATGATGGCCGCTCTGGTCTGAATTATGTATGAAGGGACCACCGGCACGACCTTGCCAATAAACAAAGCGAGGAATTATTATAGCTGTGCCTAATATAGCGGAGTTATAAAATAACCTAGTCATATCTTCCATATGACATTCGATATTGTATGGGGTTATTCAGAGAAAAGTCCCAAAATTACATATCGCCACTGCGGACCTACGAACCTACCATACCCTTGGTGGTCGGATGGGTTCCAACCATACCACCATTTCACCATAGTTTTGACGCAATTTGAAGATAATAACTGTATAGTATATATATCAGTCAAGGGTTGGCTAATGACAATACACAAAATTGTATCGCTGCACGGTAAGAGTGGAGGGTGGCGCCGTCAAGCACAGTATGACTGAATACTGGTCCTTATTCACACTTTTGGTGAAGATAGCAATAGATATAATACTTGCATGGTATGGTCAGCAGCAACAATATATAAATGTTTTTTTATAGGTAGTAGAGTTCTTTGTGGAGGGCTCGTCCGGGGAGGTACTGCCACCATGCCTATTTCTGCCGTGAAGCAGCTGAGCTGTGTTTCGGTTTGAAGGGTGTGGGTGCCGGCAAAATTACAGGCACAAGAAGCTTAACAACTTCATGCCCCAAGTTGATGGACGTAGGGCTTTGCATCGTAGAGCATGTTTCGGAAATACATGATCTACGATGCAATGCTTTGTGATAAGTAATGGTTACCACTCAACATCAGGTGGGCCATGTGCTTGTTCCATCTCCAAGTGGAAAAAACAAATTGGTGAAGTTTCATAATAATATTCGGTGAAGCCGCAATATTATCGGCACAAATAATGCTTTCATTTACCTACAGACACCATTTTATTTCCAAGACGTTAAAGCACAAAAATTTGCATTCCCGGACTAAACTGGAGAATGAAAGTCGTGCTATTCCCGAAAACAAAACCGAGGCTTAAATTACAAAAATAAAAATACTGGAACGAGGAAAAATATTTAAACCCTTTTGTGATATTAAACAAAGAGGAATGGGAATTGCTAAGGATTGTCTAAAGCGATAATAAATTGAGCGCATAGCCGCGCCATTATTTCCTTGAGGTCTGATTAATTGTGGCTTAGATGGAGAATCTAGGCTGAGATCTGAGCGCCAATTCCGAAGGCGAGATAATATCCAATAGAATTGCTATATTATGACGTGATTCTCGTGAGTTAACTGTGATAGAAGTCACTCAATCAGTTAGATAAGTCATCGTCACTTTTTTTACTAGGCCCATTATGTGCACTGCCACAGTAACGGGCGGTTAAACAGCTTGCAACTGCAGCTGGTAGGGCACAGTGGGCAGACCAGCAAATATGACATAGTCTGAGGATCGGTGCCACATTCGCAAAGCGTTGCTTCGTCCTCAATACAGTCACATTTACTCATGTTGAGCTTTCTTTTTTGTGACGACTTGTCTTGGTTCAATTTGGTCATTGACCATTATTTTGGTCTTATACAAATTCATGATCAATGACTCTGCGAGTCTCGGCAGTCAAATTTCACTTATCAATTTTTCTTTGAAAATCGTTGCTAAATAATTACTTATCGCCAAAATAATAGGCACACCCCCCTACGTAAATTTATTCTGTGGTTCGTGGATACTATTAATTCTTCTTTGGCACAGCACTCTTCTTTTTCTAAGTAATTACCTAAGAAAGTTCTTTTGTTCGACTAAATTACCCCTCTTATCCAGACCACGAAAGTATTTATCGGTTCTTTGAATAGGTACCAACCTGATAATTAGGTTTTGGTTTATTTATCCAATCTATTAGTATAAAACAAGTCGATAGACTGAGAAAAGGCTATTTGCTTCATTATTCTCATATCTATGGTTGGTACGGTAGGGACCAAATTTTATTTGTCTTTTCGTCAAACGCACACATCGCAATAAGCGTATTTGTTTACTTTGACTGTGAGAACTAAGACTGTGTTTTGACACTTGGGCTCTTATAAACTAATCTAAGGTGACTCATACTGAGACTGTTGATACAAATGGCCATTAGTCATTGTTAAAGAATAAAGTGTAATGACCCGCTTGACTCACTATGCACGCGGAGTTCGAGGCGACCGGTCTTGTGCAAGTTCTTGCCAATTAATGGTGAAGGCATCCAGGTTGTCATGCCAGCGCTTTTTTGGCCTGCCTATGTGCCGTATATTTACCTCGGACACAATGTTAAATAAGACTCATGTACGGAAAGATAAATTAATAGGCGAATAAAATCGACATGGAATAAATACTGGAGCATGAAAGAAGAATTCAAGAGCCTAAAACTAAAAAGAAAACCTATTGACATATGTTTAACACCTTGCCTAGAGCCAACAAGAAAAGAGCGCTCTGGAGAGACTTAATATATGCCAGAGAAGAAAAGAGAGGAGATTTTTAGGTATATCAAAATCAGAGATCGATCTAATTAATCAGGGTCGATTGATTAGATCGATCTAATTAATTATCTAATTATTATTTAGATAATTAATTATCTAATCTAATCGATTAGATCGATCTAATTCGACTGAAATTAGAGGTAAAAGGAAACGGCAGGACATATACAAAGAATGAAACTAAATAGAAGGTCATAATAACGAACTGGATACTTATAAAATAAATATAAAAATAAATAAGAAATACCATTTAAAAGGTTGAATGATGATCATCCTAGTTGCTGGAAAATTATGGCCAAGAAGAGCAATTAGATAGGGTAAAATGAAGTTCCTTGGTAAAGGCTTTTATTATTTATTATTTATTTATTTGCTTACATGTACTACAATTTATATAAACAGGTTAGGTTGGTATTGTAGCCTGATTGTGGTGAGTAGGTACATGTACCCTGTAAAGGCACTGCAAAGTGAGTTGTCGTAGTTACACAATTAAAAGGAATAAAAGATAATTCAAAACGAGACATGTCAACAGCCAAAAATAATATTAGTTTAATAATTTTAATCTTTTTTACATAAACCTAAGTCAAAAATAAAAGCCAAAATATTAAAAGTCAAAAACATACACATAATCCAATTACAAGAATGCCTATTGACGCAAGAAATAATAAAAGGTCAATGTAATGTAATAAGAGTCCTACTGCCTTAATATTTACGGTCATCGTTTAGTTTGTAAGATTGTTTGTGTTGTTTGGTATTCGTCAACAGAGTAGTATGTTTTTTTTATCAATAATAACTTTAAGCATCTACAAAACGTCTTATCTTTTTGTTAATTTTTTATATGATCCGGTAATTTATTATATATTTTTATTAGCCTAAAGTTCGGACTTTTTACCACCGACTTTAATGTAGTAGTTGGTCATAATAATTTATGCATATTTCGTCTGTTATAGTTCTTATTAAGGTCCAAGTTAGATTTAAAAACTTACTTTACTGCTAAAGGCGGTCCATACTTAACATCAAATTTGATCTTTTTATCTATGTAACATTTTTTTCTATGTGGAAATAAAGCGCTAATTATTGTTATTATTATTATTATTTTTTATTTATGTGCCGTTTGCCGATTAGGGATCCAGTCAAAAACCATCTTGATCCACACGTCTCGTTGTAACATGACCCGCCCAATCCTATTTTAGCTTGGCAACTTAAAATATAATATAGCAGGTCTGAAACATAACTGGACATTTTACTGGTTTCCAGCCTTAGAAAAGTAAGTAATATAGCCATCCCAAGGCAGAATATGTTCATCTATAGCGTTGAACTGCCTATAAAATAAATACGGGTTATAATCTCGAGAGCTGCCTGCACTAACCATTAACCTAAAAGCTTGCGGTGCGAGGCTAATGTATCCTCAATTTACAACGAAATCTTTGACACCTTTGAACACGCTGTGCACAGATTCTGTAACTAGAACTCTTAACGTTTTGAGTGCTGAAAACACACTTGCTCTATCATATTGAAAAACGGGAATTTTCACGTACCGTTACATCGGTGAAGGCACCGACGGCGTTTCGACTCGTTAAGAGAGTCTTTATCAGGGTGAGTGAAAGCGACGCTCTCCCTCCGCGTCCCATCTTGCGCTGCGTGCGGCAGCTCTTGCTGCTCAGCTCGACACGCCTGAGGCCGGGACACTTGCTCTAGCCAGGCTCCTCAGCATGCAGCTCCTCGGGCATGGTGTGTAGCATCAAGACCCAGGCCCACGGTCAACGTGTTACAATTTGTAATTTCGATGCGTAAATCTAAAAGAACTTGACTAGCAAGTATCGATTGATGACTCTAATATGAACATGTAAAAAATTAAGAAGTAAAATTATGTGTATGAGGGAGCATGTATATTGTGTGATTAAATACAAAGATACGATTCCTTTGCTTTTTAAAGTAAGTTATAAATGAATAGGTTACAGACCAAAGCCACTCTTGTTACGAGCAATAAAACAGTAATAAAAGGAGGGTAAATGGCATTATTGGATTCTAATGTCTTGTTTTACATGAATTTAGCTGTAACTTAAAAAATAACTAGCTTTTGTCCTCAGTTTTACTTGTGATTACGATCAACTGGGGTAAAAAAGGTTCCAACTGCCACTTTCAGAACTCAAACCTACTTCGCATGCCCGTGATGCCTTGCTAATTAACAAACGGGGCTCGCGGCCGGCTGATTGCGACATAGCATAGTCTAACACCAGCACAGCTACATTCCCAGCACAGGCCATGGATGGGCAGCAGCTTCGGCGATGCGAGAAGCTGTGTCCTCCCATCCCCAACCACCATGCCAAGCGTTAGGGTTATGTGCTTATAAAGGGAGGCCTATGTCCAGCAGTGGACTATTAGAGACTGGTGTTTTTGTTGCGATCAACTAATCTTTGCCGAAACATTGTCATCAAACCCATCTTTCTGCACACGATTTTAGTTTTCTATGTATAATGTTATACATAGAAAACTATCAGTTATCACAAACTACATTTTGATATCTTTTACATATCTGCCTGTTATGCATTGTGATGAAAGCTTCCCAAATAGAGCCTAGTACAGAAACCTATCATAAAAAATCCTTTACGAGTTCGAGTCATAACCACTCCAATATTTATAAAGGGCACCGCTGCCGTATCTTCACAAAATTATTCGATGAAACGTTTTCAGACATATTCTGAAAAGTTTCGTTGCGTTACTGAAGGCACTGAACCCAATTAGGGACTTGAGGGTCTATAGCTATACATCCCTCCCATAAGGTGACGGGCCGTAAAATTCACAGGTCTAGTTGTATTGGATATCATCATCATCATCCAAGGAACTTAACCCACTTTTGGATAGGATACAAGATACAAGATACAAGATATTTATTTGCATAAATAAGTGTAGGTAACATTAGGTCTTAGGACTAGTTTTAAAAGTACATGACTTATTTACCCTTTTCAGGCATCGCAAATTAGGTTAGGTTGGCGCTTAAAACAAAGGGGGACAAAGCAACAAATACTTATGAAAATAATGAACTATTAAGATACTTTACATATTAATATGAATACATTTAAATTGTAACTTATACATACTCAAAATAAATAAACTCAAAATATTCCTGTACTGTATAAAAACACTTTTCTGTAAGAAATGTTTTAAGTTTTTTAACAAATATATGAGTTCTGCTTTCGTTTTTTATTTCAGTGGGAAGTTTGTTGAAAATTCTTACAGCCACATAATATGGGCTTTTATTAAGCATTTTTATTCTAGAGTATGGTAGGGCCATCATAGATAGATAGATAGAATCATCATCCGCTTTTATAAAAGTCCAATGTTGGAGAGAGGCCTCCCTTAATGAGCATCATTGCTCAGCATCATTGCTAGTCTTCAGCGTGACCCAACCAGCTTGTACCGGCAGGCTTTTGAAGTTGTTACTCCACCTGGCCAGAAAGCATCTTACCTTACGTTTGCTACAACGTGGTTTTCACTCAAGAACTCACTTACCTCAACGGTTTTCGGTTCTTCGGCAGATATGCCTAGCCTACTATCAATTCAGCTTGCTAATTCACACATTTTTTTCTAAATGATAGGTACTATGGTGATCAATAAATTATTTATAGCAACCTTTTGAGGTCAGTCTATGGCATTTGATTTTGGAATCCAAGCCAACCTCACTAGCCTGTGGTACATCCTGCTGTATATCAAACGGGGTAATTATTTACATATTCCCTTTTTGTAGAGTAGGCCTATATCCAACAGTGAACTGAATAGGCTGGTGTTGTTGTATGGCATTTTTATATGGATGTAGGCCCCGTTCATTTTTTGAGGAGTTATCATCCAAATTATAACTATGAAAGAAAGTTAATTCAGGGTGTATAAACTTTTACAATAACTTGTTTATTGAGTCACCAAAAGACTGGAGCTTGTGCAAATCCAATTTCGAAATATCCCAAGTTTTCGAAAATGAACCTTTCGAGTGAAGTTATCAAGGTAGCAGTCGGAATAAATGTTTGCTACGTGCTAAGAATGCCGGTATCAGTCTTCCTTTATTAAATTTGTCAAGATATAGGTAGACTATATTCCTAGCGAATTGAGTTGATCGAAGGGCACGATGGTAGTGAAGAATTAGGGCATGTATTGCATACATTGTACATCTATCTAAACCAATACCATCCTAACATATAAATGGTCTTTTGTAATTATCATAGACACTTTATTAGATTATAAGGTACTGTTTTTTTTCCGAAGAAACCAAAATAAAATAAAATAATAATAACATGAAAAATCGACTGATTGTACTTGGCCCACCCGATGTTGACTGTGAATCTTAACTGGTTTGCACCCTAGTCGCTCCACTTCCTCGGTTTGCTCTTTTGAAAAGCAATCCTGAAGCTGGGTACGGATAGCGCGTTCCTGTAAATGCTTATTCGGAGTACGCTTGCCACGCGTACGTACATTTAATACGCGTACAGTTAATGTGGACCGCCGCGAACCTGAATGCGAGGTCAATCGATCTATAGCGCTACGCGAGCCGAAACCGACTAACCACAACTCGCGCCAGCGAGCCAGCTCGCGCGGCACGTGTTCCCCAAAGTGTACGCGTAGCTGCAAGTACAGACGTGGCGTTCCGGCGACAAACGCGCTATCCGTACCGAGTTTTAAGTCCACACATATGATCTGGATTCCTGAGATTTTTTTCAGTCCGTTGGTGATTGCACAGTTTTTTTGACAGTTTCCAATACAAATCTCGGCTCAGATTACTACTCACGGGTAATGTGAGTCGATATGCCCCTGAGCATGGTTCTTGATAACGGGCCTTAGTAACTTTACGTAATATCTTAAGGAATAAATTCAAAATCTTATACAAGAAGCCATTTTCAACTCTCGGAGGGCACAAAATGGTAACAGGTAACGTCGCCCGGAAACCGTTTATGGAGATAATTTTAAAAAGGTCACGGGTTCCGCAGCTTAGTTCCATTAGCGTAGCTTATACCTGTCAACTTTTACAGGATTTAAGCATGCGCTCGGCAAAAATCTGGGATTTTTCCTTAAAACAAAGGTTAACAATAAGTTAACAATATAAAGTACCTATCTAAGTAAGGTTGATCAAGTCGTATCGACCGACAAGAGATATTTTAGAAATCTGCCTAAACATACTCAATATCTTGGAAGCAATTGGTCAAAATACCAGTACAATTATACAAATTTGGAAAGGGCAGAGCGATACTCAAAATGCTTTAAATACGGTAATGTATATAAACTTAATTATTAAAGTCATACAAATATCAATTGTTTGACTAAAGACTTTACACACTGGAACAAGAATATGAATCAATAAATTGACTGTCCATGTAATTTCAAGGATTTTGTTTTTTAGCAACCTACACTTTACCTAGGTATCTAAGTAGGTATTTACACCAGAGTTGGCCACCACCTCAAACAAAGAAGATATTTAAAGTGTGGGTGTCAAAGCGTTGGCGCAAAGCCTCCGATTCCCGTGAATTCACTCGAAATGAATTTGATTACCTCTTGGAATATTCATGGATGTTACGATAAGGGCATGTTTAGATATTGATTTAATTTTTATAATTAGCAAGCCTCGGTGATTACTATTTGGTGTGTAGGTAGAAAAAACAATCGTAATCAAAATAAAGCTATGATCATAGTAAAATCATAAAATGAAGTAGTGTACATTAAGACCGAAAAGTGGATCCTCAGAGATGAACTGACTTATAGGAAAGGGCAACATCACCACGCTGGGCAGGAAAATTGGTGATAGCAGTGTGTTGATATCTAGATGAAATAAATAAATTGACGTCCATAGAATATACTGGTATATACTGTTTATTGTTTACTGTTTATTGTTTATTGTTTATAGTGGAGCACTTCAATTATTAATTAGGTTGATTATTAGGTATTTATTAGGTATTTTTATATTATGCAAGACAAATTTGATGGTTATTGTACTGCTACAATAGTTTTTGGAGCCAGCGGGAAGATTTTTAGTGAATAAAATATTTTATTTTTATTTTAAATATTTTTTTGGAGTGGATGGAAAAAAATCTTGGACTTAGCGGGAACAAGCCTACTATTGTACCTACCTATATTTCCGACACATCGGATCTTTAATCATCATCCAATCTGCAAATACAATAAGGCTCACCAGATGATATGTGGTGACGATTATCCAGAACAAAGTATTGCGTAGTCCACGCTTGTAATGTGCTATACGATGTTAAAAAGTTCTATGTCTATCAACTTAAGGTGTTGAGTCTCAAGCCTGTGTCTATAATGTCACTGAGAGCCACATCCTTGAAACCGAAATACAGCAATGCTGCTTTATGTCAGGAAAAGACATGGAAATTAGTTCATATTTATGTTTTAGATACTCAATTTTAAAGTTCAGAATCGTATGTAGGTAATTACTTAAGTAATTAAAAAATTCGTACCCAAAGTGTGAGAGCGATGCTCTACGATATCAATAAGTATGTCTAGGCAAAAACTGATAAGCCTCAAGCCTATCTGTAATGTCATTGATAGTCACATCCTTCAAACCGAAATACAGCAAAGCAGCTTCACGTCAGGAATAGGTTGAGTATCATGGAAATGATACTCAACTTTTAAGTTCAGAATCGTATGTAAGTAATTACTTAAGTACGCAAAAAAATTGTATTCAAAGTGTGCCAGCGACACCATTATCATTACTCTTAATTTCCCTTGGTGCCAAAAAATATAGCAAGGGTAATCTCTCTACGTCATTTACCGAATAGTGCAGCGCAAAAACGATAATCGGAAGGACAGGAGTGGATGATGAATGAGTCGGGGAATCCCGTGTCACAAACTCAAACCTCGGAACATAACAATACACGTATTTTAAGCTCTCTTTTGTAAACCTTACAGCTTATAATGGAATGAGTGGAGATTGGTTTTACATTGTGGAAATAACATAAGCTTACTGATTGGGAATTAAAAATTTCTGATCAAATTATGACAGTTGTTACATTTATGGTTGGTCGATTTACTTTTCGGTATTATTTGTCAAATACAAATACAAATACAAAACATTTATTGACATAAAGCAATGACACAATTTATTACTTTTTTTAAGAATAAGAATTGTTCATTTTTTAAGATTAAGATACATTTAATTTATACAACTCATCAGCACTGACATAATGCTAATTCTTTAACTAATAGTAGTAAAGGAATACGTACAACAAAAGCTCAATAGTACTAGTTTAGCACATACACCATGAAGTAGAGAACATACCGCCCAACACCACAACACCAGCCTAATCAGTCCACTGCTGGACATAGGCCTCCCCCATAAGAAGTGGGATATGCCCATAATCCCCAAGCTGGGCATGCGCCCGTGCTATTCATATCTAATAATATATTTAAGTTTTAGTTTAGTTAATTGTGGCTCGCAACTAGTTATCTATTTTGTCTAACTAAATTATAGCATAATATTATTCATAGTAAATTAATCGGCGGTGCATGTCATTGTGCCGCACTAAAAGGTATTTCCAATTTTCATTTATATTTTTCGAAAAATACCTCTAAACGCTGCTAGAAACAGGCATGTATTGTTACTGTTTCCGCTTACGTTAGACACGTTGACTAATTAAATCTGCCTCGCTCAACTTTTAATTGAATTTAAAATCTAATTTAATATGAAAATTCACGGCAACACCGTCATTATTTACGCGGGTGCTACGTTAGGTAGATTTGCTGGTCTCCAGCCGGAAAATTATGGCACCATATGCCGACCTGAAGGTAACTACTTAATTTTGATTTGAGCTTACCTTTGGCTTTTGATAAGCACCCTGCGTATCTGGAAACTCATTCAAAAGTTTTAGGTTTGTGAAATACACTTCAGCTTCGGTTTGTGTGTGGGTTTTGGTTTTCATAAATACATCATCATCATCTAAGGCGCAACAGCGGCGGGTGGGCCTTGGCTTGGGCAAGTAAACTTCTCCAGCCGGCTCTATCTTGGGCTTTTCTCTCCAGCCTTTCGCTCTATGCCATCTAGCCACCTAAGTTTGGGTCTGCCGCAAAGTCTTTGGCTGTCACGTTTACCCCTTACCGCTTTGGTCTTCTAGCATCTGACATACGTTCATTATGTAATCATAAATATTACACTTCAAGAATAGTTCAAGGCTATAGATGTAAGTTAAGCAAGCTTAATTTTAGAAATAAATTAAGTAAGGAAGGTAGAAAACCTATTTTCTAGCTATGCTCTGTGCCATTATTTATTCTGTACGATTCTTAAAAAGGTTAGATTTGGTGATGGCAGGCTCAAGACAGGGCGCAATGGCACTCATTAGGGGAGACCTATGTCCAGCAGTGGACTGATATAGGCCGATGATGATGATGATGATGATGATGAGGTGAAGTAAGATTCTGAAAGAATGGTGCCCAAGAAGATACAAAAGAGGGCTTGGGCAGACCAACAGCCAGGTTGATGGACGGCATCGTTGCCGTACAGGGAAAAACCTGGATGGAAAATTGTGAACACGTTTGCAGCCTTTTGCGATTGAGGCAGGAAGTATATGCCTAGCAGTGGGTTTTGAAAACTTTAAATATTATGATGACCTCGTTAGCGACTACCCTTCTGAAACGCAACAGAGCGCACGCATTCTGAACGCACTACGTTAAAGGTCCAAATCCTGCTATCAAACAATGTTTGCATTATCAGTAAATAATTGTTCAGATTCTGGGTGTTTGTACCATGGTAGCATGGTTTTCTCATAGTTCCTGATATCTACAGAGAGAAACATATTGTGGAGTCAAGGTTACGTATGACAATGTCGTTATTGAATTCCCAGCACGTGCACGTGTCTAGCCTTCATCTTTGGAACCCAACCAACCTGCCCGTAGTGAACCCTGCTGTATAACAAACGAGGCTCTAGCGGCCGGCTGCGTGCGGCATAGCGCAGCAGTAGGGCAGTAGCGTAAACGCTGTGAGAAGCTGTGCCCTGCGATCCTCAATCCACATGCCCACTGTGTGAATTATGGGTATTCCCGCTTTTTATAGTGGAGGCATATGTCCAGCAGTGGACTGAAAAGGCACGTTTTATTGTACGTGAAGTGTGCGAAGATGAATAAATAATCAACTAAAACAAATATCTGTACTCGCACATTGGTGTATTTTACGTAAGCGTTGTTGAAGTAAATGTAAGTAAATCGACCATCAAAGTACTAGCTGAGAACGTACACTCGAAACAGCTATTGCAAAGGAGCAAAATCCTGCAAGTAATAAGTGAAAGTGCTCCTCTGCTAAATTAAATATGGATGTACGGTGCTCTTTTCTAGTTGAAATATAATCCCTCCCGTTCCTTTTGATGTAGGTTTTATTGAGGTTTTACTGCCGCCACGACAATGCTGGCGATGTTACTGTAATTTGTCAGAGGCTTCGAATACTGCAGATGTTTTAAGGGGCATTATGCCGTGAATACTGAACGCTTGACTGGGTGCCTTAGAGCTTTTTGGTATTGCTAGTTTGAGTGTGAATTACCGCTTTTGTATGGTGTCGTACATTTGTTTTACAAGTTTTGTGACGTTTTTCAGGGTCAGATAGTTTCAGCTGATAGTTTATCGATTAAATAAATTCGACAACCTATGTGATTATTTATTTAATTAACACGGTTGACACCAATTACATTAATTAAATTAAATTATACAAGTCAGAGTGGTAATATCTAATGTCCAGCAGAAAAAATAATAATAATAATAATCAAATAAAACTTATATATAAACAAAGATATAAGTTGTGCCACAAAACAAAGATAATATTGTGTCACAAACAATCATGCATCTCGCTCACAAAATACATCATTGTTGTTTTGTATTTTGAAATACACATTTTTTTGAAGATTGAGAAACCAATTCTAGGACGAATAATTCACATCTACTCATAAAGCTGGATGATCTTTCTAGAAAATACGAGAGTGGTAGTATCCTTGTATGCCTATGTATGTAGAATTTTGGAATTTTAAGTGTTTAATTTTTCTCGCGAATAAATAATACATCTGTAATAAAGTATAAATAACAATAATTAAAAACGTTTAATGAAAAAGACCGGACAAAAAGCATGTTAAAACGCTATGCTCGTCGCCCATCTTTTCGTAATCAGCGGCTTTAGAAGCATTAGTGCGGCGTAATGTGAGGAATGTGGCTTTGATGTCGGTTCGTCTTAACGTGTTCCAAACCGCAGAGCACATGCTAAGACAAATTGTTTTCTTAAAGTCTATTTCATTGTACCAGCGTTGATGAAGATTACAAATCATGTTACAGGGGTAACATGATTTCATTTGTTACGAAATAAAGAATACTTGCTTCCACCCACGGTTTCACTCGCGTGGTATCCGGATAAAATATTTATATTTATATTTATTTTATTAATTAGAACGACCAATGACCACTTACACTAATTAAATAAAAAAAAAAACAATGTATTAACTAAATTCTAAAAACCAATACCTAACTTATATACAAAATCAACTATGACTAAGTTAATTAAATGTCAGCCTCGCTTATAAAGCTTGTAATGCAGGTCTCAATCTATGTATATTTAAAGTTTCAGCTAAACCCGTTCAGCAGTTCTGGTGTAGTTGAATAACAAACATCCAAATAGCAAGTTAAGATGTTGGCTAAGCCATGTCGGAGGCTTTCGGGTGGTCTATAAACTTCGACACCAGAGTTGGCCACTAGCTCAAACAAAGAAAGAAAAGGAACAACCAGATTAAGCATTATCTGGGGTATTTTACTCATTTGCGTAAAGTGTGTCTGCTACATATGTTTAGTTGACATAGATTTTCCTTTTATGCGAGCTCATAAAACTTCTAGGTGAATTTGAGCAGCTTATTAGTTATTTCATTCCATCATTCTTTCCACTATTGACTTTGAACTTATTGGACGGTTTTATTCCTCACTTATTTTTCACATGTTAACTACAGGCTATGCATATGCACAGTTGTGTTTTCATTACTCAAAGTGTAAAGAAAAGGCAACCATTTACAAAAAATAGATAGAAACTACGACTATGTCTTAACTAAGGCTTTATAATATCCCAAAAAATTCACACTCAGACGGGTGGTAAACTACATGGAAATAAATAGTACCTATTTGTATTTGTTATTTTTAACAATTTACTTTACGAAGTTTTGAGTTCAGACATATTTTTAGATGGAGCAGTTTTCAGCACCTATTTATACCATCTTTCCAAGTTATAGACATTTTATGTGTTTTCTACTATGTTTTCCATCACGGGTTTCGAGTACCTATCCAATAAAACGAAACATTTAGTAGTTCCACAAAGACTTCGTTGACATGGCTCAGCAAACGATACGTATTAATTTGATAAAACCACAAAGCCAGCGAAAATTAAGAGTTCATACCCATTGAACCCCAATTGACCGGCACTCTTTCACTAATCGAAAGCAAACACGAGCATCATTGAATACCAATTGAAAAGGTATTTGTATTGTTCCCAAACAATTGGCTTCTCGTAAACACATCATAACATTGCAACCAAAGCCAAAACAATCTACACTTGGCCGCACTCATAATTCAATTTAACGGCCATAAAAATAGAATACAGTTTCGTTCGGGCGCCTTTTCCTAACAAATGAATGCAAAATTTTGTTACCTCTCTCACAAACAACATAAATAATGCAAGTGGTGTCCATTACATACTTTATCTGAGAACTCCAACGCCCAGGCACAATGATTAACTGGAAAAGCCTCTTATATTAAGTCCCAAAGCTTTTTTTACCACTTGTATAAGGAATTCGCCGCACTTATGTTGAGTGGTAAACATCACCTATCACAAAGTATTGCAAAATCAGAATCAAGAAGAGAGACTCACTCGAAAGAGTACTAGGATCTAAATTGGTATCACACACCTTACCGATTATTACGATATGTAATAACGAATTAATAAAATAAAAGATTTGATAAATAAAAAGAGAGTTAAATAAGGGTATGTTGATATTACAAAGGTAGATTAATATTCTGGATTATCTGGATGCGTCGAGCTCAGAACACGGCGCAATGTCGCTCATTAGGGGAGGCCTATGTCCAGTAGTGGACTGATATAGGCTGATGATGATGATGATGATTAATATTCACTTGGATATTCTTAGCGAATGGGTAAATGGGGCTATATTGAGAAGACAACGACGCGCTGCGAATATGGCAGAGATTTGAAGACTGTGCCGCACTTGCTGTCTGCTCTGTGCTCTGTCCATTGTGTCCTACCAACTGCATTTTAAATGACTTTTACGCCGCCACTGAAAATGCCGTTGATGTTGCTAAGTTCTGGGAGCGCAAACTGTAACGGCCACTTTGTGTTATTGAATTGTATCTTCGACCGAAGTAGATGGAACAGATCATTGCAGCAACACTCTACCTTGTCACCGTTAAGCTGACGGGTAAGGCACGTTAAGGCACGTTATTATGTTAATTTAGAATTTTATGGTTACAAAGCTAAGTCCGAGGCCTGCGGGCAGCCTAAAAACTTGGAAACTAGAGCTAGTAGATACGGCAAGTTTTTCAATTGTCAGATGATCTAGTAGGTAAGGACTTATCCGTGGAATAAATACTAAAACCTAAGTGATCATGTATTGTATTATTAGTATTATCAAACTAATTTCCGTACGCGGCTTTGGCTCGCGTGGTAAGCCTATATGTCAATGCAGGTCAAGAACTACATTTATGTTCAAAATTTCGGTTTAACCCGTTCAGTAGTTTTGGCTTGTAAAAAAAAAACACTTCTCATTTTCCAAACTTTCGCCTATATAATATTAGGATATTAAGTAGGAGCTTGTCTGAATATTGAATATTGAAAATCAGTTTAATAAGAATAATGTCAGGCCATATCCAGCTAAACCACGAGCTACCCCACAACGTCCAGACTGATGAATGGCCAAATGGTCCCTAATTGAATATTAAATGCGGCTGTCTACATCCCCGACAGCGTGACAGGGGTTTAACAGGTCACGAAAATGGTAAAACCCCTTAGCCAGGGATTAGTCAACACCTTCACTTATTACCTTTTCACATACTCATTAAATCATGGTTTTTGACCATTCTTAAATAATTACAAACTAACTTCCGCCCGTGGCTTCGCTAGCGTGGTAACCGAATAAAAAGTAGCAATATGACCATTTACACATACATATTAACACATTATGTTAATCATCATAATCATCAGCCTTTAGAAGTCCACTCCAGCTGGTCATAAGCCTTCCCTAGTGAGCACCATTACACCGTGTCGTCAGCTCGATGTGTTAATTCAGGTCATAAACTATAATATTCCAAGTTTCATCCAAATGTGTGTGACACGCATGCACACATTTATAATATTAGTGTCATACTGAGACACAGTAGTGCACCAAAGTCTAAGATTTTTATCGGGTCGTTAAAAATATTTCGTTAGTATTCTACATACCTAATACGCTCTCTTTTTTATGCTAATATAATTTTATGAAGATAACAAATTTAAAAATACATATGTTAGTAGATAGATAGGTTTTATGATGACAAAGTTCCATCGTAAAGTGATACGGAGTTTGTCATAACCACACTGCATAAAGTAAGATCAGTTTTACCGTGTCTTTTATTAGATAAAAATATGTAGGTGCATAAAACCTAAAGCCGGGTACAGACTGCTGTAACGTAACATGAAAGGAGCGTTTCTTAAGTGTGGACACAGCGCGTGCACGAACCGAGTATTTAAGCAGAAATGATCTGTTCGTGCGCGTAGTGTTCACAGCTCGTGCGCGCAAGATAGATAGACGATGTGTTAATTCAGGTCATAAACTATAATATTCCAAGTTTCATCCAATGTGTGACACGCATACACACATTTATAATATTAGTGTCATACTAAGACACAGTAGTGCACCAAAGTCTAAGATTTTTATCGGGTCGCATAAATATTTCGTTGGTATTCTACCTAATACGCTCTCTTTTTTATGCTAATATAATTTTATGAAGATAACAAATTTAAAAATACATATGTTAGTAGATAGGTTTTATGATGACAAAGTTCCATCGTAAAGTGATACGGAGTTTGTCATAACCACACTGCATAAAGTAAGATCAGTTTTACCGTGTCTTTTATTAGATAAAAATATGTAGGTGCATAAAACCTAAAGCCGGGTACAGACTGCTGTAACGTAACATGAAAGGAGCATTTCTTTAGTGCGGACACAGCGCGTGCACGAACCGAGTATTTAAGCAGAAATGCTCTGTTCGTGCGCGTAGTGTTTACAGCTCGTGCGCGCAAGATAGATAGATAGATAGATATACCTTTATTGCAAAGAAACACAAAATAATGAAACAGGCATTAAAAATAATGGTACAATGGGCGACCTTATCGCTAAGAGAGATCTCTTCCAGGCAACCTTTGGATAGAGAAAAACTTACTAAACAAACAGGAACGGCGGTGTGCCTAGTCCAAAATATGTTTAAAATACAATAGACTACATACAAATACATACTAATAACTACTTACTATTAATAATTATAATAGAATATGATATTACAATAAAGAAATAAACGTAACTAAGTTTTGGAAAACAGGCAGAGATTTTTCAAATAAAAATTCAAAATTTTAATCATGTGGTTCCCATAATACAAGCTCGGGCTACATGATGCTGTGTGATTACGTCCCCACGTTATTTATTTATTTATTTTTTTGCATGGCGAATAGGAACAGGAAGAGCGTTCCACAGTTTTGTGGCCTGCTGCGTAAACGAGTGGCTGTAAAAACTTGTGAAATGGACGGGAGTATTTAATTGGAAGGTTTCAGAGGAGCGTAAGGAACGGGAATTGGAGAGGTGGAGGAACTCAAAACGTTCCTTAAGGTATGAAGGAGTAGTGGGATTGAATAGTATGTTGTAAAGGAGAGAAAGGATGTGAGCATTCCGGCGAAGGCGAATAGGTAACATCTTTATGTAAAGGTAGCAAGGCGTCCATAATAAGGAAATTCTGTTACATTACATACATACATTGGGACAATGTGGACGGTAAATTATTTATTACGTGTTGCATTTCGTAAGTCTCTACCCGCCATAATGGTTTCAGATATAAATAATAATAGCTTACGAAGAACTATTAGAAACAAGATCAAAAATAAGTTAGGTACCTACCTACTAACGTAACATCAAACTATAAGTTTTATCTGCTGATAGTTTTTTTGTTGAGTCGCAGTAAATTACCGTGGCCAAATATTAAAATAAGCCAAAATATAAAAGAAAACCTCAAAGAAACCAATAAAGCAACGAAATTAATACTTCTTATAAAGAAAGCAAAAACTTACTCGTGTTCTCAGCTTTTCTCGTAATTACGAAGCTAGCTCACTAATCCTTTACAAGGATATTTCCTTCATAATCTTGCATTTTTACTAAGAAACTGACGTCAGTTTTCTTTTTAACCGACTTCAAAAAGGAGGTTCTCAATTCGTCGGAACCTTTTTTTTCGTCTTTTTTATGTATGTTCACAGATATCTCCTTCACTTGTAAACCGATTTTCAAAATTCATTTTGTTGTTTAAAAGAGTATATTTCACAGGTGGTGTACCATATAAATTTTATTCCTGAGGGATTGGTACTTCTCCCGGAAAACTCAAAAAACCTCATCCTCACTAGTAATATTCGTCCTATGATCACCAATACCTCCGTCAATTGTGAACCGATTTTCAAAATTCTTTAAGGCAAGAAGTAAGAAGTGATTTATGAAGTCAATTAAAGTCGATTTAATTTTGCATAAAAAGTTTATACTTGTTTTCATCCACATTCATTCCACCATAACGATTGAATGAATATGGATGAAACTAACTAAACATAAATAAATAATGCTAAATACTATCACACAGCATCATGTAGCCGCAAACTAAGCAAAGCTTGTATTATAGGAACCACATAACTGATATACTACTTAATTTTTTTGTACAAGATTCAAGATTCAATATTAATTTATTCATACTATTTAGTAAATGTTAATCTGATGATATAAAATCGTAAATACATACATATTATTCATACATATCTCTGTAGATATGTATATGATATGTATAATGCAAATATTTGAATCGAACCCGCAACCTTATACACATACTTTCGCATTGATGATGCAGTGATAAACCTCACTTTAAAATGGTCTTCCAGGTTATCGAATACCCTCATAAAAAACAGTCCCATTTCGTTTCATATAAACACTACAAACAAACTGAATAAAACAAAAGTTCCTGAAACTAAGCTATAGCGCCAATAAAACAAAATTCCCATTAAAGAATTAGGTGGGCCTTAAACCGTAAATATCCCAATCTGAGTCACGAGCTTCGTTTATGACTAAACTTTTGCTGTTTGTTAGCCGCAGACAATGCCCTTAAGGACACAAATTTAACAATAACAGACCCAAGGCGGCTCTAAAGCAATGGAGGTGGTATTACGTTAATTATTTACGTGCTCCGTCTTGTACTTCGGGTAGGTTGTAAAGTTTGCCATACATCCGTTCACTATAAGGTCTCATAAGGGCCGAAACAGTTTAGCTTGTTTAACTTGACCATCGTGAAGTCAGTCAACGGATACTGTCGTCAACATACTGTACATCAAACTTTAGGTACAGCTTCAGAATAATGCCTTAAACAGCCGAATGCTTTTAACTTTATCGTATGTGTATTGTGCCTGAGTAAATATTTTTGTTCTTAACGAAAATCGTATTTCGCTAATTCCCTTTCATTACTTAGGTAACGAAACTACGTGTTATGGTCTAAATACAAGAGTTTAAGTATTATACATACTCTAAATTAATTAATTAAAGTAAAGATAATGACGATGAAATATTTAAATGCAAAATGAAATAATATTCAAATTCCACCGTTCAAACAAAGCTTTTAAAATAATTTATATGTATTTCTGGCGTAGGTAGAATAATCTGTTGAGATTTGCCTCCATAATCCTCCACCATAAAGTGGCTGCACGGAGATTAGTGTTGAAACTTCGTTAAGCATTATGGCATGGTCTACGCCACAGGTCTACGCAGACGCATAAGGTAGCGTAGGTACTCACAGACTTGCCCCCTTATTCATAACCAAATGTAATTTTATAGCGGCTCGAAGCTTGTCTCTGTCATTTAAATGTAAATAAAAAGAGGTGACATGATATTTTATCGCCATTTTATCTATCTGTTAAGAATAGAGTGGTTGGTCTAGAAGACTAGCAAATAGTATTCCTATCGTAGGCATAAATATTGGCCAGGGAAAAAAAAGCGTAGATTCAAATAACTGCTCAAAAAAGTTTTGTCATTGGCCAAAATGTTTTGAGAAGCTTACGATACGATTTGATTTGACGACAGCTACCAAGTCAAAGTCAAAGTTTATTTATTGCTTGAAATACATGTAAGAGGTTGTTATCTATATATATAAAAGAGAATTATCCTCACTCACTCACTGACACACTCATCACGAAATCTCAGAAACTACAGGGCCTAGAGGTTTGAAATTTGGTACAGGTACTCTTTAAAGAGTGTGAGCGCTCACTAAGAAACGGTTTTTGGAAATTCAACCCCTAAGAGGGTGAAAAGAGGTAAAAATGTTTGTATGAAAAATCGTATTCCTTGAATTTAGAAACTTGAAACCTGGGACATGTATTGTTCCATACAATCAATGAAGATTGGTATCAATTGAAAATTTGAAATAGGCCTCGAGGGGGTTGCAATGGGGTGGTAAAGTTTGTATGGGAAAATCTTAACGCGTGGTGTGATTTACTTGAAACTTGATCAGAACACTTTGAATATTAAATAATAAAAGACCGCATACCAGGTTTTTGAAAAAATACCTTAATGGAGGGTAATCTATACATATAAAATCCTTTGTCCTGAATGACTGACGGATCAACGCACAGTCTAAACCGCTGATCGTAGAGACCTGAGACTTAGAGGGCGTGTTCTTTGTATGACGTAGGCATAGGATAAGAAAGGATTTTCCGAGATTCTACCCCTAAAGGGTTGAAAAACGTGGGCAAAGTTTGTATGGACTGACGTGATTCCTTGGTCCAATTTACTTCAAATTTTGCATAAACATTCTTTAACAAAATTGATGAAAGACGTGTTTCGTATATTATTGAAATTTATCGCCTAACGGGGTGAAAAAGGGGTAGAAAGTTATTTAAGGGGTGATTTGCATCGAAGTTGATATCAATACTCCTTAGTGACACATGTTATGTCATTTTATTTTGACACTGTCGTGTTTGAAAACTCATTCCAAATTTATTCAAAACACGTTGTTCTCACATAAAGGCTCCTACACACAGGTGCATAGGTACGTTATTGTCGGCGATAATATCAGACAATATAACAGAATATATCGCAATACCGCATGCGCAAATATTGAAAATGTTTAAGTTTTTCTGATCGAGTATAGTGCCCCGATTCATGAAATTCTTACATTTGCCTGTAGTTTCACAGATATGAAAAGGGTTGTTGTATTTGCCACAAAGTGAATTCGTCACATTTTTAAAACTCCATACATTGAAAGTAAATGCGTCACATGTATTAAAAAAATATGTGTAGGTGAATAAAGTGATCGGTCACAATTATGTCAATATTTGCGTCTGCCGGAAGGCAATTTGAATTTCCAAAATCGGGTGGTAATTTTTGAGATTTTCCAAAATTTGACAAAATACAACAATTTTCTGGATCGAGAATTTCCCAATTTTTTTTGAGCTCGCTATTCAAGAAACGGAAAAAATTATATCTCGAGATTGAATTAAGCTACAGCTTGAGCCATCTTAGGAGGCAGACGGACAAAAACTGTAGGCAGTAGAAGGGCCTTTACGCTCAAAGCCACTCTGCGCTCCATTCACTTTTTTGTCAGTACATTATAGTCAAATTTTATCGTGTGCTTTATTTCTAAATTACATTTTCAATGCCTTCGATAGTTGCGCGTAGGAGTGAGATCTGTAGAATTTTAGTACATTATGTATTAGGACGGCTAAAAAGTTACATACTGCTGCTTTAACGCAATTATGTGCAAGGAATTGGAACGCATTATCGCAATAACGCATGCAATATTATCGCCGATATTAATACACCTGTGTGGGGGAGCCTTAAAAGCTCGGTGCAATGCGATACTCTTTAAAATTGAAATGTCAAATAAAAAAAAACTTAAATCGGATTAGAATTCGAAATTTCAATTTCATTCATTTGTTCTTGGATATTTGAATACCACGGGGATAGCAAGTTTTTTTACATAAAGACTTGAGATTTTTCACAGAGAGATAACGAAAATAAATAAACACCTAATGCGCTGAACCATGGGTGGGACCTTGGAGGACTTGCTGCTTTTTGTAGCGAAAATGAAACTTAAAGAGGGGGGTGATTTATGTGATGAAATTTTGCATGGGTAACAAATCATAATCAAGAGTTAGGCATATACCTATACCGGCAGTTAACTTGGCAACGGGTTTGCCAACGGGAACAAGTACCTACATATTACTACATTACGGGGTAGATAATGTAGTAATATGTAGGTACTTTTTATTCCATTCATATTTAGGGTTCCGTGTCAAATTACCGGGCTTGGGAAAAAATTCACATGATAGGACATACGTAAAAAAGAGTATAAACGCAAACGAAGTTGCGAGCGGGTCAGCTAGTTTATTATAATATGGAAACAATGTATTCTGCCTTATAAAATAACATGCGATATTTTTCAATTTACAATGTATGCTTAATCATATAATAACTAATATAAATAAAAAATGTCAACTATGGAAAAAAAATCAAATAGAATAGAATTAATTATAATATTAAATTGGTAGCTGTCGTCAAATCAAATCGTATCGTAAGCTTATGAAAACATTTTGGCCAATGACAAAACTTTTTTGAGCAGTTATTTGAATCTACGAATCTATAACAAAGCTATTTCTGTTTATAGATGCTATAAAAATCCGATCGGTGTTACCCGAAATTTTGTAGGGTATTTTAATCTTAGTTCAAAGCAAAGAGCAATTTATATACGTACATAATACGTCAAAACAGGATTTTATTATTCGTTTAGTACCTACTTACTTGCCAGTAATGAATATTTACACAACAAATAAAACCATTTTTACGTGAGTGCCTACTTTAATCAATAGAATATTCAGTGTCAATAGTAACTTGACATTTTGCACTTAAAAATCATATCAATAAGGCCGAACACATTTTTGACCGAACCACTGAATAATATCATCGAACACATAATCATCAGGAACCACTGATGCATCGTTGAAAGGCTTCGCTGTCGTCCCAGCTCCTCCGTCTCCAGACAAACCTCCTGATGGATACGAATGAGACTGTGATACCGGGTACTTATAGTTCATGTTGAAAATGACCTTCCCATTTGAATCCCAAGTGAATCTTTGAGGCTGATTCTGCCACTTCACAATCACAGACGGATAGGGATCCCCTGGCAATGATCGAAACACACATGGGTAATCAAGTGGTGGTCTTGCTTTCGCTTCGCTCGTGACGACTGTTGCTACGCCCGTCTCACTCGAAGCGACTCTCGCTTCGCTCCAGTGGAGGATCAGTAAAAGTAATAGGATCTTCATCGTGTCGCGGTAAATTGGTAAATGATGCTATGTTTATACGGTATCGTCTCATTTCACATGTAGATAAACCGGCTGGGTGAAGGTCAAGTGATTGTGGTAGATAGGTAAACAAATTATGGACGATTTGACCGCTGCCATGTTTTATTTACTGGATATTTTAATCAATTTATTTGAAGCTTCGCTCGTAATTTTTGTTTCGGTTATAACTAACCGTAAGTAAATAAGGTAAATAAGTAGCTAACAATGAAAAGTTATATACATGCGGAAAATTTGAGCAGCCACCCTTATTTTGGTGATAGCACACGGCTATCGCATGTCATTGTTATTTTTCCTGGACTTCGGAAACATACTGAGCTTTACGGTGATCTTTATAAATGGGTGGTATTGTAACTAATTTTGAATAAAAACGCTTCTCAATTTTAAGAGATTACTTTTTTTTAGAAAATCTAATAAAAAACATTAATATAATATATGGTAAGGGCCAGTTTTTTAAATTAATTTTTATGGGCCAGCTCTTGACCTCGAGGCTTGCATAGGCAAGGATGAGGTCGACGATGGGGCGAGCTTTCCCAAAAGATGCCTATTAACTCTCTTTTTGAAACTTTTGTTAGGGTCGTAATTCGATGGAATAACAGACGCTGGCAGCTGATTCCATGTTTTAACAGTGCGCATTATAAATGATGTTTGAAAGCACTTAGTTCTAGTAAATGGAATATCAACTTGATGCAGATGGTAGTTAGCAGTACGTCTGAAGTTCCTATAGAACGGTAGGTGGTGTTCTACAAGTATTAACATGGTCTTGATACTACATTGACTCACTTGCCCTGTACAATAAAGAGCAGACCTCAATATAGCTTCGGAAGCCTTAGCATCTTTCTCGTCGAAACAATCTTGGTAATTTAAAAGAACATTGTCTCGAAAGAAGAAGAATGTTATGGTTTCAGAATGTTGTTCCTTTAGAACCTTTTATACTGACCGTTTGCAACCAAAAGGCCGTGTAAGTCAATAAGCAAACCTACTCATTGGTACCTTTAGATCAAAGTAAGCTACGAGGGTCGACCAAAATCCACATCTCGAAAGTTTAGATCGTGACTTACTACACTTCGCCTCATAAAGCAGCTGGGTCGGTTAGGTTCACAGAGATCAAAGGCAGCTCAATTGAGAGAACAGTTTCAATTAGATAAGGTCTGCTCAAAAAACCTCTATTTTCTGAATAAGAACATAATGTTGTACTAACATACTTTTTTAATTGTTATTTGTAAAAACAGATCTTTTGCTTATACCGAAGATTGTGTTGTACCGGGGAAATACTCTCACCATGCCTATTTCTGCCGTAAAGCAGCTGTGCTGTGTTTCAGTTTGAAGGGTGTGGGTGCCGGTAAAATTATAGGCACCAGAGGCTTATCATCATCATGCCTCAAGTTGATGGACGCAGGGCGTTGCATCATAAAGCACGTTCCAAAAAACGTGATCGATGTTGCAATGCTTTGTGATAGGTAATGGTTACC